>CM061225.1:58647893-59847893 GCA_030844895.1 Ambrosia x helenae
CCAAGGAAAAAGTGTCTAAAGTGTCAAAAGTTTCTAAAACACAAACAAAGAGGACAAGACAACAAAATGTTGTCAAAAACCTCTGTGTTGAGCCCACTGCTCCTGGTGATCATGGCACTAACATCCAGTGCTGTGAAACCCACACCAGCCACTTCAAAAAGAAACATCCATCCACAAAAACCACCACTCACCACAAATGAGACTTCTGGATGATGAGGTACCAGAAGAAACCTCTGTTGCACCACAAAAGCAACCTGAAACCACTGTTGTTACTTCCTCACAACAGTTGGACATACCTCCACCTGACCAAAACTCCTCATGAATCCTCCCAAAAGGATCATGTTGTAAGCCAAGGGGACACACATCATGATACATTTGAGTCACTTGGCCAAATGTTCACAAGCCCCTCTCCCAGGGCTAATTCTCTTGTTACTCCTCCACCCTCACCATCACATCTGTCCCACAAACCATGCAACCTCTGTTTGAGGCAATTGACAAATCTCAGGAAGATCCCAGTTCCTCTCTTCCACCTATCACTGAGAGTATACTCCCACAAGTGACTGGTCCTGAGAACATTCAATCTGCTATCCAACAAACAGAAGAGGAGGTTACACCACCTGAGTTCAATGAAACTCTAGGTGAGTTTTCAAGTGGAGCAGCCACTACTGATGTAGAGACCATGTCTCACATCAGGACAGTGATTACATTGCTAAGACTCCTTGAAGGCAACAACTGTTGAAGCCACTATAGTGTCTCCAAAAACAGTTGGAAGTCCCCAGTACCAAGAAAAGGGGCATCTGATTCACCTGTTAGGACTGAATCAGGTAGAACTACCACTGGTAGGGACTCAGATGATCCTATTAACTTAGGAGATGGGTCAAAATACCAAGAATTGACGGCCAGAGTTTGTACAATTGAAACCTCTGTAGCAGACATCAAATCTGATGTCAAGCTTATAATGGCCTCTATTGCAGACCTTTCCAAGAGTCAACCATCAACAGCTGATATAGCCAGTGAGCTATGGAAATCCGTTTCCCCCATCATCATATTTCACAGAAAAACTGGCTGATCAGACACATGAGACATATATGGCTGAGATCAGAAACATGGTGGATGCAAGGTACAAAGATACCCATGCACATATTAAAGCCATCAAGGACCACCTGCTGAAGACTACTGGCTCTGCCCTACCACCATTCTCAGGGATGAAAATGATGATGCTTTCACGGCTGATGATGCCAAAAAGGGGGAGAGTGGCAGAGATAGGCTACCAAAGCTAGATCCCTTTGGTTGTCCTCCTTCTCAAAAGGGCCAAGCCAAGTCTGCCAACAAACCAGAGTCTACTAAAACAGCTCCACAACAACAACAACAAGCAACACCAACAGCACCACAACAAACCACTGACAAGAACAAAGCAGTTGATGACTCTGCAAACATAGAAGCTGAAAAGGCTGCTCAAGAAAAACAGAAAAGAGCTGACACCTTGGAAGTTAAAGCAGAGTCACTAGTAGAACTCAAGAAGAAACAACAGCAAGAAACTGAAGATGTGGGATCCTCTAAAAGGATGAAAAGGCCTGCTAAGCATGTCAGAAAACCACCATCCAAGTTAAACACCTCTGTTGACAAAACCACTGCTACTGAAACCACCAAAACACTGCTTGCCAAACCATTGTACCCAAACCAACAAACACACCTGAACATACAACCACCAAACCTACATCACCAGCCAAATCCCAAACATCTGCTGAACCTACTAAAAGGCCAACAGATGTTAATCCAACCACTGCTACCAAATCACCATCCCCTAAAATCATGTACACAAGGAAGAGAAAATCAACACTTTGTTGTACATGATGAAAACATACACACATCACCAAACACCACCTCAACTGCACAATCCACTCCTCCTATCACAGCTATTCCAATCACTCATCTCACCACACACATCCAAATTCAGATCCCATAGACCACCACCAACCATTACACCATTGGTTGTTCAGTATCCCCTTGAACTTGATCTACTCAAGGGGGAATTTACAATCCTTCTACAATACTGAACAGCCATCAGACAGATCCTTCCATCTCTCCCAAAACTTCCCTGTTCCCCTCAACATTGATACTTATCTGAAATACAAGGGTGAACAGGTGGATGCCATCATTAGGGAGAAATGCAAAGGGAAGGATGACAGGACTGCTCAGGGCATCCATTCAGCAGAGCTTAGCAAACTCAGAATGATTGAAGACTTTGCTAAGACCCTGAGCAATTCCATGTCCTCCATGCCTCTCAGTGGTGACTTGGAAAAGGAGGTAAGGGATTCTCTTCTGGAACAGATCATGGCAACCAAGCCTTACAAAGCAACCAAGAAGCAGATCAATGGTTGGACCACCCATGCATTGAGAAAAGAACTTCTCAGAATTGAAGAAATGGCCAAAGACCCAAGGCTAAAGTCTTTACTCCTAATTTTGGCAAAGGCAGAGACCCAGTCAGAGCCTTGAAGTTTAAAAGGATGAGGCAAGAGATTGTAGCTGCCAACTATGGGGAAATGAGGTCAGTCTCTAGATGGTCTGAGCTAAGCTGGTTGAGACATACAAAAGTCTGGAAGAAAACAGAAAGAAGGATCCCAGCCTACCAAGAAAACCTGTTTACACTGATGAGCCAATGATGAAGAGACCCCAACAGACCTTTACCTTGGACAGCTTACTTGACACCTCTGATCTATCAACTGCTGCAAGAAGACAGTTCAAGAAACAAAAGGAAATGTCAGAAGAAGATCAGAGGAAGTTTGCTGATACATTCATCAAGGAAGGGCTCTTCAATCAAGTACATTTTTTCTCTGATCCTACAACAGAGAAACTCAGAGAACTCATTGGAAGACCTCCATCACCCAACTCATCCAGAATAAAAATTCAACTCAGCAAATCCACTGACTCAAAATTCTAAAATGGAAAGTCAACAAAGACAACCATGAATTGACATGCTCAGGTCAGATGGAAGGGTTCAGAAGATTAGCATGGATGATGCTTACAGTCTATGTGCAGAAGATCACCAAACATTGCTGAATCTGGAACTTGAAAGAGATGAAGAAGACTTGTTTGCTCTGAACTTTGAACTACAATTCAAAGGTCAAATCAGAGAAAGTCTGATGAGGAATAAAGATCAATAAATAAAGCTGAGTTTTGGCATCATCTGTTCTAGGGGAGATTGTTGGGTCTGCTGACCTGGAGAAGAACAGATGATTGGAAAGCCAAAATATACTAACAGTTGATCCTTTCAATAAACAGTCTTTACAACTTGCTTCTCCCAAAAGACTGCTGACTCTAACAACTGCTCTATCCAAACAACTGTTATGACAACTGCTGATACAAAGGACTGCTGAATAAACAACTGATGAAGAACAACTGCTGACCAAAGGTCTGATGAAGAACAACTGCTGATTCAAGTACTGAAGACTAAAGCACTGCTGGAGCCAACAGCACTTAGGCTCCAGCAGAGGATACAAGACCATCAGAGTTTTTCCTACAACAGCTGTTTACTATCAGTGCTTTCAATGTAACAGTAGTTTGTAATAGGCAGATGTTTATGTTTGTTATTCTGTTAGAGGTCACTGTCTTAGGTGACGTCAGCTTAGCTCATCAGTGGTTTGAGTCTGTCTATAAATAGAACAGTGCTTGTACTGTTCTATTGCATCACACACACAAACATTCTCTCAGACAAACAATCACTGTGTGATCAGGCTGAGGGGGAGTATTTGTACGATTGTAATCTTTTAGATAAATGAAAGCATTCGATCTGAAAACATTTACTCTCTTGTTTTGATTAACAGTTTATTATTCCGCTGCACTTTCATCTATATTCGTTTCACTTTTATCATATTTAGTTAAACATAATCAAAACAATCAAACTCAGATCCTAACACCATGTTTAGCATACCAATTCTAGAAATCAGATTTGTAAAGGTAGATGTGTCTAAAGCTTTTGTCAACACATCTGCCAACTAATCCTCTGTTGGAACATGGTGCAGAGAAATCAAACCTTTTTCATAGCTATCTCTGACAAATGATGTCTGATGTCAATGTGTTTGGTAGTGGAGTGAGAGACTGGATTTTTGATGATATTTTCAGCAGCTTTACTATCCAACATGAGTGGAGTCTATAATGCAGTTATCCCAAAATCCAGCAATTGATTTTGAAGCCACATGAGTTGGGCTGTACAGCTTGCAGCAGCAATGTATTCAGCCTCAGCTGTTGAGGTGGAAACAGCTGCCTGCTTTTTGCTTTGCCAAGAGACTAAGGCATTCCCTAGAAATTGGCACCCTCCTGATGTGGATTTTCATGTGGTGTGACAGCCAGCAAAATCACTATCTGAATAACCTGAAAGCTCAATGTTTCCATTAGCAGGGTACCAGATACCAGGTGTGGGAGCACCTTTGAGGTATCTGAATATCCTTTTCCAGCAATAAGGTTTGACTTTCTAGGTGAGGCCTGGTGTAACACCCCAACCGATGGCGGAAACATCGGGATGTCACGTAATGATGATTGTTCAGTAGCTCATGGTGAATAATAAATTCCATTAAATAATTTAAATGAATTACATACAATTGTTCTAGAATTTGTACATCAAATTGAATAAAACTATACACATATCTTCAAGCATCAATTCAAATCTTCAAGCAAATAGAACCTGAAACATGTTAAGTTGAAAATGTTTTTGGGTCAACAAAAGTTGGTGAGAATTACATAGGTTTTTGATAATTGAATAAAAATGTTGTGCAATTCATGTGTCATGTCAATCTAGTCCATATGTGAGAACATACTAGAAATAAATCGAGTGCATAACCAACCCTGATGACTATTATAATGTGGTACCTCCCATACGCTCATGGTTCACCTAAATATGTTATAAGATAACAAACACCCACGCTACCTTTGTAGGAGGCACGTATCCGGGTGGGATTGTCAGTCCAATAGATCTATCAATGTATACCGCCGGCTTGTACGGAGTTAATGATTATGCTAGAATGGTGCTTACTCTAATCATGCTCAAGACATAATGCAACATAGAAAACACATAGACACATTGATGATTGAATTGCATAAAATGATGTTGTAACATGTTTCACCCCAAAAATGGTGATAAATAGAAAATGGGCTATGTAAAACTCACCTTAGCAAAATGTTATGTCTCGTAAAAAAAATAGAATAATGTGTTGTGAATGTATGCGAGGCGAATCCCAAAGACTCAAAAACGTAGCTAGTCCAAATTGAAGAAAACGAAAAAGAAAGAATATCAAGCTTCCAATTCGCCAATTACAAGAGCTTATAATCAAAGCTTCAATTGTAGAAGTAATAGACTATAGAAGAAAGGTATGAGGGAAAGTTTAATCGGATTGAAACAATCGATTTAGAGGTGCAAAGTATAATGGGTCATAGGTGGGTTTTTATACTAGTTTTGGAGTCAATTAGCCATTAAAATTGGTCAACACCATAAGTAAGGTTTTATGATGAATTGACTATTTGACTAAGACTTTGACTGTTTGACTAAGACTTTGACTAGGACTTTGACTATTTGACTCAAGACTTTATTTAAAAAAAAAAAAAAAATCTTGTATGTGAAAAAAAAAAAGAATTTAGAATCATATTATTATTATTATTATTATTATTATTATTATTATTATTATTATTTATATACATTTATGTATGTATATAAGTTGTGAGTTAGGATAAATAAAGACTTAGGCACATTTGTATAATATTAAAGATAAAGGTGTAATAAAAATATATATATATATATATATATATATATATATATAAGGGCTTTTTATGTATTAAAATTTTGGGGAAAATTTTGCGATGTTACACCTGGGATCTTGCACAGACATAATTGGCAAACATAATGTCTGGCCTAGATGGAGTTAAGTACAATAAAGACCCAATCATGCATCTATAGTGTGTTTGATCAACCAGTTCATCCTTGTCATCAATAGTGAGTAGCTTGACTGTACTCATGGGTGTACTACATGGCTTACAGTCATTCATCTCAAATCTAGTTAGCAAATTCTTTACATATTTATTTTGATGGATGAATGTGCCATTTTGCAGTTGTTTCACTTGGAGACCAAGGAAGCACTGAAGTTCACCCATGGCACTCATCTCAAAATCTGCTGTCATGAGTTTCCTGAACTCTTCACACATTTTGTTACATGTGGATCCAAAAATGATGTCATCCACATATATTTGAACAATCATTAAGTCTTTCCCTTTCCATTTTAAAAATAAGGTTTTATCAATTTTACCTCTTGTGAAGCCAATGGATAAGAGAAAAGTGGAAAGAGTTTCATACCAGGCCCTTGGTGCTTGTTTGAGTCCATACAAGGCTTTATTGAGCTTGTAGACATGATCAGGATGGAATGTGTCTTCAAAACCAGGTGGTTGACATACATAGACTTCTTCCTGAATTTTACCATAAAGGAAGGCACATTTGATATCCATCTGATACACCTTGATGTTGTGGTTGACAGCAAAGGCTAGAAAAAGTCTGATGGCTTCTAACCTTGCTACAGGAGCAAAGGTTTCATCATAGTCTATACCTTCTTCTTGTCTGAAGCCTTGAACCACAAGCCTGGCTTTATTCTTGCCAACAATGCCCCTTTCATCAGTTTTGTTTTTGAAGACCCACTTTGTACCTATTGGACAAACATCCTTAGGCAGTGGTACAAGTTCCCATACTTGTTGTCTTTTGAACTGAAGGAGCTCTTCTTGCATAGCTTCTACCCAACTGTTGCCTTTCAGTGCCTCTTAGTACTTGACAGGTTGTGTGAGAGATAGGAACCCTGCAAAAAGACAGATATTGGAGGATTGGCTTCTTGTGAGCACACCCTCTCTGATGTTGCCAATGATCTGGTCTGGTGGATGAGCTCTTAGGTAGATAAGATCTCCCTGATATGGTATGATGGCATTTTGAGGTGAAGGACAGAGGTTTGGTGACTCTGTTGATGTAACATCTGTTTGCACTTCTGTAGTGCCATCAGATGTTTGGAATGGAAATGGGGGAATGGGTCCAAGTGGTGTAAAACTGGACTGACTTTTGTCAACAGATGATTGACTTTTGTCAACAGATGATTGTTCAGTGGTTGTGAGAGGTGAAGCAGTGATTTGAGGGTAAGACTGGCCAACAGTGGTTGACTCAGCTGTGGCAGAGTTTTGACAATTGTTTTGAACAGCTGCTCCCTCTGATGTAGAATAGATTTTATAGTGACTGGGGATCACAACATCTGTTCTGTAATCTTGTTGTGGAGACTGTGGAATACCTGCATTGTTAGTTTTAACAGTGATATCTTCAAATTTGAATTTATCTAAATCAAATAGTTCAGCAGGATTTGCTGGGATTTTTAGGGATGAAAGTTCATTGAACTTTACATTTAGAGTTTCTTCTATTGTCTTGGTCTTTATGTTAATCACTTTATAAGCCTTGGCAGTAGAAGAATATCCTAGAAAATAACCACAATCTACTTTGGCTGCAAACTTTGAAATGGAATCTTTGAGATTTAAAATGAAGCATGGGCAGCCAAAGATTTTGAAAAATGAAATTAATGGTTTGATTTTGAACAAAATTTCATAAGCAGTTTTTTGATGTCTAGGGTTGATCAAAACTCTGTTTTGAACATAGCAAGCAGTGTTTACAGCTTCTGCCCAGAAGGACAATGGCAAACCAGAATCTGCTAGCATGGTTCTTGCAGCTTCTATAAGAGTTCTATTTTTTCCTTTCAACCACCCCATTATGCTTTGGTGTTCTTTGGATGCTATACTGCCTCACAATCCCTTTTGACACACAGAAATCATCCAACTCCTTATTTTTAAACTCTGTTCACTTGTCACTCCTGAAGACTTTTACTGGCAAGTCATATTGTTTTTCAAATTTGGTGACAAAGTCCTTCAATATACCTGCAGTCTCATCCTTAGAATGTAAAAAGTAAGTCCATGTAAACCTAGAAAAATCATCAACTATGACAAGACAAAATCTTTTTCTTCTTAGACTCATGATTTTAACAGGGCCAAACAAGTCCATGTGCAACAATTGTAGGCATTGACTGGTTTTGGACTCATCAATGGATTTGTAAGAGCTTTTATGTTGTTTCCCTTTTAAACATGAAACACAATGCTCATCACATTTGAATTCTTTTGATGGTAAGCCTCTGACAAGACTTTGTTTAGAGAGTGTGTTGATAGTGTTAAGGTTGGTATGACCCAGTCTCCTATGCCACAATTCTGTCTCCTTTGAGGAGGCAGTAGAAAACAAACAGACATTTGCCATAGGATTGTCCTTTAACATATCACCAACATACACATTGCCACTTCTATGAGCAACAAGTTGTGCTTTGCTCTCAGCAATGATGGTATCAATCTTTTTCACCACTTCTGGCCCAATAATCTTTCAAGTTTTCTTTATGAAGAATGAGCCATAACCTTTGTCACTCATTTGTGAAACACTCAGAAGATTAAACTTGAGATTATCAATAAGATTGACATTTTCAAACTTGAGTTTCCCAGCTTGTACAGTCCCTGACCCCAACACCTTACCTTTTGAATCATTACCAAAGGATATATCACCCCTCCATGAGCTAAGAAGTCCAGAAGAAGGGCTCTACATCCTGTCATGTGCCTGGAGCCTCCACTATCTACATACCAAAGACTATCTAAACAAGCAGAAGCTCCCTGCACAGCAGTAATGGATTAGTTTTGGTGAGTGTCCAAAGCCAAGTTGGCTTTGGATGGGTCCTCAGACTTTTCAGACTCAAGCTTTGGAAGATGATCAGTGGTTTGAACTAATTTATGAATCAAGTTCAACAACTGCTGCTGACCATTTGCCAGTGCTTGAATGTCAACACTTGGGGCAACAGTTGTTTGATCACTTCCAAACAGATGATAATACCCATAGGGATTTCTGTTCACTCTTGGTTTAGAGGGTCTTTTTGGCTCCTCATAAACATGTGACAGACTATGACATGGTGGTTGTCCATATCCTCTTGGGTACTTGCTTGTGGGTGGAGCATCTGTTACTTGGACATCCCTAGGAGCAGATGTTTCAAGACTTTTAGTAACAGATGTTTGGACAGGAGTGAAGGTCTGTTTGAGCTTTCCTTTTGAAGTACTTACCCCAGGATCTGCAAGAGTTTTAGCTTTGTACTCTTGTATTTTCACATCAAAATTTTTAAGATACAAGCACTCTTTGGTTTTGTGATTCTTTTTCCCACATATTGAACATGTGGCTTTGGAATCACATACACTTGTTCCTTTGTTAATGTCATATGCTTTTAGAAGAAAACAGTTTTTAGTGACATGATTCTTCTTTTCACAGAAATCACAGAACAAGTGGACAGTCTTTTCTTTCTTCTTCCCTTTTTCAACCTTCTTTTCAGCAGATGTTTGAGCATCTGCTGGAAGGTTTTTCAAGGGAATGATTTTAGCCTGAGGAGTTGTCTTTCCTTCAGGTGTTTTAAAATTGACAGGTTTAAAATTCTCAAGAGTACCACACTCATCAGACCAAGTAGGTTTAAATTCATACTTTTCAAGTTCAGTGAATGATGAGGAACCTTCTGGTTTTTCAAGAACAATTTTCTTACCATTTGGTTCAGTGATTTTAATCTCTTGACCCTGCAAGTTTGTTGGTACTATCTCAACAGACTTTTGATCCCTTTTGTCATTGTTTTCAAAAGCTGGAGCAGTGGTTTCAATACCAAAACCAAACTTCACATGACTTTTGGTTTGTTTGTTGAGTAGCATCTCAAATCCTCTACATGATTCCACCCATTTCTGACATTCAACTTGGGTGGACTCAAGCTCACTTTTACAACTCAGATATTTTGTTATCATAGTTTGGAGCTGGTCTTTGGTTATGGTTGCTTCATGTTTTAAGCTGCTTATTTCAGATTCTTTTTCAGTTAAACTTGTTTTTAATTCTTTTGAAAGTTTCTCAAATTTAACTTCATCATCTAAAATTTTCTTCCTAAGGTTTTCATTCACCTCTTTGATGTTAGCAAATGCTATCACACATCTGTCAGAACATAAATCCTTAAGAATTTGAGGAGATACCTTAGCAGCAGCCATCAATGCACAATCACACTTGCACTCACAATCATCAGATGCACCCCAGGGATCTGAGAGATTCACAACCTCTTCTTCAGGTTTTTCACCTGCAACAACTTTATCAACAACATCATCAGTCACAACATTAGATTCAGTCACCACCTCCTCAGATTCAACCTCTTCTACCATAGCCATGAAACAAAAGTTTTCTGGTTCATTTTCAGCTTTGGCAACTAATGCAAAATTTTCATCTGTTAACTCATTTGGTAGACTGCTCCAATCAACAAAGCCTTGTGTAAAGAAGCTCTATTGACTGGTCTTTGCAGGAGCAGATGATGGAGCAACAGTCGTTTGCACAGGTGCTTGAGCAACAGGTGTTTGCACATAGTGGATCTGAGGAACAGTGGTTTGGACATACTAGACAGGAACAGAGTTTGAGGACTGTGCAAAATGAGTAGTGTTTTGCACATTTGGTCTAGGGGTATTTTAGGAATTTTGATAGGTGTTGGTCTGGGGTCTTTGATTTGGATAGGTGATTATAGGTGTACCATGTTGACTCCTACATTCCCTAGCAAAATGACAAAGTCTATGACATTTATAACACTTTATCTTTGATTTATCCAACCCAACCTTTGATCTGCCAGTTAACCCTGGAAACCTTCTCCCAGTTTTCTTGTAAAAATTGTTAGTTCTTACACTGAGAAGGGCCAATTGGTGCATAATGTCCATTTCCTCCAAATCATCAGGGTCAAAGTATTTCAGGTCATCATACTCAAAGGATATGTTATCAGATGCCTGGATATCACCACCACTTGCTATGAAAGCATAATTTGGTGAATAAGAATCAGAGTTAAAACCTGAGTTAAAACCTGAAGTTATGTCAATGAAATGATCATAACTCTGATCCTTAGTATTTCCAGGCACCTCATCATGACCCAAAAGTGTTGTATTCCCAAATACATAATCATCGGACACTTTTCCAGAGTCCTGGAGCTTCTTTTTCTGGTTAAACTCTCTCTCATAGGTCAAGAGCTTACCATGAAGCTGGGTCAGTGATAGGTCCTTAAATCCAATTGAGTTTCTCATAACAATAGCAATAGTGTCCCATTTGTCTGGTAATGATCTTAAAAACCTATGGTTCAGGGTTGAATGAGGGTAAGTAAGACCAACCAATTTTAGTTCACTAATGAGACAGTTAAACCTCTCAAATTGTTGAGTTAATGACTCTCCCTTGACATGACTGAATGTTTCATATTGTTGGTTAAGTATTTCACGATTGTTTTCAATAACCTCTTCAGTCCCACTAAATTGTTCTTTCAGTGCATCCCACAACTCCTTTGCACTGTTACAGTGTAACAACCCAGCATATATATCATTGGGTAGAGCCATGGCCACAATACTGAAGGCCTTAGCATCTAACTCAATTTTCTGAAAATCCTGGTCGGAGTAGTTTTCAAGTTTCTTTGGCTCCTGAACCTTGGGATCTTCAGTACTCGGCACCATCGGAACATGTGGTCCGAATATAACCGACTTCCAACACCCAGTGTTCTGTTGAGCTAGAACATGGCTCATCCGACGTTGCCAGATATTGTATTCAGATCTGACAAGCATCGGTGGCTTGTTGTTCATGCCAGTGTTATGTGGATCGTGATTGATTGAAGCCATTCTCTGATTTTTCAAAAAACAAAGTTTGTTTAAAAACGGTTGAATCGAAATTAAACTATTACTCTATTTTCAATCCAACAGACAAACGATATCAATAATTGTGAGCTGATCTGTTTATATTAAATTGATTTGTTAGATCGAATTTAATTGACCAAGCTCTGATACCAATTGTTAGGATCTGAGTTTGATTGTTTTGATGTATTTAGAATAAGATGAGAAATGAATGATGTAAGTATATATGAAAGTGCAGCAGAATAATAAACTATAATCAAAACAATGGGAATAATTGTTATCAATGATCAAATGCTTCCATTTATTGAAAGATTACAATCAGTACAAATACTCCCCCTCAGCCTGATCACACAGTGATTGTTTGTCTGAGAGAATGTTTGTGTGTGATGTAATAGAACAGTACAAGCACCGTTCTATTTATAGACAAACCTAAACCACTGGTGACATGTGCTGACGTCACCTAAGATAGTGACCTCTAACAGAATAACAACATAAAACATCTGCCCTATACAATCTACTGTTACATTACAAAACACTGTAAAGTAAACTACTGCTAAGGGAAAACTCTGATGGTCTTGCAACATCTGTTGAAGTCAAAGTGCTGTTGACTCCAACAAACCTTTAGTCTTCAGTACTTGATCAGCAGTTGTTTCTTCATCAGACCTTTGGTCAGCAGTTGTTCTCTATCATTTGTTCTCTAGCAGTCCATTGTATCAGCAGTTGTTTGGATGGAATAGTTGTTAGGGTCAGCAGTCTTTTGAGAAGAATATGTTGTAAAGACTGTTTATTTGTGGAATCAACAGTTAGCATATTTTGGCTTTTCAATCATCTGTTCTTCTCCAGGTCAGCAGACCCAACACTTCAGCTTCTAGTGTTGTGGAAATCTTGATGTACTTCGTGAAGCTTCTTATATGCTTAAAATCTTGTTTGGTTCATTTGTTGCAGAGTGATATTTGCGGATTGGTATCACGGCTACAAAGTTATAGAAAAAGAATCTAGAACTGGATGAAGCAAATAAAAGACTAGCGTCAAAGGTTGAGAACTTTTTGATACATTCTTGTGGTTTAATCCATCTTATTAGTTTGTAATTAGTGATGTTAATATGGCTTATGATCTTCTTTATTGTCATTCATAATTTAATGGGTCGATCTCAACTTTTGTATTTTTTGACCTAACTCATTTGAAAAACTTTTTATTTGGGGTTATGTTTCATTTTTTTAATTTAAACAAAGTAGTTAGTATAAGGTGAACTGTTAGTGCATAATCTATATAACATGCTCTTTTTTAATTAGAACACCATTTAGTTGTGCTATTGATCTACATCAGACTATAAAATTAAGCACCAATTAATTGTGTTATTGATCTATCATCTATATTAGATTTAGGTACAGATAGTTGTTTAGTTATTTTTGAATTTCATCTACATCAGATTTACGCAATATGATAATTAGTAACTCCATTAACAGAAAATAAGACAAAGCATGTTTCATAAAGTCATAAGATTGTTCCTTCTAACAATTAGAATTCAGCGTACAAAAAGTAGTAAACAAAAGAAAATAAGAGGAAGAATTTATAGAAAACAGATAACTCTTTCTAGCACAGTTCGAACCGAGGACATGAAATTACCCGTCGAATGGTAATTCTTTTCACGATATACAAGTGTAATGGTTTTACCTGCAGGCTAAACTTAATATCAGCCTAAAGCTGAACACATACTCTTTTTAATGCTCCCCATCCTCCAAAACATCCGTTAAATTTTGTAATAAAAATTTTGTAGGAACAGAATTCGAGACTATTTTTTTTATTTTAGTAAAGTGTATATTGATAAGTTTGAAATACTTTATAAAATCTATTTCTTTTGAATGGTGAGAACTATTTTGACTTATGAGCGCCATCGCCAATGATGTGCCCTTGGAAAATAGTCATACAAAAAAGCAACTCAACAAAGAAAATGATGTTGGTATACTCAAAACCGGAGGGCACCATGCTGTCAAGCTTCTTGAATGCGAGGATACAATAGGTAATTTTCTATGCATGGAGTCAAATTCATAGCAATTTTTGATGTTGGGTGAGTGGTTAAATGTGAATGTTTGGTTGTTCCAGAGTTAATCAGGATCTGCAAGCCTTTTTTAGGAAGTCATCATGGTTGAGCCCTAAAGCTACAAGATCAAACTCCAGGGAGATTATTTGATTTGCTACTATTTGCTTTAGTTACTGTTTTAAAGTAACTCTCCATAGTCCATAAATTCAATTGGTATATTGCGCTATATTATCTAGATAATGACATGTTAACTACGTAATCACAATAATTATTGTACAGTTTGTTATGTTGAATGTAAATTAATTTTGTGTTTTATACATATCTAATGTGTTACATGTATTGATTTATTTTGTTTTTCTAATAAAATGTTATTTATGATAAAGTAAATGTCTTATTACACGGACATTTGAACGTCATAGTTAAGCAAAGTTCTTCTTACCCATCCCCTTAATATACAACATACATATTATTTTTATCATTTTTTTTTTCAAAAAACACATATTTGATTTCTTTTCTTTAAGAAAACACCTGTGGATAATAGATGCTTTACGGTCCGTTCTAACGAAAAAGTTTGGCTGTTAACTATGGTTTTGAATAACGGCAGCGTCAGATCACTGAATCAAGATGCTTCGGTCTAAAGCAATTTTTATTTGAAAGCCTTTTTTTAGAAAGTCATAATTGTTGATGCCTAAAGCAAATAATATGGATGACAATAGGGGTGAGCAAATTAACCGCCATAACCGATAATCTAACCATAACCGACATAATCAAACCGATTTTAACCGATAACCAACATAACCAATGCTTACGGTTATTAAATTTCTTTAACCGACTGATCGCTTATGGTTATGGTTATGAAGTTTTGGTTAACCAATATAACCGAACCGTACTTGTAATGTTAACTTTATGTTTTACATTAACTATGTAGAGGTTTTTACTATAATAAAAGTATGCTATTAACAAAATGATCTTGACGTAATGCTCTTTTTGTAACGAATTAAAATTATAATCAAAGGCTAAGTATGTTTTTTTGTTAATATCTTATTAAAAGGAATCACACATTTGGTAGTATAACTAGAAAATGTAGTCTGATTGCCTTGTACAAAATAGCACAAACTAAGTACAACATTGTAGGTTTCGGTTTTCCTAGACCAATTGACTTTTAATTTTATACTTTACCCTAAAGTTAGTTTTAGTTTATTTTTTTAGTTAATAACCGAAATAACTATAACCGAATTCTTAACCAAATACCCATAACCAAAGTTTGTTATGGATATGGGTATGATTTTTTTGTAAAAACCGAACCAAGCCAAACCGACCCATGCACACCCTTAGATGGCCAAAAATACCCTCAGTAACGCGCGGGCAATCCTACTAGTATATCATTACTAAATTGGAGTTATGTCTTAATCCATTTAGTTTGCTTAAGAAACACCAATCTAAATAATATTCGTGATATAGAGGAAATATGAAGAGATTTTATTAATGCTTATGTGACCGTTACAAGAATTAATGATGAGTATTACTGGACAAATATTTCAACCAATATTTCTACAAAACAAACAGTTATTATTGTGTGTGTGTGTGTGTTTAAGCGTTTCATGGAGAGACGGGGTATTTATAGTGATCGTAGGTTGGGCTCCCATGTTGGTAATTATTGACAGCTCATTTCCGCAGGCCCTACAGGGGAGGCCATTGAGGGAATTAGCGTTGTCCTTCTGAGATTGGCCGATTGTCCTTTCCACTCGTCATTTCTGTCCTTGCTGGTGGCAGGAGATGATGGAGCAGAGAATGCACACCTCAGATTGGCTGGATGTCCCTTTCATTCTCTCTCTACAGCTGTCACGTACGAGGTAGCCTGCGTGTCCCACAGAAAGTTCCACTGATTATTGTTTTAAGGTTTACGTGTGGGAAAGTTTTTGCGCGGGGCTCGCGTGTGCATGTACTAGTACATATCTCTTCATTTGCCATGCTAACATTTTATCATTTGCTTAAACATCCTTGCTTCTGCTGTTTAGACGGTCTATACAGTTTAATTAACGGGATTACAATGTACGAAATGAGAGATGATAGATAACACCATGATAATGAGTTTATAAACGTATGGCGACCCGATTGTCATTACTCAAAGTTTAATTGAGAAACTTTGGGAACAAGACGCAAGATGCGGAACTATGGGAACTACGTGAGATTGGTAGAGAGTGGTAACTAGTACTGTTCATGTGCAGAGTCAAGCCGAGCTAGGAAAATCTCGTGCTCGGTCGATTATAAACCAACGGCTTGGATTGAAATCTATGCTCGAGCTCGGCTTGGCTTGTATTCAGAAGAACACTTAGTACATGGCTTAAAAAATCAATAATCTAGAACGTCATTCAATAATTTAAAAGAACGAATGAAAAATAAGTTAAACGTAATACATATAGACCAAATTCAAGTTCAACCAAGTACAAAATAAGTTTCAAATTTCAGCAAGTACGATATATGTTCATTAGCATCTTAAACAACAAACACACACACATATCCATCTATACTCTTAAATACTTGCAAATAAAAAACATTTTCTAAAATATGGTATATGTATATAAAAATTATATATATATATATATATATATACTACATTATAAAGGATGAGAGATGGCTAAAATAGTCACTTCATGTCAATTTTAAGATGGCATACAAAAGGTCACAAGGTAAACAACTATCTTTTTGCCAAATCCTTCCATTTATGCCCCTATGTGCAACATTTGATTACAATTGTACAAATGACTAATGCAAGTCATCTCTATTATTATTTCCATCACCTTTTGATTTTCTCATCTTTAATGAATTCAATTTGAGATTCAATGCCTCACCTTTTCCGTGTCTCATCTTCAATGATGAATTAAAATCAACATTCCTCAATTTAATCTCTAAAACCCCTCATACCATTGCCTTATCACGCCATTTTCTTTATTTCTCTTGGAAGCAGTCATCGAATGATATTGTTCAACACGTGTAGTCTTGCACTATCGATTATTATGTTGGTATGCCAACACTTGTAATCTTGTATATTTTTTATGTATATTTATTTATTTAGTTATTTAGTTTTTAAGCTTTTTGTTAGTTCTTATATGTGTTTTTCTCATTATTTTGTCCGTGTTTTCTTTTACATACTTTTTATTTCTATTTCTGTAAATTGTGGTTTCATGTTTATCATTCAATTGAATTGTTTATTTTTTAGGATCAAATCTGTTTTGTTTTGGAGACATCACAGCTCATCAACCCATTTCCATGTACATACATATTCTAGTTTATGTTATATTCTCTAAAGTACACTTATTTTCTTCTACGGTTATAATGTGATATTCGCTTCCAATTGTCATTTTCGTTTTACCCGCATGGTTTACAATAAGGAAACGGAAGAAAATCCCAGCTTATTGACATTTGATAGAGATGTGTGTAAAAGATTTATATTGTAATCTATCTTGTCAAGGCGCATAAGCACACTCATAAGAGCTAGAAACTGTGTCTTTCAGTTAACTACTCATATGGTGCGTTGAGCTGACCTTGAGCACTGCGCCCCTAGCGCGCACCTTTTACAACTTAGATTATAATTGGTTCTCACAATCATGCATTTCTATGTCATCATTTGATTATAAATTTGAAGTTTTGTTGATTTCACTTGAAATTTTAAAAATAAATTACAATTTTTTCTCAATTTACTTTGAATCATAACATTAGAGCTTTAATGGCAATTTTCATTTTTTATAGATCCTAACATTATTAGGGGATGGCAAAACAATCCAAGCCCAATGGGAAGTTTGAAATATCACGCTTGTATATCGCATTGGCGTGTTCGATTGGAAGTTCGGTTGGGCAAATTGTGACCGCGTGTCGCATAAGTGTGTTCGATAGGAAGTTTGGTTGGGCCAATTCATGGGAAAAAAAATCTTTTTTGTGTTAAGAAAAACATTACAAACAAAGAATAAGATTACAACTACGACTCACCTATGTAAATAAAAGAAGAAACATAAATGATCAAATAAGACATCATACATTCAATTACATCGCAACTGTAAATACTCGAGGTTGTTTTTTTAAGTTTGGGTTCGAGAGTTATGTAAAAAAATTACCCTCTTCTAATTTGGAACTAATGCTTTAATGATTATGATACTTATTTGACATCTTTGTGTTTTTTAATTTACAAGTATGTGTATTGGATCTTTATGACACTAAAGTTGAATTTGCCAGGTAAAATTTGTTTCCTAGAAGAATTTTCCTCTCAAATTCTGGTGTTGCTTTAATTGATCAATGACTGTGTGTGTATATAAGCAAGAGGTAATGATTTTGATACTTATTTGACATCTTTGTGTTTTTTAATTTACAAGTATGTATATTGGATCTTTATGACACTAAAGTTGAATTTGCCAGGTAAAATTTGTTTCCTAGAAGAATTTTCCTCTCAAATTATGGTGTTGCTTTAATTGATCAATAACTATGTGTGACTGTGTGTATATAACCAAGAGGAGGACATGCTTAAGAAGTGTCAATAACTACGCTCCCCATATCATTTTCTAAGAACTTTATACAATAAGTCGACCAATACGAACCAAACTTTAAGGAATACATGTTTGTCGACAGGATTTACCCGCTGCAATGCGCGGTGGGAAAATTGCTAGCGTATTACAAGTTATTTTGGATCCCGCCGCAACGCGCGGGTAAACCCACTAGTATATATATATAGGGGAGGGTTATCTTGTGAACACTAAATATTGTGAGAACTGTGAGAACAAGTAAAAAAGTCAATCAAAATCAAATTTTTTTAATACAAATCTCATTATAATCAAAATACAACATTAATAAATGAATTTTCTTTCAAAATAATTCATCTTTTCTTGCAAAAACAATTTCAAATTAACTTTTTACACATGTGTAAATGAAACAGTTTACACATGTATAAATAGTAAACTTACACATGTGTAAAAACATTTTATTTTCCGTATACGTTTGAATTTTTATGCGTAAATTGTGTTTTTGAGATTGTATTTTAGTACTAAAGATAAGTGTAAAAAGAAATTTTGATTTTGAATGGTTTTAGATGTCGTTCTCACGGTTCGCACGAAATATAGGTGTTCTCAAATTAACTTTCCCCTATATATATATATATATATATAAGAAAAATACTCAGAGCTTAACCGGCCCGAGCTAATGAGCGAGCCAAATCGAGCCGAGTCAGGCTTGCATTCTAACGGAGCCAGGCCGACCCAGCTTTGTTTCAAACTAAGCAATATTGAGCGAGCGTTTACCGAGATAAATCCAACTGAGCTTTAAGAGCTTCGAGCCTCGAGCTTTTTAAACAACCCTAGTGGCAACGTGGTCACGTTGATATATTATAAGCCCACAATGGGATCTGTTAATTTGAGAGGGTTTCTAGCCAAGCGAAGACAGTCACATACAAGAGTGAGTTCCGACCGGCTTTATGCTTTTCGAAAACTGTAGTATCTGTTTTCAACAATTGTGAATGATGGATCTGGTAGGGTTAGTCGAGATGCGCGTTCGCTTAGGTTGGTTTCGGGCTACTCGAATGTTCACACGTGAAGCCTAATGAATTGAAATATAGATCTATGTTCCAATAGCAGCGATGGCGATAGTGCAGACAGTGACACCCGGAAAACTCAGGTTACTACTTTTTACAAACATACAAGTCAAGCTTAGCAAAACATTAATTTAACGTACTTAACTTGGTTAGTTGAGTCGGATCGATGATTTGGGGAATCATTGGGAGTCGGTTACACTCATGAAATGTCCATGGTTTAATGATTTGAGGAATCACTGGGGAAACACATACACACGAGTCATGAGTCCCGTTGTTGGTGAAATTGCATAGTTGAGATAACTTATGAAGTATTAGATGTACTATGGATGATTGGAAACTTGTGAATGCATGTTTTTGTGATTTAAATGCATGTTTATGTGATTTGGTTTGGTGTGATAACATATGTTAAAATGACAAATTAGGGATTCTAAGTTTGAAGTTAGAAAATTGGATTTTCGTTCGTGCCATCGAATCCACGAATGGAAAATCTGGGACTTCATTCGTACCAATAGTTTTTCGTTCATGCTCACGTGGGTACGAACGACAACAGAGCATAAATATAACACTTTGCTTCATTTTTATCATTTCACAACCCTAACTCGCCTCCAAGTGCTCTCTCTCAACCCCAAACCTATAGAAAGGAGTTTTTGCCCTTGTTTTTCAAATCCTAAAGCTAAAACACATTCTATAGCCAAATCAAGTGAAGATTCAAGCTGTGTTCATCATCTCAACCCTTTTTAATGCAATTTCATACATTTTTGATAAACCATAAGTGTCCAAATCTGATTCAAATGAGTTTTCATAAATAAAAAGCTTCCTAACATCTTTCCAAACTAGATCTATACTTAAATAATGAGTTTTCTTATAAAAACCCAAATTATAATGGTGTTTGATGATTGTTTTAGGTGATATCTATTTCTCAAATGATGTGAAGATGATATATGAATGATTAATATTGATTTGGAACATGATTTATGAGTATGAAATGGATTGATTCACATTCGGTGGATTTTACCCATTTTGGGGGGTTTTTAGGTTAGATCTAGGTTTCGTTCATGAACATGATGATGATGATGATGATGATATGATTAGAGACTCATTAGGATTATTGATTCTGTGCATAATGGTCTGATAATGATGTGTTTTAATAGTTTCCATTTTGGGTAAAGTTTTTATGCAATTGATGTGACATCTCCATAATTTGCTATTTTGGGTAAAGTTATGATTTGCTATGTGAAATGGATGAATTATTGTGTGAAAAATGTGTAGGTACATGTGGGTAGGATAGATAAGGTTGACTGCTATGATTTGTTGCATTTCGTGAAGTTTTCGATCAGTTTTGAAGGGTTTTTGTTCGTCAAAATAGTGGAGCAAACATTCAGGTCGAATGGGATTTTCATTCGTACCATTGAGGGTACGAATGAAAGAATTTAAGTTCCATTCGACCCATAAAAGGGTACGAGTGAAAACATCTGATTCGTGCCCATGAATGAAAATATGAAAATTTGGTATAAACTAAGTGTTTTATACGCATTTCTTGTATGTAAACTATATATGCTTGATTAACTTATGTAACGGGTCACGGGTCAGCATTTAAACACGTTTTCAAACATACATGGTTATGATCTGGACAATCGGGGACTAGTTAACCTATTGGTTGATAGTCTAGACACTTATAAACATTTTATGATAGGTCGTCGGTATTAGGGAGTATCATCACATGTGGTTAATCTGTTTTTGATGAAACGCAACCTTAGGTGCCTTTCACGATCCCACTATCACAAACTTTCTCATGCAGGAGAAACATGCTACACACTTTCGATACGTATAGATCGTGTTATACTATGGTTATCATTTGTTTGCTATGCGACTCGTCTAAATCCCAAGGAAACCACTAATATGGGTATATCGCGGGAAATGTCGATAGATCTATTGGTCTTGAGAAATCCCACCCGGGTCGACTGGAGGTCGGACGATTGCATATTGTCTCAAACACACAGAGCCAACAGGGGATGATGGTAGTCCGAAGGGTACACACTATTGGAAATACAGTCAGCAAGGGTTTCAATCGTAGTAGTAACATACTTAATGTCTAGCTAACGTTCATATAACATAGTAGTAACGGGAATGATGTTTCTTACTTATTGAAACTGTTTTTATAAAACCTGTGAACTCACCAACATATCATATTGACACTTTTAGCATGTTTTCTCAGGTCGCAAAAGTAGCATGGCCGGAGTAGGCGCACGAAGTCCCGTGGCGTCTAGTTGTCATTTGCATGTTTTTGAACAACTGTTGAACTTTTAACTGTTTTACCTCGGGTTGTAAACTATTTAAGCTTCCGCTGAAGTTGGTTAATCCTTTGAAAACTGTTTGGTTGGTTTTATTACGTTATTTGCATATCATATAGTTTTCGTTTATTGAGACCGTTGACTTAGATCCTGGTATGTCACGCGCCTCGCAGTAAAACCCTGCAAGTGGAATTTGTGGGTGTGACACAGACACCGATAACTCTTACGATTTGGCATGTCAGAGCATTAACAATAGGTTCCCCATCCTGAACCCATTTACAACCACATATTACACTAAAAAATTATTACAATTTCTCTCTCCTTCACTCATAACCACTTTTAGCAAATATTAAAAAATCACAAAATATAAGGGACCAAATGTGAGTGCTCTAAGACGAATTAGTGGGGTACGTAGATCGCCTAATTTGAAGTTCGTATGGTCAAGTTATAGACTAAGGTATGGTTCCATCGAACCCCTTATTCATTATTGGGAACCATTTTTGGGACGAAGATAAGTTTTCAGGGATGACATCTAGGAAGTTTCCTAGTAGCTTTATTTTGGACCCTTGTAATAGTTTGGATGCGGGTGGCGTACCGAATGCTAAGACTTGAACCAAGCTTGCAGTTTGAGGGCTTTGGGTGGTTAGTTTGACGATAGCGATATAATGGGATTATTTCATGGAAATCCGTAGGATGAAAGATGGTTTACTATTATGAGCAGACAATAAGGCGCAAACACGGTAGCTAGGACTACAATGAGTTCTGACCCCTCCCCCTATGTATTTTGGGGGCAACATACATGTGTTTATGTTGTTTTCAATAAAAGATGAATTTGATGTTCGTGATGCCTATTAAACGTCTTCGAATGATATTGTTTGTATAATGAGGTTACGCAAATAGGTAGTATTGTGGGTACTGTGTGTTGTTGTGTTCTGGTTCAGTAGTGGTATGATGACGTGCATGTGATGAATAACGGGAATGGAAGTAGTATGAGTATTTATAGAAGAATTGATGTCGGAGTAAGTGATATTGAGCAGTTTGCCAATTTCCGATCGCCCTAGAGTCGGTTGCATGTTTAGATGTTGATGTGTTAAGGAGCATAGGTAATAGAGTTATTGCCTTATTCTAATTAAACATGAGTTATGTGATGAGAGTCCATTATGTGATTGCATTGATATGTTTTATGTGTACATGAGAACAAATGTGTCCTTTTAAAGTAAAAGGACGGGTGACATGTTGTAAAACACATCTAACTCACTATTTATTTTTGTGCGTTTATGAGTCTCTTAGTTAGCGATTTTATTAGTTTTCGTATTTATTTTTTATTTTGTCATTTTTAGGTTTTGTAGATTTTTAATAGTTTTATATATTTTTTGTATTTATTTGTTATATATTTTATAAGTGTTTGTGTAGAAATGAGATAAAATACGAGAGGAATATTAGTAAGACGCGAACACATGTAGCAAACTTGGAGTTTAATAATAATAATAATAATAAAAATAATAATAATAATATATTAATTAAATTAAAGAAAAAATGAAAAAAAGAAGGCTAGAGAACAGCGCGATGTGCAAGAAAAAAAAAAGAAGCATGGCCCACAATCAAAATTAAGAAGGAAAAGGAAGGGTAGCCCAAACACAAAGGCCCAACCTAATTAGATGGATCAGCCACAGATGGAGTTTAGCAAGCCCAAAATCGGTCTGAATGTTATTTTTGAGCCCAAATCGCGTTGTTGACATATCATCTAGAATTTCAAAAAACCATCTCTCGACATAAAAAAAAGGGAGTTCGACACCAGCCACGATTTCATGGTATTTTAGCTATATATTTTCAAGAAGGAGCCATTAAAAGGGAGGGTTTTGAAGAATTTGGATCATACGACAAGCCGTGGAAGCATGAGATTAAATATACAAAAATCTTTAGGTTCGGTTTCATTTTTTTTATGTTCTTAAACCATAATTCTTTCGTTTTATATTTTTTCCCGCCATGTTTACCATTAATTCTTATGTGTTTGACGTGTTGAGCACGATGAGTAGGTAAACATTTACGCTACCTAGGTTGCATTGATGAATATTTTGTGACTTGTGACATTCGGTTTTGGATGAGATAATTTTGGTTTGATGTTTAGATAAAACTAGATGGCGACCCCACGCGTTACGGCGGGGGCGCGATTTGGCGACAGGAAACAAGATTATGTATGTTGCCAAAAAAAGATAAAAGATCACATCCAAGCTTGTCAAATGTTATAAATTGTAACTAACATTATTACATGTCTACATTGTCAACTTTCCTTACATCCTAACATTGTAACTTTATCATGTCCTTGGATGACACATCGGTCTTACACGTGTATCCTATTCATAAGGTTTACAATAACATTCACCATGAGTCATCAACATTCTACGAAAGGGGTTTGTATTTTAACCTTATAGATTCTTTGTTGTGTATATTCATCCAACTATATGCTACCAAGTGAAATAAAAGAATAGTGTAAGTGAATAAAGGTTGAAAACATAGCGTTAACATTAACGGACCAGTGGAGATGGACAAATCAGTAAAGCAAATGCAAAACGCATACCCGAAGTGAAGAATCGAATACACAAAAAGACACACTGAAACACAGATTGCTAATCCTTAATAAATTCAAGCACAATAACTTAGCATGAAAAAAACGCAAACAAAACCGAGCAGATGGCGTAAACACATTTAAACGGGAATGATAACGCAGTCATTTAATTAGAGGTCACATTGAGGATATATGACTAAAGAATAAGACACTTGCGACTTTTTTCCATCATATGGTTAAAAGCTTTTAAGGCAATGCAATGAACTCACGTAAAATGTAATATACGCCCCTTATATTTTTGTCAAGATTACAAATTTAGTCCTTATATTATCACATTTACATGTCCAGTACATGTACTTTTGTTTATTCTCAAAATAATAAAATCTTGAGTTTCTTTTTATCATTACAAATGAGGAGCTTAGCACAATTTTGTGAGAAGGCTGCTATCACCTTTTGGGAGAACAAGACTTGTATTCAAAGCAGAATTCAAGGTCAGATGGTTCTTGTCAGTGAACAAGATATCAGAGAAGCTTTGTAGCTACAAGATTCTTCGAGTGATCCAATTGAACTATCATGGACTGAGCAGCGAAAGTGTTTTCTCATAATAAAGTACAACAGCCCAATCACTAACTGTTTGTTGCACAAATCAAAGCTGTGTCCACAGTACAAGTATCTATGGCATGTGATTCTACATGTTTTCGGACCAATGGGTGGAGAGTACAATGTATTGAGAAAGTCATTATGTTCTTTGGTGGTTGCTCTAATACTGAACAAGTCGTTCAATGTTTTTGGGTTGATATTTCATCACATGGTTGAAGTTCTTCAAGGTTTGAAGAAAGATAAATTCTTGATGTATCCCAAGATTCTGCAAATGATTTTTGACATCCAGTACAAAAAGTTGAAAAGAGATCCATTGCAGGTAGTCAATCAAATTCACATGAATCAGACTACTTTGAATCCAATAAAGACATATAAGGGTGTACCTGAAGTAGAAAAGCCACCTCATAAGCGTTTATTTGGACACTTAAGTTCTGTTGCTTATAAGGATCCAGGACCGGATAAAGTGAGGAATGTTAACAGTGATTCAGATTTTGATAGTCCTTTATGTCCAGTTGATAAAGGTGCAAAGTGGAAACGCCAAGTCATTAACAAAGGTGCTAAATCAGGCAAATGTAAACAAGTGGTAGTTGAGAAAGAAACAAAGATAAAGAAGGTTTCTAAGGCAAAAGGAAAGAAAACTTTGCTTATTGATGAAGACTCTGTTGATTCAGAAGAGATTGAAGATGAGACTGAGTGGGATTCTGCTACTGAAACAGCTAAGGTTACTAAATCCAAGGCCACCGAGATTAGTACACCTGATGCTATAGATAAAGTTGTTGAAGAGCAGAGAACACGAGTGATATCTGCAGAGGAACATGATTTTACTTTAGATGCTGATGATTTTCAAGGTTCTCTAGTTACCGGTGCCAAAGTTAAAAGGGGCAGAGGTAAGAAAATGTCCAAAAGAGAACCTACAAGAAGCAAAAGAAACAGAGAAATTGATTTGCTGATTCAAGAAAGAAAGTTCCATCAGTTGGAAGCTCAAAAGTTACATCACCAGCAACATCCCCAATCACTAAGAAGAAGAAGACTGCATAAGAAGTTGTGACTACTTATCCTGCATCTCAATTAAATCCTGAAAACATTTCTGCTACTTTGAAGAATGTTTTAGAGGAAATGAAGAAAAAGAATGCAAAACCAAGTGCAGAATCAAGTTCTATACCTCAAGTGACAATTGCAAATGAAGTGATGGAAGCTGTTAATAGATAGATTCCAAATGAAATGAAAGCGTTCAATCAACAACAAGAGGAGATAAGACAGATGAAGGAAAATGAAAGTGATATGTTGAAGATTGTGTTGTCGTCTAAAGACAATCAAGAGGAATTAGAAGAAAAGATTAAATAGCTTGAAGATGAAAACAAAAGTTGATTCAAGCAGAGAATAAAGACATGAGAAAGATGATTGATGATCTTTATTCCAAAGCACCACAGTTGAAGGGAACTGAGAAGGATGAAGAAGATAAAGAAGAGGAACAAGTTGATTATGACACTTCTAATGAAGAAGGTGGAGATGATGATGTGGATGATAGTTCAGATGATGATGATGATAATGCAGGAGGTAAAGATGCAAACAAAAACAAAAGTTCAAGTTCTAAAAATGCAGATGATGATGATCATGATGCTGAACAGTTTAAAGATAAAGGTGAATCTAGTTCAAAGAAGACACAAGGTGAGAATGTTGATGAAGATCAAAGCATTTTCTGAAATGAAAAGATTCGTGCTTTATCTGATGATGATAAAAAGCTATATAAGCAATTGTTTGAGAAAAATGTTTGGACTATTGAGTTGGCTGGAAGGTTCCCTGAGATATTTGGGAATGATGATATGAGATTTGAGATTGAAGATAATGATCCTAATCTTGAAGATGGGGAAGTATCTGCAGCAATGGCATAAGAGATACTAGAAGGTCTTGCTAAGCAGGTCGGGAAGTCTCTTGAAGAGATTATGCATGAGAAAGAGATTTTTGATATTCCTGTGACTGAACCATGAAATCATTTTGATGATCAAGATACTCCATACTTTGAAGAAGTGGAAATTGAAGATCTTTCACATGAAGAGTATCCTGAGTATTATCCGATGAAAGAGAATGTGGTTATTCCTGAAACAAATGAACTAACACTTAATGAAGTTGTGATGTTAGCTAAGATGAAAGGGAAAAAGATCATGGATGAAGTGTTTGGAAAAGAAGCTGAAAAGAAACAAACTTTCAAGCAATCTGGTGAATTGAAAGATTTGTTGAAGAAATTGAAAGAGAAAGAGGCAAACAGACCAATTGCAGAAGTCCAAGGAGCATTCTACAAATATCACAACCAAGTCTTTAAAGGCAAAGCGTTGGGATGGAAGTATTTTCCACAGCTACGGTGTATTGGAGTTAAATGGGAGAAAGTAATTCTGTACTTCTACAAGTTTCATGATATCAAAACATTACCGTATTGGGCTGTGAGGGATACTTGTAGACATACGATGAATGGTGCTTATGTTAACAACTCAGTTGTTGGATGGTTTGCTGATAAGATGACACGGGAAAGTCGGACGAAATGGGACTTGTTTAGGCCTCAATATCCTAAACGGATTGTACACAAAGAACTTGATCCTAATACAGGAATGAAAAAGGTTACTTTGAAGTATAAGCCTCCTGTGGTGATGAAAAGAATACCTTTGATGCCGATAAAACAACATTTCATCAATGAATTTGCATTTTGGTATTATGACTGGAAAACTACTGAAGCTGTGATCGTTTTAGTACATGACAAAAACCCGAAGCTTATGTATAAGAAAATACGCATGTTTGATCCGATGTGGCTAATCAATTGGTCAAGAGAAGACATCAAAATGTTGTATTTCAATCCGATTCACTTTGATGTTCAAGATGTGGAGCAAGCAATGAAGTTTTACAGAGTTGTATGTTTTTGCTTTGCATGGGATGTGAATGTTGTGTGTGACTATACTAAGTTGCTGGGAAAGAATGTGAAAGTTAGAGAATAATTGAAGAAAAGTTCGCTCAAGAAACAAGCTGAACCAGAAATGAGCACGAAACAAAGAAAGACTTTGAAGATCAAGCTGATTAACAAAGACGTTAGAGTATCAAGAACAACAATCCAAGCAATAGCCAAGGGGGAGTTTGTTGATATATTTGTGTGGCTATCGCTTTGGATTAATCAAGATATGGCGTTTGTTATTGAAGATTTGATGTGAAGACCATTCAACCATTTGGTGGGTCGAATGAGTTTTATGAAGGTCGAACGAAGACTATTTATGTGTTTTTATATTGATTAGAGCTATGAATAGGTCGAACAGGCCCATTGAAACTCTACAAGGGTCGAATGGAATTGCATATATATAGTTTTGGTTTGTTTTGCAGCTTAGAACGTTTGGTCATTTGTGTGTGTGAAGTGTGTCTTTTGTAGAGAGTGTCTAGAAGGTTCTGATCTAGGTTTTAATTGTAATCTAAAGCTTTATTTGACTAATATCAATAGATTATCAATGGAAATGATTATTAAAATGGATTTATTCGTGTTATGATTTGTTGATTATCATTTTGCATGTGATCTAGGGTTTCCGCACCTAGATTACTCTACTTGTGTGATAAACTAGATGATTTTTTACTATCAGATCCTTTACACCAATGAGTATGCTCCCTTCTTTTTTAACTGCTTTGATCTATGATTCTTCACACAATCATCAATGATAATTCCCATGCTTTAACTAAAGTTCGTAATAATTTCTCCATATGCACCCGTATAAAACTGTAACTATTGTTATTATAGGTTATGTAATTTCCAAATGTTTTGGAGAGCTTTTCGAATAACGAAGAATTCACTTTCAGATTAAACTAGTTTGTGCGCATGAAATCTTAATCGGTTAATTCAAAATGTTCAAATGAAGGAGAATGTGATGTCCGTGTAAACCGTATATCTAGACACACCAAAGTCTTCCCTTTTTTAGGTACGACTCATAACTACACTTAGGTTGAAATACCCTGCTCTTCATGAAAGATTACATGACTTAGCTATTACAAATGTCGGTAATTATTTGATTCCCCAAGTGGTAACCCAATTACAGTTGAAGGTTAGCATGCCAATGGTAACTACTATTGATCACCCAACTTTTTACTAATACATACTTCTAATGGCAGTTACTACCACTCACAAACTTAGGGGCTGTTTAGTTGATTAAGTGCTGAATCATTAAGAGGTCTGAATGGTTAAGAGGCCCTGAATGATTAAGTGCTAAATGGTTCAGCGATGCTCGAAGTCTGAATGGTACAACTCTTAACCATTCCATTTAGAGCATTTTTGTGCTGAAATAAACAGTCTGAATACTAAACCATTCAAAGTTGAATGGCTAAGAACCTCATTAAGAGGCTACCAAACAAGCCCTTATAGTTGTTACATCTTACAACTCGCATTTGCTACTGATGTTTGGCTACCACTGATTAAGCAAATTGTTACCACTTATGAACTTTGGCAGCTCTACCACTTCAACCCTATCTAGGGAACTACCCCAATGGACACCCTTCAAAGGGGTTGACGCCCTTAAACCCAGGTTCATTTATGTCTAAAGTTACAATAGTCTTGAAAAGTGTTTATGCCTGACCAAACCATCACAAAAGCAGTGGTAAAGCTTGAGAATTCCAACCGTGGGGTCGAAAGTCACCGGTCACGGGGGTCAAAAGTGTATATATCAAAAAAAATTCTATACGGATACTAGATAATTGGAACTTATGAACGAAAATTTCAGGAAGTAGGGCGACCCCACCCCCTCCCCTATGAAGTTGCACCACTACGCAAAAGGTCTTCTAAGTTTAGGATGTCGCAAATTGCCATTCCATTAATGCTTCTTTTCTTTTCCTTAAACCATCATGCTTGAGTGAAATGTAAGACTTGAGATATCGTTAGGTATGCAGGAATTGGAGGTGTAATGGATCGGCATGGACGTTTGGAGTGAATGAAAAATAAAGTGTTTGTTTGGTCAATGGAATGAAATCAATCATTACGAAATGCATTCCATTTCCTCAAAATCATTCCATCCACCCCTTGATTTTTTTAATTCCATCCCTATTTCGCACTTAATTAACAACACGACAGCCCACAACCGTTGTCAACAACCACCACCACCAACCATCACCGTCCCCACCAACGTTACCGCCACCACCCCATAGATAGAGACACGGAAATTAATGGATGAGAGTACTATAACAGGTTATGTGGGTTGAGTTTCAGTGCTTTTTGAAGGGAAGTGTGTGGTGATGAGGGTCCAATAACCTAGTGTGGTAGGGTCTTTAACTTTATTTTATTTTCGAGAATCAATGGCTATCACACGGCTCGTCCACAATTGGTTTTTGAGGGAAGTCCATGGTGATGGACGTCCAATAACCTGGTCTTGTGGTGGGCTCTTTAATTTTATTTTTATTTTTATTTTAAAGAGTCCTCCCGTCAGTTGGTGAATTTTGAGGGAATGTTCTTGGTGATGGATATCCGCTAACCTAGTCATGTGGTAGGTTCTTTAATTTAATTTATTTAATTTTATTTTTGAGAGACTTATGAATGGCTATTACGTGGCTTGTCTGTTCTAACCTAGTCACATGGTGGGTTCTTTAATTTAATTTTATTAATAGCACAACGACATGAATAGCCAACCGCTTCTAACATGTGTCACCGACAAGCTCTACTGTGCGCTGCCTCCACCTTGAGCCGCGGACCGCGGGGAGTCGTTTATCCGTAATTTTATGTATTTTACAAGGGTTTATATGTAATTTCAACTTTACCCATTTGGATCTTTCTAGCTTTTACTTGAAGCTTTATACCTTTATGGCTTCAATTTCAAGCTAGATCAGAGAGAGATTGAGAAGAAAGAGGGCCACAACCGTTACCAACATCACAACCGTCGCAACATCACTACTAATCACAACATCACCATCGTCAAACTACACCTTCACCTTAGTGTCAGGAAAAAGTGAGATACAAATAACATGTTGAGAGAAAAGAGACCGGGGGAACAACATGGCGGGTTTCCGGTATATTCCATCGCCGCCGTTGAACCCTTTGGAGAAGATAAAGATGGTTGCCGATGCGTGAGAGAGAGGAGGTTTTTAAGAAAGAGAGAATTTGTACTCACCGAAAGTGATTTGCAGGTGGGGGTGAAGAAGATGACAGTTTGCCGGCGGTTAGGTGGTGTTTTTGCGACCGTTGTGGTGTGGCCGCTGCGACCGTTGTGGTGGTGTTAGATAAGAGGGAGAGACAAATATGCAAAATATACGTTGAACCATTTATTGTGAAGTTGAATTGCAAACTGTACGTTGAACCTTTCTTTTGGTCATATTTTCTGTCATGGAAAGGTGGTGCCAAAATCAGGTACAACATATATCATTCTAAATACAAGCTTGTAAATTTGTTGGTATTGTCATTTGTTAGAGATCTGTCATGGCCCGATCTGGTCCGATGGTAACCCGCAATGTCTCGACTAAACCTGACCCGATGGCGACCCACATTTTTTTTTTCACAGAGTTAAGAAGCCAATAGTGAAAAGAAATTTAATGCCGTTTTCAAGGTATATCAAGATTCGTCTTCTTCCTGAAATACTATTTTGTCTTTTGAGTTTGGCTATCTAAGGTCAAAAGCAAAAACATCCACAAGGGACCCAACCTTTTGATTAAGGTTTTCAAAGATTTTCTTTAGGTATTCACTTTTTAGTTTCAAACACCCATAAGTATTCATTACTCAATAACATGCTAGAATGGCGAATAAAAGGAGGAAAGTAGAATGGTAAAATGGTAAGTTTTCTGGCCATTATTTTAAAGGTGCCAATTTTGATCCGTTTTTAATGGAATGTATCAAATCGTATATAATGTATCATCTTTAACTGGTCAAGTGGTAAAATAGAAAAGTAGCTTAAGAGGAAACAAACCAAAAATGTTTCGAGAATAGTTGTTTCAGGTCAATACAACCCAAACCGACGAGTGCCGTAATTAACTTTTTTATATGTACCTGACATATCCATTTTGTCTCCACTAGCCATTTATGGTCATAGATTATACAACCTTTAGTAGCACCTTAGCTCAAATTATCAAAATATATTAGGGACTTAGTCTAAGAATTATCAAAATACGTTAAGGAACTTTTGAGGCAGATGTGGTCAAACTTTAATTCTGTAAAAAGAGCTGGTCCATACAGATCCACTGGCGAAGCATAGTAAGGGCGGGGAGGGGCGGCCGACCCCCCCCCCCGGATTTTCGCGCAGAAGTTCCGATTATATAGTATTCGTATAGAAAATTTTGAAAATATAGGGTTTCGACCCCCCGAAACGGGTTTTCGACCCCCCGAAACTAGTGACTTCCGACCCCCCGGTGACTTCCGACCCCCCGAACCTTCGGGTCAAGCTTCGCCACTGTACAGATCTATCTTATTCCAAATAGGAGGTTATTGAAGTATAACAAAAAGTCAGATGCATTATCTTTAAAAGTACAAAGATCAACCCACGAGCTTCTAAGTATGTTTAAAGAATGTATAGAAATGTCGTCCCTTGAGTTTCGCAGCATAGGTGAGACCAATTTTTAATATATAACAAGAAAAAAAGGACTACCACAACGATCCAATTAAATTGCTTTTTTACATGCTATTTATATATTAACACGTTGAAGTAAGTTGTTGCATTTTGAGAAGCACAAATTGGAAAGATTGATTCAAGCCATGGAGATTTGTTGATGAATATTATTGGTGAAAATGGTAATAGTTATGTGAAGTTAGAAACATTTTTTATACTAGTGGAATGCCCGCACGTTGCGTCGGGTGTCCCGGTTGACATCTTATGAAACGCGGTACTCATTTATGTTAGTAGTTTATGTTAGTTTTAACATAATATTTAAAAAGACGGTGATTAGATTATGTAATTAAATTTTACTTTGTATTTGTATCTGTTCATTTTATTTTTTATATCAATAAAATTTTCCTAGGTTTTAACTTCTTTCAAAAAAAAAAATTAAACTTTCACAATTAAAAGAAAAAAAATGCCACAAATAGGCAAGTCTAGGCAAATGACTATTACAAGTTATTTGCTAAGTGTTCGTTCGGCTAGTTATTGATGTATTGATGATGAATTGATGTATTGATGATGAGAAAATGTTCTGAAAATGATGATGCGTAACTCATTTTTTAACATAGACTAGTGAGAAACCCGCGCGTTGCGGCGGGGTCGTTACACCGAACAAAAAGTAGATAAAAAAACATTGAATCGCGCACACGCATGGCGGCAAGTTTACTTGCCATTTTAAAAAAAGTTAAAAATTATCATAGAAAAAACTAAGTAAGTCGAAACCGTAACAAATCCATATATATAAAAATGAAAATAACAAACTAAAAAAACTGTAATGTCTTGTTCGCCTATGCTTAGATGACTTGTATATTATCACACCCAACTCTGTTTTAAACGAAGCTTACATTGAAACATATATAAAAATAGAACCAATAAAGGAACTTCTTATTCTCTTTCTTCTAAACACACGATAATATTATAAAAAAAAAAAAAAGTTTGACCTATGTCATATAAAAGGATTGTTCGGAAATACATAATCTAACTTAAAATTGTGAAACAATGTTAATTCAACGTTTATAAAGGACAGATATGTTGGTTGATTTTAGGTCGTTTTCGTTTAAGTTATTACTTAACCCTAATATATTATTTTTAATTGAAAACACTATGACAATACTATATTCAAATTAAAGAGACTGCAATGTTCCTTTATATGGTGTAATAATACTAAGAAAATATGGACGTTTAAAAATCGTGAGGGTAGTTGGTTAAAATAAGGGTGCGAAAATGTAATTACTATTTAAATAAATAAAATTTGAGTAAAGTTGAGGGGACAAATATGTAAGTATTGTATAAAAGACATATGGTGTGTTATACTCTAGGCAATAATAATTGTAAAACTTAAATATTAAGAGGTTATTGGCAAATGTATTATAATATTATATAGATAGTATAGATTGGTTATTATTTAACCCCAACATATTATTTTTTAAATTTAAAAAAAAAAACTATAGTAATACTATACTTAAATTAAAAAGAAAAAAATACTCGTTTATACAGTGTAAGAATATTAAGAAAATATCAACATGTGAAAAAGTTATGGACATTTAAAAAAAGTGGGGTAGTTGGTTAAAATAATGATGAAAAGTGTAATTATTATTTAAATAAAAGGAATTGAGTATAGTTGAGAGGACAAATGTGCAAGTATTATATAAGTAGTTAACATGTGCATTATGTGTTGTACTCTAAGCAATTATACATGTACAACTTGAATTTTAAGACACCAATGGGAAATGTATTAATAAAGTTTAGATGATTTCAGTTCATTTTCGTTTTTTTCGTTTGTTTTTGTTTCGGTTATTGCTTAACACTAACTTATTTCTTTAAAAAAATAAAAAACGATAGCAATACTATACTCAAATTAAAGAGAATAAAATGCTCTTTTATACGGTGTAATAATATTATGAAAATATTATCGTTTGAAAAAGTTATGAACGTTTAAAAATCGTAGGGGTAATTAGTTAAAATAAAGATGCAAAAGTGTAATTAGTATTTAAATAAACAGAAATTGAGTAAAATTGATGGGGCAAATATGTAAGTATTGTATAATATTATAATATAGTATAGATAGATAAGGGATGAAAACTGTAACTAATAAGGGGTATATGTATAAGTTATATTTAAAAAGACATAAATGCCCTTAAAAAGTAGTTACTACATGCATTATGTGTTGTACTTTAAGCATTTTTAATTGTATTACTTAAAAATTAAGAGGTCCTTGTGAAATGCGTTATAAGATAGTATAGATATATAGTACAAGTGGATAATGCAATAAGGGGTATTATAGGGAAGTTTTACATGCCATATAGTGTTTAAAGCATGAGACTCTTGACATGCCATCTTAAAATGTGTGTATAATTACTTTTCTAGATATGTCTTCTCCTTAATAAGGTAACATAGATAACCAATGGTTCAATGAACTAATTATAAAGCTTTTAGAGTCTTTGACTCTTTTAACCTGGTAAGACTTCTTTTAAAACGTTACTCTTAATATCAAAATCAGTGAAAATCGTCTGTTTTGAAGTTTGATCCTTGATAACCCAAAGTGTATAGAGGGGTTTTATATAGACATATATAATATACAATTATAAATATAAATAAAAACATGGATACATCTTTCAAATAACTTGGTTTAAAAGAAAACAAGTTTTTTTTGTTGTCAAATGTGGTATCAAGTAAACATACATGACCCAGTTTATAATAAGAGATAGATTAGGTTACATTTAAAGAAACTTTAATATGTAACAAAAGTCAGCATGATTTTTGGGTTCGACCCACAAGCCCACGAACACGAGATGTTTAATGGTCTTAATGTTTTTACCAACATCGTACTGACAAAAAAGTTAGTAACTTTGAGAAACTGGTATGATAGACAAGTCTATGAGTCGTTGACTTCACAGAGCCAAGAACAACATAAATATCACTAGCCGCCATGGTTACTTTACCTCAAAATGTCAAACGAGAGTTTTTCATCATTCTGACTTTGAGTAAACAACACCATTAGAGAACTCGACATCGAGGAAACTTGTGAAAAATACAATGTGTGAGACTTTTGACTTGATGTCGGCACCACCATCAAGTAACAAATAATACAATATACCCTATGTATAACTAGGTAACTAACTATCCAATGAGAGAATTTGTCATTTTTATTTTTAATGGATTTATTTTAGTTCATTGTTGAAAGACTGAGTTTACTTTTTCTAATTTTCAATAAGTTAATTAGTTTAAAAGGGTTAATAGTTGTTTATCTTTTAACTTAATATTTTTGAAAACTCAGAAGGACCTCCATCCTCGGTAACCAAATAAAGATGCACCAATCGAGCAACTTAACCTCCTTTAGGACGACGAATGGTGGGCAAAGCATACAGATAAGATCATCAAGACATGCAAGTGTTATGACAACCAAATCTTTAGAGCAGGTGAGTGACCCTAATTTGATATTTAGTTCACTCTTATCCTGCTTGGTAATAATTTTGATGTATATATCCATCAAAAAAAATTTGTAAACTGTATTTATGAATTTCAAATTTTAATAACTTGTATTTATTTCTTACACCCAACTACAACTTGTCGTTGCTTCATATTTCACGTCCGCACAATGAATCACCCACAAAACCCATACACACACCTCAAACTCCAACAACTACAAGGCGAAAAACACGTACCCGCTACAACGTGCGTGTATTCCCGGTATTAATAATACTTAACCAGAAACAATAAACGATTACAATGACCTTATATTTATACTAACCTATTACTAATCTTAACATAACCCAAACTTTATTTAAATAAACAAATAAAATCTACAAATCTGTTTAATTTAAACTTCAACTTTATCTCATCCTTTCACTTAATCCTCTAATCACCTCTTCCTTTTTTGATCCAAATGAGTTCAACAAGCTCTTCACAGGTAAAATAGAATATCGTTGCATCTAAAATATTGAATACCGATTTGTGCTTCAGTTAGAGATTCAAACAACTAGTTGCAGGTTCTTCACAAGATCCGGTGATGTCATAATGAATTCATCATTCTTCTGCAGAAATAGAGAGAATGAATCAGATAATTAGAACCATGTTCCTGTACGTATTTTATATCCTCTAGTAATTAAAGATACCATTTGATAATTCTAATAATTTAATATGGATGTTAACCTGAGCAACAATAGTAACAAGAAGAGTTGTATCAGCAAATGGCAGGGTGCTACAACTGATAATAGATAAACCAAGTTTCTGCATCTCACTTAGCACTTTCCCTAATGATATGTTGTTTTTCCGGCTGTAGATTTCGACAAGTAGACTGCATTCGGACGTGCGCACTTCAATCTCTGGATTGCAAGAGCTGCTACTCTCTTGATCAAAGTTTGCTTCATATGAAGACGAGCCATCATCAGCGCTACTACTAATTAGCCTCGATCTCTTACTGGTTATAACTGATTCTAGCATGTTATTTCTCCTTGTGCCGGATGATTCCTCGAGTTCTTTAACACGATTTTGAAGTTCTTGGATATAATTAGCTGCATCTTCTAATACAGTTGCCTTATCCATCTATCATCAAAAGAGTTAGCTAGATTATTAATAGACTATATTTCCCACTAAGATCATTAGGACAATTCAAGGTTAAATCACTAATATTCTCCTTTATAGTTTATATCCTAAAAGAAAGAAAGATCCATATGATAACCCAAATGAACTGAATGTAGGATAATCAAAGGTTAAACAAACAAATGATTGTCGAATAACTTGTTACAGATTACAGCATCTTCGAGTGGTACAAATACATACTGGTAGCTAGACAGTCAAAAAACAAGAGTTATGCGGTTTGGATTGATAGTTTAACTACCTATACATTCATAAGATTTCCATTACATACAAAATGCATAACTACGAATACTAATACATAATAATAAATATAATTCATGAAACATAGAATTAAGTTTGTTAAATAACCTACGATTAACAAATACGGGGTGTGAGTACATTTAGCCAACCCCTAATTTAATTACGAATTTCTAGGGTTTATTATAGGAAGTCGGAATTAGTACCTTTTTCAGGTCAGGAAGGAGCGTAGATAAAGAAACAAACCGCTGAGCCAACTTTTCTCTTCTCTTCCTCTCAGCCAACACATGATCTTGAACCTGAATCGGATTTCTACTAGACGTTGGAACATTATTCACACCGTAGGAATCACTAAATGAAAGGAACTCATCTTTAGGTTGTACATCACCAAAAGATATAGTGAAAGCGTTAGGAGTATCAGAAACTGGCTTTGTCTTAGGTTTTGTAGTTGTAGGTAACTTCTTGTTAATATTGTCACACTTTTTGTAATTAAGTGGTTGTTTCATATGGGCTGGCTCTTGAAAATACTTATGAGTTTGAAAAGATTGATCAATAAAAGGCGGGGTTTCAGTGTAGCTATCCGATGAGAATGAATCAACACTGAAATCCTCCATTAGATGATGATTATAAGATTTGTTCATCTGATATTCATGCACGAACCCTTGATCTTGCATTTCCTAAAATATAGATGGAACAAACAAATTAACAAAAAAAAATATGTAGATAACAAATCATGAGTATATATATATATAATATTATGCTTTCACTTACTAGTTCCGGTAGCCAAGATGAAGGCATATCCATGGCTTTAAATATAAGTATAAAGTGTTAGTTCCTATATGGAGGCTGTAAATATATATAGACGACTTTTAATTAAATATACATCACACATACTCACATAAGATGGACATTATAGTTTGAAAATCAACATCAGGTAATTAGGATAGACGATATATGTTCATGATTTGATGTAAAATATCATGATCAATCAGAATTACCTTTGAAAAAGAAAAGAAAAAAAAAAACTAGTATTTATGTTCTGGAGTATAACCCGAGAATAAATACTTATAGCGTTTGTACGTTGTTTTGTTAATTCTAGACAGTTGAATAGTGGTTACTCTTTTGCTGAGACACGTGATACAAAAGTATTTCCGTCTGGAATTGATTCTCTCGTTATATCGCATTCAAAACCTTGCCTTTTATCTTATTTTTTTAATTTATCTTTCATTAGATGGTTCAAGCATGGGAAATAATTAATGGATAAATACACCCAGCTGTTGGTTAACTTCAATTCTTCTGTTAAAATGTATAATTCCTTTTGTTTAAAACCCATGAAATCAACTTACAAATTAACGGAATGTCTTTTCAAACTGTTTCTTGTTTATATAGAGATATTGTACGATACATTTTTAACCACATAAGACTTTAATATAAGGGAACATTTGGAAGTAGCTAGAGTCAATGAAGAATTCCCATTATAGCGCATCCTGCTTTGTAAGAAGTTTCATTTTCAAAACTAACACGCATTATATAACATGGTATTTATTAAATTTGTATTCATTATATTCTTGTAATTCCATTTCCATGATACCAAACCCGGAATTTGTGTTGTGCATGTTGCATTGCGGTTTGAAACTTTGGACTGAAAGAGTTATGGATACTAATACTAATACTAATACATTGAAGTGAATCACATGAGACGGTTGGAGCGAGGTAGAAGGGAACCATATCAAATGTATTCGCCCAACTTCACACATTTGTGATCACATATAGAGAAAAGGTTATCTACGTCTGCGATCACAGACCGCGTTGATAACCCGACCCGTCACTAATACCAGGGTAAACTTACCGTCTCAAAGCCCACTGTGCTAAAATCTATGGCTTGCACATGTACACACTACTTCTATATATTACACTACGCTACATGCACCCTTCAGTACACTAACCGCTAACATGCACCACTTCTATATTAAGGGAGCGACGCGTTAATAGTGTCACTCCGCTAACGTGCATCGATCCTTTGTTTTTATTAAATTGTTTTTTTACCTGCCTCACTTTAATCATGTTTTTTTTTTTTTTTTTTTTGTGGTGGGCTGAGTAACTGTACTGTACTGATCATTTTCGATACCAATACCCATTTCTTGCATTATTCAAGCTCGGTATTTCGGTAACCGTAACGACTCCATACAATACCAAAACTTTATTTGACTTACTTTCTTGTGCCATATTAGTATTGGTACCGGTACCGTATTCGTTTTTATTTAGTCGCGTTATCTTTTCTCTTTTGATACGTACAAATTTCATAACGCATCCCGCGGATTTGCTAACGTTTACTAGATTTTAATTTATTTATTTATTTTGTAAAACCTCGTTTTGTTTGGTACCAGATACTGGTTTTTGTTTTCCTTTATAGGGATCAACATTTGGTGTCTGGTACTTATATTGAATCGGTACATTTGGTACGGGTAAGTCTGCAGGTCACTAGTTAGGTCCAAGGGGGAGACTGTTAGTGCACTTCGTGTATGTCCCTAACTAGTGATAGGGCGATATTAGACGTAGGCATGATTATATGATCATTTATGTATGCTTCGGACGTTAACGGGTAGCATTTTAAGTGTTTAGGGGTATTCTAGGTATTTTAGAAAGTCATCAGGTGTATGAAAGCTTCATACGCCTGGCATACATACACGTATGGTCTCATACGTGTATGTCTAAGCATATGAGACCTATGACTATAAATACCCCCATGACGTCACATTTTGTAACTTTTGCCATATTCTATAAAGTGCAGCCCATTTTGTGTTTGTTTTTGTGTGTGTGCTCTCATATTATTAGCATCTTCAATAACATACACCTATAACAACTAACCTGATCGTTGATTCCGCCCTCGATCCATTATGCTCGTGATACTTATATCTTTTCCAATTCGATACTATAAGTGATATCAGAGCCGAGGCTCATATCATGCGTATTGTTATAGTGGTTTGCGTTAGATATAAAAGGTTTTTGTGCAATTGTTCATTGAAAACTTGTTTTTGACCCGTTTGGTGCATAAACATGGTTTTTATAGATTTTGGAATGTTTTTGATGTTTTGATGATTTATTTGATTGTGGATTCATGTTTAGAAACTGTTTTTGATCAAAACCAAATCAAATTTCAATCAAAACGGATCAGATCTAGGATTTTTGGGAAACATTTCAAGTTTATGTTCATCACAGTGTTTTGGCTTGAAATCATCAACATGTATTGTTTTTGATGATCTGATCATTGTTCATCTTACAAAAGTGTTTTGGAAACTTTGTGAAATATAATTAGGTATTAAACAACGTGAATTTGAATCAGATCTTAGATTTTTGATAAAACCCATAAGTTTTGTGTTCATCATAATTTTTCATAATTTTGGATTATAGTTGTTGTTTTTTGATCAATTAGGGCATTGGAATCTTGTTAGGAATCATTCCCCGCACATAACCTAATCATCTGATCATTCAAATACCCAAATTCACCAAAATTTTCGATTGCACCTTAAAGAACACTCATACTTGTAAACTACTGTCATATGCCTGAAATGTTGGGTGTATCACATCATACGCGTCTGTCTTTCACACGTCTAACCTCATATGTGTACTTTCACAAACGCTCGGTTGCTTCATACGTCTACTTCATCATACATGTGTTAAACATCTTTCATACGTGTGAACTTCAATGTTAGCCAAATTTTGACCATTTTGAAGGTGTAAACCTCTAAAATGGCGTATTCAAATAAATATTTGAACTATTTGACTCAAATCATTCGTGCTGAAGAATGACGACCGATTAGCAAATGTGATCCATTCTTTCAAGCTTCGCATCAACAAAAGGTTAACATGATATCTGTAGATGCATATTTAATATATGTGTCTGTAGCATTCGGGTCGTTCAGATGATAATACGACGATTATAAGTTTATGTTTGATGTCTAAGGAATTGGTTCGGCTAAATGAAGGAACGAACCAAATCATATAGTTTTGATTTGGGACAGAACAAGGACGAATGAAATGGTTCGACCTCACGATAGGTCGAATGAAAAGGGTCTATATATAGATGTTAGTTATTGACGATTATTAAGTTGTTGGTCATTTGTATCAGTTCCATTTGTGTCCAAACTCTGTCCATAGAGTTCTAGAAGTTTGTTTTATAATTAACGAAGTCTGTAATGATAATTAAACGATTAATTATCTTTTAACATTAACAATTAAATTAATTATGCAACAATAAAGTTATTATTGATTATCCATGTTCCTAACTCTTTTATTTCATTTATGTCTATACCTTCTATTAGAGCCCTATAAATTGTAACCATTGTGTTGTTATTATATCCATCTCAATAAAATAACCATCTCATTCATTATTCTCTTTGGTTTGTTAGTAGTCATTGTCACCAGTTTATTTCTTCAGTTTTTACCTTTGTGAGACCTTATTATTACTGATATGTTATGGCTGCCTTCTACCATGAAAACAATTAATGAATCATTTTTTTTTTTGTTTCTGCAGATTCATAAGGGATTATGTATAGGAGAACATTGCGAATAACCATTATGCTGTAATTTGTCGTTCAATTTTTTTTTTTTTGAAATATAGGGTACTGATCTTATATTAACCTTTTGTTCACCATTAAAACAATATTCTTGCAAACGTGATGTGTTTATGCCCCCAACCAATCCGTGCTTTATTGTTTTTATAATCTTTTATATAGTTAATATCTAAGGTTGTATATTTTTATATTTAGAAAGTTCATAAAAAAATCGAATAATATATTGATGCATGGACTATCGTAGTCGCTCATAAAATTGATAGGTAAGGTACAAAAATTGATAGATATGGTACAGTGAGATGCTTTTCTATGTTTGGGTTTGACATGCATGAGAAACATGACCATATTATGGCCTTACTCATGGGTTAATATATAGAAAACTCTTAGGGTTGTCATGAAAAAAAAGTTTTTGCAATTAAAAAATAGAATGAAAATAATTCGTAACAATCAAGCCGGTGGTTTAAGTTGAATAATTCTGAACCTAAACAATGTCTATAAATTGAGACATAAACAAGCATGGAATGATGGAAGCTTACTACCTATTTGTAGTAAAAGGAATGTGATTCTCCCTGATGCGAATTGCAAACTCTGTAATGTTTGTTTGGAATCTGCAGAGCACATTTTTGTGTCTTGTGGGTTCTCGTTTGGGGTGTTGTCTAGCGTATGGCATTGGTGTGGTTTGAATGCTGTTTGTGCCTTCAACATAAGGGATATTCTAGATCTTTATAAACAAGCGCCCAAAGGTAAGTGTGGCAAAAAGATTATTCACGGCATTAATTTGGTCTCGCTTTGGTTGATTTGGAAAGCAAGGAATGACAAAATCTTCAAGGGGTTGGAGCCTAAGGTCTCGAGTGTCGTTGGTAGTATTAAGTCCTTGTCGTTTTTTTGGTTAAAGTATAGGTCTCAATTCAAGGACCTCGTTTGGGAGGATTGGTGTAAAAATCCATTGTACATGGTGTATTTTTAGGGGTGTCGTCCTTGCTTTGAGGACGTTCCCCGGTTTGTTTTAATGAAAGTTAACGTTCAAAAAAAAAAACCTATTTGTAGAGTAAAACAATGAATGAACTATGTTTATTTTTCATAAACATGAGAGTTAAAATAAAAAAGTGCAAAAAATAGATAAAAATAGATTCGTAATAATCGAGCCGATAGTTTAAGTTGAATAATTTTGAACTTAAACAATAAAACTATATCATTCAAAACAATAAAGACAGTAAGGTGCTGTTTGTTTTTTCTGCAGGAAAAGGTCTGCAGTCTGCGGACCACATCTGCAGACATCTGCAGGAGAAGAGGTGGACCAAAGGTCTGCAGTCTGCAAGAAGAAGACTGTTTGTTTGTTAATGTCTGCAGGTTGCTGAAATAAACTAAAATTTAAATAAACTGATTTTTTACAGCAGTCTGGTGGTAGACGGTGGTGGTGGTGGACGGTGGTGGTGGATAGTGGTGGACGGTGGTGGACCGTGGTAGGTGGTGGTGGTGGTGGACGGTAGTGGTGGTGGACCATGGTTGGTGGTGGTGGACTGTGGTGGTGGTGGTGGTGGACTGTGGTGGTGGTGGTGGTTGACGGTGGTGGTGGTGGTGGGTGGTGGACGGTGGTGGTGGTGGGTTGTGGTGGACGGTGGTGGTGGTGGTAGTGGACCATGGTGGTGGTGGACGGTGGAGGGTGATGATGGTGGACGGTGGTGGTGGGTGGTGGTGGTGGACCGTGGTTGGTGGTGGTGGACCGTGGTGGTGGTGGTGGTAGGTGGTGGTGGACGGTAGTGGTGGACCGTGGTTGGTGGTGGTAGACGGTGGTGGGTGGTGGGTGGTGGACCGTGGTGGTGGTGGGTGGTGGTGGTGGTGAACGGTGGTGGTGGACCGTGGTGGTGGGTGGCGGTGGTGGGTGGCGGTAGTGGACCATGGTGGTGGTGGTGGACCGTGGTGGTGGGTGGGGGGGTGGTGGTGGTGGACCGTGGTGGTGGAAGGTGGTGGTGGACGGTGGTGGTGGACCGTAGTTGGTGGTGGTGGTGGTGGTGGTAGTGGGTGGTGGTGGTGGTGGGTGAGGAGAAGAGAAGTGGAGAAGACCTTAGAAGACTTTGGAACAAGTCTGCACCAAGAAGAGGTCAGGAAGACCTTTTTGAGTGAAAGGTCTTTCAAAAATCAAACAATCTGCAGACCTCAAACGTCTGCGCGCGTCTGCGTGGTGCAGACAAAAGAGGTCAGAAGTGCTTCTGAGCAAAAAACAAAAACACCTAAATTTTTAGTAGTAACTACAGATGTGGAAGATACAATAGTTTAAATTTTCCCCGTACTTGTGGAAGATACAACGGTTAAAATTTTCTCCTCAACTGACGTAGACAATACTTGTACATACATAAATATAAGAGTTAGGCATAGAAAATTCCTAATATGTTTTTGTCTATATCTATACCTATAAAGCAATAATACGAGGTGGCAAAACTTCTCATTTTCAAACCTTACAGTACATTACTATATGTTAACTAAAACTTACACTCATATCGAAGCTTGCTCATCGTGCCAAGTCTTCATGATGAGTCTAACGATGTACTTTGTCTCATGTATGAGGCAACAAGAACTACCCTTGTTTGTGTTTATTATCACATATTTATTTTTGTTGTTGTTTCGTTTTTAGTAAATGTTGTGCTCCTGCAGCAATGCGCGGGCACCTCACTAGTTTAATTATAGCCAATTACCTTATGCTGGAGTGGCAACCCTATGACCTTCCAATGTGGAGGTTGTGGGTTGGAGTCTCAGCTAGATCAAATTTATTCTAGATTGAGCCAGAGGTTTTGTCATAGTGGGCTTCCGGACGGTGAGCTTCCTCTGAAATAGTATCGGGCAGGTCATCAGCGCTGTCTGCGTTCGCAGGCGTGGTGACTTTTTGATATTGAGTTTACCGAGATAAAAAAAAAATAATTACTTTTTTATCATGGAACCTTCGGTGTCTAGAAGAAATTGAAATGATAAAATAGTATATTTTTTTTTTTTGTATTCTATAGTTGAATGATCTACAACCACATTCCATATTGATATTGACGTTTAAATATATTTATTGCGTACCCTAAAAGATTTACAATTTCGTAAATCAACCATATACGAACCCCACCAGCACCAACTTTTATCATGTCACAACAAATAATTTTTACAATATAATCTATAACGGTTTCTAGAAGGGCGGAGGGAGACAAATAATTTCATTGACATAAAATTTTTAATAAATTAATATTATAACTTTATTTTTTTTAATTCTTTTTTGTGATCTAGTGAAAATAAATAATATAAAATTGAATAGCTTTGCTAATGATGGGTTAGGATCAAATACACAAGGCACTTTTTCTAGAAAGGGTGAGAAGGATTGTGATTCATTGATCATATACTTAAAGGGTTGATATTAGTTTGTTTGAAAAAAATAAAATAAAGAGTAAATTCCTTTTTGAGTCCCCGTGTTTTGTCAATTTTAACTACTTGAGTCCAACATTTTGATTTTTAACATTCTGAGTGCCTAAGTTTTAATTTTGTAACCCTTTGATTCCAATTTTGTAACGACGTTAATCAAGTCAGTTAAATATAGGGGTATTTTAGTCATTTAACACCTAAGTACAACTTTCTAATGCATAATGTATAAGTAACAAGTCTTTAATGCATAATATATATACACACACATATAGACACACACCACAAATGTTGTCTCTCTCCCACACTATCTTGCCTTAGTTGTTGGATAGCAAGACCGAACTCTCCCAAATACCCATGTCGTCAACTTAATCTGAACTCCAATTTGGGACTCGAACCCTCCATCCAGATCTGAAACAACTATTTCCATCATAACCCTACCCTTCATCTCAGACTATTATAAGAAGAAAGAAAAGAAGTTGTTTGGAGTTAACCTGCAACGCCGGAGATCCTGTAACCCATCGGAAGTCCACCTGTTCACCACCACTATTGGTTCAGCAACCACCATCATCTTCAACCCCTAAATCGGAACCCTATTTGAAACCGCCGCCATCGTCACCATCTCTTCCTCTCCCTCTGCTTCTGTTCTTTCTCCTCTGTGTCTCCTCTCTCTCTCTCTCTCTCTCTCTCTCTCTCTCTCTCTCTCTTCGATTAACATATCAGGGTGGGGTGTGGTTGTGTGTTTGATGAGTAACAGAGGTGATTCGCCGGAAACGATGGCCAGAGCTCCGCCTTGGAGGGTGGCAGGAGCCTCTGGCTCTTTTCTCTCTTTCTCTCTCTCTCTTTCTCTCTCTCTCTCTCTCTCTCTCTCTCTAAGTATAGATCTGGTTATGGTTCGGGTTCGGGTTCGGGTTCGGGTGATGTCGAGTGGTGGTTGTGTTGATGGTGGTTCAACCATCGGTGGAGATTGATGGTGGTGGTGGTGGTTGCTGAAGATGTATGGTGGTGGTGGTGGATTTGGTACTTTTAGAGAGAGAGAGAGAGAGAGAGAGAGGGAAAGAGATGTTGTGTGTGTGCAGAAAAAAATCTTATATATAATATATAATAAAGTATAATATTTATTTTTAATTGTAAGGGTACTTTGGTCATTTCACAAATATTAACGAAAAAAATCTAACAGAGTTAGTAATTTGGACTCAAATGGTTATAGAATTATCAACCAGGGCTTCAGAATGTTAAAAATCAAAATGTTGGACTCAAGTAGTTAAAATCAACAAAACACAGGGACTCAAAAAGGAATTTACTTAAAAATAAATAATAAATTAGAGGAAAGACATAAAAGGAAAACTATATTTGTTGACTTTCTCTTTCTAGATGCAATGTACATGTCAATTCATCCCATCATTTTAAAACATCTATAACTTTTTCATACGATAGATTTTTTTTCAAAAAAATTCACCATATTAACGAGCGTTTTTTATCTTTAATATGAGTACCACATTGTTACATTAATATTGAAAAAAAAATTCGTGTTAAATGGGTTTTCTTCTCTGTTGTGTCTTCTGCTCGTTCATTGTGTTATAGTATGAATATGTACTTTATAAATATGTTATTTATATTTTTTTAGTCTACACATGATTTAACTTTGTCCATTGTATTTTTATTATGCTTTTCATTGTATTTTACGCAAATGAGTTTTCTATTTAGGTGTACATTGTGTTTTATTATGTTGTTCATTGTGTTTAAGTCTATTATTCATTGTGTTTTAGTCTTCTATTCATTATGTCTTTAGTATGTCGTCCATTGTGTTTTATTAGACTGTTCATTGTGTTTTATACCCTATTGTTCATTGCATGTTTAATTGATACTCATTGTGTTTTACGTTATCTCCATTGTGTCTTACGCAATTCGGTTTTCAATTTTTTTTTTTTCAAAAGTATTCATTGTGTTTTAGTCTTCTGTTCATTGTGTCCTTAATATGTCGTCCATTGTGTTTTACACAACTAGTTTTTGACTTTTTTTTTTCAAAAGTATTCATTGTATTTTAGTCTTCTGTTCATTGTGTCTTTAGTATTTCATCCATTGTGTCTTACGCAACTGGGTTATCAATTTTTTTTTTTCAAAAGTATTCATTGTGTTTCAGTCTTCTATTCATTGTGTTTTGGTATGTCGTCTATTGTGTTTTATTAGACTGTTGATTATGTTTTATACCCTATATTTAATTGGTGCTCATTGTGTTTTACACTCCATTGCGTCTTACGCAAGTGGGTTTTTGACTTTTTTTTACAAAAGTATAACTATATGGTACTCATATTAAAGATAAAAGAACGCTCAATTTTATAGTTTAATTTGTTTATTAAAAAGATGACGTATAAAAAAGTTACGGGCATTTAAAAATGAAGGTGGAAATGGCATGTGACTTGCATGTGCATATTTTTGTGACAAAATTACCCCTCCCACTTGTTTAATCTTTTGAGCACGTGTCATTTTTTAGTGGCTTCTTACCCTTCTCATTTTTTGTAGTCTTTGTAGAATAACCCAACCCTGCTAATGATATCAAAATTGTTTATGACTTCCTTTCTTTCCTCATCAAAGATAGGAACTTTCCTATCTTGTTTTCAAAACTAGTAAATATGGCATCGTAGGTTTAGTTTATTTGCATAAAAGTCAAGGACCACGAGAATCACTCAATACGTATTGGATAATGGTGGTTAGAAGCTTGTCTATGAGTGGACGTCCTCTATGTTCTAGTGTTGTCATCTTAAAATGGTTAGTTCCATTTTGTATTCTCTAAACGCTTGGATTCGTTAGTCTTTATATATTAGTAGTAGTTTATTTCTAGTTATTTGATGTGTCTATCTTCTTACTAATTCTTGTTTATTTATCATTTGTGACAGGTTCAATTAGTTTGTTAACTTAATAATGTGCTAAATGAGGTCTATAAATAACTACCTAACACAGAAACCTATAATATAAAACAAGCTCAACTAAACTAGACCACACGACAGGCGAGTGTAACTATCAATGAAGTATAGACTAAGTAAGTCCAAGTATCGAACCCACATAACAATAATGGAAACAAAAATACACTTAACTAGGATTCTAACAAATGGTTTTGATAAATAACTTAAGACTCGAACAATTAGACAACTACGGATCGGAAAGGCAGATATCAGGATAAGAATGAATTTTTGATTTTATCTGTAAAAACTAGTCTGAATCAATCAAAACCTATGTTCTTCGAAAGTTCAAGCAAAACAGCAAAAATTTAGGTGTTTTTGATGAAAAATCTGATTGGTTTGTATCAATTTGTAGTTGTGTGATAGAACAATGGCTCTGATACCACTTTGTTAGGATCAGTTTTTGATAAAACAATACAAAGATCACACAAGTATGAGCAAACTAGGTGCGGAAACCTTAATTCGCATGCAAAATGATAATAATCATGATCAGAACACGTAAAGATCCATTTTCAATCCGATATCCATTAATATAAGATTGATAATCATTACAAAGTAGAATATAATGAAAAGACACCTTTCAAGAACTTTCTAGACACACCTTTGAACACACACACTAACACACCTGATAAAATGACCGAATGTTAAGTTGCAAATCAACTTCAACATATATATAGACTGACCATTTGACCCTTGCAGGGTTCGAATGGCTTCGTTCGACCCTTCGAGGGCTCGAACCAAGGCCAAATAAACATCAAAATCACATTCGACTAAAACAAGTACATTCGACCCTATCCTAATCATCATTCGACCTCCCAATAGGTCGAATGGGGACTTCAAAACTTGAACATCTTTAAATCTCGACAATCTTTGTTCAATCCGAAAGCGATTGCCACAATATGCACTTACACCTAAACTCTACATAATCATGATGTCTTAATGCCTGTTTATGAGATATCACCTCCAAGTACAATGATTACTTACTATAACCTATCATGCTTACTTAAAATATTAACCTACCAAGGCCTTCATAGGTGGCAAAATGATTAGGTTGAGCATGCTTAGGCCATATCACATCCATAGTACAAAGTTATACTTTTATAATCATAATATCTCCATACTTCACCACAAAAACTCCTCCTCCTCCCTTTGATAACCTACGGCCAAGGCACCACACTCACCATCACTTTGAGTTTTTAAGTTAATCAACCTTAAAAAACACCTTCATTCCATCCCTAAGTTAAATGTGTTTGCAAGCTGGGAGCATAGTCTATGGAAGAACACACTAAACCCCATCCAAATCAAGAGTTTTTGTCTTCCTTAGCCTTGTGCTAGTAATAAGCTTCTTGATCTTGTCTCTTTAATCTTTAATGTTCATGTTTTCATGTTTTAAAGGCAAGTTGTACATGGGGTAGGGTTATGGATTATTAACATAAGAAAACACATGTTGTTACAAAGCTAAAATGGGTGATTAAAAATGGTATGAGGGTCATGGGTTATGGTGAGGTATTATTGTTGTTTTTGTAAGTTAAAATGTTAAACATACAGTTACAAATGTCAAGATCTAAACATATTATGTAACATGTGTTTTAAATATGAAATGTCATATGTTTTATAAGATTGGCAAGTGTGTTTAAAAACATAAATATGGGTCGTAGGTCCATGATGACGTTGTAATGATTTTGTAAGTTACAAAGATACACATACACATGTTAAAAATATGGATCTAAGACATTGTTTGTAAATACAACTTGGATACACTTAAAAGTCGTTTTAATCTTCATAAAATGACTATCCAAAACATAAGATCATGACGGATCTATAAAATGTTACAAGATACAAAAATCACCTCTTCAAAGTTAGTAACATACAAGAAGCAAAAATAGACAGTTTGGACTAAAACTACAAAGTACACATATTATTATCCTTATTGGGATTATTATGGACTAGTGATAATGTTGGATCATAACAATAATCCATATTGAGTAAATTGAGAAAACTAACTTTACTAGTTTAGTATAAAATTTTCACTTTTAAAAGATCTAGGAAGAAAATGAAACTTTTGAAAGTTAAAGTAATGATTTTGTAACTTTAGAAGTTGAGCGGTATAAAAAGTCATTTTAGAAACTTGAGTTTTAAAATGTGCCTTGGAAAGACAAGTGTTGTAAATGATAGCATTTAACTTTCTCAGATTGTTAAGTGAAATGTTTGTAAACTTACAAAAATGTATGTTTGTATAAAATGATTTTATAAAAAATATAAATTTCCAATGATGTTGAGAAATATAAAAACAAAAGTTTTATAACAAAAATTGGTAATTTAAAGACTTGGTAAAATTGTATAAAAATGGACATTTTTATATCTATGGGAATATAAAAAATATTAGAGTATTTTTGTGTTAGAAATAACCAAGTCTTGTTGTTTGAAAATACAAAAGTTATTTTGTAAATTACAAAAATATGTAGAAATTAATAGATGATTAATTTCAAGTAAAACATATTGTTGGGAATTTAAGAAATTAACCAAATATATATTATGGATGTAGGAAAAATAATTTTACGGCGACAAGTAATTATTCTTACAAAATATGAACATGAAAAACTTGTATTGCCCGGGATGCGAGAATATATCTATTCTATATTACAATGCATAAGTGAGGGGTAGTTCAAGATACCCAAAAGTTAAGAACTTATTTTTCATTAATAACCTTGAAATGAATGTAAAATAGTCATTCATACATTATTTACATTATAATACCTTATCTTAGTTATACTTTAATCCCTTAAACTTACTTAACTTTTGCTTATTTAAATTATAGTTAAACTTCTTTTCTTTATTTTAAGAAAACCATCTCCCATGACTTTTAAATATTCATCATTTTTTGCATACGTTTATACTTTTATAAAAAGAAATATTACATCATCATAATGAGCATTTTATTATCTTTAATTTGAGTATATTATTGCTATTTTTTATTTAAAAAATTTTATGTGCTACGTGATTAACGATATCTAGGAGTGAGCAATAACTAAAACCGTTCACCGAAGCCAAACCAAAAAATTGACAAAACTGAATCAAAATCTATTGAAAACTGAAAACATCCGATTTAACTTAAAATTGGTAATATTTTTTTTGTACCCTTAGTTAACCCAAATATATTCATAACAGCATGCCCGCACAATGTGGCAGGGAACACAGACACTTTTAATGGTTCATGGTTGGGTTAGGTTCAGTTCGGTTATAAGTCTCAGCCGAAACAAAAATCGACATTATCGATTTATCAATCTTGTTAACCAAGCGGTTAATTGGTTCAGTCTATTTGGTTAGATTGTCGTTTTTAGTTCGGTTTAGTTAATTTTGGTTAATAACAAAAACCAAACTTTGGTTAAAATTTTGCTTATAAGCACATGAAATGAAAGCATAAATACATGTAAATGTATAAAAGGTATAAATGTATGAATGGTTCAGTTGTGGTTTGTTAATTTTGATTAACTTAGAGGGTGTTTGGGATTGCATTTTGAATCTGATTTTTAGATTATTGCGTTTTGAAAACGCAAATAATCAGTTTTCAGTGTTTGGATTGCGTTTTGAAAACGTAGATAATCAGTTATTTAGGCTACCAAAACGCATAATCTGTTTTAAATACTCAATTCCAAACACCCCCTTAGTGTACAAAAAAATCAATATTAGGTTAACTCGGTTTTGGTTAATTTTCAGTTCGGTTTTGTATGTTTTTGTTCGATTATGGTTGACTTTCAATTATTGTTCACCTCTAGATATTATTAATCACGTAAAAAATCAAATTTTTAATTAAAAATTTATAGAAAATTATACTCTAATATTGTTTGAAACAGAATAGATAGGTTTATGAATTGTAGTGGCGGTATAAATAGACGGAGTTTTGAAATTTTAAGCTTTTATACCTAGGCCTGTAAACGAACCGAATGTTCCTTTAATTTTAACCTAACACGGACACATAATCAAACACATTTTTGTGTTCATGTTTGTTCATTAAGAAACTTGTCATGTTCTTGTTCGTTTATGTTCTTTTAAACCTAAACGAACAGTTCACCAACGAACATAAACGAACGTTCACGAACATAATAAATGTGAACGATTTTGTATTACTGAAAAAATCCAATTACTAATTGGTTATATATTTATACAATTAGCTAAAGGTCAATTTATGTTTGTATTTATGTAAATATAACTACGTATGTAATTAATAAACTTAAACGGACATAACTAAACGAACATAAACAGACATTCATGACCCTAAATGAACAAACTCAACGTTTGTGCATGTTCGTGCACTTAATTAAACGAACAATTTTTTTAATTTGTGTTTGTTCATTTATTAAATAAACGACATAAACGAACTTCCCACTGAACAAGTTCATGAACAGCTCATGAACATTCGGTTCGTTTACAGGCCTATTTTTTTTACATCTATATCATGTATTTATACCTCCATTTCATGTACTTTAAGGCAAAAAAACTTAGCCAAGTTTGTGTTGGATCAGTATGTTCTTAAACAGTTCTTATTCATGAACACTTATGTGTTGTAAGTTTATCAAAGCAGTTTGCACAGCGGAATAAGTAAAGTGTTCAAGTTTAAAGTTTCACTTTCAACAGGAGTTATTACCCCCCCTAGATTTAATGAACTAAAGCAGTTAATGAGAATCTAAACAATTGAATGCATACAACAATAAGTAAGATAAAAGATTCTCAGATGTGAAATGGTATTTTCAATTAAAAAGCCTTTGAAGGATTTCAGTTATAAAAACTAAGTTAAGCATGTGAACTTAACAATGTAAAATATGTTGTCGAATCGGCAAGATCCTAGTATATTTATTTAATGGGAAAATAAATATATGGTAAAGTGAGTCGAGTCGAATGTTGAAAATGAAATATCGATCGAAAAGATCCTAGTATATTTATTTAAAGGGAAAACAATTACACGGTAAAGCGGGTCGAGTCGAGGATGATGTATTGTGAGTTAATTAATACAGGAACATAAGTGTAACTTATAACAAGGGTAATCCATCACCAATATTCCTAGGACATACGTTTAATTAAACGGGGAATTGTATATAAATAGTTGTGTTGGGAGTTGGGTGTACAACTCGCCGGAAGACACGCGCTATAGACATAGTGACTTATACGCACTAGGACGTTCGTAGGTGCTGATCTCGGACTTGCTATTCTCTGTTATGTTATTGCACGTTGTACTTAAGGTGGGTTTCACGTCCCCTTTTTACTGTTTTTGTTTTGGGGGAAAATATATGTTTTGTCAAAATGTTGTTAAATGTGAAAATGTGTTAAGTGGCATGATGAGTACTTGGGTTTGTTGTACACCACTCGGGGTGAGTCATCGCTATTGTAACCATTTACTCGTGCGTTGTGTGTCTGAAATCGAGAACCGAAGGAATCTTTGGATAGTACTATTGGTGCCTAACCAGGTCCACCCCTAATCGATAGTGTCGATTATGTAACTATGTATAACAGGGGTGCACGTATTCTGAACTAAGTTGTTGTTACCGAGAAACAACTACTCGCGAGGCATTGTATTTCTTGGTTTGGTTACAGCCTCAAAGGATTGCTCGTCATAGTTTTGTAGGAGTTAGCTACTCCTTGTGTTTGTTCCGTACATGTGGTTGTTGTTGAAATGCTTTGTTGTTATGGAACTAAAACCTGTGAACTCACCAATATTTTATATATTGACGTCTTTTTAAACATATCTTTCAGGTAACTAAGTGTTGAATAGATGTGTGGCTAGTTCGGTGGAATATGGGATGTCAGACACTTGGGGGTTTCATCTGTATTTACCATTGGGTTGGGACATAGACTAAAAAACTTCATGTTTGAATTTTATGTTTGTTGTTTTGTATAATGTTTGAGACGAGGTACTCTTTTTCGACATCTTAATGAAATGATATTTTCTAATTACATATGATTTCTGTGAATCTTGACTTTGATATGCTTTCGAGCGTTGCGCCACGTGTTTCTGCCATTAGCATGGTATGACATTTTCTAACTATACTGATGTACTCACTGGATTGACTTAGATTTCTCACTTCGAGCCTCAATACACCTTAAAGTGCAAGGAGTAATTTACCAACTCTCACTATGATACAGAAAAGCGGGAATCTAAGACGCGCTAGGTAAGGATCTCCTCATGGTCTCACCTTTACCCGACACGTTGGATCTAGACAAATCAAACTACCTATCACCTTTCGGTCTCAAGAATAGGAAGAGATTGCTTCTAAACTCCCTGTTAATGCACGTATGGATTTCGTCAGCAAAACGATAATATAAATTACTAGCACGAAGCACGTAACTCTAATAATTATCTAAACATGAAAAATATACACTAAAGATATTATGAAACATTAAAAGATTGTAAATCATTCGAAAGTGCGTAGCCATATCATAGCAATACAACAACAACAACCAGTACCCAGTAAATCCCACAAAATAGCCTTAGCTATTCGTAGGGTCTGGAGAGGGTGGGATGTAGGCAAACCTTACCTCTACCCAAGAGGGCAGAGAGGCTGCTTCCAGAGAGACCCTCGACTCAAAACAAACAAAAAGAAGCAAACTAGACTAGAAAACAACGGCATAGTAACATAACCGGAGGTGGTAGGAAAGCATAGTAAAAAAATAGATACATATGCAATGTGAGACATAGTAATATATACACAAGCAAGCCATCATAGAACTTTTACCTAGCTCTTTAAAGGTTTTCCTAAGCATAGACCCACTAGGATGTAGTAAAACTACACTTAACACAAAGCAAAGACCCAATTATGTCCTCCTTAGAGGTCTTTAACCTTAATCCTACATCTTCACGAACTCCTATCATGGACCATGTCCTCAGAAAGGTGCAAATCTAGCAGATCCTGCCTAATGCGCTCATCCCAGGTCAAATTTGGTCTTCCCCTACTTCTCTTCCCCTCCACAATGAGGCTCTCCACCGCTCTAACTGGCTCCGACGTCCCCTCCTCTTCACATGACCAAACCATCTCAATCTCCCCTCCTTCATTTTACCCGCTATACTAACCACCCTAGTCTTTCTCTAAAAACCTCATTGCTATGATACTAACCATATCATAGCAATAATTAATGTCTTTATTTTAACATATAAACCGACAATCCAAAATCCGAAACAAAAACCAAAGTGAAGTAGTCATGATCTAAACACATCTAGCTACTAATGTTTTACCCAAACATATGGTACAAGAAATGCAATAAAACATAGGTTCAAATAAAAATACAGTCATAAAAAAATATTTTTAAAAACAAAGTTATAAAATATTAACGAAAATACTTGTAAAACTAGAGCCGTGCTTTAATTCCCCGGCCTTTCTTTCCTACAAATCAAAGCCAAAAGTTCACCTAAAACTCCATAAAGTTGAATGGAAGCTGCTGTTGTCGTCGAGTTCTCCTATTGCTCCCATCCCAAAAAATAAAAATAATCCTCGTTTCGTCAATAGTAATTCACTTCTTAATTATGTCTCAGAGTTTTAACGGCCCAAGAAGAGAAAGCAGCCCAAAATCAATTATTGGTGTCACCACCTCAAATATGGAACCTTGATTTTAATATTTTCTCAATTATTGTTCAACACCCTTCTTTCATTTTATTAATCAACTAGCTGATTACCCGAGAAGGTCCCGGGGTTAAAAAATTTAATGTGATTTAATAAAAAATGATAAAAAAATGATAAAAGAAGAAAACTCAAATCACGAAAAGCGTAAATAACTTAAACATAATCAATCTTAGTTAAAAAAACATTTATTTAAAAAGTTAAAAAAAAATAAAAAACATAAACCATATTAAACATAATACAGTATTAAAAGGATAACCTTCAACATATAATCATCTTCACGTAATTTAAAGTATGTTACAATTTGACTTTGACTTATATAGATGTAGAATTCATGATGGGGGTTGAAAAAATATAACAATTCTAATAATATTAATACTAATAGTAATAATTATTACCCATGTAATTAAATAAATAAAAAATAACCTTGTTATAAGGTGACACCATGTGTTGCAGTGTTGCGTGATTCGTTCTCCTAACTTCTCTTGATGAAGTATACCTATCCATCTTTAGAAGAGTAAAATTCCAATGATAGCATGGCGATTGGGCTGAATTTCAACATCGTAGATAAGAACCTGGTTTAAAAGAAAAAACATGATTAATGAATAACCTGAACACTTTGTGTTTTTTTTTTTCTGTATGAACATAACCCCACAAAAAATAGTCGTTTTTTTTTCTCGTTTTTTATATAATACTATGGTACTCGTTGGAAAGATAATAAAACGCTTGTTAATTTGGTGTAATTTTTTTATTTAAAAAATCTCGAATATAAAAGATATTAACGTTTAAAAATTATGGGAGGAACATAAGAGAAAAATTTTAATTTGTTTTTAAATTCTTTTTTCCTAAAATAACTCAATTTAATTTTAGTAATTGAGAATTGAGAGATAGAGAGATAAATTTAGGGTTTTATGTTTATATTTTTTTTAATTAAAAAAGGAAATAATTCAAAAAACATTAAAATCTTTCTATGATGCCACGCGGCAGTTTCATGGAAAGGATGAAGGCACCATTGCACGCCACGTCAGCAATGTTGAATTCTTTTATATATATTAATAACTAGCTGATTACCCCGAAAGGGTCCCGGGGTTGAAAAATCTAATTTTACGTGATAACCTATTGCAAATGGCTCAAGTTAACTAACCACAAAATCTCTCAATCATTGCATGTTCATAATATTCTAATCAGTAATAACTCATATTCCCCACAAAATCTAATTTTACGTGATAACATGAACACTTTATGTGTTTTTTCCTGTATGAACGAAACCCCACAAAAAATAGTCGATTTTTTCTCCGTTTTTTATATAGCACTATGGTACTCGTTGGAAAGATAATAAAACGCTCGTTAATTTGGTGTAATTTTTTTTCTTTAAAAATCCCGTATATAAAAGATATAAACGTTTAAAAATTATGGGAGGAAATATGAGAGAGAAAATTTTAAATTTATTTTTAAATTCTTTTTTCCTAAAATAACTCAATTTAATTAAAAAAGGAAACAATTCAAAAACACCAAAAACTCTCTATTATGATGTCACGTGACACTATCAAGGGAAGGCTGAGGCCTCCATTGCACGCCACATCAGCATATACGTTTTCTTTTATATATATAGATAGATAGATAGATAATAGAATAGATATACAATACTTCTAATTTTCTGTTACTTTTTCTTTGGCCAAAATGGATTTAGCTCCATGACCTTAAAGGCCACGAGCCTTTCAACATTTATTTATTTTCTTTCAATCATGATAATAATAAACTTTTATAAATCCTTCTTTGATTTCGGGTACACATGTCTTAATCATTTTTCTTTATTTTGGGCTTCTTTTTCATAAACACCTATACATTAATAAAATAAACAGATCATAATAAAAACGACTAGAAACTAATAAAAAACTAACAGAATAATCTACAAAAATATAGGATAAAGCATGTGTTTTGCAACATATCATTTAACAATATTAAAATTAACTTAAAACTATCATGAGGTTCGTATGGCTTCCAGTAGTCCCAAACTAGATCCAAGGTGAGGTTTCTAGTAGTGAGACACATCATTCGGGTTTCTGACATCCAAATAAAGTATTCTGAAGTGGACCAGATCCGTGTGATAAGTTTCTGGTATCACACCAGATGCGTAAATGATTCCTTGGTAAAGGTTGGATCCTTAAATAATCACTAAACCGGACATATATTTATTGGCGCACAATAAGTTTTAAGTCGTCAATAATATTTATATAGTAGTATCTTTTTCAATCGTTGAATTTTAGGAAGTGGTTTGAGGTTGATAAAGGATATGAACCACAAATATTATATAAGGATGAATACAATAAGAATACATTATCTAATTGTTACTAGTACAATGTCAGTTACTACTTCAGGGATTTCTTACCACAACTAATCTTTCGGTATGGAAAGTAAGAATTATTGCAGGAAGAAGTAATTCTAGCTGGAACTCTCCTCTAATTAAATTTAGGAAGATAAATTAAAAATCCCTGTGCTTAAATGAGCGGTTTTGTGGTGGTCTAGAAAGTGTCTAAAAGCAAGTCCCATCATTTTCAATAAAATGTACAACTTATGTGCGTTAGTATAGCCGACACTTGTTGATCAGTAGAAGACCGACATACAGGCCAGCAGTCCGAAAACACTTTCATAGAGATTCGGCACACTGCCCATGACCCATCTAGTTATTAGAACGTTATCCCCCTTTATTTTTCTCAACTCCAACTCTAAAGGGACCATTCAAATATGTTATTCACATCAATAACTAAACTTACTACTGCTTTTAATATATCTAGCCTACTAATATAAAAAGTACTTAACACTTGCAAATTTTCTTACCTACAATTTTACCTTTTTTTAAACCATTATAAAAACCCAAATAATATTTCTTTTCTTGAACCCTTCCATTTTATTTTTCTTTTTAAAAAAACCCGATTAGTTATGTGATGAAGAGTTGAGTAGGAGAAAGTGTGTCCTTTGAATATGATATTCGGTACTTACGTTAAAATCGATGTTATACATGTCAGGTTTTCTGCCTATGTATTAGTTTTAGTTTTTAAATAACTATCATTTACTTTTAAATTTAAAACTCGATCCCGTTTTAATAAAGTCATCTTTTTCCAAAGCAACATTTTTGGTGGTTAAAGCATCAAGTTACATCACATGTAAATATTACATATGCACATAATATACACTACATATTTCATTCGGTACCAGAATGATATATTTTTATTAACTAAAATAAGCACATCAAGTTTTTGGCGTTTTTGTCGGGACACACATGGTATCTTCAAAGAAAGACTCAAATCACATAACTAATTCGAACATATTTTTAATTTTCATTTTTCATTTCAACTTTATTTTCATTTTTGTTTTTCTTCTTATTTATTTTATTTTTATTTTTATTTCTACTTTTTTTTTAATAAATGCCATTGTTTTTACTTTCTTTGCAGGTTTCCTTCTAGATTAGCTACCTTTGAGACTTCTCATGAAGAACGTCAAAATAGTCAAATTTATCATTTTTCATTTTGAAGGGTTTTTATTTCTTCTTTATTTTATTTATTTTATTTTTTCTTTGGGATGAGTTTGTCAAATCATGAAGACATGCAGGAAAGTGTAGTTAAATCTATAAGATAAAATGAGCAGTTTCGGAGTAAAAATTTTCAGAATTTTCAAACAAAATGTTTGCGGATGTTAAACTTAAAGTTTTAAAATCATTTCGTGTGTGGCCAGACAAAATTTTAAAACCACATAACGGTAAAACAGTTTGAAAATTTAAAACGCGAAAAATCGAAGTTCGTTAGGACCTGCACGGGCGACCTACAGCCCCTGAAAAGTCAGGGGTATTTAAAGCAGGGTTGCACCATTCAAACCCATTTCATGTTCCCCTTTTCGCGAACATCTGTTGCCTTACATCTTAAATTCGCCATTTTTGACCGATTGAGTCCGTTTAAAGGTTGAATCTTCATCCGAAGATATATATAATCACTCCTAAAACAACTTTTCTTTACTTTTTATTTTTCTCGGATGATGATAGTTTGAAGGTATTACATGCACGTGGGGTGCATGCTTGGGATATTTAATGTATGTTGTGACACCCGTCGAAATCACATGTCATATCCGTACACTTAGCTACACGTATACATTGTGCATGACATTACATTCTGCATGTTTCAATTCAAATGGGCCATACAGGGTTCCGACAAGTCAATCCCGATGCTTAGAGTGTAGCATTAGGCACACTAGCCGATACAATTTGGTAGCTAGTCGAATAGTTTGCCAACAACTATAGGGAAACCAATACAAAACCCTAGTTGGGATCCACACGATTGAACATAACACCACAATTTCGATCCAATCAAGGACAAGAACAAACAATGTCCACGTACATGAATTATTCAAATACATTGTCCATGAAAAACTAGTAAACAAACTAGTAAAAACGTAAACAATATGCCTACATCGGTCATATATATCCATACAACTGCAAGGGTGATTAAACTCCAACTAACGTGTGTACATAGACTCCATTTGAAATACATATACCTATTCATATGAACACACATAGACAAATAAATGTTAAGCAAAATTCAAGACTATATATCTATGTATATATGTATACGATGACATATATGTCTGTATGAATGCTTGTAACAACAAAAGTCCATCCCCCCACGCATATATATATATATATATATATATATATATTCACGATCACAAACACACATATACACTATCTATTGCTTGAACAACTCATCCTACACATATATACATACATCACGACACATCTACACAAGACCAACCTAAGCTTCCAAGCCACCTCCAAACATACATTACACCAATTTAGGACTCTAGGAAACCTATCACATATTACCATGCTTGGATGACTACCCTAACATCCTTATTTCAAGTTCCAAGGTCGGCTAGGAACATGTGTGTATAACCTGTGGCAGAAACAACTCTCATTCACCTTATATATATACACACATACGGCATACATACACTCACAACCACCTCACCATTCCTATCCAAACCTCACATACCTTTAGACTTTATAACAACAAGGAAACAACATAATATACATAGCCCTCCAAGACACTTTGACTTGCCGCAATATCCCTTCCTTTTCCCCATAATTTTTGGCCCCCAAGAAGCTCACACAAACAAACAAGGACCATGGTCAACACCTTGCACAAACATGGCAACAACAAAAAAACACATGAACCTCCACACTTTGTCAACTTGCCAAAACTAAATTGCCCCTTCCCCATGATATTTCGGCCGCTAACCACCCCTACATAACCAAACAAAGCACCAAGTCAACTTATTTCACCTAGCAAGACTCTAAACCTTTGCACTCCATAAAAGCAAGACCTTGACTTACCCCATTTGTTAACCAATCATCCATAGACTTCCTTTCCAACTCTCAGCTATATATATAGCACAAGAACTCATGAGAATCACACCATAACACCCACAATACACTCTAACACTTGAACACTCTCTTTCCTTCTCCCTTTGTTCCTTTCGGCCGAGCCCAAGAGGACGCAAAAGTGGTCTTGTTCGATCATTTACCATCATCATTTGAGAGCCACTAGTCACCACCAAGCATCTAGGAGTCACATTGTAGGGAGAACCATCATATTTTCTTTGTTTCATTCGGCTACACATGTGAGGTACAAGAACCGAATTACTTTCCTTTCTTTGCATAATATTCGAAGACATACATGGTTCACCGAAATGCACACACACTAACACGACACTATATGACGAGTTTGTTGAATAAAACTAAATTAAATACCCATGTTTTATGATTAAAGTTCAATGTTTTCACTTAAAGATACACACACCTATGTATGCGATTACATGCACCCTAGAACACATATATGGACATATGCGTACACCAACACATACATATGAATGTATGCGTGAGTGTATAGGGTCGAGACCCGGCCCAAGACAAGCCAATATCACTTAGTTTTATAACATATACCAGATTGATACATAAACATGTGTTAAAGACATTTAAAACATGTGTTAACAAGCTTAAGACAAGAGTTTTCATGGAAACCTATGTTAAACACCAATATGTGGGTATGTACAAGGGCAAAATACATAAATATATTGTTTTTATACAAAACTGCCGAAAGGTATGTCCATATCCCATTCTCAACTTACATAACTGAGACATAAGTGACACTTGGTGACATTAAGTAAGTCAATACATTTGTTTTTATCATAAACAGACTAAATATAGCCAGATTAATGACAAAAATGAACATTTTCCTAGACATACAGTGTGTGACACACATGGATGGCGGTACAGAAACACCTAGTCCATATGTGTCCTAGTCGGGTGAACAAATGCATGGTAGATAGAACTAAACATTGACCTAAGTGGCCTTTAAATTGAATTAGCGTTTCCCAGACTAGACACATCGCATCAGATTCAGTCTAGCATCCAGACATCAAGTGAGTTTTTCACGGCCCCGTTTTACTGTTTTTACATTTTTTCGGGGGAAAACATGTGTACAGTTTTCAGTTACAATCATGACTATTATGTGAACATGAGACATTAAGGATGGGGATCCATTAAGCCCTCGTGTCATACATCATACCATAACCATTAGCTATGGACTTAGCCATGAAACTAATGTCAAGGGGGAGTTTCTTGGTGCATTTTGTGTGACATCTAGAAACTATTGTCAAGGGGGAGTTTCTTGGTGCATTTTGTGTGACAACATCTTACTAGATAGAATAGCTTAATAGATAGGCATTTTGTATAATGTGTAATCGTCTGTATTGTAATTAGTGAACTTGTGGTAGGCGAAAAAGCCCACTGGGGAAGTTAGGTGATTAGCGGAGATCGACTATCTTTGCTAAAGGCCCAAGCCCAAATGAATATGCTTCTCTATATAAAGAACATATGGGTTTAGGGTTCAAAGTTGTTCATCAATTAGTTAGTCATTCTAGAGAGTTTGCATCCACCAAGTTCGTGTGTGTGTTGTCTTGAGTTGATTGTAATCAGTTTATGATCAATAGAAGACAAGTTTATAAGTATTTCATCGTGTTCGATCTTGATTGTTACAAAATTGTTTTTGCATAAATGTTAATCAAAGGATTCCGCACTTTGATTAACCTGACTAATATTGTTAATCGATCCATTCTAAGCGCCTACACTACTTTGACCCTTAGCCTTTTGTTTATACCATCATAGTTAGCCCTTATGGTTACAAATGAAGGGTTGTTGGAGGTAATTAGGAGGCTATTAGGCGATTTTGGGACTTCAAAGCATAAGCCTCACATCAAGTTTTTGGGATCAAGCCAAGAAGTTTGACAGCATTATAAAATCCGCCATGGAGAAAATCACCAAGTTTCAAGCTTTATCTAGATAGCATCAAAGTATCTAGATCAAGTAAGTAAACAAATGTTGCGAATAAACATGCTGATAAGCTTAAAGAGAAAGTCGAAAGTAGCTTCAAAGACAAAAGTTTGAAAGAACAACTTTACAAGATCGAATATAAGACCCTTTCTAGTGAAGGCTTTTAGGCGACAACTTGCCAAACGATTCGCATAATATGAGAGTCGAAATATGAAGTCTTGGGGACAAGAACTACAAGCCTATCATTCAAGTTCGACAACCTCCTATATTACCTCGAACACAACCTAAATTAGTCATGACAGTAGACAACCCTCTTGATTTACACATATTAATTAGTTAAAAATGATGATTTGATTTGCAAAAGTTCACCTAAAAATATAAACTGTTAGGACAAAAAGGATTGGTGAAACCACTTTTGCAAACCTTAGTCTAATTCACTTCTGTCAAAATATTCTAAGTATAGAACTGCTGAAGAAGAAAGATCAAACTGCTGAAGAAGAGATTCCACAAGTACTGAAGAAGAAAAGTCATCAGAAGTTCTGAAGTTCAAACCAGACATTTCTACTGAAGAACTACTAAAGACAAACTACTCATCAGTAGTTTGTCATTCATCAGTACTTATGAGAAGATCTTTTCCACCGCCTTTGTATCAGTAGTTTATTAGTTTAGTATTACTTTTACTTTATGTACAAGTTCCAAGACTGCAACTTGTTTGCAACTTGTTTCTGAACTTGCTTTTTGGCAAGGTTCATGTATTTGTAAAGTCTATAAATAGAAGGGTTCATCCCTCTGTTTTAGACATTGATTTTAATACAGAAATCCTTCAACACATATTATTGTTATTTCCATTTCATATTTATTGAGAATCTGTCGAAGTGTTTCATTCTCATTTAATACTTAGATTCTCAATAAATACTTATCATTTATTAGTTTCTCAAACATCCAGGGGACTTATAACTCCTGTTGATAAGTGTAGCTTTAAACTCATAACATTCCGCTGTGCTATCACTGATCAAGAACTTGCTAAAAACCTAAGTGTTCACTAGCAAGTTCATACAAAAGAGCAATACTGATCCAACATAAACACGATACAAGTGACCTCAATCAGGTGCTCAGTAAGTTACTAATGACTAAAAACTATTCTATCTATAAATTATACAATTGATGAAATTGTTGTTGACGTCATCATGAAAGCGATCCCTAATAACTTGAAAATAATGTATATGCCCGCAGTTTTGAAACTACTAGACTATATGAATGAAAGGAAAACCACAGGATTTGACAAATAACCGGTGTAAACCAATATTTGTCAATCCAGATCTTTGAAACCAGCTACTAAATTGTTGACAATCATTTCTTCTTTTCAGCTCCATAGTCTTCTCAAACCAGCTGTTTGCATGTCTAGTTGTTTGACTTGTCAACCTAGATATTTGAGACCAACTCTTTGGTCTTGAAGTTCAACAATTGTATAAACCAGTAGTTGTGAAGTTTGTTTAAGCTTTCAAGGAGGGAATGATATAGTAAACAGAATGAACTTTCTTTCTTATTCTTCAAGAACTTGGATGGATAGATCCATGAGTTTTGGTTTTCATCATCTGGAGTTTTTATATAGCCCAATACTTAAGTTGTGTTTGGTGCGGTGGTGATGGAGTTGGTTATTGACCTTACATAAGAAAAAAGTGGGGGGAAGGGGTGTTCAGGTGACTAGAGGTTCGAGAGATAGTGGATAAAGGGTACGGGATAGTAGGTTAAAAGGTAAAGACTGTCTATGATGACAGTAATCATGAAAGAGAAAACCAGCGTTGCATATTGCTAGTGAAGGATTTGGTAGGTGAGGTAGTTGGGGCCACATATTTTAGAGAAGAAGGTGAGGGTGGCCCCACTAGTTTACACACACACACACACACACTAAACTTGTATTTATTTTTATTTTATTTACTTAAACACCAAGGAATATTGGTCACCTCATGCCTATATAACCGAAAATTTAACGTCTATGTATATTAAAGACCATCTATGTTACACCTTTAAAACTCTAAGGATAAAGTGCACAAGTAATGAAGTGTTAAAATCAAGATACATAATTTGTAAACCACGGAGAACAAACAAGCAATTAAGTCTTTGCATAAGGAAAAATGAATTTTTATAGGGTGTCCATTGCATTAACACAATAATAAGTTATGGCTGATGCATATTTCAAAATGATGAAGATAGCTTATGCATATTTCATCACAAGTGTGTATTAATTTTTGGAAAATGATTAAGATGGCTGAATCATATTTCAAAATTAAAATGCAGATTGTAGACTTTGAACTGAACCGGATAAATCTTTAACACTCCAAATCAAAAGTATGACCCAATGTTTTATCTAGTTGGATTAATCTTCTATGATATTTTTGTAATAAACGTTAACAAATAAAATTTAATTGTAGGCATTCGGGTCTAGTGAAGAATTGGTGGATTGGGTACAAAAGTTGGCATACGCTGTGACAACCGGCAACTTCCGATCGATACTGATATGGTTTTAAATAATTAATTATTATAAATATTGTTAATTATTATGTTTCAGAAGTTAACTGATCGTTTTAACAAAGGAAACAGTGGTCTAATCTTATAACGTGTTTTAAACGCGTGTTTCGAATGCACGCGCGGGATAATAAACATTATATTTAAAATTTCACGGTTTTGTTACGTTTTCAAAATCGAACATTTCCGACATGCTTTATTTATTATTTTATGAACCGTAAAATAAAACCGAGTCGTATTTCGTTTAAACGGGTTCGTTACGTGATGTGCACCTTCATAATAACCCTAACTATAAATTCTTCTTATTCTCATTCTCCTCCTACACACAAACCCTAGTCTCTCTCTCTCTCTCTCTCTCTCTCTAAAATCTGCACCTCTCTCTCTCTCTCTCTAAACCATACAAATACTCTCTCTAACCTCTCTCATTCCTCTCTCTCACGTAACCTCTATCTCTCCCTCCTCTTGGTCTCTCCCTCTCCTGTCCCTTAGTATAGCAGCGACCGACCTCCACCGGACTTGGTGGAGGCGGCGTGGAGGTCTTACAGCCTGAGAACAGGTAAGTGGTGGTTACATGTCTGATTGAAGATGGGGTCGTTATTGGTTCGTGTCTTGGTCCGGCTGAGGTGGGTCTTGGGTCCAGTGGTGGCCCACACCGGAGATGGCGGTGGTCTCGAGTGGCTCTGAACGATGGTGGCTGTATATGGGTGGAGCTGATGATATGGTTCACGAAGATGAAGGCGGTGATGCCTGGTCGTGGTTAGGTGGGGTCTGGTCCGATAGGTTCACGGTGGAGGTTGTTTTAGTCAGGTTCTAGATTTGGTGGTCTCAGTTCCGGTTACGCGGGTATGTGTTGTGTTTGGGTTGGGTGTCGGGTAGTGGATCTCGGCTGGATTGTGTTGGATGGCCGAGGTGGTGGTTGTACCAGGTGGAGGTGGAGCTGAGATGGAGATATTGGTGTCCGGTTATGGTGGTCCGGCAGTGGGTTTCTCGGGTCATGGCTCAACGGGTTCCAACCGGTTTTGGGTGTTGTTTTGTGTTTGGTTTTCGGTCCGGGTCAGATCTGGGTCTGGTGCGAGCTCCTTCCGATTTGGGTGTGGGTTCAGTTCGGGTCCAAGGGTGGTTAGTTGATCGTGTTCGGTTCGGGTCTTAGTCACGGTTATGGTTGGCTCGGGTCAGATGTGTTCAACCGTCTCGCGGGTCAGATTTCGGGTTACGCGCGTCTGATTCGGTATAACTTATATTCGTGTTACAATTACTTTAGTTGTAGATATTATATATTTATAAATATTGAATATTTGTAAATATTATATATTTATGAATATTATATATTTATAAATATATTAATATTGAGGAAATAATTTTGACTCGCGAACGGACCGAATAATAATAATAAACGGTAACTAAATTATAAATCGAACGATTTAGTAAATGGTTAATTGGACGTAACTTATAATGAACACCGGACTAAATAACATTGGACTATATTGTTGGACTATATTTCATACATATATATATATATTGCTATATATATAAATAAGTATACATAGGTGACGAAACGTATGGTCTCGTGAATCGGAATTGTTGATAAAAGGACTTGATGAATTGTGGTTGAAAGTTGATTTTGGGAAAATTGTGGACAACGGGTGTTGTCTGGTTTGTACAAAAACAGAGGAACTCTGCCCGAATTTTTATAAAATCAAAGCGTAACGAACTGCTATTATTTCTATATATGAATTCCCCTAAGTGTTTTGGACATGTGTATTATATACAAAATCGAAATGTTTTAAACGACTAACTAATTGTAACAATAAAGATGATTTTCAAACAATATTTGGGAAAAAGTGACAAATGTTATTAATTGATTTTAATAACTAAACTTATATTTTCCTTAAAGAGCATCTTCTAAAATATAATTACACAAAATAAATATACTTATATGATTTACGAGACGAGCTACGATTCAGGATAATTATACGTTTCGGGGTACTAGTCCAACATGGTTTATACACAAATAGTAACAAGTGTGCAACTTGGTTTCTATGTTATACAAGAATTAAGATAAGTCACGATCGGTTCGTCGAGTTGAAACGTATTGAGACTCGTGTTGGTACACACGAGTCTAGACAGTCGGATAGACTATCTTTTGAGCGGTCAATAAGCTAGGCATTGTGTGATAGACTGTTAATGTGTCCTTTGTTGGTAATTAGGGCACGAGGAAGTCGGTCGAGGTTTCAGGCTTTGTTTGCTAGCTTAGCATGGAAATTAAGGTGAGTTTCACGGCCCCTCTTTTATACACTTTTCTCTCGGGGGAGAAGCATGCCACACGTTTTAACAAATACAACGTTTATGTTTTGAAACGCAACGCTTTTGAAACACAACGCTTTTGAAACACAACACTTATGAAACGCAACGCTTTTAGAAACATGACGCCTTTTGGGAATGTGACTCTTTTAAGAAACGTGACACGTTTGGCACTTGGCATATTTAACATTGGCATTTGACACTTTTAAACATTGGCATTTGGCATATTTAAACATTAGCACTTGACACTTTTAAACATTGACACTTGGCATTTGGCACTTGGCACTTGGCACTTATTTACTATACGACGAAACTTAAGTCCCTATTGAAACCATGAATGTGCGGGGCACAACGGGGGAAATGTGGATAGATCTATCGGGCGTGACGAACCCCACCTGACGGCTGGGAGGCGGGCGGGTGCATATTGTCTCTACTTGACACTTGGCACATGGGCAGCAACTCGAGCAACGTTTGTCAGTAATGGTTTTAGCAACACAGTCGTAGTAGTAAGGGAACGTTTGTTATTTACTTGGAACTTTTGCACACTTGGCACTTTATGAGGAATCGCTTCACACATGAAAACGTTTACGAACTTAAAACCTGTGAACTCACCAGCATTATATGTTGACATCTTTTTGGTATGTTTTCTCAGGTCGCTAAGGTAGCAGCATTGAGTATAGGCGCACGGAGTCTCACGGCGTCTAGGGATCATATGCATGTTTTGTTAAACATTTCAGACTTTGAGTTTTCCTTTTAAGTTGTAATAATACATTTTGCTTCCACTGTGTCAGAACGGTTTTTTTTGAAACTCAATGGTAGTTTACGTTGTTTTCTTATCATATAGATGTCGTTATTGTGACCGTTGACTTGGATCCTAGTGTGTCACGCGCCTCGCGGTAAAACCCCGCACGTGGAATTTGAGGGTGTGACAGATTGGTATCAGAGCCAATGGTTATAGTGAACTAGGACTGCATGTAGAGTCTAGTCTATAGCCGAGTATCACACACGTTAGACGGTCACACATAGTTACGATTCGTGTCATTTGGTAAACATACTAACCTTGTCGGGGTGTCGGTGTCCTCATCATACAGTATCGTATTATCTATCCTTGGACTATTTCTACACTTATTCTATCTTCTTCTTTGGGAATGAAGATGAAGGGGCTTATCGCTGGTACTTGGCAGTAGTGTATATTGGGGTGGATTCGGCACACTTTTGAGATTTTTCCGGGATTCGGATATCTCCCCTCTATGCTCTAATGTACATACTTGCCTACACACGCACTATCATGCACTAGTACTTATCATAATACACTCTTGGGTGACTATTCACTTTGGGATCCTCGTGCGATAACAGTTTCTTTTAGGAATGTGGGTGTCGGGTGACTGGAAGTTCTAGCTAGGAGCACGCCTAGAGGACCATGTAGAGCGATTTTTATTTCAGGTGCACACGAAATCATAAATCGAAATGCATGAAAATCTTGGTGGACTTCGTGTTCGGACTAATGGTCATGCTGGAACCGCGTTCTGAATTAGTTTGGTCACTTGTAGCTTGATCTGTTAGTGGTATTGAGTGTCGTGTCTCATGTTTGGCAGAACATGTCTCGTCATACTGGTGGACGTGCTGGTGGACGTCGTGGCGGCGGCGGGGGTCGCAATGGTGGTAGACGAGGAAGTGGGAGACTGCTGGGAAGAATGCTGGGTCGTCCGAGCCACAGGCGAAGAAACAAGATGTTGTGGGAGTGTCATATGAGCAGAAGTCTGGAGGGTATACTGGGAAGCTCCCGAAGTGTGGTGAATGTGGATTTCATCATTATGGCGGCTGTGAGAGGTTTCGTTGCAACCGTTGTCAGCGTATGGGACATGTTGCTAGAGACTGCAGAGTCAATCTCTAGACAGATCCAGGTCAAGCGGTTGTCCCTGCTCCTGCTCCTCGGGGAAACCATGGGTGTTTTAACTGTGAGAGACTGGGCACTTCAAACGCGATAGTCCTAAGCTGAAGCAAGGGACTGCAGGTGGTGCTGGGAACAACGAGGGTGGCGGTCGAACTGCTCCGGGTCGTTTTTATGTCATTGGCGCTAGGGAGAACGGGGAGGATCCTGATACTGTTACTCGTGAGTATTCTTTTCTTGACTCTCGTTATACTCGTATTCATTCCCATTTACATTGTTTGGCTTTTCGTATTCATCATGTGCATTCAGTCCGGTACTGGGTCATCGTTTTGCATTCATGGGTCTGGTGTAGGTCCTATGGAGATGCTACTTGGACGGTACCGGTGTGTTATTTATACCGATCATAGTAGTCTCTAGTAGGCCTTCGACCAGGAGGATTCATTGTTCTGTATTCACCTTGGGGAGGGCAGTTCCCCAGCATAGAGTATCTGTTGTTTTCATTCTTTGTCCGTGGATATCATTTCGTTGTATTCTGGAAAACGTTACTTGGGTTAGGTCGACACTCATTACTGTCGAAGAGTGAATCTCGAGCCGAGATTCCTTTCAACAGGGGGATGATGTGACAACCGGCAACTTCCGATCGATACCGATGTGGTTTTAAATAATTATTTATTATAAATATTGTTAATTATTATGTTTCAGAAGTTAACTGATCGTTTTAACAAAGGAAACCGTGGTCTAATCTTATAACGTGTTTTAAACGCGTGTTTCGAATGCACGCGCGGGATAATAAACATTATATTTAAAATTTCACGGTTTTGTTACGTTTTCAAAATCGAAAATTTCCGACATGCTTTATTTATTATTTTATGAACCGTAAAATAAAACCGAGTCGTATTTCGTTTAAACGGGTTCGTTACGTGGTGTGCACCTTCATAATAACCCTAACTATAAATTCATCTTATTCTCATTCTCCTCCTACACACAAACCCTAGTCTCTCTCTCTCTCTCTCTAAAATCTGCACCTCTCTCTCTCTAAACCATACACACACTCTCTCTAACCTCTCTCATTCCTCTCTCTCACGTAACCTGTATCTCTCCCTCCTCTTGGTCTCTCCCTCTCCCGTCTTTTAGTATAGCAGCGACCGACCTCCACCGGACTTGGTGGAGGCGGCGTGGAGGTCTTACACCCTAAGAACAAGTAAGTGGTGGTTACATGTCCGATTGAAGATGGGGTCGTTATTGGTTCGTGTCTTGGTCCGGCTGAGGTGGGTCTTGGGTCCCGTGGTGGCCCACGCCGGAGATGGCGGAGGTCTCGAGTGGCTCTGGACGACGGTGGCTGTATATGGGTGGAGGTGATGATATGGTTCACGAAGATGAAGGCGGTGGTGCCTGGCCGTGGTTAGGTGGGGTCTGGTCCGATAGGTTCACGGTGGAGGTTGTTTTAGTCGGGTTCTAGATTTGGTGGTCTCAGTTCCGGTTACGCGGGTATGTGTTGTGTTTGGGTTGGGTGTCGGGTAGTGGATCTCGGCTGGGTTGTGTTGGATGGCCGAGGTGGTGGTTGTACCAGGTGGAGGTGGAGCTGAGATGGAGATATTGGTGTCAGGTTATGGTGGTCCGGCAGTGGGTTTCTCGGGTCATGGCTCAACGGGTTCCAACCGGTTTTGGGTGTGGTTTTATGTTGGGTTTTCGGTCCGGGTCAGATCTGGGTCTGGTGCGAGCTCCTTCCGATTTGGGTGTGGGTTCAGTTCGGGTCCAAGGGTGGTTAGTTGGTCGTGTTCGGTTCGGGTCTCAGTCGCGGTTATGGTTAGCTCGGGTCAGATGTGTTCAACCGTCTCGCGGGTCAGATTTCGGGTTACGCGCGTCTGATTCGGTATAACTTATATTCGTGTTACAATTACTTTAGTTGTAGATATTATATATTTATAAATATTGAATATTTGTAAATATTATATATTTATGAATATTATATATTTATAAATATATTAATATTGAGGAAATAGTTTTGACTCGCGAACGGACCGAATAATAATAATAAACGGTAACTAAATTATAAATCGAACGATTTAGTAAATGGTTAATTGGACGTAACTTATATTGAACACCGGACTAAATAATATTGGACTATATTGTTGGACTATATTTTATATATATATATATATTTCTAGGATTTGGATCATTTGAGAACCACCATTTAGGGAGAGAACCAAAGAACCAGTGTGAACAGGTGGCATTTGTGTAAATATGAAGGTGTCTACAAAAACCCCTCCATAAAAAAATAAAAAATAATAAAAAAAATTATATAACCTAAATAAATAAAAAAATACAAAAAGTAAAAAAACCAAAATGATTATTTTGCATTATTAATTCGAAAAAAAATTAAAAAAATTAAAAAAATGGCTTGTGACGTCGTATGACGTCATCCTGATGCACATGTGCATTTCACTATTAAATCACCCTTTTGAATGAATTGTCAATTACCATGCTTAAATGATTATTAAATGGACGCGATACAAATATATAAGAGGTCACAAATTTTATTCAATGATCTTTAAATGGACACAAAGTGAGATATAAAATACACTTGAACTCGTCAAGTGTTTAGTCATGCATATTATAACATAAATTGAAAATAAAACACGTGTATGACAACAAACATGAATAAACTTGAAACACCTCTATATAAGACCTATAAAATAGGAAACGTGTACTGCATGCACATGTGCATTTCACTAATATTGTTAGAATTTTTTAGTGGTTTAACTTTCGGACATACATATATGCATGCATCATCCTTCAAATAACAAAGTTTTTATACCAATTTGTTTTTATCATACAACTACATGTAGTCTATACAAACGTATTAACTCAATAAAACAAACGATAACAAAAAGATAACAATATTACAAACCAACTATGTTAACTACCTACATACAACATTCTAATTCTCTCACAATCTCACGTTCACCAACATAACAAAAATGTTAATCCAAACATACATTACACAAAATGTTATACAAAGTTCTTTGTTTATTTGACAATTTCCTTATCCCCAACCAAAGTTTATATGGTGTAACACGTGTTTGATTCGAACGCCAATTTACTTTATTGATAACCTTCTTTTGATTTGACTTCATTACCACCATTTTAACACTCTTTGCTGTTTTTTTTTTCTTTCTTGTAATTGTATCTGCACACACATTTGTCAAAAAACACATTATATCATGTTCATCCACAATTATGCACATGTGCATACTCAACTATCTATGTTAAATATTATGCAAAACAACATACCATCATTATTCACCGTCACAATATGTTTCCTCTTATTTGACCTCGTTTAAACCTTTCTTCTTAAATCTATATCTGCATCCAGGATAATTTGTGTGTTTAAACAATCAACATTTAATATTTCACAAGCAAAACTGCACATATGCACATGTGCATTTTTATATAAATTTACTAAGTAAATAATAACAACCTGATTCAACTTCTTGATAAACATCCGTCAAATTATCAACTTCCGCTTCTGGGATATCAAATGGATCTCGATTATACAATAAATAAAAAACATAACTAATACAGAGAACAAGGTAATACTAAATACATTCGGACTAAATAAAAATGCCAACCTGATTCAACTTTCTGATCAACAATCGTGTCATAATCTTCACTTGCATCTGGTAACCTTTTTGTTCTTTTGTCCCTCGATTATAATACAAATGTTACTTTCTTTGATGTTTTTCCTCATCTATTAGCTACAATCATTATAAACGTATAAGAAAACTGATATTTCAACCTGAATGCACATGTGCAACAACATTACTTTGTTAACTACAACAAAACAAATGCACACGTGCATTATTGTTAATGGCTTAATTATAACAGTATGTGCTTTAACATTACTTTTAACATTAGAACCTACGTTATGCACATGTGCATTAACAATCTTAATGCACATGTGCATATCAGAAAATGGCACCTCATCCAAAACACAAATTATCCTCCTAACTAATATATGCAAACAATTCATCAACAAACACATTTCAAACCTAATTCACCAAACATGAAATCATTATTAAAAGCTTCACATTAATTACACGCATTCGATAAAACACTCATACTAATTTACACATGATATCAAGTATTATTTCACTTTCAAATTTAACAAAATCAACAGCAACAGGTAGCATATCAATTCAAACAGAAGCTGAAGTCCTAAGTATGTTGAACCATATAACTTACCTTGAACCACATAATTACTTAACCCTTCCTCATATTACTACCGACACAAACAACCAAATGTATTAATTACCTAAGACAACTAAGCAAAAAAAAAAAAAAAAAAAAAAAAAAACACTCAAATACCAAATCTGCCTTAAGCAATTCATAAACACCGAATCCAGCTATATATCTAACTCCACATCAATAGATAATTCAACTGAATGAAACAAAATTACACCTAATTTCAAACATAATTAACCAAAATTTAAACGAATAAAAAAACAGCAAGAAAACGTACTTCAAAGCCAATTTACGGTAAGCACTTTTAATTTCTTGATCTGTAGATTTACGAGATACACCAAGAACCTTGTACGGATCTCTCAACGACTGTTGTGACGGAGAAGATGCTGTGTATAGTTAAAAAAAACCTTGCGTTGGAAACCGTACATGGAGCCATCGTCTACGATTACTGATTTAGGTTAAATGTTGTCTGTGGTGTTTGTTTTCTGATGTGATTGCCATGCCGGAGAGAGAGAGATAGAGATAGAGAGAGAGAGAGAGAGAGAGAGAGAGAGAGAGAGAGAGAGAGATGAGAGAGAGAGAGTACCTCTGAAAGTTAGATGGAGAATAATGTTTTGGAAATTAAATGGAGATTATGAACATAGAAGAAGAAGAAAGCAATCTATTGATGAAAATGGCTTACCGTCCTTTTTTTTTGTCAATTCGATATTTACAATAATGCCCCTGTTCACATTGGTTCTTTGGTTCTCTCTCTAAAGTTGGTTCTCGTATGATCCTTACCCTATATTTCTATATATATAAATAAGTATACATAGGTGACGAAACATATGGTCTCGTGAATCGGAATTGTTGATAAAAGGACTTGATGAATTGTGGTTGAAAGTTGATTTTGGAAAAATTGTGGACAACGGGTGTTGTCTGGTTTGTACAAAAACAGAGGAAACTCTGCCCGAATTTTTATAAAATCAAAGCGTAACGAACTGCTATTATTTCTATATATGAATTCCCCTAAGTGTTTTGGACATGTGTATTATATACAAAATCGAATTGTTTTAAACGACTAACTAATTGTAACAATAAAGATGATTTTCAAACAATATTTGGGAAAAAGTGACAAATGTTATTAATTGATTTTAATAACTAAACTTATATTTTCCTTAAAGAGCATCTTCTAAAATATAATTACACAAAATAAATATACTTATATGATTTACGAGACGAGCTACGATTTAGTATAATTATACGTTTCGGGGTACTAGTCCAACATGGTTTATACACAAATAGTAACAAGTGTGCAACTTGGGTTCTATGTTATACAAGAATTAAGATAAGTCACGATCAGTTCGTCGAGTTGAAACGTATTGAGACTCGTGTTGGTACACACGAGTCTAGACAGTCGGATAGACTATCTTTTGAGCGGTCAATAAGCTAGGCATTGTGTGATAGACTGTTAAGGTTTCCTTTGTTGGTAATTAGGGCACGAGGAAGTCGGTCGAGGTTTCAGGCTTTGTTTGCTAGCATAGCATGGAAATTAAGGTGAGTTTCACGGCCCCTCTTTTATACACTTTTCTCTCGGGGGAGAAGCATGCCACACGTTTTAACAAATACAACGTTTATGTTTTGAAACGCAACGCTTTTGAAACACAACGCTTTTGAAACACAACACTTATGAAACGCAACGCTTTTAGAAACATGACGCCTTTTGGGAATGTGACTCTTTTAAGAAACGTGACACGTTTGGCACTTGGAATATATAACATTGGCATTTGACACTTTTAAACATTGGCATTTGGCATATTTAAACATTAGCACTTGACACTTTTAAACATTGACACTTGGCATTTGGCACTTGGCGCTTGGCACTTATTTACTATACGACGAAACTTAAGTCCCTATTGAAACCATGAATGTGCGGAGCACAACGGGGGAAATGTGGATAGATCTATCGGGCGTGACGAACCCCACCTGACGGCTGGGAGGCGGGCGGGTGCATATTGTCTCTACTTGACACTTGGCACATGGGCAGCAACTCGAGCAACGTTTGTCAGTAATGGTTTTAGCAACACAGTCATAGTAGTAAGGGAACGTTTGTTATTTACTTGGAACTTTTGCACACTTGGCACTTTATGAGGAATCGCTTCACACATGAAAATGTTTACGAACTTAAAACCTGTGAACTCACCAGCATTATATGTTGACATCTTTTTGGCATGTTTTCTCAGGTCGCTAAGGTAGCAGCATTGAGTATAGGCGCACGGAGTCTCACGGCGTCTAGGGATCATATGCATGTTTTGTTAAACATTTCAGACTTTGAGTTTTCCTTTTAAGTTGTAATAATACATTTTGCTTCCGCTGTGTCAGAACGGTTTTTTTTGAAACTCAATGGTAGTTTACGTTGTTTTCTTATCATATAGATGTCGTTATTGTGACCGTTGACTTGGATCATGGTGTGTCATGCGCCTCGCGGTAAAACCCCGCACGTGGAATTTGAGGGTGTGACATACGCACTTGGTGTTGTCGTCTTCAAAAAAAGATCAAATAAAAGACCATGTGGTTTCGTGTATAAGGTTGTATTTCAATGTGATCGTGGCGGTGAATATAAATTTAAAGATTCAAGTAATGTTTTCGGCACAAAAAAAAAAAAAAAAAAAACTAATTGTTCATTCGAATTAGAAAGAACGTATTCAAATGCATATTATTGTTGGACCTTAAGGGTGATATGTGATGAACATAACCATCAACCTGTACTGTATATGCAGGGTCATCCATATGCAAAGCGACTTTCCGAAGATGAATTTAATTTGGTTGCAGATTTGACAAGGATGAATGTGGCGCCACGTGATTCTAGCAATACTTAAGGAACGGAATTTAAGTAATGTGGCTACGCATAAGACTATTTACAAAGCACGCAACAAAATTCGCATGGTCGATCAAGTAGGCAAATCTCCAATGCAGGTTCTCGTGTCCATTTTGCACTCTAATGGTTATGTTTATGAAATTACGACAACTAGGTGTAATGAGTTAGAAAATTTATTCTTCGTTCATCCGACATCATTTGATATTTTGCGTGCATTTCCACAAGTGTTGCTTATAGATGTGACATCCATCAACGAATCAGGTCAAAATCCGTACAAATCTTACTTAACTATGTCATTTCATGTGCATATTAGACATTCTTAGCACTTACTATACCATCCCTAGTCTAGCAAAGTCGGAACTATTTCAGAAATTCAATACATTACCCGTTTACGCATACAACACTCGAACTACCTGAAACAATTGGCGTTGAACAATCAACCCAATCACATGCTAAACAATTCATAAGATGTTTCATGAGGTTAACATACACGAGTCATAGAACATTATCATACATCTAATCAAGGTACAAACATATGTTAATGCGAATTACAATCATCAAACAACATATGTCTATGGACCCATAACATATGATAGCTATACATGTTAATATTATTTTCATAACATACATATGTCATTAACAAGATTGGATTGTGATTATGTGTGGGAAGTTGATTATAATCCAAGAAAACTAGTGACCTTTTCCAAAGCACAATACAAACACACATATGTGTATACAATCGGCTATACATACACATGATCAATCAAGACAAAAATCAACAAACTAACACACATGTATATGTATATATGTACACGGCTCACTCTAGGGAAGTCAAAAGCAACACAATTAGCCTTATACCTATCTATATTTATACATAACAAAGCTTAGCCACCCTACAAACACTATATATACACACACGAAACATGTACTACACCAAAGAAGGTGCTGATCCGGTCGTCACGGGTCATGCAAAACCTAAATAACCTATGTAGTTAGGGTAAATAGGGTATCGAATCCAAGGAGCATGTGGTTAGTGAGATAAATTTTAGTTGATAGAATAAACTAGATTACTTATGAAGTTTGCAATTTTGTGTTGTATTCAAGAATTGTTTGGTTAAAAGTTGTGAATCACAATGGATTCAAAATTAATTGTTAATGAAAGACAAAATAATTGATTAAGTAAATTGTGATACCCCGCATTTTCAGGTTCCTACTTTAACTGAACTCTAGTTAACTTGCATGTGCATACGTGACTAAACACTTGACTAGGGTTAGTTAGGAAGGTCTTCCTATATGTTATAGGGTAATAACATATGTTATGTGATAATAACATATGTTACATTATAATAAATAAAGTTATCATCACAATGCACACACGAGTCCTGTATCCTGAACGTTGGTGAATTATCTGGCATACATGATAATGTGCACAATGGAATTATGATGAACGTGAAGTAACATGTTTATGTGGATTACATGTTTATGTGAATTACCGCTTAACTGAAAGTTAGTACGTTAACTATGCAAATTATGTGCACTCTATGATTAATATGTATTGAGATAATAAAAATAATAGTTTTTATGTAGGTTGGGGTGGTTAATATTATCGGGTCCAGTATTGGGCTAAAACATGATTAACAAGTCCGGTTAGCAAACTAAAAAGCCCTAAAACCTAATTACTTGAGCAACAAGCCAAATCTTTTTATAAATATTGATAAAAAAAATAAGAAACCCTAACCCCCTACCCCTTGCGCCATAAACACCCCCACCCCCACTCTCTCTCAATTTCAATCAAACAATAAATCCTCTTAATTAATCCAAGTGGTGTTGGATGGAACCTCTAAACCTTGAGGATTTCTTGCATTGAAAGGTATAATTTTTATAAGTTTTATGATAATTTTTAATGTTTTGAGAAGCTTTTAAAAACCCTAGAAACTCTGTGAGTATGAATCGCATGTGTATGTGTTTGTGTAAATTCTTAGATGTTTTGCATGGAGGTTTATGAGAATTGATGTATGTGATTATAATTAGGGTTTAGGAATGTGAAAAATACAGATTTTAACTTGATTGTATTGGAGGATTTCATGGAATACGTGATTATGGATGATTAGGGTTTATGAATAACTTGGGGTGCAAGTTTCAGTTTTCTGACAGATTCGTTAGGGTGTTTTGTAGGGTCTGTATTGTGATACTAAATTGATTGTTTTGATCGATTCTTTACATGAATGGATTGTACATGGTCTTAGCTTTTTAGAATGGGCAAAATTATCTGATTTGGATGTCATTTGATATGTTTTTGGAATTTTATTTGATTAAAGGTCATATCAGATTTTCGGAATTATAAATTGGGTCAACTTTAAACGGTCATAACTTGAGTTTTACAAAGGGTTAAGTTATGAAATTTGGAAAGTAGGTCAACATTGAAAAAACTTGTCTTTTCCAATTGGATTCACCTCGTTTGGGTGAATACACAACGTTTGGGAATTTTTCTATTAAACTGACCTGTTGTGGAAATTTTCTGGACATAGCTGTGTTGTACGAATTTTAATAATTTTTGTGTTTGGTTTTGAGACAAAACAAAAATATGGGTATCAAATGAATCCCAATGAATATTCAGTAAAAATTTGGAGTTTAATTCGTTTGTTAAGTATTTTAAATAATTCGTTTTTCACAGCGTACAATCTATCCTGAAAACGCAGATTGTGTAAGGGATGTTTACGTGACTATTTGGAGTCTTATATGGTATGTATTTGACATGAACTTGTATGAATACTTATATGAGATGTGTATGAGGTATAAAACTGATAATAATCAATATGATCACCAACGGGATACGTAGGACTTACTTGTGTATGTAGAGTCATTAGGTGTCACTACACGGTTTGAACTTTAAAAGTCTTGGACAAACGAGTTGTATGGTGTGTTGGTTATGCACATATACTCACATAGTGAAATTTGTAATAGGGAGTCGGTAGCTCATCACTTTTTGAGGAATTTGGATTATTCACGTGTAACCTAACGTGAGTTTCACTACTCTTTTCTCAAAAGCATACGTCTCGGGTTTGAGACAATGTACTTAACTTTTGTTAGTCCGGTTTGGGACTACTTACACATCCCGGGTTGGGATGCTATGACTCCTTGTGCGGGTCGGGTTTTTGACTCCTTGTGTGGGTCGGGTTTTGCTAGTTCGCAAACTGTGTCCTTGATGAACTAAACTAACTCCATCATTGTAAGTCCTTCACATACCGAATGAGTTGCCGGGTTATGGCAAGCAGGTTATTAGTTGATAGCGCTATTAGGTCTGACAAACCTCACACCGGCTCGGAGGAGTGCAGGATTGAACTATAACTTAACAGATTATCATTGTTGATAGGCAATGATGCAAGACAAACATCTCACATTTGTGACTACACGTACATTAGTAGTTCGGTATATCGGTGTTAGTTATCATGAATGGGTTAGCTACCCTTGGCATGCGATGAACTAGTGGTTACACGGTTATTGGAACCAACTTAATTACTTACGCTTTTACTTGGTTACGTGGTTATGGAAACCAGCACATTTACTTACTCACCTTCTTTACTTTGTGAACTCACCAACATTGTTTGTTGACCCACGATATACATTCTTTTGCTGGTAGTTAGCTTCCGGTGCCACGATTAGAAAGCATTGCACACTTCACTGCATTTGGGGTCTTGGGCATACACTTAAATTATATATCATGCTTTTATGTTTTCTTTCATATGGTTTTATCTTGGGCGCGTTGTTTTGCGCATGGTTTTAAAAAGGTTTAAACTTGGTTTACGCTTCCGCAGCTTAACTAAAATTGATTTTTGAAAACGAACTAAATGGTTTGGGCATTTAGAGTTCGTTCATATGACTTATGGCTATGAGATCCTGGTATGTCATGCGCCTCACGGTATAAACCCCGCAGTGGAAATTTGAGGGTGTGACATAAATGGTAGTTGTAACAATGATAAATAAAGAATTCACACCCAGGTTTCAACAAATGATTACTAAGGCTTTAACAAATGAATCATTAACATCTATGATGGATGATAATATACTTTATAACTCTAGAACATACAACCCTAGATTTGTGTTGAAGCAAGGAACCATGTTCATGACACTAGAAATTGGCACAAGATCAATTAACTAAAATGACTTCAACATAAGATTAATAATAATTCAACACAATTGTTTGACATTCAAAAGCAAATATAAAATAGAAAATACCCAAATGTTTAGAACCGTAGAATAAATGTTTACACCCGGATATGAATAGATGTTTGCCAAGCATGGCCATAGAATTCTTCAAATCTTGTGTTCATGGTTCTTCAATCTTCAAGAGGATGATGATAAAATGATTGTTGGATGGATGGAATGGTTTTGATTGATTAGGAATTATAAAATTGATGTAGAATTTCCCAAAATCTGGTTTTTATCAAGTCTCCCTCTAGTCTTTTGTCAAACTCACCATAAAAAAAAAACCATTAAAATTGATTTTGCAAAGTCATGTCAGGTGGCGCTGTCAGAGACGGCGAGACTGCCGTCAGAGACGGCGGGTCTCAAACGCCCAAATTCGCGGAAGATGGGGGCCTAGACGGCCTCAATTCTTTTATTCCTAATGTTTGCCGTCTCTGATGGCCTGACCACCATCATCGACCGAGACTTCTCCTAGATGACCAAATTGGCGGTTTATAGCCATCCAAACGGCTGGAGAACTTGTTTTCTTCATAACGTTTTCGTTTCAACTTCGTTTTCGTCCGTTTTTGCAGCCACGTCTTCGTATTTCAATGACCTTCCACATCATAAATTAATATCTTCATTTCGAATCCATGTATTTCTTCCAAAACTCATCCAATCTTTGTGTTTAACCTAAAAAATATCAATTTCGCATAGTTATCCACTTTCTCACATATCAACACATCCAAACACATACGAATTAACATTTAAATACTAAAAGCACCAGACTTTGAACCACGTATCACATCCCCACACTTATCTTTTGCTTGTGTGACAACCTGCACCCTTCACTTTTCATAAATGTGCATAATTGGTTCCTCAACTATTTCAAAATTTTCATTTTTAACCCTCGTATTTTAATAGGACCAAAATTCACAATTTAATAAAACTTATAATTTTTATAAGTAAAAGTATGCACGTTTTATACTCACGTCTACGCCCGAGCACGTATGTTTCAGACCTTGATACTCAAAGCCCTTAATTTTCGGTGCTAAAACAACTTACAAACAGAAGGAAACAAGTCTATAACTTAAAATTGATTAAATTAGAAAAAAAAATTATTTTTTTAGCCCTCGCGGTCCGCTAAGACAGTCAAACAGTCAAAGTTTCAGTCAAATTCCTAGTCAAAAGTCCTAGTCAAAGTCTCAGTCAAAATCCTAGTCAAATAGTCAATTCATCTTAAAACCTTACTTTATTGTGTTGACCAATTTTAAAACCTAATTGAATCCAAAACTAGTATAAACACCCACATATGACCCATTACACTTTGCACCTCTAAATCGATTGTTTCAATTCGATTAAACTCTCCCCCATACCTTTCTTCTAGAGTATATTACTTTTACATTTAAAGCTTTGATTATAAGCTCTTGTAATTGGCGAATTGGAAGCTTGATATTTTTCCTATTCGGTTTCTTTTCTTCTAAATTGGACTAGTTTCGTTGTTGAATCTTTGGATTGCTCGCATTTTCACGCTCGCTTAGTCATCTAGTCATTTGGAGAAAGTGAGTATTTCCTATCCTCTTTTTGCTTTTATTCACTTTTAGGGTGTTACATGTACACTTATACAAAATACACATACAAGTTCACATTTTTACAATAAAATTCTAGTACTTTGTGCATTTTCTTACATACGTGCTTTATGATTAGACATTACATGTAGAATACATTTGTACTTAGTGAAATCATTAACCATGTACAAGCCGACCTTAACATCGGATAGCGCTATTGGATTGATGTATGCGCGTAGGATCGTCAAATCTACAAAGATAATGATCAAACAAGTTTGATTCAGGTGCGGAATCCCTGAATCAATCACAAAATGATAATAATACTAACAAAACGCAGAAATCATCTTTAAAAGCTTCATTTCATTGATAAACAAACTCAATTACACGTTATAATAAGCTTTACAATCAAAACAGGACATGAATTAAGTTTACACAAAACCCTAGGGAGAGACTCAAACAGGAGGGAAACAAAAATGACCAAAACTAACATTCAAAATGAACTTGACCTTTATATAGGCCTGCACATTCGCCCACTTTGCTTGGTCGAATGTGCAGGTTCGACCAATCATGATGGTCGAACCAAGCAATACATTAACATCTAAAACTACCATCAACCTCCTTCTCTCCTTCGAACCTTTAAGTCTCCTTCGCCCATTTAGAAACTCTCCTTCGACCAATTGACCAAGAACACTAACATATGTTAAGTACAATCCAAAGCACTAGTCGCATAAAATGCATCTACAAACTCCCCCTCGACTATTGCTTGGATTGTTTACGCTCTTGATCCATTCTTTTGTTCATAAGCTTTATGTGTAATTGTTTCTTTTGTTCTAAGGTCATCACCGGTGCATAAGTTTGTTTAGGCTTCTTCTTCTTGACTTCAGGAACATCTTGAACCTTTACAAACTTACCAAGCTTCTTATCATAATCGCTTCCAGCATTTATGTCATGAGCAAAGCACAGAAATACCACACGCTGGTATTTACTTGCTTGTTCAGCATCCTTCACCTCACTGTATATCGGGTTGTAATACAACATAATGATATCCTCATGTGAACAATTAATCAACCATATAGGATCAAATATGTGTATCTTCTTGAAATTCTTTTCTCCGTCTTTCAAAACAATCACAGCCTCTGCAATCTTCCAATCATAATACCACCAAATAAAGTCTTTAGCAAAGTGTTGTGGGATCTGCAATAACGGAATGTGTTTCAACACTTTCGGTGGTTTATACTTGAAAGTCACCTTGGGCATTCTAGTTATCTCATCAATTTCTTTCTTATGAACAATCCTTTTCGGATACTGAGGAGTAAACAAATTCCATCTCGTCCTACTTTCCCTCGACATACGATCAGCAAAATAAGCAATGTGATCGTTCACAGATCCAGGTAACTGGTGCCTGCATATATCTCGAATCGCCCAGTATGGAAGAGTCTTCAAATCGTGGAATCTTTCAAAATAAAGTATCTCTTTCTCCCACTTAACAACAACACATTTCAACTGTTTTACAAACTTCCATCCCAACGCTCTTCCTTTAAACATCTCGTTGTGTAACATATAAAAACTTCCCTGGATCTCTGCCTTGGGATGATTTGCTTCTTTCTCCTTCAGTTTCCTCAATAATTCTTTCAAGCTATCAAATTGTTCTATGTTCGGTTTATCATGTCCTGTAAATACTTCTTCCATAAATCTCTTACTCTTTTCACGAGCAAGTTTCTCGGCTTCTTTCAATAATTCATCAGTGAACTCAGCAAATCCAGAATCGTTATCTTTCTTGAAATATTCTGGATACGCTTCACTGGTTATATCTTCAATCTCCACCTCCTCGAATACAGGCACATCACGATCATCAGAATGAATACCTGCTTCTTTTTTAGGTAAGTTGGGAATCTGATTATCAGCCAATAGTTCTTCCAACGTCTTCCCAACCTGTTTCACCAAATCTTCTAAAATCTACTTTGACATCGCCGCAGAAACTTCTCCATCCTCCAAATCTGGATCGTTATACTCCAATTCAAGCATCCTGTCACTGGATTCAAAGATCTCAGAAAATCTGCTAGTCATGTCTATCGTCCAGACTCGATCAGTTAGCATCTGGCGATACATCAGTTTATCATCCTCAGACAATGACCTCAGCTTCTCATTCCAAAAGATATCTTCATCAACAGTCCCTCCAAGAGCTTTAGAGCTGGATTCACCTCCTTTTCCAGATCCACGTTTCTCATATTTGTACTTATCTGTGTTATCTTCATCATCGTCATCACTATCAAAGCTTGCAGAGCTGTCTCCTCCACCAGAATTATCATTCGAACCATCATCATCTCCATCATCTTTCTTTTTCTTCTTTTGAGGAGCATTTCCAGCATCTTCATCTAGATCCTTATCTTCCTCCTCCTCATTATTTGACGGTTCAAAATCGACCTGCTCCTCATCTTGTTCTTTGTCCTCTTCACCTTCTTTTAGTTGAGGAGCTCGAGAGTACAAATCTTTAATCAAGTTGTCCATGTTCTTGTTACTCTATTTTAGCTTCTTGTTCTCTTCTTTCAAAGCGATGTATCGTCTGGTGTTTCTTTGCTCATGTTTCAATAACTTCTTATTCTCCCTCTGAAGTAGTTTGATTTTTGCTTCGAGAGCTTCATTGTTCTCATGAGATGTTTCAACGACATCCAACATTTTCCTGTCGTTCTTTCTCAACTGCTCAAGTTCTGCTTGCGGCTTATTAATAATCTTCATCATCTCAGTAAGCTTCTGGTTCACAATGTTCATCACATCACCGTCAACTGTGACCATATGTGTAGAAGCTTCAGCAGACTCAGGCATCTTGCCTTTCTTCAACTTCTTAAGTACTCTATCCATAGCATCATTAAATTCATCAACAGGTAAATTAGACTCCTGTTCAGTACCTGAAGTGGTTTTCTGCTTCTTCGTAGCTGGAGCAGTAACCGGTGACTTAGAGCTTGATGCAGGTGGCAATTTCTTACCTGCAACCAGAGATTCAATCTCTCTCGCTCTTTTCTCCATTGGTCGCAACACCTTTTCCTTCTTCTTAAACTGGGGTTTCTTTTGTTTCTCCCCCTGCTCTAGCGATCCATGAAAATCTTCATATCCCAAGCCTAGACCCTCATCAGTTTCGTCTAAACGAATAGGGCTCTTATTTCTTTGTTCCTCCAATGATCTGTTAAGACTGGCAGACTCACCAGCCACAGTGGCCTTGGGCGTGGTGCTCTTAACCGTCTCTGTATCAGAATCCCATCTTTCATCTTCTTGCGTCTCCTCCGAATCAACCGACGCTTCATCAACCAAGTTCATACCTTTCTTTGACATCCGTTTCTTCCTCCTAGAAACATTTTTCTTCTTCACTTGCTCAGCTTCAGTAACAACTTCAATCACAATCTCCTTTTCTTTACTCTTTCCACTCTTTGCTCCTACATTCACCACCTGACGCTTTCATTTTGCCTCAGGGTCAACTGGAAATAAGGGATTGTCTTCGTCAGATGCACTGTCAGCATGCCTCACCTTATCTTTACCAGGGTCTTTATAATCTATCTTGATCAGGTGACCAAATAGACGCCTCACTGGTGGTCGTTCGTTCAAAGGCACACCTTTATACGCCTTCATTCTAGCAAGAGTATTAATGTTCATATGCTCCTGAACAATAATCTGCTTTGGATCTCTCTTCAATTGCTTATACTTTGAATCAAAAATCATCTGAAGGAATCAGGGATATAACAGAAATTTCCTAGTCCTTGTACCTCTCACTGGTTCCAATAAGTGTTCCATTAGCATTTCGGACACATTGAACGGTTTGTTCAATATGAGTGCCACCATCAATGAGCTAATGCTTTTCCTCATTAAATCATAACCACCAGCTGCTGACCCGAAGACATGTATCATTACGTGTGCTAAATACTTGAACTGCGGACAGAGCTTTCCTTTATGTAACGAACCATCAGTAATAGGTCCGTTATACTTCATTCTAAGAAAGCACTTCTGTTGTTCAGTCTAGCTGAGTTCTCTGGGATCCGTCTTGACATCTTCAAGCTTCAACGCCTCTCTAATATCATTCTCTGAAACGATTATTAGCTCCCCCTGAATCTTACTAACCAGTGAGGATTCGCCATCCCAGAAGTCCATCTTTGCATTTGTCCAGAACTCCTGTAACAGGTCTCGGTAAATGATAGCAGGTGTAGCAATCGCGTCAATTACCCTGCTTCTCTTCAAAAACTCAATTATCCTAGTAAACTCCGTGTGTTTCTTCACGTCGCCTAAGTATGCACAACAACTGTGTGCATTCTCAAACGGTAGAATAGCAGTCTTCTCTGTCTCGGCAGCCTATGAGGATGATCCAGCATGAACACTTGTACCTTCCTGTTCAGACATGGTTAATACTGCAAAACAAATCAAGTAAACACGTTAGAAACAAACAAAATAAACAAGATCTGAAAATTTGTTTTTTTTTTAATTTCTACATTTGACCATTTGAAGGTTCGAATGAGAAGTTTTGGGTGCGAATGTGAATTTTCAAAGGTTCGAATGTAAATTGTTTTGAAAAATTGTTTCATTCGACCATTATCCTTCATTCGCCCAATTAAACTTTCTCCTTCGCCCAAATTTGCACGTTCGACCGTTTGTTAATGGGCGAAGGTGTCAGTTCATCTTCTTCAAATTTCAATTTTTAAATTCAGTATGTTTTAAACTGTCATTTTGATTTGTCAAGCACCTAAAAACTCAATTTCATCAGTTATTCATTGATTCATTGTTTTAATTTAGGGTTCGAAACACACAATCAATCGATTATACAATCTGATTGTTTTTAGCCCATTGTTTTTGTATTTTCTCCCCCTAAAACAGTGAATGAATGAAACCTTATAAAAAATACATCCAGTTAACAAGTTTAAATCCCTGTTCTAAGTTAGTTAGGGCTCGAACACAAAAGTATCGATTAAACAGATATTATCGGATGAAAACCTGTAAAATTAGAGGCAAAATGATCAGTGATAGTAGACGAACACAATGGAATGGTCTAAAAACAACGAGCAACAAGTGGACTTAATCTCAGAAAATTTGAAAAAATTTCGAATGGGGTCGAATGAGAAGATAAGGGTTTATATAGGCTGCTCCTTCGCCCGTTTATACCGGTCGAATGTGATACTTTTGCCTCTTTTGACCCTAATCAAAGGTTCGAATGTGGCAAAAGGGTTCGAAAGTGAACTTTTCTCATGAACACTTACATTCGCCCAATCTTAAACATACGAAAGAGCATAAAATTCCTCCTTCGACCTAACGAAAGGGCGAAAGTAATCTGGAATTTTTGAAAAATTTTACCAAATCTCAAAATCGAGTCCCGTTCAAAATATTTTCCAACTTTTAAGCATCCGACAATCATTATTTCTCATTTAAAGATTACAAAGCTCAAATGGTCCAACAAGTTTTAGAAAATCGTCATCAACCACCATCAGCTATCAAAAATAAAATAGAAATGTAAAATCTTTTTGAGTTTTGCAATTTTTGACGAGAAATATAAAATGCAGAAATGTAAAGATAAAGCAGTAAATGTTTTGGGATTTCTGGTAAAGGGATCATATCAGTTATTGAGAAATCTGAACACATCGTTGATCTTTTTGATTTATTATCATTAAAGACAATGTGTGATCTGGCAAGTGCTGATATTGTGATCCACATAAACTCACATGCAGACTTTTGTGCAGTGCTTTAAACTGATACTATTATGTATAGTATAAACGTAATTGTCTGTGGTTCCCACACACACGACATACTCCCGTATCAAGAAGTAAATGCACAAAGACTCATTGTAAAGCGTGATTATGCTTTTGTCGTCTGTAATTTACAAGGTATGAGGCACAGAGGTATACAAGTCAGCAAATTAATGCAGCAAAGTAACATGTGCACTCTACCAGGTTGAGGACTGATATCAATCATGATTTGCATCAGTGATTGATACGATGTAATAGATAATCTTTGATTATCATGATACATGAAAAGTTCCTCAATTCAGTAACTTTAGGTTTTGGCTTAAAGCTCTTTTATAAAGACACCCTATCTGATCTAGGTCCGTAATGACTTACAGCAGAAGATCAGAGAGGCTATCCCCAGACAACTAATAACATAACGACCCAAAACCTCCGAGTTTTGTATAAATACCCTATCAAACGAAATTACGGTACTAAGACCATATGCCCATGAAGAGTTCATCCACACAACAATTCGTTTGATATGTATGTATCTGGCACGCAGTAATAGGTCTACGAAGCCTATCAGCACATCACTCAGACTCAGACACACGCCCTATATTGCATTACATTTCTTTAGAATGTGTCAGATCCCCGCTGATGTACTATCATTTCCCCTTTTTCTCCAGGAAATCATTTTGGGTTTTTCTGATTTTTATAAATTTTTGAGTTTACTGTTCCCAAGGATAAGCTGGAGTATTTCAAATATGTGACTGCCCAGATATCGTTTGTTCACAGAAATCTGATGGCATTGATCTAAGGGAAGAAGATATAGCAGTCAGCAAAAATTTTCTAATTTTTATGTGTTTTGAAATTTTTCAATGTTTTTGGATTTTCGATTTTTTCTGAAAAGCAATAAAACTAAACTAAAAGCGATAAACTGAGGTGGTGATCAGTCTTGTTTTTCTTTAATACCGTTTGCTTTCAAAAGATATTCAAATCTTGATTTATCAAAAGCTTTGGTAAAAAGGTCTGCATGTTGATAGGCAGTGTGGATTTTGACCATATCGATCAACTCTTTATTATAACAATCACGGATAAAATGGTATTTGATCCGGATATGTTTAGCCTTTGAGTGATTTACTAAGCCTTTTGTTAATGCAATTGCGGCTTCCTTATCACAGTAAATAGGGGTTTTAAGAAATTGCAAACCGTAGTCCACCATCTGTTGTTGTATCCAAAGAACCTGTGAGCAGTAGCTCGATGCTGAAACGTATTCTGCTTCACATGTGGATAATGTAACCGCGGTCTGTTTCTTGCACTGCCAGGTCACGAGCCTGCTCCCCATAAACTGGCATCCAGCCATTGTGGATTTGTTGTCTTTGTCACAGCCACCCCAATCTGCATCACTAAAAGCGATTAGGTCAAAATTATCATCATTAGGGTACCATAGTCCTCTCGACGGACAACCCTTCAGATATCTAAGGATACGTTTGACAGCTGCAAGATGACTCTGTTTCAGCTTCGACTGATAACGTGCACAGAGACATGTGGCAAATATTATATCTGGTCTGGAGGCGGTGAGATACATAAGAGATCCGATGATTGCTCTGTATGTAAATGGATCAGTTAGCTCCCCCTTAGCGTCAACTCCAATCCCGTGATTAGGTTGTATTGGGGTATCCATCGGCTTCGAATCATCCATCTGGAATCGGCTCAAGACTTCAGAAACATATTTCATCTGGTGAATAAAGATCCCTGTTGGTCTTTGTTCCACCTGCAAGCCTAGGAAAAACTGCATCTCTCCCATTGCGCTCATCTTGAACTTTTCCTGCATAACACGTTCAAATTCTCTACACAGAAGTTCGTTAGTAGAACCAAATATAATATCGTCAACATAAATCTGGACTAGAAGCAAGTCATCGCCTGTTCGTTTAGTGAACAGTGTGCAATCTACCAAACCTCTCTTGAATCCTTTTGAAAGAAGATACATGCTAAGCTCCTCATACCATTGCCTTGGAGCCTGGTGCAACCCGTAGAGAGCTTTGTTCAAAACGTAGACCTTATCCTGGTGAATAGGATCTTCAAAGCCTGTTGGTTGACCTACGTATACTTCCTCCTTGACCACACCATAGAGAAACGCGCTCTTGACATCCATTTGATACACCTTAAATTTCTTATATGATGCAAACGCCAGAAACATTCGTATTGCCTCTAAGCGTGCAACTGGTGCATAGATCTCGTTGTAATCGATTCCCTCAACTTGATGAAATCCTTGTACAACCAAACGAGCTTTGTTCCTTACGATCACTCCTCTATCATCCTTTTTGCATTTGAATACCCATTTCGTTCCAATCTTCTTTCGTCCTGGGGTTGTCCAAACGCCAAGTTTCTAAAACTGCAACAACTCCTCTTGCATTGCTTCCACCCAAGTGTCATCCAAAAGAGCATCCTTGTAAGTTCGCGGCTCAACCTGCGAAACATAACAAGCAAAAGACCAGTCATTCTGAAAACCTTATTTTTGTATTTTGGCATATAAAGCAAGATTGCCAAGATTTTCCGGTGAGTTAGCATTCCTCAATTAACCTCTCGTCATCACACTGCTACCAGGATCACCAATAACCTGCTCGATCGGGTGAATTCGATGTATCCGAGATTCCGGATAATCTGGTACTTGTACTCCCGTCTGAGTAGTTCAATTCTCTGCAGAAACCAGATCATTACCCACATTCGATGATGAAGCGCCATTTGTATTTGGGTTCACTGGTGGTGTCACTGTAACATGATCTAAGATAGCTTCACTTGTAACCTCATCGTCGTCATCTTCTAATTCTGATGAATTCAAAGTTGTGGAAGCTTCTTGGAATACCTCTTCTTCAATGACAGGAACATTGGTATCATTAGAAGCTGCTTGGGGGTTCACGGTGATCAGACGCACCAACAGTGATGTCACTGCTTTTTCGACCTCGTAATATAAACGTAATACAGCCTCTTCAACTAAGCTATCTAGGTTGAATGATTCAAAGAAATCTTTGTAATCACACATCCAGTCTGGACCGCTTCCCTGTAAATTCTAAGTATACCGTTGCACTTCAACGTTAGCCCACTCCTCGACTTGATGAGTCCTTTTGTTGAATACCTGTTTGAGCGGGGTTGCATATCCAACAAAGTATCCTTCCTCAGCCTTCGATGCAAACTTCTCATATGGATTAAGCATGGTACAAGGAGCTCCAAACGGTTCTAGATACTCTAAATTCGGCTTTCGACGATTCAACAGCTCATAAGAAGTTTTGCCAAACTTCTTCACCGTTAAAACACGACTAAGAGTATAACAAGCTACGTAAATTGCTTCGTTCCAGAACATTACTGGAAGATTTGAGTCCGCAAGCATTGTTCTCGCCGTTTCTATTAGAGTCCTGTTTTTGCGTTCGGTGACACCGTTTTGTTGTGGAGTATACGGAGCACTGTAATCATGATGAATACCTTTGTTTTCACAAAGATCGTCCATCTGTGCATTCTTAAACTCAGTCCCATTATCACTCCTAATCCTCTTGATCTTGAGACCATAGATATTTTCCAGTCAAGTGAACAGAACTTTCAAATTATCAAAAGTGTCGCTCTTTCGGTGTAAGCATATAACCCATGAAAATCTTGAAAAATCATCAGTCACCACAAGACAGTACAATTCCCCAGCATGACTCTTACACTTGACCGGTCCAAACAGATCCATGTCCAAACGTTCAAGTGGCAGTTCAACGGAATTGACTTTCTTTGGCCTATGGGATTGTTTGTGCTGCTTACCCTTCTTACAACTCACACACTTATCATTTAAGTGAAAATGTTTAACGTTCACGCCTGTGACAAGTTCATTCTTCACCAATTGATTCATCTTTCTTAGGTGAATGTGTCCCATTCTCCTATGCCACATAATTGATTCTTTTTCTGTAGCCTTGGAGAGAAAACATGTGACTTGGCCTGGGTGGTCATTGCTTTCGACATATTGAGAATGTACAAGTTGTTCACTCTCGGCGCCTTTAACATCACCCACTCTTTCGGTAACTCGAAGCCCGACTTGAGTATATAGCAAGATTTGTCGTCAAAGTACACAAAAAATTGTTTGTGACATATCTGACTAACACTGAGCAGATTGTAATCGATTTGCTTCACATAAGATATTCTCTCGAAACTCACTATTCCATTGCTCACACTACCCTCCATGGTAATATAACCTCCCTTGTTTCCTGCAAATGCTACATAACCTCCATTGATGTTTCTAATATTGAATAGTAGCGAAAGATCCCCTGTCATGTGACCAGAAGCTCCACTGTCAACAATCCAAAGACTGCTCACAAGGCCAGCTGAAGCTCCCTGCACATATCAAGTAAAGAAGTTAGATTTTTCGGGGGACCCAAGCCTGTTTGGTCTTGGGTCTTTGAACAGTTTGTTTCAAAGATTCAGATTTCTCACAAACATTTTGATTTGTATCAACCTTTTTCTGATCACACAAACCTTTTTCATTCTCTGATTTCACATTTTGTTGTGAAGTTGAAGCACCTTCAGAACCCTTTGGTGACCAAGATTGTTCAGACCGTTTCAAGATACGGACATGAGATTTTGGAGTCTCAGCCGGTTTCTTTACTTCTTCTTTGAAAGAAACTTTCTTGGTTACCTTCTCTGATTTAACAGAGACAGGTCCAACTGTTGGTTTTTCAGCCTTTTTCTTATCAACAATTGTGTTCACCATTGGTTTCTTAAAAGATTTCTCAGTGGCTATCCGGTTGCGGCGATCATATGTCATCGGACGATTTTCCCTCCTTTTGAAATAATTGCTTTGGTTATAAAAAGGTGCTGGTTGAGGGACAAATCGTCTCTGTGGATAAGAATGATTATCGACCGGACATTCATACTTTTGCTACATCTCCACCTCGTGCCTCTTGTGTCTTATGTACGGGCAGTCGGCAAGTAAATGCCCTCTCTCCCCGCACTTAAAACACGCACGGTACTCTTCAAAATTGTTCTTGGCATTCGACTTTGAATAACTAGTGATAGGATATTGATCATCCATACACCTTCTTCTTAAACTCTTAGGAGCTGGGTCCTTTGAGTAAGTCGGCTCAAGAAAACCATTTGACTTCTCTTTTGGTTTAATAAATTGTGTGACATGGACCTTTAGTTCTTTAGGAATATCCAAATGAATTTTCTTTAAGATTGCTAGAGGTATATCATTTGTTCGCTCATGTTTCGGGAACCAAATGGTACTTTCCTGCCAGATCTTTTCAATTTTTGAATAATTTGCAAATTGGATTGGATATTCTTCATCAAAAATTATCTTATCAGATCCTTGCATCCGATAGAAAACTTTAACAGGTTTATCACAAAATTCATTTTCCTTTTCATTTGACTTTTCAATTTTATTTTCATTTTTCTTTTCAATTTTCTTTTCAATTTTCTTCTCAACAGGCTTAACTGATTGATTCTTTCTATGAGCGTTAGCCATGGGATGGACAATCTGAGATGGTGAAACAGGTTCAGTAGTGATTATGTGATTTTCGTCAGGAATATCACACACCTTTTCAGAAACCTTCTCAGACTGTTCATCCTCTTCATCAGAATCATCAGCAGCAACTACACCCTCATTATTTCCCAGAACAGGTCTAACATCAGAATAAGGGTCTCCCACACTAGATGTGTTTAACTCGTCATCTGATGTAGAGTCAGATTTAACTGAGCTCTCCGGTGCTATTGAGTGCAAATTATGGTTTTCAAACAACACCGGAGCTGGGACAGCTTTGTAGTTTGCACCACTAGACTGTGAAGGCTCTTCTATTATGTGGTCAACAACATAAGCGATATGATTATAACTCTCAACCTTTTTGTTTACTTTTTCTGCAAAGCACTTGATGGTGGCCATTTCAAGTTTTGTGTTTTCTAAATCATTGATATAGTTATTTATGGCCATTTGTTTTAAAGACAAAGTCTTTTTCAATTCTGAAACGTCTTTCTTATAACCATCAAGTACTCTGTTAAACTCTTTTGCTTCTTTTTTATATGATTGACAATTGATTTTTGCACTCTCAAGTTGAACCTTGAGTTGCTTATTCTCATCTGTCAATTTATCACAAGCTTTGCAATGTTTAACACAAGTTGAATTTGAATTAGAAGCAGATTCAGTACTTACCTGTTTTGGAGGTTCTGTCATGGCCATCAATGCAAAGTGTGCTTCCTTCCCAGCGAAAAACTTGGAATAATCAATCCTGGTACAAGCATCATCCACTATGCACGATTTCCGGGTCATCAAAAAGTCAGCTTCAGCAAGCAACTGATCAATGTCATCATCCAGTGAGTTAACACTATATTCATAATCAGACTCACTCTCCTCATCAGAATAAGTAGAATCAAACTGCTCTGGAATATCAGCAACCGAATCAAGAATCATCCTGGACTTCTTCTCTGTACAATCAGCATTCATCTCTTTATTCAACTCCTCAATCTTCAACTCAGTCATCTTCTCAGTCACAATTTCTTCTTCAACCTCCACCTGCTCATCCAAATTCACTTGCTGTGCCACACAAGCCACATTACCAGTTGTGATTTCTTCAACACCTAACTGCATCGGTCCAATCAAAACCCTCATCCTTTTGTATCACCAAACCTTGATTTTGATTCTCAGTTTGGGTTTGTGTGTTTGGTGTGGAAATGGTAAGGATTGTTCGGTTTGAATTCTGTTGTGTTTGGTTTTGTGCTGTGGTTTGTCTAGCATTGTTATTTTGTTGGGTATTTTGACGGTTTTGATAGTTGTTTTGAGGTTGAAAACTTGAAATGTTGGGACTTTGGTATGATACCTGATTTTGGGTTTGTCGGTTTTGGTAGTTAGAGTTGAATGGATTTCTATTACCTTGTTGTGCTGGCTGTGTGCACTCTCTTTTGAAATGACCTTTCTCACCACAGTTAAAACAAGTGACTTTGGCTTTGTTGAAGCCATAAGTTGTGTTCGGAGAAGTAGAAAGATCAGTTCTCCCAATCTTTTGAATAAAATCAGTGGCTCTTCTCATGATACTTGCAAAAGCCCACTGAATATCCATGAGTTCCATTTCTTCCTTGTCAATCTGTGCGTAGTCCTCATTGGTCAAGCTGTTGTTCCCAATTTGACTAGCAACCAATCCATTGTACGATGTGACCATTGCTGAAACTAATGCCACATGTTGTTGAGCAATCTCAACAGTAACATTGTTTAGATTTGATGTCTCCAACACAATCGGACTTTGGTTAGTTTGACTTTGGGTAATTTGCATCTGGTTCATTTGAGGATTGTATGGTTGTTGTTGAGGTTGGCTAGCAGAGTAACATGCTGCTTGTTGCATGGGTGAAAATGGTGGAATGTAAGTAGTTGTTGGATATGATGGTGAGGTATATGAAGATGTTTGAGCAAGGTAATTGATTGGTGTTTTGGTTGGTTCAACAATGTTAGATACGCACACGATGTGTGGAGCAACATTAGAAGTAGAACTGGAAGTAGAATGGGAAGAAGATGTACCACCAAGATACAATTCCGGATTCTGAGGAATTTGAGCTCTTTTAGCTTTCCTCTTTTCCTCCATCTCCTTGTTTTCCAGTTTCTGAATGAACTCATTGATAGTCCAATACTGGTACGCATCCTTTTTTTTAACACCTCAATATGTTGGTTCCAATACGGTGGCAATGCATCGGCAAACTTGTCCACCAATTCAGACATAGGTATGCTTATCTCGTAGCTTGAAAGCTCAGTGAGTAGATGACAATACCTTGGAACCAACTCCTTCAGCGTCTCGTTTCCCATGTAGCTGAAGTTCTCAAACTCTTTCCGAAGTTCCTCCATCCTTAACTTCCTCGTCTTCTCGTTTCCATCATGCCTATTCTTTAACATATCCCACAACTGTTTAGAAGTTGCACAAGACCCAAACTGATGAAGCAAGTCAGTATTGATGGCCTGGGATAGTTGAGAAAACGCTTTCTTCTCAATAGCAAATTTCTTCTTTTCATCATCTGCAAGATTTTCCAATGGAATAGGCTCTCCCGTGTTCTCCAAGATCGGAGCAACATAGCCCTTCGCAATCATCTACCACGCCTCAGTTCCCTCTAAGCCCATTCCCTCCAGATGGATCTTGAATTTGGTCTTCCAAGTGTTATAATCGACCATTTCCATAAGCTTAGGTGAACGGTTTCCACTCCCCGAAGACAAGTCTTGGATAAGAGTTGAAATAGCATTTGTCGTCTGAGAGTGTACCGCTGCTGCTGCTACTCCCCAATAATCACAAATCGGTTGCGGTTGTGGTTGCGCAACGTGTTGAGGAATAGTACTAGTCATAGCCATATAATTGATTGGTTGTGATGGTTGACTAGACTTTTGGGCAGCAACCGACCAAGGATCCTTGGTTGTCTGCTGTTGTGGTATTGAAATAGGTCGTGGTGTAGTAGGAAAGTTCCACATCTTGATCTGAGAATGTTTAAACACGAAAAGATTAGAAAAGTTTATTAACAGACTCTACTTTCGTACAAACGTGTGGTCGAATGAGCCAAAATGTTCTCCTTCGACCGTTTGAAAAGATACGAATGAGGAATACAACAAACACTAATTACTTTCGACCCTTTACACCCTCTTTCGACCGTTTGATTTCACCTTCGACCGCCCGAATGGTCGAATGAGACAACTATGGTCGAATGTACAACAATACTCTAACAAACTCTAGATTAACCAGCTAAAACACCACTTTCGACCAAAAATCCCTTGGTTCGACCAAATTAACACACACATTTGACCATTCTCCCTAGGTTCGACCCTGCACGTTCAAAAACGGTTATTCTTTGAAAATCAGTTAATTTTGATCAAATTTTTCAAAAGTTGATAGAATTTGATGATTCTAATCAGGTTTTGCTTCGGATTTGATTTGGAACAAGTTTATCAAAGAGAATTATGCATTTTATCCATGAAAACAAGCTCTAATCAATCAAATTATCATCAATTCAGTTTTATCAATAAAAACAGAAAGTTTTTGATCAAAATAAGGTCCAAATCAGCTGTAAAATTATCAGTTTGTAGTTGTTTGATCCATATGGCTCTGATACCACTTTGTATGCGCGTAGGATCGTCAAATCTACAAAGATAATGATCAAACAAGTTTGATTCAGGTGCGGAATCCCTGAATCAATCACAAAATGATAATAATACTAACAAAACGCAGAAATCATCTTTAAAAGCTTCATTTCATTGATAAACAAACTCAATTACACGTTATAATAAGTTTTACAATCAAAACAGGACGTGAATTAAGTTTACACAAAACCCTAGGGAGAGACTCAAACAGGAGGGAAACAAAAATGACCAAAACTAACATTCAAAATGAACTTGACCTTTATATAGGCCTGCACATTCGCCCACTTTGCTTGGTCGAATGTGCAGGTTCGACCAATCATGATGGTCAAACCAAGCAATACATTAACATCTAAAACTACCTTCGACCTCCTTCTCTCCTTCGAACCTTTAAGTCTCCTTCGGCCATTTAGAAACTCTCCTTCGACCATAAGAATCTTCCTTCGACCAATTGACCAAGAACACTAACATATGTTAAGTACAATCCAAAGCACTAGTCGCATAAAATGCATCTACAATTGACAACCCACCTAGGTGATTCTCCCCCTTTTTCATCGGAGAATCCATGGTCATTGTTAAGTTGTTATCCATTTATTGGATAAGTACACCGCCGTTCATTTTAGTACATTTATACAGTCACAGGATTGATTTCGCTCATTTGTATGATACATAGTTTACATAATTGCACTGTAGCTTTGCACTTGAATTGTATACCATTTTTCCAACTTACTATATGTATTAAAACTAGGAATGCTCACCAACATTTCTTATGTTGACAAAACCTATTTTGTACATGTTTCAGGTGCAGTTTGATCTTAGTTCCATTGCATTGGATTTTAATGCTTGCTTTTAATAAGTTATTTCAAATTTCATGTTTCGTTCAGACTTTTGTATTTTTTTCCTATTTCATCTATGTAAGACAATTTAAATTATTCAATAATATATTTACATTTTAGTACCATGTGCTTTTGAACAATCGTCACTACGTGACACCTCGATGATTCCGCCATCGGTTGGGGTGTTACAGATTGGTATCAGAGCCATGGTTATAGGGAATTAGGTTATTAGAATGCCTTTTAGCCTAGTCTATAACCAAGCTTACATTCACGAGTCCTCTCGTGTTTATTTCTCTTTATCCTATTATTTTATTTCAAGATATTTTCGCTATGATTCTTTCTCGTTATTCTTTCGGTGTTTTGTTTAGAGAAGAAGATACTCGTATTTCACAAACGAAACGATATCACCAAGTTAGGAGTGACATCCATACCTTGGTGATTAGTTTCACTCGTCTATATGTTATTTATCTTAGGAATATATCTTTGAGATAGGAGTGACATCCACACCTCAAAGAGTATTTCTTTCAAAAAGGAACTTAACCACTAAGCTGGAAGTGATATCCTTAACTTAGTGATTGGTTTCATTCCACAACCGTTTTCAATTTTGAAATACATCTTTGAGTTAGGAGTGAAATCTAAATCTCAAGGATTTATTTTTGCATCTCGTTTTTAATCTCGCTAAAGTTTTGGAATTCACTAGTGATGGGGCACGTGCAATCTGGAAGGGTGAGCGACTGTATCCTGAGTTTTCTGTCTAGGCATGGTATTTCGTATAAATCCCAATCAGACGAGGGACCCGTATACCTACCTGGGAACTCTTGAGATGACCATTCACTTATAGGCTAAAGTACGCTTCCACAAGTCACTAGGAAATTCCAAATACTTGAGTTGGTCAAAGTTTCCTATGGAAACAATTCCAATGTTTTATATCATTAATATTTATGTTTGTTTATCATTTGAAGATTCCATTTAATCACTTGATGTTTCATATGCCATTATTCATTGATCATTCTCTTTTGAATCCCTTATCATCATTACTAAAACTTTTTGTTCGTTATATTATCGCATTAAAGCTTACAATATTCCACTTATGCTTTTGACTTTTACGCTATAAGGTATTACTCTTTTTGAGTTAAAACATTTTTACCCACGACTTAAGTTTTAAACTCTGTGTTTAACTTCGACCACATCCTGATTTTAGGAATATTGCGTCATCATACAGTTAAAAATAAACATATTTTCCCAAAACTTATTATTCAACCTGTCTTATATCTTCATGTTTACAAACTTACTTGATCGAAGTCACAGTATATCCTTAAATTATGACTTTTGTATACGTTTATACAGCCACAATACTTTCAAGACAATATATTCTGACATATCTAATACTAATATAGCCACACCCAGTCGTCTAAACCATAGCCAACTACCATTAGTTAGTACTTCTTAGTCAGACTAAACTCATACATAAATGCCTACCTACACGATATGCACTAGTACACAACTCTCTAAAACGATTAATTTGACAACTTATTCTATAAATCTTTTCACAAAGCCTATTCGCCAAATTAGAACACACTTTTCACACTTTGTGCCTTGAAACAAATAGCCTGCTATGAGCCCAAAGAGATGCCTTAACGATCCTGCAAATAAATGATCTTTCAATGTATAAATTTTGTAAAAGTTTGAAAATTTAAAAGGTTTCAAGTTTACCCAGTCTTAACGGGTGACACTTCGATTTTCTCAACATTTCATAACAATTAAAAATTTCCGACTTTTCAACCCACAAGTTAAAGAAATGTTTAAATACAGAAAATTTTATTTTCCAAAATTCGTCAAGACATCTGGGATCATTCACAACCTTCACATCATTTTAAATCTTGGTCTTCCGAAACACATTAGATTTACACACACTTCATGAAATGGTTTCATCTTGCATTTTATAAACTTGCATTGCATATTTTACAAATCAAATGTAAATTTGCATGTATCCAATATATGTTTTTGGGAGGAATTTGCAACTAATAATATACCTTATAACACTTTTCAAACTCGACTTCTCGTAAACACATGAAAATGTGTACCTACGAAATCTTTTCAAGTGAACCTGTTTTGAACTTAAAACATTCTTCGGTTTCCAAAAAGTTATCCTCATACCAGTAGACTATACGTCTGTTCTGCGCACTTTCATATACAGTAAATTTCATTATTTTTTTTACACCATTCTATTTATAGTTACGTTCGTACATTATCTTATTATTTTTGTATTATTCTTTTGTTGGTAGTTATTTTCACGCGTTATTCGCAACTATGCTCGCACTAGTTATTAGTAGTTATTCTTACAACACTAGTTTTGAGCATTAATTTAACTCGTTTACTTTCATTTTGTGCAATTTACTCGATTTATGTTATGCTATTCTTTCAATCGAAATTTTATGCTATACTTATATACTTACATGAACGCATATTTGGTATGCATATTTTTTTTTTTGTTGTGAGCAAAACCCTGTTATACTTTACATTATTTTGTTCATCATCATGGCCAACGAACATACTAATTGATAGCTCGTATGAGATCTAAGCCAGTTCCCATGTACGACTCGGTTCAGAGTATTCCTCTAACCCGAGGGGAACGGTGTAATCCTTAGAGTTTATCAATATGGTTGTTTAGAGCCCAATGATGTGAACAGAAATTTACCAGTTAACGGTGAACCCGAAAGGTGAAGAACCCCTAATCATGTCTTATACTTACACATTAATGTCATTACGGTTAAAGGGTGAACCTGAAAGGGGGAGAACTTCTAACCGCATCTTATACTTGAGCAGTATCTACTACTTAACACATTTTGGTTGCACGCATTGTTTCTTGTATTACTTATGTTAGTGTATGGAAAAGCATAGCACCCTAGTGTAAGGTAAATCGATGATTACGGTCCGGAACACAATCATGGATTTACAAGTACATGGGGGTGGTGTGTAGGCTATTGGTAGACAATCAGTACGAGTCCAAAGTATCAGTAGTGTGGTGGGTTAGCTGCGGTACACCCTATATATAAGCACGAGCGATACTGCGGGAGCGGACTAGGAGTCTGACCAAGAACCTACCCATTACTATCTCTTTATTAGATCGTTGACTAATAGCTAGCATTTTTGATAATAATGTTCTTACACGAGCTTCAATTCGACTTCCTAAAGTCTTTCTCTAGACCATCCACATAGAAAACACAAACTTTGTATACTCTTACACTCTCTGTTAGTCGAAATCCTGTTGCATGTCCTTAATAAAGTTCGGTCAGAAACTTCACTAAAGTAAGGGAAGCTACTATAACACTGCTCTGCCCTCACCAGTTACATACTTTTCCCAAACCTTGCTCATTATAAACTCTTAATTCTCTAACCTCGGGTCAAACTTTAAGGATTTTCAAACTCTTATTTTGGGTATTAAACAACTACTTCAAACTTTGTCAAATCATGGCTGATGCATTTCTTAAAATCTACTTGCCTTTTTACAAATGTCTTTTGTTTCATAGAAACCTTCACTTGAAAGTAATTTCGGGACGAAATTTTCTAAAGTAGGGGAGACTGTGACAACCTGCACCCTTCACTTTTCATAAATGTGCATAATTGGTTCCTCAACTATTTCAAAATTTTCATTTTTAACCCTCGTATTTTAATAGGACCAAAATTCACAATTTAATAAAACTTATAATTTTTATAAGTAAAAGTATGCACGTTTTATACTCACATCTACGCCCGAGCACGTATGTTTCAGACCTTGATACTCAAAGCCCTTAATTTTCGGTGCTAAAACAACTTAGAAACAGAAGGAAACAAGTCTATAACTTAAAATTGATTAAATTAGAAAAAAATTATTTTTTTAACCCTCGCGGTCCGCTAAGATAGTCAAAAAGTCAAAGTTTCAGTCAAAGTCCTAGTCAAAAGTCCTAGTCAAAGTCTCAGTCAAAATCCTAGTCAAAGTCCTAGTGTCAATTCATCTTAAAACCTTACTTTATTGTGTTGACCAATTTTAAAGACTAATTGAATCCAAAACTAGTATAAAACCCCACATACCACCCATTACACTTTTCACCTCTAAATCGATTGTTTCAATTCGATTAAACTCTCCCCCATACCTTTCTTCTAGAGTATATTACTTCTACATTTGAAGCTTTGATTATAAGCTCTTGTAATTGGCGAATTGGAAGCTTGATATTTTTCCTATTCGGTTTCTTTTCTTCTAAATTGGACTAGTTTCGTTGTTGAATCTTTGGATTGCTCGCATTTTCACGCTCGCTTAGTCATCTAGTCATTTGGCGAAAGTGAGTATTTCCTATCCCCTTTTTGCTTTTATTCACTTTTGGGGTGTTACATGTACACTTATACAAAATACACATACAAGTTCACATTTTTACAATAAAATTCTAGTACATTGTGCATTTTCTTACATACGTGCTTTATGATTAGACATTACATGTAGAATACATTTGTACTTAGTGAAATCATTAACCATGTACAAGCCGACCTTAACATTGGATAGCGCTATTGGATTGACAACCCACCTAGGTGATTCTCCCCCTTTTTCATCGAAGAATCCATGGTCATTGTTAAGTTGTTATCATTTATTGGATAAGTACACCGCCGTTCATTTTAGTACATTTATACAGTCACAGGATTGATTTCGCTCATTTGTATGATACATAGTTTACATAATTGCACTGTAGCTTTGCACTTGAATTGTATACCATTTTTCCAACTTACTATATGTATTAAAACTAGGAATGCTCACCAACATTTCTTATGTTGACAAAACCTATTTTGTACATGTTTCAGGTGCAGTTTGATCTTAGTTCCATTGCATTGGATTTTAATGCTTGCTTTTAATAAGTTATTTCAAATTTCATGTTTCGTTCAGACTTTTGTATTTTTTTCCCATTTCATCTATGTAAGACAATTTAAATTATTCAATAATATATTTACATTTTAGTACCATGTGCTTTTGAACAATCGTCACTACGTGACACCTCGATGATTCCGCCATCGGTTGGGGTGTTACAGCTTGTCCTCAAGCAAATTCAATTCACACTTTCATATTCATCAAACATGAGGTAGCTTACCATCCTTAAACATTGCAAATTAAGGTCCTAAGTCATACCCAACTCATTGTATCCATACGCTTTAGAATGTCATGACATACTTATGATTTTTATGCTCAAAACAAGTGTTTACCCAAAACTAGATCACCTTTAATAGTCAATGCTTCAACACACACACATTCCTCACAATTTTCTCTCCACTCGGCATAAAATGACTAGTATTAATGTACTATTATATGTTTATATATGAACACTCTTAGCCGAATGTGACCCATGTTAGCATAAGTTTGCATCTCAATCACCCTCCATCAAATTGCATAAAGTTATTACACAAGTCAAAAGGTCTTTCCAAAGGGTTGTAACGGGGCTTGGTGAAAGGGTATGGAATGGGAAATTTGAAAGTGACTAAGGTAACGAAAGTTTGATTTTTATTACTTTAAACTCAACCTATGAACAATCTAAACAATCAAATAACTACAAGGCGATATTGTGCCTTTTATTTTCTCAAAGACAATACATGCTTTTCATGTTTCTCTTCTTTTTTTTTCACAACTTTTTCAGTTTTATTTTATTTTTTATTTTTTTAACATAAGATTTTTACAATACAAGAACCTCCTAAAATCAAACTTTCATTACTCGGTTTTTAAAAACAAAAAGGTTGAATCGGTAAAATGGGTTAATTCGGGTGTTTCAAAAGAAAGGTTTGGACTTAAGATTGTTTAACTAAGGGAGGTTGTTTTTGGGTCAAGGGTATAAAAGTGGTGTAAATATAAAAAGGCCAAACCTAATGCCTTAATCATTCTTGTGCATAAAATTGGCCCATGGTCTCAAGCATATCAAAAGACGCAAATTCTACCACATATTATCACATAGGCGCACTTAAATCCAACTGAACATAACATGCATAGATAGTATGTGAAATGTAGCATGTTATGGTGGCTCAAATACTCACATGGGAATTGGGTAGGGTATGTGACATGTGTGGATAATCGACTTATCAAGTGACCTACTTCCAAGTAAACACCCATAATTTTTATAAAACTATAATCAAGCATTTATCACGTGGGTTTCTTTGAGTTTAACCATGACAAAGGACCAAAATGGTTCACACATCCCATGTTAGCTTTTCTTAATTGTGCCTTTATAATGCAAAATTGATGACATTTTTGAAAAAAAATTGAAAAATTTTAGGCATTTTCTCCCCCCATCCCCACACTTTGAGGCCAACATTGTCCTCAATGTGTAGAATTTAAATGGTAGATCTCAAAATACTTAAATTTTTCTCCTCTCTCCACACTTAAAGTCCACATTGTCCTCAATGTGTAGGGAAAGTTTCAAAGTGTTTACAGGAATGTGATAAAGCCAAACCAAAGAATTTACCCCAATCAATAATATACAGTTTACAATCCACTTATTAAATCTACATAAACGATCAAAATTAAAGAGATGGGAATAGATGCACCTGGTTTTTCTTCATTCTTCAATTCCATGTGTTCTTCAACAAAATAGTTTCACTTCCATTATAAATAAACCTACAACTCGCAAGTGTGTAGAAGCAAGCTTCTCACAATAACATTAAGAGTTATCGGTTTTACTTTTTGTTGAAAAGGATTACCAAGTAATCTTTTAGTTAATTTTGATCAGTGGACAAAATATACACTAACTAAGATAGATTCTTTAAACCTCCCGGTAGCCTGGTTATGAGGACGAGTGAGGTCTCGTGAGGGTGATATAGGAAACACACCCACAATGTATATTTACCTACCACACAAAAAAAACACAATAAAAAAGAAACAAATAAAAATACAAAAATGTGAAAAAACTAACAAGTATCTCTTACTCACGGTGGTCAAAATGAACATTTTTCTACCGAGTTACAAAGATAAGCTTGATAGTTTACCTTCCATGATCCAATCTGTTCATTCTCCTTCAACTTGTCAATCGAATCCAAGCATGGAGGTTTTATCCCACATTTTCCTACCGGGTTTCCAACATACACTCGGTAGTTCACATGCCAAATCCACAGTTGCTTCCTAGTTATTGGCATGTGAATTGGGTGATTCTTGTTGCGGGGCCATTTGACAATAAATTGCCCAATGTCCTCCCAGCTCACCATTCTCTTCTTTATCTTTAAACCTTCATCCTCCACTTTGTTGGGTGCCTTAATCAACACGGGATGATATTCGTGAGGAACTTTCACCTCAGCCACCAAATCTTCATGAGATGCCAAGTCTTCAGTTGGGTTTAGCCATTCAGAAAGACTTGCAGTATATTCATCTATATTATCATCAACCATAATACCATAGGGCAGCTCGTTTTGCTCACTCTTAAGTTGGGAAAATTCCTCGGCTAGTTGATGAACCTGCATGACCAAAGCTTCATGAGCTTTGTCTCTCACTTCATTTCGCTGCTTCGTCTCTTTTATCATATTTATGATAGCATCAAACTTGGAATCTCATGAGTTTTAAGGTTCTTCATATAGAGGTTGAGGGATATTAGGATAGTAGTCATCATATTCCTCATGGTTTCGATATTGTTGTGTCCTTTTGCTAAATGAACTCCCTTGATACTTGTTAATTAATTGATAATAGCGTTGGGGGTTTGAATGGTGTGGCTGATGATGAGAAGAAGATAAATGTGAACCTTCAACTTTTTCTAGCCAAAAAATAATACGATCTTGTCGTTCTTTATATGCTTCAATTCTCTTACGGGCCACTGGACAATCTCGCCACAAATGATATGGGCTCCCACAACAAGGACACGTATTATCATCGTCTACCCAATACATGGTGATGAGGAAGATCAAGTATTGCTAATTTCCCAATCTTAAGATTTTACACAAGTGGCATGCATGCATTATCTGTCACCTACACACATAACACACCACACGTAACCACGAACAAAAAGAGGTAGCAAAGACAAGAATTAAACAGATTATCACAAAATAACTAAACACTAAACACTAAGCGCACTAGCTCCTCAGCAACGGCGCCATTTGATGAGCCGGTCGTCACGGGTCATGAAAAACCTAAATAACATATGCAGTTTAGGTAAATAGGGTATCGAATCCAAGGAGCATGTGGTTAGTGAGATAGATTTTTAGATGATAGAATAAACTAGATTACTTATAAAGTTTGCAATTTTGTGTTGTATTCAAGAATTGTTTGGTTAAAAGTTGTGAACCATAATGGATTCAAAATTGATTGTGAATGAAAGACAAAATAATTGATTAAGTAAATGGTAGTTGTAACAATGATAAATAAAGAATTCACACCCGGGTTTCAACAAATGATTACTAAGGATCTAACAAATGGGTCAATTATAATTATTGCAAATTATGTACGCGGGTTAGTTGTCTCATTAGGTGTAGGTATCAAGAATCATCAACATCTATGATGGACGATAATATACTTTATAACTCTTGAACATACAACCCTAGATTTATGTTGAGGCAAGGAACCATGTTCATGACAATAGAATTTGGCACAAGATAAATTAACTAAAATGACTTCAACATAAGATTAATCACAATTCAACACAATTGTTTGACATTCAAAAACAAATATAAAATAAAAAGTACCCCAACTGTTTAGAACCCTAGAATCAATTTTTATACCCGGATATGAATAGATGTTTAGCCAAGCATGGCCATAGAATTCTTCAAATGTTGTGTTCTTGGTTCTTCAATCTTCAAGAGGATGATAAAATGATTGTTGGATGGATGGAATGATTAGGAATGATAAAGATGATGTAGAATTTCCCAAAATATGGTTTTTATCAAGTCTCCCGCTAGTCTTTGGTCAAACTCCCCATTAAAACCCTTAAAATTTGCATTAAAATTGATTTTGACAAAGTCTTGTCATGTGGCACCGTTAGAGACGGCGAGACTTCCGTCATAGACGGTGATGGTGTCAGAGACAGTAGGTTTGCCGTCAAAGACGGCGGGTCTCAAACGCCCAAATTCGCGGCAGACGGAGGCCTAGATGGCCTCAATTATTTTATTCCTAATGCTGGTCGTCTCTGACGGCCTGACCACGGTCAGCGACTTCTCCTGGACGCTCAAATTGGTGGTTTACAGCCACCCAGACGGTTGAAAAACTTGTTTTCTTCATAACTTCTTTGGTTTTAACTCTGTTTTCATCCATTTTCGTGACCACGTCTTCGTATTTCAAAGACATTTTACATCATAAAATAATATCTTCATTTCAAATCAATGTATTTCTTCCAAAACTCATCAAATCTTCGTGTTTAACCTGCAAAATATCAATTTCGCATAGTTATCCACTTTCTCACATATCCACACATCCAAACACATAAGATTTAACATTTAGATATTAAAAGCACCGGACTTTCAACCACGTATCAAAAGGAAGAAAACAACTTGTGTATACATATATACATCCATGCATGTATATATATAAGGGAGTTGTCAAACCAAGAACCACTTGCACATGTCCACCCTAGTTTATACCAAAATAGACATGCTTTCCACGATGATAAGTTTCAAGAATAATGGAGTTACCTCTTCCTCTTCCTCTTGATCTTGTCTTCTTGAGCCAAAAAAATGGATGGATCATCCACGAAATTACAAGTCAATCTCTTACACCCACTCATGCTTGGATACCTTTTCATAAAACCGTTCCTAGACTAAGATATTTCCCACAAATAACTGTTGAACCCATGTGCATATTATCGACCTAAACACCCTACAGTTCCAACACTTACACTCCTCATAACCATCCAAAAACACTCACTATTACCATCCTATACCAACATGGAACTTGGAATTTCTACATAATATCTCATGCCACCTTAACTTCTTCTTTTTCCCTATAAAAGTTGGCCTATGGATGCAAACAACAAACAACTCATGCAAGCTAATGAAGGTCAACTCCAATCATCAATTTAGCAAGCCACTTTTGGATACAAATGATCTAGAATGATAGATTATCCACAAATGCACCCTACCTTTCTCTCTCGGCCACTATATAAGGAGGATCATCGGGTTCCAAACCTTAGACACTCAATACTTGCACACTCAAGAGCCACACTTCCTTTCCTTTACTTTTTATCCTTGGCCAAGCCCAAACTCGAGCCATAGGGCTGCAACCACCGAGAATCACACAGCCACGAAGCACCACAAGAAGCTAGGAGGATCACATTATGCGGAGAAGGTCGAGGAGCTCAATGTTTAGTATTATCTTCGGCTAAATTGATTTCGGTATGACAAGTTTCCATTCTTCTTTCACATAAACACACATATACATGGTTAAAACCTCTAAACTGTGTAATAGTTTAGTCACCCGATGATTGTCCCATATCAAATGTATAATTGGACTAAGAACCTCTAAACACCATGAAATAAAAATTAAAACATACTTCGAGCTAGTTTGGTTACTTTCTCTTATACAAACACTCGCACATATACATATACATCCCTCATATCGAACCAAATTCAACACATGTATTGATATAAACATACCCGAGGTGTATATGTGTAGGTAGTGTCGAAAAGATTCCAAAGATCTAACTTTTTAGAACTAGAAACATACGTATAAACACATTGATATAACTGTAATTTATACATGGACATACACGGTTATTTATGTTATTACACACTTGCACGTTTATAAACACCTTTTATAACCATAAAATGGATATATGGAAGTCAGCTTTATTACTCAAATTTCAGATTCTTGATCAAAGTTCTATAACAAAGTTTTGGATATTACAAGAGCATATGTTAAAATGGCCTTAACATGTGTAAAACACACTTTGGAGATAATAGTATTAGAAAACATGTTAAAACACTTGTATTTCCACGAATTCACCAAACATGTTAGAATGGGGAAATATTCTATAACCCATGATGACATGTGGGGCCCGTTTTGTTAATAATATATACGTTTTTTCAACAAAACTCCCGGAATTCACAAAACCGTACACTTTACAAAAGTACATATAAATACGTAGTAATTGTCATGTGCACAAACAATGGTCCCACATATACATGATACGAGGGTCCACAAGTCGGGTGAACAACTTGTATGGTAAACGAAGACAACGCACAACTTACTATGTCCCTGATAATCATAGGGTACCTTTTGTCGGGATAGTAGCCATTTCACTTTACATCTTTACTAGACCTCATATTCAGTCATCAGGTGAGTTTCACAGCCTTGTTTTACCATTTTTACATTTTAGGGGATGAACATGTTACATATATAGCTACAATACGTTTGGTTAATCGCTCTAACCAGTTACATGCAAAAGAGTGTTAGTATTCTACTATATATACATTGTCTTTATTGTACAATGCGCGAGTACAACAGTCAAGAGGTTTGGTTATGAGACTCATGGTTGGCACAGTAATCATTAGCTTAGCTAGCTTTGATTGGTCATAAATGAATTTCATAAACTCATTACATAGTACATTAAAACCTGTGAACTCACCGACATTATGTTACATAAATATTTATACATGTTTTTCAGGTAATTGACATTGGGGCTCGGGGACTTGGGAGAGAGGTTTGAGTACACACACCGTGGTACCTTCATCATGAACCAAGTTTCAATAACATTTTAATATGTAATGTTTTAACATTTGGTCCGGTATTTTCAAACAATTTACATTTTATTATGATTTTGTAAGACAAGATTTGAAATATTTGGTATCCACTATTGTTCTATCTTATGTGTTGCTCAGACCTTGTGCTTGAAAACCTTTCGAAGTCACATCCCCGTGTTTCCCTCTTGGCGGGGTGTGACAGACAATACATGTCACATACAAAACGAACCACTATAATATGCCTTTCCTTCAGGTTGTAGGTGTAACGTCAACTATCAATACATTTTCCATATCTTTTGCCTTTATGCATAATGAAAAGACAGTTAACTATGCATGGGTCTTAAACTATTTAAAGTTGACACTAGACAAGTGTAGGTACCCACGTGTTATAGTCACGAATAAGGATTTGGCACTCGTGAATGCATACAAAGAAGTTTTTCCGAATGTTTCTTGTTTGCTTTGTAGGTGGCACATTGAGCAGAACTTCTTTAAGAAATGTAGGCAATCTTTTAGGTCATTAAAGGCTTAGGAAACATTTCTTTCATTATGGAAGTTACTAGAAAGTTACTATATATATATATATATATATATATATATATATATATATATATATATGTGTGTGTGTGTGGAAAATGTTGCATATTTTACAAGATTTGTATGATTCTTAATATAGGTGAAATTATGATATTGGTTTAGGATTTGAATTATATGAGAGCAATTGTAAGAAATTGTAGTATGGAGAATGTTGCATATTTTACAAGATTTGTATGATTCTTAATATAGGTGAAATTATGATATTGGATTAGGATTTGAATTATATGAGAGCGGTTGTTCTGGAACTGACAAAAATGTAATCCTTGTATTTGGTAGCATGCTACACATGTTAGTGACAATGTTATGTATATGGTTTGTGAGTGACAGGCGAGGAAAAATCGAAATAGTAAGTTGTATTGTGATCTAAACCTATAGAAATACTAACGTATGTTCTTCTCCATTCTAATTTGTTAGTTACATTAGTTAATTGTTTTGGGACAGCCAAAGGCAATGACGTGCCGGATGACTTTATAGGACATCGAAAGAAACAGAAGGTATGAATATTAAAATATTAAATGTATGGATGAGGTTACGAAGGATGGTGTTGTCTAAATGTATGGATGATGCATAATTGATTACAAGTCATGCTCAGAATTAAAGGAAGGTATGTCTAGATGATAAAGATATGTTTTCTGGTAATATGGAGTGTAACTTACTTAACCTTTATCTATTTTACAGCAGGTGGTGAGGGGTTGCGTCGGCGGTTAAAAACGAAGGTTATATCAAGCGAGATAGATGAGGCAGCGGTAAGAAATGAACGAAGGGTAGTGGGACGACAACGTAAATAAGCCAAAAAGAACGAGTATTTTGGGATTAGGACTATATGGGCACCGTTTTAGTTCTAAGTGTATTAGTGTTTATCCTAATTATGATCAATTTCTTAACATGGAAGAAATCAATCTTTATTACTATTGTATGTTTCCTTTTGCAAGTAGTCATTTATATATCGTGCTCAATGACTTTCTTTCGGTTTAGCATTGTATTCCATATTTTATGTAATATATGCAAATTAGTTCTTGTGTAACACATGAAAAAGATGTATCATGCATTCCATACATGACATGTGTCTTTTGTATTGATCAAAGCATGTATCTTGTGTTGAAAGTAAAATGTCGTTACATACTTTCATACTTAACTTATTTTTTTTTTATCACCTTGTAACGTATGCAACCCTTGCACAGTTAACTTGTATCACTTCGTAGCACATGCAATGTGTGCATACTTACTATTTTTTTTCCATCTAAGACATACATTACACCTAAATTTTCACTTTGTTACACATGCAACATATGTGTATTGAACTTTAATACTTGACAACCCTAATTTGTATCAATGTGTAACACATGCAACACATGGATTTTTGTTATTTTTTATCACTTTGTTACACATGCAACATATGTGTATTGAACTTTCATACTTGCCAACCCTAATTTGTATCAACGTGTAACACATGCAACACATGGATTCTTATTTTTTGCCACTGTGTAACATATGCAACACTTGCATACTTAGCTTGTATCACTACATAGCACATGCAATATGTGCATACTTACTTTTTTTCCCATATAAGGCATGCATTAAACCTAATTTACGTTTATTACACTTTAAACACATGTTTACTTAACTTTAATACTTGGAAACCCCACTTTTTTTGATAGCTTGTTTCCCTCAAATTATATGAGACTTTTACAAGACATTAGCAAACAACAGACCCAAAAAAATTTAAATAATTTGCACCAGCATGTTTCAGATTAAATATGTTACATATGCAAAACAACCACGATCTAACATAGTTTATCTAATATGAGTTTGTTAGGCAAATTACACAACCAACCATATTGATTTTTTACTACCATAGCCTACACATGCACACGTAACTTATCTAACATCAGTTTGTTAGCCAAAATAGATAACCAACTATACGTGTGAACATGTCTTTCAACCAACACACCAAAGGACAACACGCTGCCTATGGCCTTTTCAGTTTTTCAATGTTGTTATCTCGACCTTGGATCTTAAACAATTCACCAGCGAACGAAGTATATGGGCCGCACTTTGTTCTAAGCATGTTCAGTTCATCTCTTTCTTCCTCCAATGTCTACTTAGGTGGCAATCAAATGGCACGTAAAGCCCCATGAATTTCTCCATATGCCTCATCAAGAACACTCAACGATCCGTGACGTTCCCGGTTGTCGCACATTCAACACCTACGTAAAAAAGGAAAACAATAAAATTGATGAGGGCACATTAGATAAAACTGCTAAACAATGTGATATGGGCATGGTATATAATTGAAATTCTTTCAAGTTATAAAACTTATATCTTTGATCATATTAGAGATAACACATTCAGTCTTTATGCTATAAGTGGTTAATTACTGTTTCCTACAATGAATAGCATATCAACAATGAAATCTAAACGTGAGTCAATTAAATTTAGGTTTATAACCATAACACAGTAACAAATTTTCATGTACCTACCGTCAAACAAAGACACTACAACCTATTGAAATAAACCTCAAATATCAACAAAAAACAGTGTAACATATGCAACACATGTAAGACATGCATTAAACCTAGTTTACCATTTGTTACATATGCAACACATACTAATACATACCTGCACATACATACAAAGATCAAGCGCGGCTCATAACAAAAATGTCATGCGTAAAACATCAAAATAATTTTGGATGACAAATTAGACAATACACATCGCCAAGAAGTGTTATGTGGGTACTAAAACACAAAAAAAAAGTCCATTGTATGAAAATTTAAATTGATGGGGGTAAATTAGATAAAATTGCTAAACAATGCGATGTGAACATGGGATACAATTGCAATTCTTTCAAATTATACAACCTACAATTGCAGTCTTTATCCTATATAACCTATACCTTTATTTTTTCTGTGTCCTACAATGAATAGCATATAAGCAATGAAATCTAAAAGTGAATCAATTAAATTCAGGTTTATAAGCACAACACAGTAACAAATTCATCATACCTACTGTCAAACAAAGACATTACAATCTATTGAAATGAAACATCAAATATCAAATCCCTACCACAAACCCTTACAACTTAAAGCTTCCAGGTTTATTACTCTTCTAACCCCTTTTACAACTTTATTACCAGCGATTTTTATTTATGTGAAGGTAAATGAGTCAAGTTCAATGCTTTGAATGTTTTTAAGGTAGGGTTGCCATCACACTAATAAACTAAACAAAAAACAATGTAACATATGCGACACTTACATACTTAACTTGTATCACTACATAGCACATGCAATATGTTCATACTTACTTTTTTTTTACCATGTAAGGCATGCATTAAACCTAATTTACCGTTTGTTACACATGCAACATATACAAATGCATACCAGCACATACAAAGATCAAAGCGCAACTTATAACAAAAATGTCATGTGTAAAACATCAAAAGAATTCAGGACGACAAATTGATGAGGCCACATTTGATAAAATTGCTACAATGTGATATGGACATGGGATACAATTGCAATTCTTTCAAGTTATACAACCAATATCTTTTTTTATCCTTATAAAAATTTGATCTTTTCGCGGTTTTTTATAAAAATTTGATCATGTTAATAACTATATCCAAGTAGTGTGTATTATTTTTTTAAAACAAATCTACAAATTTAGTTCCACATATACACCCTTTACAAAATATATCCATAAGAGAAAAACGAGAGAAATTCGTGAAATGAGGAAAATACCAAAAGAACTGAGAAGAACCCACAGTATCACAGATCTGATAAAAATCGTTGATGCCCGACCTAGAACATAGATCTGGATAAACCCACTGATAAGAACCTATACAACCACTGGATGATCTACTCGTGCTCAAATTTACTGGTCATATCACCACAAGCTCCACCACCGCCAGAACCGATCCCCAATCAGAACAACCATCCCAGACATGATGATGGAGAAAGAGGGAGGGAGATGTGTTATCTCTTATATGATCCATGGTTGAGAGATTCTGAGTTCTTCTCCATTACACATCCACGATGTTGAAAACTTTTGAAAATCTTGAATGAGAGAGATGTGTATAATGGGAAGAAAGAAATGGTGAGATGATCAGGAGAGAGTGTATAATGGAGAAGAAAGAAAGGTGACGGATTAGTGATGTAATGGTGATTGGGATTAGTGCAAATCTGAATTATTTGGTAGGTTAAAAAGTCTATTATAACCTTTATGTTTTTTTAATAATAAATTTGAAAAGGTAATGTGTGGGTGAATATCAACCACACATTGGGTTTGCTAGGGTTTCTTTAAATTTTTGGGTTTTCATTGTATACTTGGCCTATATATATATATATATATATATATATATATATATATATATATATATATATATATATATATATATATATGGGAAGGGTTAGAATGAAAACCTCAAAAATTTGAAGAAACCCATGGAAACCTTATCCTAGCCATTGATATCTAAGATCAATGGCTCTTGTTTAATCAAGCTTATTATATTCACTAATTGTATACTAGTGGACAAAAAAAGGGTATAATGGACAAATGACATTTTTCTGAAAAAGCATCTATGACAAGTTGACCTGACACATGTCACATGTCACATCATCTCTCTCATACTTTTGTGACCATTGTCCTAAATCTGTCAGGACGTCGTGTTACATATGTAACATATGTATTGTTGCATATGTAAACATATGTAGTGTTGCATACGTTAAAATTGCACATACTCTGGTCTCATATGTGATGTCTTGTTGCATACGTTAAAACAGATAGAATGTATAAAATCACTTAAAAACTTTACAGAACAAAAAACATTCAAAAGTACACAAAGAATGTTTCTTACAAATGCTAAAAACAATCAAAACGGTCATTACAATTAACAAATGCTAAAAAAAAACTATCATATAAAAATTTTTTGTCTACACTTCATTCTTGATAATCATCTTCATCTTTAATGCAACAAATATGTTCACCTGCAAAAGGAAAATAAAATCATCAATTTACATGTAAACCCCCTCCCCGTATTAACATATGCAACTAGTGTCAAAAGTAAACATTGTTTTATCCATTTAGTTATTAAAAAATATCAAACTTAACTTAGGAGGAATGTTATAAAACTGCATAGATTCACTACTTTTTAAAATTCACTACTTTTTTATTTAAAATCTTAGATGTGTATCATACGCAACAAAGATTCACTACTTTTTTATTCAAAAGTTTAGATGTGTATCATATGCAACATAGATTCACTACTTTTTAAAATTCACTATATGTATCATACGCAACTGCATAGATGTGTATCATACGCAACTTAACAAAAATGTGTACCATTGCACACACTCCATATGAATTTACTTTTTAAAATTCACTATTTTTTTTATTCAAAAGCTTATCTCATCATCGACAAAAACGTGTTCATACGTAACATAGATTCACTACTTTTTAAAATTCACTATTTGTATCATACGCAACTGCATAGATGTGTATCATATGCAACTTAACAAAAACGTGTACCATTGCACACATTCCATATGAATTTACTTTTTAAAATTCACTGCTTTCTTTATTCAAAAGCTTAACTCATCATTGACAAAAACGTGTTCTTCAACAACGACAACAAAATAATAATAATAACAATAATAACAACAACAAACCAATAAAATATATAATACCCTTCCTTAGTAACATGTTAACTGATATGGTTTGTGAAAATTAGATTAAAAAGAATATTTAAGAAAAAAGATACAGTGTTACATATGAAACAACATACTTCAGATTTTAATTCACACACATCTATAGAGTCCAAATTAGGTCCAAATCATATAAATAACAAATTCATCAAAATCCACATTATTCTTCAACCAAAAACAGCCAAAAAAAACTTTAAAAAAGTTATGTGTTAACCTACATTAATAATACTTTACTTTCTGCTTCTGTTTTATCCATTTACAAAAAAAAAATAGAAAGCTTCTTGTTTCCATTAACCCTTTATTAATAATTCTTTACTTTTCAAGCATCTAGGATGCAAAATCCTAAACGTATAAATGTTCCAAAACAGAAAAAGAGCATACTCTATTTAACCCATCTCCCAAAACAGCCTTTTCATGCTCTGTTTTTGTGAAAATTAGATTAAAAAGAATATTTAAGAAAAAAGATACAGTGTTACATATGAAACAACATACCTCAGATTTCAATTCACACACATCTATAGAGTCCAAATTAGGTCCAAATCATATAAATAACAAATTCATCAAATTCCACATTATTTTTCAACCAAAAAACAGCAAAAAAAAAAAACTTAAAAAAAGTTATGTGTTAACCTACATTAATAATTCTTTACTTTCTGCCTCTGTTTTATCCATTTACAAAAAAAATAGAAAGCTTATTGTTTCCATTAACCCTTTATTAATAATTCTTTACTTTTCAAGTATCTAGGATGCAAAATCCTAAACGTATAATTGTTCCAAAATAGAAAACAGAGCATACTCTCTTTAACCCATCCCCCAAAACAGCCTTTTCATGCTCTATTCTGTTAAAAAAGATAAAAACAGAGCAAAGGGAGAAGCTTTTGACGATGGGAGTAAAGTAACAAAAAAAATGACATGAATAAAAAGCTTGAGATTAAAATACTAAATCTGACCTTTATTTTTTTGCTCCTTCCTGCCAATGGAGTAAAGTAACAAAAAAATGACATGAAGACGGTGGTGGATGATGTTGGATGGAGGATGTGGACGGTGGTGGATGATGGTGGATGGAGGATGGGGACGGTGGTGGATCGACGGAGGAGATGTAGGATGGGGACGGTGGTGGATCAATGGTGGATGGAGGATGGGGATGGTGGTGAATGGAGTAATTCCATGGTGGTGGATCTGATTCTTAATAGAGAGAAGAGAGAGAGATGGAGAGAGAAAGTGTTAGTGTGTGTGTGTGTGTGAAAGAGAGTATTTTGTTTATATAGGAGTGAGAATAAAAGATTCAAATGTTTAAATGGGGGAAAAGATAAAATGCCTAGTATGCCCCTCAAGACATAAAATAATATATTGTTAATGGGGTGATGTGGAACAATTAGAGCCACTAGATGGGTTTTCTTAGGTTTCTTCAAATTTTTGGGTTTTCATGTAATACTTAGCCTAATATATATATATATATATATATATATATATATATAGGCTAAGTATCCACAAGAAACCCAAAATTTTGAAGAAACTCCCGCAAACCCATCATGTGGATCACAATGCACCACATCACCATTCAAATTAAATTATTTTTTATTAACCCAAGGGCATTTTAGTCATTTTCCCCTCTTTCTCTTTCTTCAACCCCTTAAGTGTCAGTATAAATGTATTCCTCTCTCTCCCATTTTTTCAAAATTTGATTTCCCTCTCTCACATCCTTTCTCTCAAAGCCAGTCCTCTCACCTCCTCTATCTCAAACCCTACAACCAAAAACCTGCAACTCTGCTCAGATCCAACTTCTATTTGGAACCCACATACCAATCAACACAGTCGGAGTAAAGAAAAGACGGCGGTGAAAACGACGGCAGCGGACAGGAGAGAACTAAAAACGACGGTGAAAACCTGCAACTCTGTTTCAGATCCAACTCTGTTCACGGCGGCGGTCGGTGAAAACACGACGAAGGTTTGTTTAAATCAATAATCAGAAGTCAATAACTTATTCTTTTTTTGTGTTTACACAATAGCCAACGAAGGTTTGTTTAAATAAATAATCAGAAAAAAGGAAAAACCACGAAGGTTTGTTTAATTTAGGCGAAGGTTTGTTCTTTGAAATAGTCAATGAAGGTTGGTTTAATTTAGGCCAAGGTCTATTTAGAAGGAATTAATATTGAAGGAATTATTAGTGTGAGCTGTTTATTCGATCCATGTTTTGCTTTTCTCTATGTTTGCTTTTCTTAATTTGAAAGTAATATTGAACGATTTGTGACCTTTTTTGTGTTTATGTCCTCTGTTTATGCTACTACTATTAGAACTATTATTATTATTATTATTTTTGTCTCCTTCTTAAATACCTCTGTTTTTTGGAAGGTAAAGAGGTTAATGTTATTGTTTTATCATGTTAATATTATTATTATTCACAAATACCTCTGTTTTTTTGGTAAATGGTGATCACCAAGTTTTGATTTTTAATATGATTTTGAAATGGGTTAGAAAACATTTAATGGTTAGAGTTTGAATTTGAGCTAATTAGTGTTTGGTAATAGGAAGTTGTTTATGATGGTTTTGAAAATGTATTTTTTGTATCTGTTTTCGTATGTAACTCCATAACTAATCATGTTTTCATGTAGGTAGCATACGTTAACACATAGGTTTACGTATTAATTAAACTTTTTTTATATGTTATTATTATAATTAATATGTTTTTTTTAAGCAAAATTGGTGAATTTTTGTGTCTCTTAACATATGCAACAATATGTCTGATTTGTTTTTTTACCAGTATGGGCATGTTTGTATGAGTATTATAATGTGTGGAATGTATGTTTTGCATCTGTTATAATTTGTGTTTATTTATGGAGCTTTGAACATCCATTACTCTTGTATCGTATTGCCTTTTCTTATAATTCGAAAATAAATTCTAGTTTTATTATTTTTTAACTATTTTTTTTAACTAAATTAACAAACTTGATACTATTTGATTAATAATAATAATATTGGTTTGGAGACGGATCGGTTAGTATGTTTTTTTATGAACGGCGAGATTGTTCAATATATGATTATCATTATTATTATGATGTTTTTTTGAAGAAAAAAAAAGGTAGTGATCTACCTGAAAAATTGTGATATTATTGGTGTTGGATTACACGTAGGTAGCATACGTTAACACGTAGGTTTACATGTTAATTAACCTTTTTCTATAAGTTATTATTATTAATATGTTTTTTTAATTAAAATTGGTGAATTTTAATGTCTCTTAACATATGCAACAATATGTTTGTTTTTGTTTTTTACTAGTATGTGCATGTTTGTATGAGTATTATAATGTGTGAAATGTATGTTTGCATCTGTTTCCTATATTGCGTCTGTTACGTATGTAACAACATAACTAAGTTGGTATAAATTAGTTATCGATTTTTTTTTTACAGATACAAAGGTTTGATTTTTTGACTTTTCATGTAGGTTCAAGTGTGATATTTTATTGGTGTTGGATTACACGTAGGTTTACATATTAATTAACCCTTTTTATATATTAATTAAACAAAAGTCACTAATCATGAGATGAAATATATGTTGCGTCTGTTTCGTATGTAACAGCAGAACTAAGTTGGTATAAATTAGTTTTCGGGGATGTATGTTTTGTGGCTGTATGTTCGTATCTGTTTCGCATGTTTTTTTTAATCCAGATGGTTAATATTCGTTAAGACCGGGGGTGGGGGTGGGCTTTCATGTAAATTGATGATTTTGTTTTCTTTTTGCAGGTGAACATATTTTTTTTGCGTTAAAGATGAAGATGATCATCAAGAATGAAGTGTAGATAATTTTTTTTTATATATGATAGTTTTTTTAGGATTTGTTGATTGTAATGACCGTTTTATGGATCATTTTTGTTACGTTTATATGTTGTTTTGTAATTGATTTTTTTTATAAATTTATACATTTTGTTTGTAACTAAAAGTAGTGAATTTTAAAAAGTAAAATCATATGGAACTCGGTATGTATATAACACACGTAACAAAATGTCTATTACCATATCAATTCTCGTTACGTATGCAACAATTCTGAAAAACGAAATATAATATGGTCTAATAAAAAACATCAGCATTTTTTAAATAATATAAACTGGCAACTCAGTTTTAACCTATGTAACACAACACATGTTACATATGTAACACGGGACGTCTGACAGCTTATATAAGAATGTGAAAAAAGTAAGAGAGAGTTGATGTGATGGGGTGTCATATCAGCTTTTGTCATACCCTTTTTCAGAAAAATCAAATTACCCTATTACCCTTTCTTGTCCTTTTTCACCCATTTAATTAAATCAATATTATAAAAAAAATGGTGACCATAGATTAAATAGATGGATGGTTAGGATTGAGTTTACAAGGTTTCTTCATTTGAAGGGTTTTTTATTTAATCCACCCCCTATATATATATATATATATATATATATATATATATATATATATATATATACATATATATAGGGGAAGGTTCAATTGAGAACTCATAGTTAGGGAGAGAACTCGATAACTCTATATTACACATATGTAATATATCATATGTTGTATATTACACTTGTGTAATATATTACTATTGCATATGTTGCACATGTGCAATATATCATATGTTACACATGTGTAATATATATTACACATATGTAATACACTCAATATATCATATATTGCACATACGTAATATATCATATGTTACACATGTGTAATATATATTACACATGTGCAAGATATATTACACATATGCAATATATGATATATTGCACATATGTAATATAAAGTTCTCGAGTTCTCTCAATAAAATGAGTTTTCTATTGAACCATCCCCTATATATATATATATATATATATATATATATATATATATAGGGCAATTATAAAATGAAAACCCTCTTGAGTTGAGAAAACCTTGGAAACCCATGTAAAAAATCATTATTTTTTTTTGAAAAAAATAACCAATGTAAAATACATGTTTTTAAGTGTTTTGGGCCAAAAAAATAAAAAAAACGCCGAAGGGATTTTTTTTAAAAAAAATAAACAAAGCTGCGAAAACACATGTTTACAACAGCTTTACAACAACAAATAGCTGAAAACATATGTAAAAAGCGCAACTTTGTTTATTTTTTTTAAAAAAAAATCCCTTTGGCGCTTTTTATATTTTTTTGGCCCAAAATGCTTAAAACATGTATTTTACATTGGTTATTTTTTTCAAAAAAAAAAAGATTTTTTACATGGGTTTCCAAGATTTTCTCAACTCAGGAGGGTTTTCAATTTATCCTTCCCCTATATATATATCTATACTACTATATAATACATATTGAATGGGCAAAAATGTCATTTTACCAAAAACTCTTAAATTTAGGAATTTTACAACTCATTAAGTATAATGTACAACTTCACAAGCATAAACTAATATTTGTCTTTTTCTCTTCAGGTTGTTGTTGTTTTATTGGTCCGAAAAGCTCAACATGGATACCAATCCATGGAGTTGCAACATTTAACAACCATCAGATTAACATTCAATCCAACGCCTCACCTCAACAGCTCCATGCCTCCATCTTCCACTGTAAGTTTTTAATTCAAATCTTCCCGCTCATCAAAACCTTTCCCCTATAAATTGGCTTCAAATTCACAATCCCTTCCATCTATAAAAGTTACACAGAGCATTTTCTCTCAATTCCTTAAATCCCAATCAATTACTCCCAAATGTCCTGTACAAAGCAAACTGCCAGCTAATCAACCGGATGAAAGGCTCCAAGCTGGCAACTCCCCACAAAGGCTGCTCGAAAGTCGGTTCCAGCAATGTGAAGCCGCATACTTTACGTCTGGGAATTATCGCGTGACGTATTCGTCGATGCTCTGTTTTTCACAGTGGCGATCACAGTCGGTGGAAACCACCGGAGGTTACGAGAGGAACCATGAGTCCCTCGCTGTCGGGGGTCGCTGCTGGGCTGATGAGTTTATGAAGTTGTCGGGTGCGCTAGCCAACCACCGGTGATGGGGAACCATCTTTTCTCTGTGTCAATGTTTTAGAAAAAGAAAGCCATTGATATTATATAAAAATGGTCTGTTGTTTTGACGAGACACAGAGCATGGCTTTAAACTATAAACTATGGTTTTGTAGTGTTGAAGGATTTGTTCATACCTTTGGTGTTTAAGTTTGAGTTGTATTTTTGTAACTACAGTAATTCAATATTATCCATTTTGAGTTTATTTATAAACTCTTAATGTTAAACTAATTTACCTAAATCATAAAGAAATAAATTTTTTGACCTACTGTATTCAATTTTCCCTTAATTTTATTTTATTTTAACTACCTAATATTGTTTTATTTTAAAAAAATAGAGTATACTATAAAACTTTACGTGTAAAAAAATTGGTATAACAAAAACATTATTATTTTAGTATATTTAAGGATCAAATTATTTAATATTGTATTTCTATCAAGATTTGGGTTATTACAAAGTCGTCAAAAGTAAACATCTTTTTATTTTTTATATTATTCCTAATTCTATTAAAACATATATGATTAAGTTTGAGAACCTACACAAATATTGACATCTAACTAAAAAAAATTAATGTAAAAGAAATTGTGCTTTAGTTTGATGCATCATTGTCACACCCTCAAAATCCACTTGCGGAGTTTTTACCGCGAGGCGCATGACAAACCAGGATCCAAACCAACGATCACAATAAACAAGTCTAAATGTAATTAATGCAATACCAAAACATAGTTTTGAAATCCCGTTTACAGCGGAAGCTTATTCAAAATAAAGTTCAACATAAATAAACCAAGTTCAATGTTTGTGAAATCATGCAACTCTATCTAGACGCCGTGCAGACGCGTGCGCCCTAGTTCCCCTGTGCTACCTTAGCGACCTGAGAAAACATGTAAAAGTTTACGTCAGCACAAAAATGCTGGTGAGTTTACAGGTTTGCAGTTCAAGTACCAAGTTCACCTGTCCATACTATAACAAATAGAAAAACAGTATACGCTAGCTAGGCGTACGTTTTGCTACTACCACGATTGGAAAACCATTACTAACACGTATACCATTTTGTGCCCGAATAGTTCCAAATGTTCCTGTTGTTCCTGTTTGAGACAATATGCACTCGCCCGGCCCTCCAAGCCGACGAGCGGGGTTGGTCACTCCCAATAGCGCTATTCACATTTCCCCGTTGTGCAAACCCGCACATTCATGGTTCCCCCCGGGACTTCCAAAGATCGTGTAGTATACGTTAGAACCCATAGTATGACAGAATTTACCAAACAATCGTTTTAACACATGTTTTCTCCCCCGAAAGTATAAAACCAGTTTAAAAGAGGGGCCGTAAACTCACCTTAAGTTGCTTTACTCCTAATCCCGAGTAAACTCAGCTGCTATGTTAGTCCCGTACAGTGGCGACCTAACATACGACAGTTACAAGTACTTAGACTAATAACCCGCAGGTTAATTAGTCCCTAGATGTCCAGACCATAACCAAGTTCGTTTAAAAATACCGTGACTGTTTAACTGACCCAAAGTACAAGACTCGACATCCCATTGGTGACCCGAGACTCCCCGTGTTATGTTTACGCTCCAAAACATGCGATAACGCAAGTATACTTAACATACGTTAACACACAACAAGTTATAGCATATAGTTCACGTATCTCCGAAAAACATCCAAATATATGTTACCAAGTTATTAGACATGTTACGAGGTTCCTAGCATGTTACTACATGTCAAATCGGGTCTCGGAATGCTAATTTACACTTACAGCAGCAGTACACGCGATTAGGAAAAGTCAACTAGCATTTAGGTTGGTCAACTAGCAATTAGGAATCCTAATCGCATGAATTACTAGCATTTAGGGCTATACCACATGTAACTACTAGCATTTAGGGCTAATCACATGAAGTTACATGCAATTGGGGCTAATCACGTGACATTATATGCGATTGGGGCTAATCACGTGACATTATATGCGATTGGGGCTAATCACGTGACATTATATGCGATTGGGGCTAATCACGTGACATTATATGCGATTGGGGCTAATCACGTGACATTATATGCGATTGGGGCTAATCACGTGACATTATATGCGATTGGGCTAATCACGTGACATTATTGGCGATTAGCTCCCCAATCTCATGAATTATAGGCGATTAGCCTTGCTAATCGCCTGTAACCATGCTGTTCCGGTTTTTCGCGCGTTTAACACCCCAGATCAGATCCAGAACGTGTGTAACTACCCAATATCATCCCAAACACTATCCTAAACATGTTTAACCCAAAACCCTTCGTTCAACCTCGTATTATCAGTCCTGCATGCAACCAAAGCAATCCAAACACATACACGTAGCATGCAATATCATACCCACATACATAGCAATAACCCTAATAATCAATTAATCAGGTTTCTATCATCATACTATCAATATCAATTCTGACCTAGCATGATAACACATCAAAACATCATCAAGATTCATAAAAATCCTATCTTTCTAATCACACGTACCCATAAACGCATGTTAATTAGTTATAATCCGATTAACAACCTTTATTGACGATTTTCAGAAAGCCTTTTCGTTTATGAACAGGTCTGGACCATTAGGGATTGATTAAAAACATTTACAAAGTGTTATGGATAAGAATCAAACCTTGGAATTGTAAAAGATTGATGGTTAGACCTTGAAACCTTGTGTTTTTTATCAAAATCGCCTTCCAGAGGTTGTTTCAGTGTTTGGGGCGGTTATGGGACGACTAGGGTTTGTCTAATTGAGTTTAGGAGGTTAAGTGTTGTATTTATAGGCGTTTCTAGTCGTCCAGCCCGTTCCATGCGATTGTGCAGGTTTATACGCGATTAGGAATCCTAATCGCGTGAACAGTAACGCGATTGGGCCTAATCGCATGAACAGTTCATGCGATTAGCCCCAGTCGCACCATATGAATCCCAGTCACACCACATGATTCCCAGTCACACCATATGAACCCCAGTCACACCACATGATTCCCAGTCACACCACATGAACCCCGTTTTAACATATGTTAACACATATTAATGTACCGACAAGTCATATAATGATTGTAAACACATAACACAAGTAAATACACATATTCATACTCGTTCACCAATTCCCGGGACTCGAGACTCGTATGTTCCGTATGCCCTGACGATCCTACCGATCGTCACCGTTTGTACACTTGGTTAAGGACTGACATCTAACGAACCTCTAGACCAACATCCAATGATCTTCTAGACTAACCAATAGTTCCCGAACCATAACCCGACCTAACTAACCCAGTTAAGTACCGTATACGCGTGACTCGCTAAGGTAGACTTTCATCTAGACCATGTTGTTAACCCGAATTTGCCAGGTGTCACATCATCCCCACGTTAAAAGAATTTTCGTCCCGAAATTGCACAAGTACCAAAAGAACAAAAGAGTAACGAAGGAATCAAACAAAAAGATAGAAACCAGAAGAGAGATTTACCCGAGTTGTCACATCATCCCCACGTTAAAAGGAATCTCGACCCGAGATTCATTCAGCTGCCGAAGAGACATGCCTCGACTCGAACGCTTCCTTAGGGAAGAGATGAGGATACTTAGACTTCATCTGATCCTCCCGTTCCCATGTATATTCCGGTCCCCGGTTCGAGTTCCACCGAACCTTAACGATACGAATCTTGCTGTGACGTAGGCTACGAATCTTGTAATCAAGGATCTCCACAGGTTCTTCCACAATCCGAAGACGATCATCAACCTTGATCTCTTCTAGTGGAACGATGAGAGACTCGTCAGCCAGACACTTCTTCAAGTTTGACACGTGAAAGACGTTATGTACGTTACCGAGCTTCGTCGGTAGATCAAGTCGATATGCCACCGGCCCAATCCGTTCCAGGATCGTAAATGGGCCGACATATCGCGGATTGAGTTTGCCACGCTTTCCAAAGCGTATGACGCCCTTCCACGGTGAGACTTTTAGAAGTACTTTGTCGTTGACTTGGAACTCCAGTGGTTTGCGACGCTGATCAGCATAACTCTTTTGCCGGTCCCGTGCCGCCGCCAACCGATTTCGAATCTGTACGATCTTTTCCGAAGTTTCGTACACTAGTTCAGGCCCAGTGAGTTGACTCTCACCCACTTCAGCCCAACAAAGAGGAGAGCGGCATTTCCGTCCGTACAGTGCCTCGAACGGAGCAGCCTTGATGCTCGTGTGATAACTGTTGTTGTACGAGAATTCTACCAACGGCAGATGAGCTTCCCAACCCTTGCCAAAATCGATCACACATGCCCGCAGCATGTCTTCTAAAGTTTGAATCGTACGCTCACTCTGCCCGTCAGTCTGTGGATGGTAAGCCGTACTCATGTCTAGTTGGGTACCCAAAGCCTTGTGCAAAGACTTCCAGAAGTGAGACGTAAAATGGAGTCACGATCCGAGATAATAGAAACAGGTACCCCCGTGCTTAGAAACAACTTCTTTCAAGTAGAGACGAGCCAAACGATCCATAGTGTCGGTCTCCTTAATAGCAAGAAAATGGGCTGATTTCGTTAACCGATCGACAATCACCCATATCTTGTCGTTCCCGCTTGGTGACTTAGGAAGTTGTGTGACAAAATCCATAGTAATCCGTTCCCATTTCCATTCCGGAATTTCAGGTTGTTGCAGGAGACCCGACGGTTTCTGGTATTCCACCTTGACCTTAGCACAAGTCAAGCATTTACTCACGTATGAGGCTATGTCCGACCTCATGTTTGGCCACCAGTAAAGTACCTTCAGATCTTGGTACATCTTATCCGAACCAGGATGAATAGAGTATCGGGACTTATGAGCCTCATCAAGAACAAGCTCCCGTAGTCCCCCGAATAAAGGAACCCATATGCGTTCTGCGAAATAGTGCAGGCCATCAGGCCTTCGCTCTAGGTGCTTGTCGGCACCGTGCATAGTTTCAGCTTTAAGGTTTTCCTCCTTCAAAGCTTCCAATTGGGCAGAACGGATTTGGTCAGGTAGTGACGAATGGATAGTGAGCTGCAACGCCCGAACGCGACGAGGTTTAGAAGATTCCTTCCTGCTCAAGGCGTCTGCTACAACATTCGCCTTGCCAGGATGGTACTTAATAGCACAATCATAATCGTTCAAAAGTTCAATCCAGCGACGCTGCCGTATGTTCAAGTGTTGTTGGTCGAAAATGTGTTGGAGACTCTTGTGATCGGTGTAGATGGTGCATTTGGTACCGTACAAGTAATGTCTCCAAATTTTCAACGCGAATACCACGGCACCCAACTCCAAATCATGAGTTGTGTAGTTCTTCTCGTGCACTTTGAGTTGACGAGAAGCATACGCAATCACTTTCTCGCGTTGCATCAACACGCAACCGAGTCCATGAATGGAAGCATCACAGTAAACGACAAAATCATCAGGACCCTCAGGTAAAGACAGAATAGGAGCAGAACACAGTTTAGACTTCAGTTCTTCAAATGCGGACTCTTGTGATTCACCCCAGTCGAACTTCCTATCCTTCTGAGTGAGAGTAGTGAGGGGTTGAGCAATCTTCGAGAACCCCTGAATGAAACGACGATAATAGCCCGCAAGGCCTAGGAATTGCCGCACTTCAGTTGGCGTCTTAGGTGCTCCCCAGTCCTTGATCGCTTCGATTTTAGCGGGATCGACATGAATTCCTAGTTCATTAACCACATGTCCTAGGAATTGAACTTCGCGTAACCAAAAGTCACACTTTGAGAACTTGGCGTAAAGTTGCTCCCGTTGTAAAAGTTCCAAAACCAATCGCAGATGTTCCCCGTGTTCGGTCTCGTTCTTGGAGTAGATCAGAATGTCATCAATAAATACAATGACGAACTTATCCAGATATGGTTTACAGACGCGGTTCATCAAGTCCATGAAAACCGCCGGTGCGTTCGTGAGACCGAAAGGCATGACCAAGAATTCAAAATGGCCATAACGTGTTCGAAAAGCAGTCTTTGCAACGTCAGCCTCCCTGACGCGCAGCTGGTGATAACCGGACCTCAAATCGATCTTGGAATAATAACTAGAACCCTGAAGCTGGTCAAATAGATCATCGATACGTGGAAGAGGATAACGGTTCTTGACGGTCAACTTATTCAGCTCTCTGTAGTCTACACATAATCGGAAACTCCCATCCTTCTTCTTGACAAATAAAATCGGGGCTCCCCAAGGGGAAGAACTTGGTCGGATGAAACCCTTGTCCAAGAGTTCCTGTAACTGGCTAGATAATTCCTGCATCTCGGAGGTGCAAGACGGTAGGGGCCCGAGCAATAGGAGCAGCCCCTGGTACGAGATCAATACCGAACTCGACTTGACGATGAGGAGGAAGACCAGATAAATCATCGGGAAAAACATCAAGAAATTCGCGTACCACCGGAATGTCGTCAATCTTCTTCTCATCACTGGAGGAAACAGATAAATGCGCCAATACGGCTGGATAACCCTTTCGAAGACACTTAAGGGCTTTCATGCTAGAGATGATGTTTAGCGAAACACCACCCTTGATACCGTACACAGAAAGAAATTCTCCATCAGGGAGAGGAATCCGAATAACCTTATCGTAACAGACGATCTCCGCGCGATACAAAGATAACCAATCCATTCCACTACCACGTCAAAACTACCCAATGGTACCGGCATAAGGTCGATGGGGAACGATAAACCCGACAACTCTAACTGACACTCCCGAAGAACACTAGTAGCTTCAATCGTTTTCCCGTCAGCCAACTCAATAATATACTTGGTCTCTAATGGTACAGGTACTACATCTAGCAGTCGACTAACGTCCATGGATACAAAACTCTTGTCGGCACCAGAATCAAATAACACGCTAACAGAATGATTATTGAGAAGAAACGTACCGGTGACTGTATCAGGGTCCTGCCTAGCCTCAGCAGCTCCAATGACGAAGGCACGTGCATTTCTGCCGCCGCCCCCGTTGTTACCATTCCCGTTGTTTCCACCCTGTTTCAGTTTTGGGCAATCCTTCTTGTAGTGCCCAGTGTCACCACAGTTGTAGCACCCCTTGTTTCCCTGTAGTCCCCTGAGTAGTCGGAGCTGAACTGTTAGTCGGAGTCTGAGTCGATGGAAGTGTAACCCGACAATCTTTAGCATAGTGGCCTGTTCGCTGGCAGCGGTGACAACGGTTACTGTCGCAGTTCCCTTGGTGATGGCGTCCACACTTGTTGCATTTGGGCAGTTTTCCTGCATAACCACCCTGCTTATTACCCGAAGATGATGACCCCCCATTATCAAACTTTTTACCCTGCTGCGTAGACCCAGATCCCTTCCCGTCGTTTTCCCACTTGCGCTTATTGTTCTCTGGAGCCTTAGCAGTCGAACCCTTCGCCGGCAAAATCCCCTCATTCACCTTTAAATTAGTCATCCTATGCGCAGATCGAACTACCTCCGCATAAGTAGGATGATTCCCAGCAGCCACTAATCCTGCAATTTCCGGCACCAACCCTGAGACATAATGTTCAATCTTGCGATACTCTGGCACGTGCAAATCGGGACACAGCACCGCCAACTCATTCCTCCTAACCGTATACTTCTCGATTTCCGACCCATTCATCTTGAGGTTCCACACCTCATGTTCCAGCTTCTGTACCTCTTCTCTCGGGCAATACTCCCGCTTCAGCAACTGCACAAAGTTCTCCCATGGCATAGCATATGCCTCCCCAATCCCCATGTTCTGGGTAATACCATTCCACCAAGTCAATGCCACGTCTTGAAATAACGCAGCCGAATACTTCACCCGATCTTCTGGGAGACAGTTACACATCAAGAATACCGACTCCACTTTCTCTAACCACCTAAGCAAACTGACCGCACCCTCGGTGCCAGAGAATTCCTGGGGTTTGCAGTCCCGGAACATCTTATAGGTGCACATGGGTGGGGTGGGTCAACAGGACCACCTGAAATGAAACGTATGAGAAATCACGAATAACGTACGCAAGACTCACCAATGAGGCAAAGAAAATGGATAAAACAACTTACCACCACCGTTGTGCCCTAACTGAAAAGCAGCCTGGAGCAAGTTGTTCAGATCAGCCTGTGACAGGTTAATACCTCCACCACGACCACCAGCACCACCACGACCACCACCGCGTCCACCACCGCGTCCACCTCCTCGTCCTCCACGCACTCCAGACATGATTCTGGCAGAAAGAACGAGAAAATTTAGTTTCGCAGTTAAAGATAACCACTAATGTTTACAAGATTAAAGCCAGATCCAATCCAGGACTATCCCTTCAAACTCAGAGCTCACTAGTGCTTCCATGCATTTCGTTTTATGATTTTGTGTGCACCCAAAATGATAAAACGCTCTACATGGTCCTCCAAGTGTTCTCCTAGTTCAAAGTTCAAATCACCGAACATAGACTCTTAGCTACACACCGTAATACTACGGTAGTTCATGACAAGTGTTTCTATTGGAATACGAAAGGGAGATATCCGAGCCTTGGACAAATCTCAAGAGCACACGAGCTACCCCAATAGACTACACTGCCTAGGAAACAAGTAACCCAACCTAAAATAGAACGGATGATGTAACGCAGAAAGACCAACGATTTAGAGACACCCCGACAAGACCATACGTAACCCACTATAACGTTTAGTACCATGTGATCGTCTAGTGTGTGCGACTCGGCTATAGACTAGACTCTACATGCAGTCCTAGTTCACTATAACCATTGGCTCTGATACCAATCTGTCACACCCTCAAAATCCACTTGCGGAGTTTTACCGCGAGGCGCATGACAAACCAGGATCCAAACCAACGATCACAATAAACAAGTCTAAATGTAATTAATGCAATACCAAAACATAGTTTTGAAATCCCGTTTACAGCGGAAGCTTATTCAAAATAAAGTTCAACATAAATAAACCAAGTTCAATGTTTGTGAAATCATGCAACTCTATCTAGACGCCGTGCAGACGCGTGCGCCCTAGTTCCCCTGTGCTACCTTAGCGACCTGAGAAAACATGTAAAAGTTTACGTCAGCACAAAAATGCTGGTGAGTTTACAGGTTTGCAGTTCAAGTACCAAGTTCACCTGTCCATACTATAACAAATAGAAAAACAGTATACGCTAGCTAGGCGTACGTTTTGCTACTACCACGATTGGAAAACCATTACTAACACGTATACCAGTTTTGTGCCCGAATAGTTCCAAATGTTCCTGTTGTTCCTGTTTGAGACAATATGCACTCGCCCGGCCCTCCAAGCCGACGAGCGGGGTTGGTCACTCCCAATAGCGCTATTCACATTTCCCCGTTGTGCAAACCCGCACATTCATGGTTCCCCCGGGACTTCCAAAGATCGTGTAGTATACGTTAGAACCCATAGTATGACAGAATTTACCAAACAATCGTTTTAACACATGTTTTCTCCCCCGAAAGTATAAAACCAGTTTAAAAGAGGGCCGTAAACTCACCTTAAGTTGCTTTACTCCTAATCCCGAGTAAACTCAGCTGCTATGTTAGTCCCGTACAGTGGCGACCTAACATACGACAGTTACAAGTACTTAGACTAATAACCCGCAGGTTAATTAGTCCCTAGATGTCCAGACCATAACCAAGTTCGTTTAAAAATACCGTGACTGTTTAACTGACCCAAAGTACAAGACTCGACATCCCATTGGTGACCCGAGACTCCCCGTGTTATGTTTACGCTCCAAAACATGCGATAACGCAAGTATACTTAACATACGTTAACACACAACAAGTTATAGCATATAGTTCACGTATCTCCGAAAAACATCCAAATATATGTTACCAAGTTATTAGACATGTTACGAGGTTCCTAGCATGTTACTACATGTCAAATCGGGTCTCGGAATGCTAATTTACACTTACAGCAGCAGTACACGCGATTAGGAAAAGTCAACTAGCATTTAGGTTGGTCAACTAGCAATTAGGAATCCTAATCGCATGAATTACTAGCATTTAGGGCTATACCACATGTAACTACTAGCATTTAGGGCTAATCACATGAAGTTACATGCAATTGGGGCTAATCACGTGACATTATATGCGATTGGGCTAATCACGTGACATTATATGCGATTGGGGCTAATCACGTGACATTATATGCGATTGGGGCTAATCACGTGACATTATATGCGATTGGGGCTAATCACGTGACATTATATGCGATTGGGGCTAATCACGTGACATTATATGCGATTGGGGCTAATCACGTGACATTATTGGCGATTAGCTCCCCAATCTCATGAATTATAGGCGATTAGCCTTGCTAATCGCCTGTAACCATGCTGTTCCGGTTTTTCGCGCGTTTAACACCCCAGATCAGATCCAGAACGTGTGTAACTACCCAATATCATCCCAAACACTATCCTAAACATGTTTAACCCAAAACCCTTCGTTCAACCTCGTATTATCAGTCCTGCATGCAACCAAAGCAATCCAAACACATACACGTAGCATGCAATATCATACCCACATACATAGCAATAACCCTAATAATCAATTAATCAGGTTTCTATCATCATACTATCAATATCAATTCTGACCTAGCATGATAACACATCAAAACATCATCAAGATTCATAAAAATCCTATCTTTCTAATCACACGTACCCATAACGCATGTTAATTAGTTATAATCCGATTAACAACCTTTATTGACGATTTTCAGAAAGCCTTTTCGTTTATGAACAGGTCTGGACCATTAGGGATTGATTAAAAACATTTACAAAGTGTTATGGATAAGAATCAAACCTTGGAATTGTAAAAGATTGATGGTTAGACCTTGAAACCTTGTGTTTTTGATCAAAATCGCCTTCCAGAGGTTGTTTCAGTGTTTGGGGCGGTTATGGGACGACTAGGGTTTGTCTAATTGAGTTTAGGAGGTTAAGTGTTGTATTTATAGGCGTTTCTAGTCGTCCAGCCCGTTCCATGCGATTGTGCAGGTTTATACGCGATTAGGAATCCTAATCGCGTGAACAGTAACGCGATTGGGCCTAATCGCATGAACAGTTCATGCGATTAGCCCCAGTCGCACCATATGAATCCCAGTCACACCACATGATTCCCAGTCACACCATATGAACCCCAGTCACACCACATGATTCCCAGTCACACCACATGAACCCCGTTTTAACATATGTTAACACATATTAATGTACCGACAAGTCATATAATGATTGTAAACACATAACACAAGTAAATACACATATTCATACTCGTTCACCAATTCCCGGACTCGAGACTCGTATGTTCCGTATGCCCTGACGATCCTACCGATCGTCACCGTTTGTACACTTGGTTAAGGACTGACATCTAACGAACCTCTAGACCAACATCCAATGATCTTCTAGACTAACCAATAGTTCCCGAACCATAACCCGACCTAACTAACCCAGTTAAGTACCGTATACGCGTGACTCGCTAAGGTAGACTTTCATCTAGACCATGTTGTTAACCCGAATTTGCCAGGTGTCACAATCATCATTTGTACTATGACATGGTATGAATCTAAACATTACACCTAAGAGTAACTATTTATTTATATATATATATATATTTTTTGTGCATGTCCTCACAAGAGCGTGGTTGTCCTAATATTAAGAGTTAACTATTAAGTTTTTCTTATTTTACCAAATTACACAAACCACAAACGTGAAATGCATAAAAAAAGTAATAAATGATAAAATCAAATATGAGTGTTTATATCTATTGTATGCTCTACCACACCTTACTCTCTATAAACATTAGTTATTGTCTAAAGCCAAATAAAAACATCTTCACTTTTATATGATTTATAAGTTAATCATGTTGTGCGTTTTTATAATTGTTTATAAAACAAAAATACGGCTCTATGTAGAATTATAAGCAACAATGACTAGAAAGCAAAATAATAACAATCATCTAATGAAATTAAGGACTTAAACTTTTCATATAATACATGGTTATAAGTTATAAAGTTATTCACTTCATCTTAAATATTACTATTCAGTTTTCTATTTTACTATGTTCGTAAACTTTTTTTTCACATGAAGTATAACACTTAAGAATTTGAAGCTATAGGCGTTCAATGGTTAAAACTTTAAAATTGGACCCAATTAATAATTAAAATTAGCAAACTGATAGACACAAATAGTAATACTTTCTAATTTTTGTATCTGTTCAGTTCCGAATATTACAAGTATTATATCAAACTATAAATAACTAACAACTATATTTCATGTAATAAAATCAATGTTCAAATAAGAGTGGAACCATGTAGTTCCAACTATAAATAATTAACTATATTCCACTATAACATTTTTGTTCAAAACGGCTTTTTTTAATATTATAGTTGTAGGTACCATTGCGTTTACGTTTCTATTTTAATTTTACTATAAACCGTTTGGCTTGTTGCAAAATGTGGGTGAACACGGTAGATGACTAATAAACAAGTATCGGTTGTAAATTGCGTCGCCGCTGCATCGCGCGGGTTCCATACTAGTATATATATATATATATATATATATATATATATATATATATATATAGGTATAGGTTCCTGTACAAAGTCTAAGTTTTGTGAGAAGGATAAGAAAGAACGTGGATGCGACAAGTGGCATAGATTAAATTAAATTCCATGGGTATAAAAGTAATTTTGTGATAAATCTAATTAATTTTATGATTAATCCAATTATGGAAAGATAATGCATTTATAAATAATGAGAAAAACTAGGGATTTTGTTTTGCAATCCTAACTGATTAGTGAGTACAAACACACTTTAATAATCAAGTAACCATGATGATAAAACACAATTTAATAAACAATATTAACCGACCAAATATACATTATATGGTGTTTTATAAGAATACATTGTTCGGAGTCGGGCAAAACACAGTTTAATAAACAATCCTTACGGATCAAATATACATTATATTGTGTATTATAAGAAAACATTGTCACCAATCATTGTGTTTTATGTTCATGTGTAACAACACAACCAAAAAAATATTGTGTTTTATATTCAAACTCCAACATAATGAACATTTAACATAAAACACATCTTTTATGTTTTATGTTTATGGCATATTTTGATTTATTTTGTATACAACGTTTGGTGTTTTATTATATTCATGTAAAGGGTGTTAACCTTACATGGTGTTTTACCAATTACAAATTTTAAAGTGTACAACTATACGACCACTAAGAAGATAAAACACAATGATATGAATATAAAACAAAAACCCCCTTGAAGAACATCATAAAATAAAACATCATGATATGGGTAGCTTACATCATGTGGAAAAACAACTATATATACACTAAGTACACCATATTATCAATTGTATTTTCCCTAAAATAGATCAACTAAATATAACATACATTTATCTTCATATAAAACACCACACTGTAATACAAACCTTTTAAATATTAAACATCATGACTTGAACCTCAGTACACGCATCCAGATGTTACAACACTGTAACTTGAATCACAACGCAACCATTACAGATTTTAAAACACCACGACGTGAATCATAGCACAATAATTCCAGACATTAAAACACCATAACTGCATCCTAGTTTATGTGAAATCATGGTCACTTTAAAGGTTAAACCATTATTTTTTTAGGTTTCGCTTTCTTTGATTCTTAAGTTAGATTATTGTAGGCTTTGTTGTGTATTGTGTGTGAGAGAGATAGAGAGATAGAGCTTTGAAGATTATTCATTGATTGAGATATTATAGTTGCCATAAATATAGTGAGTTTGTTTATTGGAATAGCATAAAAGAGGGAAAATGTTGATTGTCATTTAAATGGCCTCATTTAATTGGAAGTGCATTTTACAATTCTACCCCTAAATCATCCAATTTATTAATATAATTATAACACTAATTACAAGATTGCCATCCAATTAATCTATACCCTTGATTAAACTCATCTAATGGTCATAAATCCTTCTTAGCCTTCTCACAAAACACCTCCTTTGTACAGGATCTCTACCCTATATATATATATATATATGTATATATATATATATATATATATATAGGCTAAGTATTACATGAAAACCCAAAAATTTGAAGAAACCCAAGAAAACCCAATGTGTGGCCTAGATTAATCCACATAGCCCATTTACAAACATATTATTAAAAAACAAAAAGCTTATATTAGTCTTTTTAATATTCCCACCATTTTCTAATATTTGAATTCCCCCAACCCTATATAAATAAGCATTCTCTCTCTCTCTCTCTCTCTCTCTCTCTCTCTCTCTCTCTCTCTCTCTCTCTTCCACCATAAACATCCCATCTCTCTCTTTCACCATAAAAATCAGCCACCACCACAAGCTTCCACCACTGACCACCAGCCACCACCTCCATGATCTCTATTATAAAACACACCCAACACCTATATACACACAGAGAAGTAAAAGGCCCTCAAAGAGTCATTCTAGTCGCCGACTTCCAAACAAAAGAAAAAAACAACCTCAAAAATTAGCAGGTACCTTTATTACATCTCCTCATTTCTATTTTTCACCTTGTTAAGGAGCCTGATGGAGTCGTTTCCGTTTGGGGTCGTCTCTGATCTAATTGGATCTGGTTGGAGAGGGTTATGGGTTGAGCAGAGCAGAGGTGTAAAGTGAAAGGTAACCCAATTAGGATTTGGTGGTGGCTTTGACGAAGGAGGGTTTTGGGGGAAGAGATGTACAAGTTTTGTAAATTATTTTGTTCTTGCTGCAACAAATTAAAAGGTAGGTCAAATTAAATGTTTTTTTAAGTCTACTGTGATGAAATGATATGTTGAATTTGATGAATTTTTGGTTTTTTTTTTGTTATGAGGATTTTAGCTTTTTTTACTCGGCTATATTAGGAATTTTTTATTTTATGTTTTTAACTTTTTTTGGCTGTTTTTTGTTGAAGAATAATGTGGAATTTGATGAATTTGTTATTTATATGATTTGGACCTAATTTGGACTCTATAGATTTGTGTGAATTAAAATCTGAAGTATGTTGTTTCATATGTAACATTGTATCTTTTTTCTTGAATATTTTTTTTAATCTAATTTTCAAAATCATATCAGTTAACATGTTACTAAGGAAAGGTATTATATATTTTAATGGTTTGTTGTTATTATTGTTATTATTATTATTTTGTTGTTGTTTAAGAACACGTTTTTGTCGATGATGAGTTAAGCTTTTGAATAAAAAAGTAGTGAATTTTAAAAAGTAAATTCATATGGAGTGTGTGCAATGGTACACATTTTGTTAAGTAGCGTATGATACACATCTATGCAGTTTTATAACATTCCTATGTTGCGTCTGTTTCGTATGTAACAGAACTAAGTTGCGTCTGTTTTATAACATGGGATCAAATCTATGTTGCGTCTGTTTCGTATGTAACATAACTAAGTTGTGTATGATACACATCTATGCAGTTTTATAACATTCCTCCTAAGTTAAGTTTGATAATCTTTGATAACTAAATGGATAAAACAATGTTTACTTTCAACACTAGTTGCATATGTTAATACGGGATTGGGGGGGGGGTTCATGTAAATTGATGATTTTGTTTTCTTTTTGCAGGTGAACATATTTGTTGCATTAAAGATGAAGATGATTATCAAGAATGAAGTGTAGACAAATTTTTTATGATAGTTTTTTTAGCATTTGTTGATTATAATGATTGTTTTGATTGTTTTTAGCATTTGTAAGAAATATTCTTATGTACTTTTGAATGTTTTTTGTTTTATAAAGTTTTTAAGTGATTTTATAGATTCTATTTGTTTTAACGTATGCAACAAGACATCGCATATGAGACCAGATTCTGTGCAATTTTAACGTATGCAACACTACATATGTTACATATATAACACGATGTCCTGACAGATTTAGGACAATGGTCACAAAAGTATGAGAGAGATGATGTGACATGTGTTAGGCCAACTTGTCATAGATGTTTTTTTTTCAAAAAAATGTCATTTGACCAATATACCCTTTTTTGTCCACTAGTATACAATTAATGAATATAATAAGCTTGATTAAACAAGAGCCATTGATGTTAGAGATCAATGGGTAGGATGAGGTTTCCAAGAGTTTCTTCAAATAATTAAGGTTTTCATTCTAACCCTCCCATATATATATATATACACACATATATATAAGAAATGTATATATACACTTGTATGTGAATATAAAAGACATACGTGGATATTTGATCAACAATGTCTCAAGTTGCTTGTAATTTTCTGTGTAACATTCCAACGTTGTTAAGGAAATATTGTGTTCACGAACAATTATCGAACAAGGTTTTTATTCGTGTTCGTTTGTTAAGTAAAATGAATGTGTTCATGTTCATTTGTCTTTATTTGTTAAATTTAGGTGTCAGACTAAAGAGAACACAGACACCAATGAATTTAAACGAACATAAACAAGCATTAATGAAAAACCGAGAACAAATTAACACATATTAAATTCTGAAATTTTATCACTAACATTATCCGCCCAAAATATACTAAACCCAATTACACAAATATACTTGACATAATCTTGATCACATAATGTCTCATAAAAACACAAATTGTCATATGAAACTTGCAATCCTTGTTTAATCCACCAAAAATAATAGTTAATCAAAATAGTTAAAAAAATAACATGTTCACAAACTGTTCATGAACAGTTAAAAATAAAAAAGTTAAAAACCATAATGAACTATCGCATACAAACAAACATAAACGAACATGTTACTGAACGTTCACAAACATAAATGAACGAACGCGACCGTTGTTCATGTTTGTTTATTTAACTAAACGAACAAAATTTATTGTTTTTGTTCGTTCATTTATTTAATGAAAGAACACAAACGAACTTCCCTCCGAATATTTTACGAACTGTTCACTGAATGTTTGGTTTGTTTACAGCCCTATACATGATAGACTTGAATGAAGTTCCACTCATGAATGGTTTAGATATGTTGGACGATATTCCAAAAGTATTACATCCATACATAACAAATATACAAAAGTCGATATGATATCTACGTGAACATTTTTGTTAAGGGTGTAAATTCATTGTATCAAGACTTGTGCTTCATTGCTCGCCTTGTCCAAGAGTACACTGGATGAAAATGTCTGAGGCGGGTGTTCTGATTGCAAATAAGTTTGGTGCAATCGTCTATTCTTTAAGCATGTTAGGAAGTACGACTATTTTTCTAGTTTTTGGAGTGGTCCAAAAGAGATTCAACATCACAGAGCTCTTACAATTAGCCTAGTTAATGATGAGAACCATTATGTCATGGTGGAATTACAGGGGGGGTACCCAATGCCTACTATCATGCCCTATTAGAATTTTTGCAACATTAGTCAGTATACAACTAGATGGGATGCCCGAATTCATAAGTTGGTGTTCAAAGAAGGGGACAATATTGGGCGAGAGACCGCTGAGTTAGGTGAAAACGCTCCTTGCAGAACCACTGATATTACTGCAGGTCATGAGGATGCATTTGATCCAGATGTTCTAGATTTCACAGAACCTTCTGGTGCTGCAATAGAACAAGAATCCTCTCAATCTGCTAAAGGTAAAGAACATGTTGATGAAGACGCCCCAGACAACATAACTGATGCTGAAGATGACTCTGATGACATAGAAAGTGATTCCCCTGATACATTTGCTGAGAAACAAGAAAGAGCAAAGAGAAAGGCAGCAGAGGAGAAAGATAGTGCAGCTGCGGCGAGGGCTCTTGCTGAAGATCCCACATTTGTTGTGGATCAGGGAGATATTATTGCAGATTTTGATGCAGAGCTCGACACTTCACCTCCTCCAAAGAGACAAAAGACTACAGCTAAGAAGGATAGTGTTCGTGGAAAGAAGACAATCTCTCAAAAACCACAAATAGAGAAGACTTCAAGGAAAAGATGTTTTAATCTTCCTAAAGCGTTTGGGGTTCAAGACACACAATCTTCCCAAGCAGCAGCAATGACAACAACAACAACAACAACAACAACAACAACAACAGCAGTAGCAACCTCATCAGTCCCCACATCTGTTAGTGCAGCTATGCCTGCAAGGGTCACCATGTCAATGCCTACTTCGGTAATCTTCACTGAGCCAGTCTCAGTTACCAAAGCAGCGACAAGTTTACAAATTGTTTCTAATCCAATCGGTGACCGGATTAGGAAGATGCGACAAGAAGTTCGACCTCCGGCTTCTAGGTCGACCGATCAGACCTCCTCTTCTTCAGCATCTGCAACGAATGAACAACTTCAGCGCAAAATCAGCGAGTTAACTGCTATAGTTGCTACTCAAACGCATGAAATAGCTGAGTTAAGAACCAAGAATGCAAATATTGAAGAAAATGAAACGGCAATGCTAGAGCTGATCGGGGAAACAATCCAGTCCAACAAAGAGCTGCAAGCGACAGTTGATGTGCTTACATTGTCAAATCAGCAAGTCATTGAATCAAATAGGCAGCTCATGGAATCTCACCAGCAGCTGATACAGTCGAACCAAAGCACTTCGGAGAGACTTACAGGTGTCGAAGCCAAGAACAATGAGCTTCAACTTGCAAATGTGAACAATGAATGCAGAATCACCATATTCGAGAAGGAGAACACAGAACTGAGAACTAGGTTAAATGAGTTAACTGGAACTCAACCTAGAATCACTGGTGGTGCAAGTTCAGAAGCTGGGGCTAGTGCTGGTGATGATGATGATGATGAAGATAGTAATGATGAAGAAGATGATGACGAGGACGATGATGATGAATCGGATGATAGTGATGATGATACTGGTAAAGGTGGTGATGGTGGTGATCCTGGAGCCACATGCGGTGGCGGATCATCAGCTGGATCTGGGTCGAGACGTACTAAGAAAGGTCATGACAGACAAGGCAAGGATCCCGCAGCAGTTCTTCTGCTCAGGGGGAGCCTGGTCCCGTGAAAAGCAAGATTCAGCAACTACGGGATGCTATGAAGAAAGCCGTAGTTCCAGTAGAGTATGTCGAGCCTTTGAAATGTTATTTTGCTTATGATGATGAAGGCAACCTACTTCCTCCACCTGCTATTCCAGAGTATGACTTAGAGGAAGGCGAGATACCTCCTGAGATGACATCTGATGACATGAAAGAGGTGTATGGACATGCACACGGAGAATCTTCCGGTGCAAGTCAAAGTCCTCCACAAGAGATGCATCCAGAGAACAACGAGGTTAATTTGGAAGAAGGAACCAGTGTGCCAACTCCTGAATACGTGGTTGATCATACGGGCACTAGGATTCCTAATATTTCTGAGGAGATGATCCATGAGGCTGAAGAAAAGCTGAAATCTAATCCTACTCCTGTTCCTGATAAGGTGAAAGAAAGACACGACAAGATCAGGCAGAAATATCCAAATTGGTTTCCATCAATTGAAGAGGAAAAGAAGAAGAAGGGTCTAGTACAAGCTTCTATCTTCAAGAAACGTCTGTCTAAGATGTCTGGAGACGTTATTAGTTGGGCTTATGTGGAGAAGACAAAGATGTTGGGCGTGAAATGGGAAGAAGGTCTGTTATACTTCAGTCCCTACCGAAATGTCCTCAGTCTCCCCTTCTGGTATATCCGAGATCTTATCAGACTAGATTTTCCTCTATACTATGAGAAAGAATCCAGCTTGGATACTTTCTACAACCTTCTAGCTGAAGAGAGCCGAACTGAATGGAAATCCTTTAAACCTCAGTATCCCAAGTCATACAAAACAGACAAGATTCATCCACGCACCAAAAGTCCTATTTGGGAACATAAGGTCAAGCCACCGAACTGTGTATCGAAGATTCCTATTGTCCCAGTTGAGCAAGACTTCTCCTCAAAGTTCTACTACTGGAACTATGATGCAGTTACAACTGAGGCAGTGATCGTCTTGAGCAACTCTCCTAAACCGTGCAGAAAGATCAGAATTTGGGACCCGATGTGGCTGATAAATTGTTCGAAGAAAGATGTGGAGAGGCTGTTCCTGTATCCCATTCAGCATTTGAAGGTCGAAGCTGATCAAGCATTGAAGTATCAAAGGGTGATTCGCTTTTGTCACGCCAACAAAGTTCATGCTAGATGCGACTGGTCGAGACTTTCAAGGATCGGGACGATGTCGATTTGAAGAGAAGACTGAAGATGTTGCTTGTTATGTTATGTTATGTTATGTTTGTTTTCAAATTTTTGAGTCTGTAAAGTTGCTGGGTTTTTGTTATAAACGATGTCTTTTGAAGTCTCTGTACATATACTAGCCTGGTCCAAGGGGGAGTCTGTTAGTGCATGATGTCCCTAGGCTAGTATATATGTTGTTTGGGCGAGTTTCGGGGTGTTTGGAGACGTTTATACGCGTTTTTGGGTATGTTTGAGGCAATAGGCGATTACAGGATGGAACAGGCGAATAGACCCTATTCGCCATTACTGTTCTAGCGATTAGGGGTTCCCTATAGGCGATTATGGCCCAATCGCCTATAGGTACATGTCTCATAGCCCCTACTCGCCTATACTGACCTGTACGAGTACGGGAGGTATAAATAGGCCCAATCATTGCCCTAATAATCAGTTTTTGCCACACACACTCTCCAAAGACCCTCCCTAGGTCTGAGATTGCTTGGTTTGATCATTGTAACACTCGTGCTCTGTTTTAATGATATAAACGTTAATCTTTTGACCCATTTGTGTGTTGTAATTGCTCATTTACCATTGTTTCAAGTTTGTTTCTGTTATTAAGGCATATTCAAGGGATTCCGCACCTTGAATATAACTCTCGTGATTGTCGGTTGACACGTTCGTCGATCCTACAGTTAAATAATCTTTTATTTACAGGTTAATTACGTGAATGCCATTTGTTTACTATAAGTCGAGTAAAGTGCACAGGTTCACTACAACCACTATTTCCATATGGTGGTCGACGTCGTTGCCGTGCCAGCTCGACAGAGGTGAGTTCAGCGCTAGATTAGCAGTGTAAATTGCATTACCACGTTCAGGTCTTTCATCGTAAGGTTGGTGTTAACATCCGCGGTTATAACGGTCGTGAAGGTGGTTCAAAGGTTAGCTGGCGACAATGGTTTGACCTGAGACAAGGGTGTTGCAACCGTTTTTAGCTAAATCGGCTGGTTGGTTTAGTAGCCGACGACAACGTAATTAACGACAAATTCCCTCCATAACGCACAGGGAAAAATTCAATCTGCTGTATATTTTGGCGCCGTGCATGCGCGACGGGTAATATACTAGTTTTATATATATAGAAATACTAAGGGATATATCAGCATATCAAAGTTGAGAAAATGGGCGCGTCCTTGTCGGCTTGTCGCTTGCAACTCTATGGAAGTTTCATTTAATTTGTCTGAACATGCAAAAAGCGTATTCATAATTGATGTTATTTACTGTTCATGCTTCTAAAAGTTTATGTCGCATGGACCGAAAAGTAAGTGTGGTATATATCCATTTATTGAAGGGAGGAAGAGGTGTATAATTAAATTACGGAAATACTTTTTTGGAGGCAACATCACTTAATTCAAACATTTGTTTTTTGAAATAACACTCTACTGATTTTTTTATTTACTTTCATTTAAATACCTAAACTTTTTTTTTTTAAATTTCACACGGTTTCAACTTTTAAACCGGTTTTAACATTCAATTCATACTATTACGTCCGTCCCACCAAACGGTCAGCATAATTAATTTGTAATTCTTGGAAACCGTCGATTGAATTGAATTGAATTGAGTTCAACTAACGGTCAGTAAACTTTAATATTTACAGTGCACCGTTCGTTCAAAATTTTGTATATAAATAGAAGAAACCATGAGGTTAAAAGCCACATAAACAAACGGTAAAAAAAAACACCCACCCACCTACCAAGATGAATCCGTGGACTGAAGAAGAAGAGATGGCACTAGTGGTGTGTCACAAGGACGCCACAAACTACCCGGAGATTCAACAACTCCCGAGGGACGAAGGGTCAGCCTACCTCCCGGAGGAGTGTTGGGCTTGCGTGTTTAACGACTTCATCCAACACGTTGGCACCAACACCACCAAGACTCACTGAGACCTCTAGTTCAAGTGGGTCGATCTCAATATCAAGTGTGAGAGGTGGACCACCCTCTACGAGCAAACGACGAGGGATGATCCGGACCTCGTTGACGAGTTGGGTATCGGCTTCACTCACTATGAGTATGAGGCTCGATACGGCAACGATTTCGACCATGTCAAGGCATGACGATTATTGCGTCAACCTTAAGTTTATTTTTCTTTGTTTTATGTATTTTTATTTTGTGTTTAATATTATTATGTTTTTATTGAAATGTTCTTATTTATGTTTTTTTTCGTTTAATTAGATTTTTAAAACAAACGGTTAATGTTTGATAAAAAAATTATAAAACAAACGGTTAAAAATGAAACATTACAACAACAAACGGTTCGAACAAAAAAAAAAGTTAAAAATAAAATAAAAATGGTTACCAGCACGGTAAACAGAACCAGCAAAACGGTTCACGAGACCACCACCAGGATGGGTGGCGACAGTGTTACCGTGCTGGTAGTTGGTACCCGTGAGCAATTCGGGTGGCGCCCCATCCCCTAATAACCGATAGTAGACCCATGTATTTTTGTAGAATTTCTTGTGTTAGTTTGCATGATTTTTATGAGTAACTTTATAAGTATTTAACCCTTCTTTTTACGGCTATCTAGCAAAATATAAAGGCCTATATATGAACTGCATCTGTCTATTAAAAACAAAACTATATAATTCAAACAAGAAATAGATATTATTTTTATGTTAAAAAGGTTATTGCCCAACGTGAAACAGAGGTGTACAACAAACCGGTTTTTAAAACCGGTCCGAACCCGACCCTATACATCGGTCCTATGAGCGGTTTGTGGTTTCGTTGATCGGTTTTGTTTGAAAACCGATTTGAGAGAAGAACCGGTTGGGGAAAAAAACCATTTTTTAGAAAAAAAAAAAACGGTATAAGAAAGGTATTTTGGATATTGGAGGACCGGTTTGGCAAAAAAAAAACCGGTTTTAAACCCGGTCCTAATTGATTCCAATAGATGGTAGTGTTTGGTGCTAAAAACTAGTTTGGATAAAAAACGGTTTTAACTTCATTAAAAAACCCGATCTAGTTTATAAACCGGACCAATTTGGCAAAAAACCCGGTTTGTACATGTCTAATGTGAAATACTCAATGTGGCAATCCATTACATAAGGCCAATCGTTAACAATTCAGTTAAGAGACAACTTTAGTATACAACTTATAGATTGTGTTTCATACTTAATTATTTGTGCAATTCTTGTAGGTACTCAAGAATTCTAGCCGAGGCTCTTATGATCGTTGGGGAGGACCTACGGCTAAAGTCTCTTTATTTGGGTCACATTTTTGTTATAAAATGTCAATATACATATGTTATTTGCGAGTATGTGCGCGTTTTCAATAGAAAACTTATTTTAAAGTTAAAACTTGGGTGCCATTTATATAACTTATACACATAAGTTCTATGAGCATGATATTTAATGGCTCACATGAGACACCTATAGGACACATCTGAATTTCAAGCTACTATATATTTTAAAAATGTACACTAATGAAAAGAACTTAAATTATAGTATAAATGTAATTAAGAGAGTGTATGTGATTGAGTTTTGAAATTGATATTTAGATTATTTCGTTTTGAAAATGCAAATAATCAGTTTTTAGTGTTTGAGAAAGGTTTATAAATATAGATTTTTGCGTTTAATAGGTTACCAAAACGCAATAATGTAAACCAGCTCCACCCCTACTGTAACAAAACGCATAATCTATATCTATATATATATATATATATATATATATATATATATATATATATATATAGGGGAAGTATTGGGAGAAAACCTTAGCAAACCCATCCAATGGCTTATAATTGTCCACATCACTCACATGGTCATCAAGCTCCAAGGGTAGGATAGTCATTTATCCAAACCATCAAATCTTCTTTTTTGTTTTGTCAGATTTGTTTTTTTCCAAGATTTCAAATTTATATAATCTCTCTCTCAATATCACAAACAAATATAAAACCCAAACACCCCTTTTTAAATCCCATTCACACACACATTGTACATCAATAAAGAGAGAGAGTCTGGAGGTAGAGAGAGAAAGAAGTGACGGTGTTTGATGACGGAGAGCCACCATACACGGCGGTGCCACCACTCTTTCCGGCGCGTGAAGAACATATAGCGGAAGAACGAAGCATTGTGAGTCGTGTCGTGGTGATTATTTGCCCGGTCACGAAGCGGTGGTCGTTAATTGGTATGTTTTCTTTTGGTTGAAGGTTTACGAACCGGATTCCGTGTCTGTAAAAAATAAGAAATTAGTTTCAGATCTGAGCTTTCACAGGCTAAAGGTGTTTGAGCTTGAAGTGATTTTGAATGGAGATATGTTGATGGTAGTTGTTTTGATAGTGAATTTGGTGGGTGGTGGGAGTTAATCAGACATTTGTGTTTTAGGTGATGAAGAAAGCAGGTATGTCTTTGATAAATTGTAAAGGTAATGTTGTGTATAATAATTAGATTTTTGATATAGTTAAAAGTCAACTTTATTGACAATTTGAAATCTATAAACATGTCTGAATTATTCATTTTTGAGTTTGTGGATAAAGAATTTATGAAGTAGTTAGTGGACTAATACTCATATTTTTATTGGATAAAAAATTAACTACAAAGTTGTTGTTGCTTTGCTAGATATCCATTTAAGACTAGGAAATGCAAAAACCCAACACTTGTAACTTTATTTATTTATTTTTTGCAAATATCAATTTTTATATATGTGGTTCTTCCAACTTTTTTATTTAAAAATGGTAAACATTTGTGTGAATGTATATAATAATCAATTATTCTTTTTTTTTTTGTCATGGAAAATTGATGAAAGTGATATAAAAGTATTGAATATGATCTAAAGCACTTGTAAAAGTCTTTAAATTTAGAATTTTTATTGTACGCTTTGTATTGGTGCTTACTGATGTGTCAAGGTTCAATTAACACGTGTTAGTAATGCTAACACATGTTTGTATTAGTGCCTACTGATGAATCTATCCTAATTGACATGTGTTAGGGTACAATTAACATGTGTTAGTGATGCTAACACGTGTTAGTATATGCCTAACTAACACATTCTAGGGTTCAATTAACATGTGTTAGTGTTGCTAACACGTGTTAGTATATGCCCAACTAACACGTGTTAGGGTTCATATGACATACGTTATTTTCATGATTTAAATTTATGAACTTGTTTTTTTTATGTGAACAGCGTTTTTTTGCCAAAGCAAAAGATGGCTATTAAGGATTGAAACATGAAGCCGAAGATGTCTAATAAGGAATGAAGCATAACGCCGAAGAGGACTATTAAAGAATGACGCATAATTTTAAGTTTCATGTGTTTTTGTTAGTTTATGATAGTTTTGTATCATCTTTTTAATTGTTTAGATTTATATGAAATTAATTTATTACACTAAATGTTGATTGCAATAAATTTTTATATACATGTGTTCTTTTATGTTGTTATACTAGTCCAAAATTAACGTGATAATTATTTGAACCAATTACACGTGTTAGTGATGTCTGTGAAATGAGCTTGTTTGAAGAGACCAAGTAACATGTGTTAAAGGGCTTGTGTGACATACGTTATTAATAAATCTAGATCTTTTAAATTAATATGTGAAAAAAAAAATTATAGAGAGAAAAGTAGGAGAAAAGAGGTGGAGAGAGAAAAGGTGGAGAGAGAAGATGAAAAGATGGAGAGAGAATGTGACAAGATGGAGAGAGAAGGTGCATTGCCATTTACCAATATACCCTTTTCCTAATATAATATCATTTAATATCTATTATTAAAGTCAAAATGGAGAGAGAAGGTGGGACCATGCTTCACAACCATTGATCATGCTTGATCAATGGTTGTGGTAAGGTTTATAGAGTTTACTCAAATATTTAGGGTTTTCTCTAGAACCATCCCTATATATATATATATTATATATATATATATATATATATATATATATATATATATATATATATATATATATATATTGCAAAACTAATAATCCTACATGTCATAATATTATGCAATCTCTCCTTTGAGAGATGCCACATAGGATGTGATGTGGCAACTCTAGACCAATTAAAAAAAAGAATAAATATGGTTTAAATATGGTTTAACCTAATCTATTAAATAGCTAATCTACTAAATGTAAATATTAAACTTTTATTATTTTCTCTCTCATGTTTCCTCCCATAACTTTTAAACGTTAATATCTTTTATATACGAGATTTTTTATTGAAAAAAAATCACACCAAATTAACGAGCGTTTTATTATCTTTCCAACGAGTACCATAGTGCTATATAAAAAACGGAGAAAAAAAACGACTATTTTTTGTAACTCGACAGGTATTGTGTCAGGTTTGGGATTAATTTTAAAAAAATGTGGGTTTGGGTCAGGCCTGGGATTAGGTGATACCCGACTCAATTACCCGAAACCACATACCCAAATACCCGAACTATATACCCGATCATATACCCATGAATTTTTTAACGTATCACATAACTCTTAGACTAATGTGTTCGATATTCAATAAATAATTTTTTTTCCTTATTTCATGTTAGTTCTTTTTAGAATAATCGATTACAAACTTCCGAATTCATTTGACATTATATAATATTTTGTAATGGCACTAGATTTATACTCCGGCGCAGAGATTCGTTTTTTTATATTAATATGATAACTTATGGAAGATATTTGTTTAAAATAAATAATAATAATAATATTCATTAATCATATATTGGCAAGTCATTAATTATGTTGTCATATTAGATATTTTATTATGTTATATTAGATATTTTAACCCGGGACGCTCCCAGGATAAAAACTAGTTTATTTTCAAAAGCAATCCCAAACACCCTCTAAATCTTACTTGAAACAAACAGCGAAAAATAAAAGAAAAAAATTTAGTTTCAAGATCGGGATCGGTGCCCGATTTGCAAGAGAAATCAATATATTTCTGTATAATGCATCAGTAAGGCAAGACTAGCTAGAGAAGAAGAAAAAGCAAGTTGTTACGGAAATTTTTGTATTTGACGTTGGCATAATCTAATGAGGAATTTTATAAGTGTTTAAATGTTCTTATTACTGATACGTAGCGCAATATAAATATAGAAATATACATGTTAAAGAGGTTACTGCCGAATATAACACATGCAATTAGCGTGGCAGGTTGGATTCGAGTTGTATTTTAGGCAAACCCGACTAGTTTATTTGTGAATACGAGTAATAGAGATAACGTAAGAAGCGTGGGAAGCAATCCCAGCCATTAGATTAACAAGATTGTTGGATGGTGATTAAAAACCCTAATCATACGTGGGTCAAACTAACCAAGGGTAAATTAGAAAAAACGTCTAAATTTTTTACAAATCGTAAAAACAGTATCAAAATAACGAAAATCAAAACATATTTTTTTCATCGATTGAGATTGATTATACCAATCTGAATGATTACACAATTAAAATTCAGAAAACAAACATCGAATACGTTCATTATTAGTAATTGAAATTAAAAAAATAAGAAAAACAGAGTATTATAATTATACAATAAATCAGTCGCAAATCATATGAATCAACATTAAAAATGCACGTATTATTTGTCAGAAGCACTTGATTTTGATTCTAGAAGAAGAACTAAAGATAAAAATGGGTTATAAAAAATTTGCAGGCAAAGAAAGAAGATAACTATGATAACATGGATCTTTAAACGCACTCATTATATAATAATAATAATATATTTTGAACGCACTCATTAAAAGATTTTGAAGCACTCATTAAACAATTTGGAAGCACTTATTGAAAATTTGAACGCACTCACTAAAAAATTTGGAAGCGCTCAACAAAAAATTTGGAAGCACTCATTACAAAATTTAGAAGCACTCATTGAAAAATTTGGAAGCACTCATTAAATTTGGACGCATTCATTAAAAAATTTGGAAGCACTTATTAAAAAATTTGGAAGCACTCATTACAAAATTTGGAAGCACTCATTATATTTTGACCCACTCATTAAAAAATTTGAAAGCACTAATTACAAATTTGGATGCACCATTAACAATTTTGGATAAACCCTTAAATTTTTTGGACGCACCATTAAGTTTACCCCAATTTAAGTTGGGATGTTATCCTAATCCTGCAATGATGCAACATCATACCTTTCTTTATATGGCCAAAATGGGTCAATTGACCAGATTTCAAGATCTGGAAATATTGCTATTGCAAAATTTGAAGATTCAACTAGCAGCATCAGTGGCTTATTCAATTTGAAAGCATCTGGTAAATCTGCACGGTTGAGTAGACTCGGTAGAGATTTTGACGTTGAGGATCTTATGGACTTGTCTTGGAGGTATAATAATCTAGTTTCCCCGTTCAACTAATTACCCATTTATTTCATGAAAATTGCAATAATATATATGAAGATATATAATATATATAAATAGAGCATGGTTGATCATGTTTTGGATCAATTGAATCGATCGTGAATCGAAATAAGTTAATCGATCGTGAATTTAATCGTGAATTGAATATGAATTATTGTCGAAACTTGAATCGAAAGAAGTTAATCGATCGCGATTTTAATCGTGAATTGAATCTGAATTAAAGTCTGATTTGCTCTTGATTTTAACTGCAATTGAGTTTAATTAGGTTAATCATGGTTTGGTTAAATTGACAGGTGGCAGCTTGTAGTGGCTTCTTATTCTTTGTACGTTAAGGAACTTTGTACCCTATACTTTCTCATATCTATATACAGTAGAAACTCTATTATTTAATACTTCTAAATTAATAACCGTGATAAAAATAATAATTTGTCCGGTCCCAACTTGAGACCAGTATAAAATTGGACCTTAATCGATAAAATAATATGGTAATATTATTTTTTAAATCCCAATTTAAATATATTGGTTCCAGCGAAACTATAAATTAATAATACTAAAATACACCTAAATTCTAGGATAGTTTAGTAAATATATTGGTCCCAATGTACATTGAATTTGACAAGTTCATTAATGTGTGAATGTAAATGGAAATTTTGAACGTCCTTGTTTCTGTTTTATTCAAATAGATTAACTAAATGGACATGAAAAAAAATGAATGTTGATACATTAATTTGAGAGTTGCTCATGTATAAATTTATTAATTTATACATATAATAATATTTTGCTTAATTAGAAAAATATTATGGCCACAACATTATTAATTTATAGAGGTTTTACTATAGTTATGAAATATAGAGTAAAGATCAAATACAAATAAGTTTAACATACTAACCATGAGAAGTGAAGGGGGAAAAATTTTTATTTTTAGTTTTTGAATTTTTTTTTCCCATCTGGTTAAACATGGTTTTTAGATGAATAATACAATTTTTTTTTTTAAGATTTCAGTACTAAAGTAAATGTTTAACAATATGGAGAAAAAAAAAATACCATCATTCACTTCTCACATTAAATGTTATTTGTAGGATAAGAACCATTTATACAAGAACATTCCTCATGAAATATATTACTTCTAACTAAAATGCAACTTTCTTTGTAACTAGTTTCTTTTAATTTGTTTTTGTTTCTTTAACTCTCATTCACATTTAACAAATTTGGGTTTAAATATCTAGCTCAATATTTAAAGAAAAGAAAAAAATAATGGAAATAATTGGAGAATGATAATTAGAATTAATAAAGTAAAATTGTTAGAAGTGAAGATTACATGAAATGGTTTAAAACTTATAGAAGTTAACAGATAAGGAAAAATTAAAAAAATAAAAAAAAAATCAACTTTAAATTTTAATTCTTTTCATGTCTAAAATCTAAATCTAAGCTTCTTCAAAAACCATTAAACAATATAAAATTACATGGATTGGGTTCAAGTTCCCCCTTTAATTAACAGTTCGTGTTGCCTGACATAAAAACTGTTCGTGTGAGGAATTACCAGCTGTAGTGGGCAACCCATTCCATAAATAATAGCAGTGTTGCAAAACACGGTTTGGGCTTGTACTCGGCGACCTACTCTGGAGCGAGTACTCGGCCTAATCGGGGGAGTACTTGGGGGTCAAATCGGCCTATGCGGTGAATACTCGGAGTACTCGGCCAACGGGCCAACTCGGCGACCTACCTGGAGCGAGTACTCAGGGAGTAATCAGTAAACTCGGCGTTGTTTTGCAACACTGAATAATAGGTCCATTTATTAAAGACATTTACTAGTTTGTCTTGTGTTCCATACTCATGTTGTGCATTTCTGGAGGCACTCAAGAATTCTACTAGTTTATGGATAGCTATAATTCTATAAACACATAAATTATTGGAGAAAATCCAGTCTTTGGCTTTGGGAGCCTCAGGTTTTGAAGGATGAAGCATCAATTAAGACTATTATCATCCTAATTTACCTTGGAAATAAATAACAACGTTCAGTCAAAGGTTTCAACCAAATATAGTGGACACAACTAAATCCAGTGTACTGGAATAAACCTACAAAGAAGCATGTTATCTTCAATTAAAGTAGTAGAGACAACTGATAGGTATGTATAACTACTATCATCCACACTGACCTTGACAGCAAATATAACCCGAACTGATCATAAGGTAGTGACAAAATAGAGTGGACAAAAGTAAATCATGTGCTGTACAGAAAACTGGCATGAACTGGAAATAGAGATGGCCCAACCTCTTTGAGACTACTAGAAACAATACTGCCATCCTCTGGAAGCACAGATACTTTAACAGTTTAACTTATAGCTTTACACTAGAAAATGATTTTTCTCCTTTGGAAGACCATGTGTTACGTATAGTGTTTGTGAGATGGGGCATTGCCACGTTGGACTCACTAGCTAGCACAAAAACAACCGGTCACACCCATGAGAGGGAAGTTCTTTTGACCCAATTAAACTGTAAGCCAGTGAGATCCTTTCGACCCATGCATTATAACCTTTCAATAACCATAACACATGTTACGTGATAGTGTGTATTTGAATAATATTGATAGAAAGTAGAGGCGTAACATTTGAATAATATCTGTTACGTGATAGTGAGTATTTGAATATCTGGCCAGTGTGTGTCACCACCCCACACGGCATGCCTTTCACTCATTGGTGTAGGCCCAATGTACTTCAAGAAAGCTATTAACAGATATTTGGCCTTTTATGATTGAAAATGATCTTGAACCAGTCAAAACTAGGGCTGCTCACGAGCCGAGCGGACCTTTGCTCGTGCTTGGCTCATTTACAAACCGAACCGATCCGATTAGCTAGTTTACAATCGATCCGGAAACCGAGCGAGCATTGTTCGAGCGCACATTTTTTCGAGCGAGCGACGAGCGGCGAGTGTTTTCGGACAGCGATAAATTTGGGATGTTTCCTTTAATATTCTTGTTGCTTAGTGATGACTTAGATTCGACCGTTTGAGAATGAGGCTCTAGTTGAAGCCAGTGAGGTGATGAGCATACTATACTAACAATTGTTATGTTGTGGTGTAGCTTGATAGCTGGAGATGATTGATGGTGAACAACTAATGGGAATATGAAGTCAAACATATTTTTTCACGAATTAGGGTTTTACAATTAAACTTAGTGTTAAGTTATCATTGGGTTGATTACGCCAATACCTATAAATATAATTGTATATATGCATATATTGAGCCAAACCCAATAGAGTGGCATGTATAAAATTATAAATATAAATGTAATTAATGTGTAGGGGAAGGTTCAATAGAGAACTCATAGTTAGGGAGAGAACTCGAGAACTCCTTAAGTATAGGGGTATTTTTGTCAAGTTGTATTAACTTCATCTTCCCCAACTTTAGAAAATTATAGAACCCTAAATATCTTTCCCAACTTTAAACCTAGATCTCTTACTCCAATCATATCTATCAACAAGCTCTTACCAGATTATAACATGTTTCACATCGATTCAAAACCTAATACGTGTTCATACATATACGAATTGAAGGTACGTGCTAAAAAATTCTCAAAACTGAAGCACTCGTTCAATCGATTTCATATATTTTGTTAATTGATACCGATTTATTAGGATTTTGTATGTATTGTTGTTTTTAAATCGATTTGGTACAGATTGAGACCATTTCAAACATTTTCTGTCATTAATACGAATTTAGTATTAGAAATTGACAGTAAACGAGGATAAAAGCATATATGTTTACATGAGAATTCAGATTTGAGATTGTATGATGTTATTTCTTCGATTTCTATTAACACTGCATCTAATAATTTGGATTATGATGGTTTTCAAACAGAGGTACATGTCTTAATCCATGTATTGCATATGTGTATTATATGTGACTGTTTTTTTAATGATATGTACTGCATATATGTGATACAAGTATGTGTATTGCATGTGTGCAAATATGAATATGGGCAATCTAATGATATATGTGTAGAAGGATGTGTATTGCATATGTGTATTATGCTTGGGCTATCTAATGCTATACTTGAATAAGTGCTTATGTTTTGTACTACATATGTGTTATTCAAGTTAGTTGTATCACACGTGTGCATTAGGCGTGGACTATTTAATATTAGATGCAACCGGATGTTTCAATTTTGTATTGCGTATATGAGACACATGAAGTTGTATTACACATGTCCATTATGTTTATGTTATCTAATGTTATGTGTGAATAGGTGTTTGTGTTTTATATTGCATATGTATCATTCAAATAAGTTGTATTACGCATGTGCATCATGTTTGGGCTATTGAATATTATATTTGTACATTGTTATATACATGAACTAATAGTGTGTGCATATACTAAATAATAATAATGTATATTATTAATTAAAATTTAGTTCTAACATTTATTTTTGCAAGCAGGAGTTGAATAACTTACAAATAATAACATGAAATTTAGTTCTAACTGTTATACATATCTCTACATTTTTTTCATACGTAATATTGTTATCACACGTTTACTATATACTAACTTTGTGTTTTTTGTTTTTGTTGTAGGTATAATCGATCCAAGTTAAAAGGCTATCGAAAATTTCTAAGAAAAAAAAATACAATGCTACTGTTGTCAAGTCATCATTTGATGATATTAAACGTGTTATTGCAGACCGGTCCGTTATGCGTTCGTCTTGCCATGTTATTGTCTGATTCATGCATTATATATTCAAATTCATATATTATTAATTATACCATTTGTTTTAAACATTCTTTTACATGTTCATGTGTTATATATACTTTAGTTTGAATTTATACTACAATTTGTATACATCTTATTATTAATGTAAATGTACTTTACTTGAAAACTGTGGCCAATATGTGTTAAACGTGCAGCCAAGTTAGTGTCAAAATATGTCAAAACTGCAGACGAAATGTGTCATAATTAACTGCATAAAAATGTGCCAAAATAGGTCAAAATCTGCAGCCAAAAACTACAACAAAATTTGCCGAAATGTGTTAAAAACTACAACCAAGAAAGTGCCGAAATGTGTTAAAACTGCAGCCGAAATAGGTTATAAACTGCAGCAAAATACTCCAGCAAAAAATGTGTTGTAATGGGTCAAAAAATTGCAGCCAAAATGTGCCGAAAGGTGTTTAAAATTGCAGCAAAAATTGAAGCAAAAATGAGCCAAAATTAGTCAAAAATTGCAGCCAAAACTGCAGCAAAAAAGGTGTCAATACTGCAGCCAAAATGGGTCAAAACTGCAGAAAATTTGTATCAAAATCGTAGCAAAAGTTGTAGTGAAAATGGGTCATTATGCAGCCGAAAATGCCATTCAAATTTAAACAACCAAACTTATATTAAAATGGTATTCATTCATCCGTTAAACTTGGTACATACATAAATTCAAAACACATATCCATTAATTCATACATCCAAAATTAGTACACAGGTTAATTCATTGTAAAAGAAAAATACATGATGAAAAGGACCTAATAAAAAAAACTTCAATCTTTTATTCTTCAATGCCATAATTATAGCTCGTTCTTCATGTCGCCTAATCTGACGTTCCCTTATCCTAGCTTGATATTCTTGGTTGCTAATCGATCTCAATAGCCCTAGTATCACTTCATCAGCTCCTCCACACAATGGAGTGTCAGCCAAACCCGCAACTCCTTCCATGTAGCATTACACTATGTGAAATACTATTCACATTTAACATTGGCTAAAACAATCGCATTACTCATTTGAAATACAGTTACATTAATAACATATGGCAAGCCCATGACAAACAAAACATTATATCATTTTAACATTAACTATCACAAATTAAATTATCACACATGTCTAATACATTAAACATTTATAACACAAGTGTATTACATCGCATACAAAGCCTATTCACACTAAACATCAACAAAAACAAGACTGCCACACATGTGAAATACAAGTACAAATATCTCATACATGCAACATAGGACAAGCACATCAGTCTAACTTAACACTAACTATCAAAAATAATATTATCACACATGTGTATTACATGGAACAATTATCACACTTGTGTAATGCATGTCATACAATGCTTGTTCACGATTAACATAAGCTACACCACGCATATTACACATGTGAATTACTGTTACATACAAAGCCTATTCACATTTAACATAACACATGTGTAGTGCATTGCATACAAAGCCTATTCACATTTAACATCAACTAAAACAACCATACTACACATGTGAAACACAGTCAAAGATAACATATATGTGCAACATATGACAAACATGTGTAATACATGGCATAATTATCACACATATGCAATACATTACATACAAAGTTTGTTCACTGATAACATTAGCTAAAACAATCATATTACACATGTGAACTCCAGTTACATCTATCACAATATATTCTACAACACACATATGTTGTACACCACACACATAACAGTACTATATTACACATGTGTAATACACCAAGGAAATAACAATACTATTACATATGTGTAATACATATCATACAATATATTCACATATCAATCGTAAAACTATAACATCTGTGCAATACATATCATACAATTCACTTAAACATGTATTACACCTGACAAATCACAATATCATTTGAAACAACCATTTAACTTATTTCACATACAACACATTGAAGCATTAGTTAACGGTTTGGTGTTTTTCTTACACAAAACGCCTAATTAATCGATGTAATACGAGTACAAATAGTCTCGGTTCGTGTGCAACATGAATAATACGAATAATACGATGATACCTGATGTTGATGAACGATTGTTTGATGGATCGGTACATTTGATGCATATGATCGATTGTTGATGGTTATCGTGTTATTTGAATGATTAATAAACTCATGATTAAACAAACCCTAGGTTTTCATTGTTTGGAGAGATGGGTAGAGAGAGGAAAACTTAACGTGAAGAAGGTATTGAAATGATAAAAGGATTAGTAAAATCTTTTTATGTTTCCCCAAAATACCCTTCCTTGTTAAAATCCCATCTATTGTTGTTGTTTTTATTTCATTTAATCACAACCATTGATCTACTAAGATCAATGGCTATTATTTAGTTCTCGAGTTCTCTCAATAAAATGAGTTCTCTATTGAACCATCCCCTAATGTGTATATATATAATTATATATATAATAAATTAATAAAAATTATATCGAGCCAAACCGAGCCGAGCGGACCTTTGCTCGTGCTTAGCTCGTTTACAAACCGAACCGAGCCAATCGGCTCGTTTACAACCGAACAGAAAATTAAGCGAGCAAATTCCGAACGAGTAGCGAGCGCCGGGCGTTTTCATCAGCCCTAGTCAAGACTCCCAAATCATCAAGTCATTGCCGTTTAGATATAAAATTTAATTTAGGATGTGTAGGATTCCTATCTACAATGCTTCCGTTATAAAATAAAATAAAAAATACTACTCATGTGATTAATAATGTTATTTGAATTGATTTGTGGTACAACCTTCGCTTGTGGCAAGATGTAATTCAACAAAGGTAAACTTAACAGTTTCTCCTCGTGCTTTTACAATATTTCGTTTTTAGAACGTCAAAATGGAATTTAGAACAGTATTTCATTTTACGACAACTACCAGTCCTTAACTGTTATTACCAACCCCCAACAAGCGTTTCAGCTCATTCAAACACGATCCACCGGTACCCCTTTCAAATGTAGAGAGAGAGAGAGAGAGAAAGGGAAGGAGGGAGGGAGAGTGGAGGAGGTTGGCTAAGATTTCGACCCGACAGTGGCGAAGCTTGGAAAATTGGTCCGGGGGTCGGAAATAACCAGTCATGGGACGAGACCTAAATTTTTTTTCTATTATATGTTCGTGTCGGATTATATGTTCGGGTCGGCGATTCGATTCGGGTCGAGTCAAACATTAAATGCAATAATATCAAAGTTCTAAGCATCGTTTAACAAAAAATTGAACAAATACACTAAAACATTAAAAATGAGACAAAGCGTGGGTACCTAGATGAAGAATTACAGTTCAGCCCGACGACTTTTAAGATTTTTGAATTCTTCAATTATGGACTCCGAATCAAAGTTTTCAGTAATTTATCTTTCTATTTAAATCACCATGTTATTTACTTATATTTTCATTATTTGTTCCCTCTACTTGTTGCTCATTCACTGTTTTTAAAAAAAGATGTTATGCTTTTATTCTTCCCCCGAGTATAATCTAATAATAACATAAACATTAAATTAAGGAAAAAAAAACATTCAACAGATTAAAGGAAAAAAAAAACCATCGCCAAATCGCCATTTGTATCAATGTGGCAACATCAACATTCAACAGACAACACAACACAACACAGTCATAACTCAACAAAACATTTGCAAATATTATATAATTTATATTCAATATGAATTATGAAAATAAAATACAGTACTAGGATAGTCAGATGTAGACAAATACACAATGAACTTTGATTGATTTTTCAATAAAGAAAAATTACAAATTACAACAGAGTGCTGACTGCTGAGAAGGGACGATGGGTTTTTTTTCGACACAGATGAACAGACAACATAGGAGCTGAGAAGGGACGAAGGTTTTTTTTTTTTTTTTTTGTTAAAAGTTTTTTTGGGTTTAGGTTTTTCAAGTGGGCTTTGAAGTTGGGTTTTTCTAAAGAAAAATCACCAAGAAAAATAAATGGGCTAAATCAAACACTTGGGTTTTACCTCTTAAAATGGGCCAACAGGGGTCGAAACCGTATACCTATTTTTTTTTCAAAAAAACGGGGGGTCGAAACCGTATATACCTAAATTTTTTTTCAAAAAATCGGGGGTCGAAAACGTATATACCTAAAAATTTCTATACGGATACTATATAATCGACACTTCTGAGCGAAAATTCGGGGGGGGGGGGGGTCATTTATCTATTTATCGTTGATATGGTCTCAAAATAACTCCGGGTATAGAAATAATGGTCGTTTATATAACTCTCTCGAGTTTTGAAGGTGGGTACCGGTGAGCATGGTGTTGGTCGGGTCGCAGTGGCGCAGGTTTGTTGGGGCGGGGAGGGGAGACCGACTCTATCAATTAGATCCTTTACCCATAGACTAAAATAGCTAGGCATATCTATTTCTTCATATTTCAACTTCTATGAAGTTTCTTTCTTTTCTACAGCTAATAAAAATCGTTGTTTTAGACGATGCATATGTAGAAAGCCCTTTTTCTAGTATTTACTAGCGAATTGGATCTTTCTTTACTTTTTTCTTTCTATAGTGGAGATAGTCGCACGTAATGACAGATCACGGCCATATGACTAGATATGACCTAGCTATTTTATTTTGAGGTCATATCACCCTGAGCGAAATAGATAAATGACCTCCTCTTTTCTTATGATTCAAAACGGCTCACTCACACCTTTTGAGTGATTCTACCATAAAGGTCATATCTAGGTCATATCAATGGTGACTCATTATTTCGATGAATCATTTCACTTTCTAATTTTGTATATAAACTTTGATAATGAATCGAGACGATTCATTGGTTATATTTCTTATGAATAAAGTAACTCCACTTTTAAAACCCTAATGTTAGACAAATAGTTAAAAACAAAATTAGAAAGGGTTGGGAATCGTCTCGATTCATTATCAAAGTTTATATAAAATCTGTATTTATATAGTTTAACAAACATTAATAACATTTTATTAATCCAAAAGGTGGAAGTGTGTAAACTCAAGACAGGTTTTTTTTAACGATCCAACGACTTTATATATATATATATATATATATATATATATATATATATATATATATATATATATATATAGGGGTGGGTATTTTGAAAACCCACTCGAGTTAAGAAAACTCTGAAAACCCGTCAAAAAACAATCTAAATAAGTTTTTTTTTTTTGAAAAAAATACACAAGGTAACATACATGTTTTTAAGCGTTTTGGGCCAAAAAAATAAAAAAAGCGCCGAATGAATATTTTTTTAAAAAAAATAAACAACGCTGTTACAAAGTTTGCGTTGTTACAGCGCTGTTAACATATGTTTTCTGCTTTTTAACATATGTTACAACGCTGTTAACATATGTTTCTGCTTTTTAAACATATTTTAACATCGACGTTACAAAGTTTGCGTTGTTTACTTTTTTAAAAAATATTCGTTCGACGCTTTTTTTTATTTTTTTTGGCCCAAAACACTTAAAAACATGTATGTTACCTTGTGTATTTAAAAAAAAAAAACTTTTTTAGATGGTTTTTTGACGGGTTTTCAAAGTTTTCTTAACTCGAGTGAGTTTTCAATTTATACTTTCCCTATATATATATGTGAGTGATAAAATGAAAACCTTCTTGAGTTGAGAAAATCTTTGGAAACCCATGTAAAAAAATATTATTTTTTTTTGAAAAAAATTACAAATGTAAAATACATATTTTTAAGCATTTTGGTCAAAAAAAAAAGCGCCGATGGGATTTTTATAAAAAAAATAAACAAAGTTGTGCATTTTTTTGGCCCAAAACGTTTAAAACATGTATTTTACATTGGTTATTTTTTTTTCAAAAAAAAATTACAACATGTCAACAATATCAATATCTAACGACTTCTCCCATTTCGGCACCTCCAACTTCGAACGGTTAACCACCCATAAATACACGTCTTCTTTGATAAGGTCGACGGACTTCACAGTAGGTATAAAGTTATTATCAAAAACTTTTGTATTTCGAGCTAACCATAATCTCCAAATTGTCGCAATCACTATCACGTAGACCGTCTTTTTCCATCTTCTCGAACCCGGACTTCCCAGCACGATTTTTGACCAAATCGGCAATAGATTGACATTCCATGGGAAACGGGATACGAATCCAAACAAACATTTGCCACCATATGCTCCTAGCCCAAACACAATTAAGAAACAAATGGTTACAATCCTCAACCCCACAGCAACATCTATCACAAGAGAGAGTCGCAACATTCACTCCACGGGCCGAGAGATGGACTTTGGTGGCGACACGACCAAGCAGGACCCTCCAAAGAAGGTAGTTGCATTTCGGAGGTGCCCATTAATTCCATTTATAGATGAGGCAGTCTTGTTCACCAATGTGACACCCGGCAAATTCTGGTTAACAACGTTGTCTAGATGAAAGTCTACCTTAGCGAGTCACGCGTATATTGTACTTAACTGGGTTAGTTAAGTCGTGTTATGGAACGGGAACTATCAGTTTAGTATAGAGGATCATCGGATGTTAATCTAGAGGTTCATTAGATGTCAGTCCTTAGCCAAGTGTACAAGTGGTGACGATTCGTAGAATCGTCAGAGCATAGGGAACATACAAGTCTCGAGTCCCGGAATTGGTGAACGAGTGTGAATATGTTTGTTTGCAAGTGTTATGTGTTTACAATCATTATGTGACTTGTCGGTATGTGAAAATGTGTTAACATATGTTAAAACGGGGTTTAACGCGCAAAATACACGGAACCAACCCCTATAGGCGATTAGGGGAGGCTAATCGCCTATAGGGGAGGCGATTGGGCCTCATTGGAGGCGATTAGCAGGCTAATCGCATGCCTTAGGGGCGATTAGGCCCTAATTGCATGAAGTTTCATGCGATTAGGAGCCCTAATCGCGTATAGCTGCTGCACAATCGCGTGTTACGTACTGGACGACTAAAAACGACTATAAATACAATGCTTGACCTCCTAAACTTCATAATATCAACCCTAGTCGTCCCATAACCCGCCCCAACACACACACAACCTCTGGAACACGATTTTGGATCAAAACACAAGGTTTCAAGCCTATATCATCATTCTATCACAAACCCAAGGTGTGATTTTCATTCATGCAATCTTTATTAACGTTTTTATTAAATCCCTAATGGTCCAGACCTGTTTTAAAACGAATAAGCTTTCTGAAAATCGTTAATAAGTATTGTTAATTGGATTTTAAATAGCATGCATGATGTATGTGGGTTTTCAATTAAAAGCTAGGGTTTTTGTGATTCAAGATGGATGATTAACATGTTATTAGGTTAGTTTCAGATTAATAATGATGGCATGATGATGGAATCTGAGTAATTGTTCATTAGGGTTATGGTTATGCATGTTAATGTAATTACTTCATGCTATGTGTATTGTGTTTGGATTACATGGTTGCATGCAGGGCTGATAAAACGAGGTTAAACGAAGGATTTTGATTTAAACATGTTTGGAATAGTTGTTTGATTGATATTTGATGTTTACACACGTTCTGGATCTGATTTGGAGTGTTAAACGCGCGAAAAACCGGAACAGCTGGGCTATTGGCGATTAGCAACCCTAATCGCCTATGTTAGGGGCGATTAGGAGGCCAATCGCCTGAAAAGACACCCTAATCGCCTATGTTACATGCGATTGGGGGCTAAATGCCTCTATTACATGTCTTATGACCTAATTGCTAGTTAAATGCATGTCTTATGACCTAATTGCTAGTAAATGCATGTCTTATGACCTAATTGCTAGTGAAATGCATGTCTTATGACCTAATTGCTAGTAAGTGCATGTCTTATGACCTAATTGCCTATAGTATAGGCAATTAGCATTCCTAAATGCCTGTTGACCAACCTAAATGCTAGTTGACTTTTCCTAATCGCCTGAACTGCTGCTGTAAGTATATTTTGACATATCGGGACCCGATTTGACACCTAGGAACATGCTAGGAACCCCGTAACATATCTAGTAACTTGGTAACATGTGTTCGGACTTAATCATGTGTTGCTTGAACTACGTGCTATAACTTGTTGGACTTTAACGTATGTTAAGTGTGATTGCATGATTGTATGTTTGAGAGTGTAAGCATAACACGGGGAGTCTCGGGTCACCAATGGGATGTCGAGTCTTGTACATTGGGTCAGTTTAACAGTCACAGTGTTTTCAAACAAACTTGGTTATGGTCTGGACATCTAGGGACTAACTAACCTGCGGGTTATTAGTCTAAGTACTTGTAACTGTCATATGTTAGGTCGCCGCTTTACGGGACTAGCATAGCTTGCTGAGTTTATTCGTATTACGAAGTAACGCAACCTAAGGTGAGTTTACGGCCCCTCTTTTAACTGGTTTCACTTTTCGGGGGAGAAAACATGTGTTAAAACTTATGTTTGGTAACTACTGTCATACTATGGGTTTCTATGGTTTACTATACGATCTTTGGAAGTCCCGGGGGGAACCATGAATGTGCGGGTTTGCACAACGGGGAAATGTGAATAGCGCTATTGGGAGTGACCAACCCCGCTCGTCGGCTTGGAGGGCCGGGCGAGTGCATATTGTCTCAAACAGGAACAACAGGTTTACTATTCGGGCACGACATCTGGTTTGCGAGTTAGTAATGGTTTTCCAATCATAGTAGTAACAAAACATACGCCTAGCTAGCGTACTTGGGTTTTCGATTTGTTATAGTATGGACAGGTTGAACTTGGTACGTCGATTACAAAACCTGTAAACTCACCAGCATTTTTGTGCTGACGTATTCTCTTACATGTTTTCTCAGGTCGCTAAGGTAGCACTACGGAACTAGGGCGCACGCGTCTGCACGGCGTCTAGTTAGGATTGCATGGTTTTCAAACATTGGATAATTGGTTTACTTTTGGATATTGTTTTGAGAATAAGCTTCCGCTGTATTTGGGGATTTTAAACTATGTTTTTGAAATTGCATATGTTCATTTAGACTTGTTTATTGTGATCGTTGGTTTGGATCCTGGTTTGTCATGCGCCTCGCGGTAAAACTCCGCAAGTGGATTTTGAGGGTGTGACAGATTGGTATCAGAGCCAATGGTTATAGTGAACTAGGACTGCATGTAGAGTCTAGTCTATAGCCGAGTCACACACACTAGACGATCACATAGTACTAAACATTATGGTGGGTTACGTATGGCCTTGTCGGGGTGTCTCTAAATCATTTGACCTTCCTATGTTACATCATCCGTTCTATCTTAGGTCGGGTTACTTGCTTTCTAGGCAGTGTGGTATATTGGGGTAAATCGTGTACTCTTGAGATTTGTCCAAGGCTCGGACATCTCCCTTTCATACTCCAATAGAAACACTTGCCATAAACTACCGTAGCATTACGGTGTATCGCTAAGAGTCTATGTTCGGTGATTTGAACTTTGAACTAGGAGAACACTTGGAGGACCATGTAGCGCGGTTTATCATTTTGGGTGCACACAAAATCATAAACCGAAATGCATGAAAGCCCTAGTGAGCTCTGGGTTTGAATGGATAGTCCTGGGTTGGATCTAGCTTTGATCTTGCGAACGCTAGTGGTTACCATTAGCTGTGAAACTAAATTTTCTCGTCCTTTTTGTCGGAATCATGTCTGGAGTGCGAGGAGGACGTGGAGGTGGCTGCGCTGGTGGGCGTGGTGGTGGCGGTCGTGGTGGTGGTGGTCGTGGAGGTGTGGAACCTCAAGATGACCGGGTCAGAGATTGAAAAGTATACGGTGAGGCGTAATGAGTTGGCAGTGCTGTGTCCTGATCTGCATGTGCCAGAATACAGGAGGATTGAACACTATATATCGGGGCTAGTACCAGAGATCGCAGGGTTAGTGGCTGCGGGGAATCTTCCTACATACTCAGAGGTGGTTCGATCGGCTCATAGGATGACAAACTTGAAGGTGAATGAGGGTATCTTACCTGCTAAGGGTTCGACTGTCAAGGCCCCGGAAGATAACAAGCGTAAATGGGATAATGAGGGGAAAGGATCTGCGCCAGCACCAGCACAACAGGGTAAGAGATTCGATAGCGGGGGTTCTTCTTCTTCGGGTACCAAACAGGGTGGTTATGCGGGGAAATTACCTAAATGCAACAAGTGTGGGCGTCATCATCAGGGGGACTGCGACCATAATCGTTGCCATCGCTGCCAGCGACTTGGGCATTTTGCTAAAGATTGTCGGGCGACACTTCCATCGACCCAGGCCCCAAGTACTACCCCGGCTCCTACTGCTCAAGGAACTACGGGGAAACAGGGTTGTTACAACTGTGGGGAGACTGGGCATTACAAGAAGGAGTGCCCGAAACTGAAGCAGGGCGGGAACAACGGTAACGGGAACAACGGGGGCGGCGGCAGGAATGCACGTGCCTTCGTCATTGGAGCCGCTGAGGCTAGACAGGATCCTGACACAGTTATTGGTACGTTCCTTCTCAATAATCGCTCTGTTAGTGTTTTATTTGATTCCGGTGCCGATAAAAGTTTTATATCCATGGAAGTTAGTCGACTGCTAGATGTAGTACCTGTACCATTAGAGGCTAAGTATATAATTGAGTTGGCTGACGGTAAAAAGATTGAAGCTACTTGTATCCTTCGGGAGTGTCAACTAGAGTTGTCGGGTTTGTCGTTCCCCATCGACCTTATGCCGGTACCTTTGGGTAGTTTTGACGTTGTGGTAGGCATGGATTGATTGTCTTTGTATCGCGCGGAGATTGTTTGTTACGACAAGATTATTCGGATTCCTCTCCCTGATGGAGAATTCCTTTCTATGTACGGTATCAAGGGTGGTGTTCCGCTAAATCTCATCTCCAGCATGAAAGCCCTTAAGTATCTTCGAAAGGGTTACTCGGCCGTTTTGGCACTCTTATCTGTTTCCTCTAGCGATGAGAAGAAGATCGACGATATTCCTGTTGTACGCGAGTTTCCTGATGTATTTCCTGATGATTTATCTGGTCTTCCTCCCCATCGTCAGGTTGAGTTCGGCATTGATCTTGTACCAGGGGCTGCTCCTATTGCTCGGGCCCCCTACCGTCTTGCACCTCCCGAGATGCAGGAATTGTCTAGTCAGTTACAGGAACTCTTGGACAAGGGTTTCAGCAGACCAAGTTCTTCCCCTTGGGGAGCCCCGATTCTGTTCGTTAAGAAGAAGGATGGAAGTTTTCGTTTGTGTGTGGATTACAGGGAATTGAACAAGGTGACCATCAAGAACCGTTATCCTCTTCCACGTATTGATGATCTATTCGACCAACTCCAGGGTTCTAGCTACTACCCTAAGATTGATTTGAGGTCCGGTTATCACCAGTTGCGCGTAAGGGAAGCTGACGTTGCAAAGACTGCCTTTCGTACACGTTATGGCCATTTCGAATTCTTGGTCATGCCTTTCGGTCTAACTAACGCACCGGCGGTTTTCATGGATTTGATGAACCGCGTTTGCAAACCATATCTTGACAAAGTTCGTCATTGTGTTTATTGATGACATTCTGATTTACTCCAAGAACAAGACCGAACACGAGGAACACCTGCGTTTGGTCTTGGAACTTTTGCGACGGGAACAACTTTACGCTAAGTTCTCAAAGTGTGACTTTTGGTTACGCGAAGTTCAGTTCCTAGGACATGTGGTTAATGAACTAGGAATTCATGTCGATCCAGCTAAGATTGAAGCGATCAAGGACTGGGGAGCACCAAAGACGCCAACTGAGGTGCGGCAATTTCTAGGCCTTGCGGGATATTATCGTCGTTTCATTATGGGGTTCTCGAAGATCGCTCAACCCCTGACCACTCTTACTCAGAAGGAAAAAAAAAAATTCGACTGGGGTGAACCACAAGAGTCGGCATTTCAAGAACTGAAGTCTAAACTTTGTTCTGCTCCTATTTTGTCCTTACCTGAAGGCCCTGATGATTTCGTTGTTTACTGTGATGCTTCTATTCATGGTCTCGGTTGCGTGTTGATGCAACGCGAGAAAGTGATTGCGTATGCTTCTCGTCAACTCAAGGTGCACGAGAAGAACTACACCACCCATGACTTGGAGTTGGGTGCAGTGGTTTTCGCGTTGAAAATTTGGAGACATTACTTGTACGGTACCAAATGCACCATCTACACCGATCACAAGAGTCTTCAACATATTTTCGACCAACAACATTTGAACATACGACAGCGTCGTTGGATTGAACTACTGAACGACTATGATTGCGCCATTAAGTACCATCCTGGCAAGGCGAATGTAGTAGCAGACGCCTTGAGCAGGAAGGAATCAATTAATCCTCGTCGCGTTCGGGCGTTGCAGCTCACCATTCATTCCTCTCTACCTGACCAACTCCGTTCTGCCCAGTTAGAAGCTTTGAAGGAGGAAAACCTTAAAGCTGAGACTATGCACGGTGCCGACAAGCACCTCGAGCAAAGGCCTGATGGCCTGCACTACTTCGCAGAACGCATATGGGTTCCTTTATTCGGGGGACTTCGGGAGCTTGTCCTAGATGAGGCTCACAAGTCCCGATATTCTATTCATCCTGGTTCGGATAAGATGTACCAAGATCTGAAGGTGCTTTACTGGTGGCCAAACATGAGGTCGGATATAGCCTCATACGTGAGCAAATGCTTGACCTGTGCTAAGGTCAAGGTGGAATACCAGAAACCGTCAGGTCTCTTGCAACAACCTGAAATTCCGGAGTGGAAGTGGGAACGGATTGCAATGGATTTTGTCACGCAACTCCCTAAGTCACCCAGCGGGAATGATAAGATATGGGTGATTGTTGATCGATTGACAAAATCAGCCCATTTTCTCGCTATTAAAGAGACCGACACCATGGATCGTTTGGCTCGTCTTTATCGGAAGGAAGTTGTTTCTAAGCACGGGGTGCCGGTTTCTATTATTTCAGATCGTGACTCCCACTTTACTTCTCACTTCTGGAAATCCTTGCACAAAGCTTTGGGTACCCAGCTAGACATGAGTACAGCTTATCACCCACAGACTGACGGTCAGAGTGAGCGCACGATTCAAACCTTGGAAGACATGCTGCGGGCATGTGTGATCGATTTTGGCAAAGGTTGGGAAGCTCATTTACCGTTAGTAGAATTCTCTTACAACAGTTACCACACGAGCATCAAGGCAGCTCCGTTCGAGGCACTGTACGGGCGGAAATGCCGGTCTCCTCTTTGTCGGGCTGAGGTGGGTGAGAGTCAACTCACTGGGCCTGAGCTAGTGTACGAAACTTCGGAAAAGATCGTACAGATTCGTAACCGGTTGGCAGCGGCTCGGGATCGGCAAAAGAGTTATGCTGATCAACGTCGCAAACCATTGGAATTCCAAGTTGATGACAAGGTACTTCTGAAAGTTTCACCGTGGAAGGGCGTCATACGCTTTGGGAAGCGTGGCAAACTCAACCCTCGGTATGTCGGTCCATTTACGATCCTGGAACGGATTGGACCGGTGGCATATCGTCTTGATTTACCGACGGAGCTCGGCAACGTACATAACGTCTTCCATGTGTCCAACCTGAAGAAGTGTCTGGCTGACGAGTCTCTTATTGTTCCACTGGAAGAGATCAAGGTGGATGATCGTCTTCGGATTGTGGAGGAATCTGTTGAGATTCTGGATTACAAGATTCGTAGCCTACGTCATAGCAAGATTCGCATTGTTAAGGTTCGCTGGAACTCGAACCGGGGACCAGAGTACACTTGGGAACGAGAGGATCAGATTTAGTCTAAGTATCCTCATCTCTTTCCTAAGGAAGCGTTCGAATCGAGATATGTTACCACTGCTGCTGAATGAATCTCGGGGCGAGATTCCTTTTAACGTGGGGATGATGTGACAACTCGGGTAAATCTCATTCTTGGTTTCTATCTTTTGTCTGTTCTTTTTTTATTCCTTTTGGTACTTGTGCAATTTTCGGGACGAAAATTCTTTTAACGTGGGGATGATGTGACACCCGACAAATTCTGGTTAACAACGTTGTCTAGATGAAAGTCTACCTTAGCGAGTCACGCGTATATTGTGCTTAACTGGGTTAGTTAAGTCGTGTTATGGAACGGGAACTATCAGTTTAGTATAGAGGATCATCGGATGTTAATCTAGAGGTTCATTAGATGTCAGTCCTTAGCCAAGTGTACAAGTGGTGACGATTCGTAGAATCGTCAGAGCATAGGGAACATACAAGTCTCGAGTCCCGGGAATTGGTGAACGAGTGTGAATATGTTTGTTTGCAAGTGTTATGTGTTTACAATCATTATGTGACTTGTCGGTATGTGAAAATGTGTTAACATATGTTAAAACGGGGTTTAACGCGCAAAATACACGGAACCAACCCCTATAGGCGATTAGGGGAGGCTAATCGCCTATAGGGGAGGCGATTGGGCCTCATTAGAGGCGATTAGCAGGCTAATCGCATGCCTTAGGGGCGATTAGGCCCTAATTGCATGAAGTTTCATGCGATTAGGAGCCCTAATCGCGTATAGCTGCTGCACAATCGCGTGTTACGTACTGGACGACTAAAAACGACTATAAATACAATGCTTGACCTCCTAAACTTCATAATATCAACCCTAGTCGTCCCATAACCCGCCCCAACACACACACAACCTCTGGAACACGATTTTGGATCAAAACACAAGGTTTCAAGCCTATATCATCATTCTATCACAAACCCAAGGTGTGATTTTCATTCATGCAATCTTTATTAACGTTTTTATTAAATCCCTAATGGTCCAGACCTGTTTTAAAACGAATAAGCTTTCTGAAAATCGTTAATAAGTATTGTTAATTGGATTTTAAATAGCATGCATGATGTATGTGGGTTTTCAATTAAAAGCTAGGGTTTTTGTGATTCAAGATGGATGATTAACATGTTATTAGGTTAGTTTCAGATTAATAATGATGGCATGATGATGGAATCTGAGTAATTGTTCATTAGGGTTATGGTTATGCATGTTAATGTAATTGCTTCATGCTATGTCTATTGTGTTTGGATTACATGGTTGCATGCAGGGCTGATAGAACGAGGTTAAACGAAGGATTTTGATTTAAACATGTTTGGAATAGTTGTTTGATTGATATTTGATGTTTACACACGTTCTGGATCTGATTTGGAGTGTTAAACGCGCGAAAAACCGGAACAGCTGGGCTATTGGCGATTAGCAACCCTAATCGCCTATGTTAGGGGCGATTAGGAGGCCAATCGCCTGAAAAGACACCCTAATCGCCTATGTTACATGCGATTGGGGGCTAAATGCCTCTATTACATGTCTTATGACCTAATTGCTAGTTAAATGCATGTCTTATGACCTAATTGCTAGTAAATGCATGTCTTATGACCTAATTGCTAGTGAAATGCATGTCTTATGACCTAATTGCTAGTAAGTGCATGTCTTATGACCTAATTGCCTATAGTATAGGCAATTAGCATTCCTAAATGCCCGTTGACCAACCTAAATGCTAGTTGACTTTTCCTAATCGCCTGAACTGCTGCTGTAAGTATATTTTGACATATCGGGACCCGATTTGACACCTAGGAACATGCTAGGAACCCCGTAACATATCTAGTAACTTGGTAACATGTGTTCGGACTTAATCATGTGTTGCTTGAACTACGTGCTATAACTTGTTGGACTTTAACGTATGTTAAGTGTGATTGCATGATTGTATGTTTGAGAGTGTAAGCATAACACGGGGAGTCTCGGGTCACCAATGGGATGTCGAGTCTTGTACATTGGGTCAGTTTAACAGTCACAGTGTTTTCAAACAAACTTGGTTATGGTCTGGACATCTAGGGACTAACTAACCTGCGGGTTATTAGTCTAAGTACTTGTAACTGTCATATGTTAGGTCGCCGCTTTACGGGACTAGCATAGCTTGCTGAGTTTATTCGTATTACGAAGTAACGCAACCTAAGGTGAGTTTACGGCCCCTCTTTTAACTGGTTTCACTTTTCGGGGGAGAAAACATGTGTTAAAACTTATGTTTGGTAACTACTGTCATACTATGGGTTTCTATGGTTTACTATACGATCTTTGGAAGTCCCGGGGGGAACCATGAATGTGCGGGTTTGCACAACGGGGAAATGTGAATAGCGCTATTGGGAGTGACCAACCCCGCTCGTCGGCTTGGAGGGCCGGGCGAGTGCATATTGTCTCAAACAGGAACAACAGGTTTACTATTCGGGCACGACATCTGGTTTGCGAGTTAGTAATGGTTTTCCAATCATAGTAGTAACAAAACATACGCCTAGCTAGCGTACTTGGGTTTTCGATTTGTTATAGTATGGACAGGTTGAACTTGATACGTCGATTACAAAACCTGTAAACTCACCAGCATTTTTGTGCTGACGTATTCTCTTACATGTTTTCTCAGGTCGCTAAGGTAGCACTACGGAACTAGGGCGCACGCGTCTGCACGGCGTCTAGTTAGGATTGCATGGTTTTCAAACATTGGATAATTGGTTTACTTTTGGATATTGTTTTGAGAATAAGCTTCCGCTGTATTTGGGGATTTTAAACTATGTTTTTGAAATTGCATATGTTCATTTAGACTTGTTTATTGTGATCGTTGGTTTGGATCCTGGTTTGTCATGCGCCTCGCGGTAAAACTCCGCAAGTGGATTTTGAGGGTGTGACAACCAAGAGCTTGTTGATGCCAGTCGAGACGAACCTGTAGAGAAATCGGCATCCTTCACATTGGGCCAGGTCCACTTATCAGGCCTAGACCTCCTGGAAAAACCGTTCAGTAGACCAGATAAGGAATCAGCTAAAACCTGTGCTTCCGGCTGTAAAGAATTCTGCTGCCAGCAAAGCTTCCAAACCATAACATCATTCGACAGATCCATATGGTCAGTAACAAGACCATCTTTGCAGCTGGCCAACAAATAAAGGGAAGGGAACTTTTCTTTTAACAGAGTGTCCGAGATCCACAGATCTTTCCAAAATCTTGTTTTAAGCTCGTAGCCCACCTCCAATATAAGGCTTATGTGAAGCGAAATCCCGGCTTTGTTTAACCGATCTTCCGCCCCAGTAATATCTTTTCAATTCCCAGCTATCGACTTCTTGATCGGCACTAGAAGGTTATCAGTACGTGACTTAAGAATAGAAGCAACAACCTTTACTCACAATTGATTCGGGTCTTCTTTATAGCGCCACCACTACTTCGTTAGCATCGCCACATTAAAATCTTCCACACCCACCAAACTGAACCCACCAGAAAATTTGTGACGGATCATTTTCTCCCATTTGATCCACCAGATTTTTTGACCGACAGAAGTTTTTCCCCAAACAAAATTCATCTAATTCTTTCAATTTTTTTTAACAACACATTTTCGAGCTGCAAATAAGGACAAGAAATAGGACGGGAAGGTACCAAGAACCACCTTAGCCAAGGAAATCCTCCCGACGAAAGAAAGAGTCTTTGCCTTCCATAAGGAGAGTTCGCATTTTAGATTAGTAAGAATTGGCTCCCAATGTTTTGCTAGTTACAAGTTTGCGCCGATCAGAATTCCCAAATAAGTGAAAGGGAAAGAACCGGGTTCATATGAGAGACTAGTTGCCATATCACCAATTTCGGCTTCATCCACATTAACCCCAAATAATTTACATTTTTTATGATTGACTTTGAGGCCCGAAATCAAATTAAGACACCAAAGAAAGCAATATAAGCTAACCGCATTTTGTGTCGACCACTCCCCCACAAAAATCACATCGTCCGCTTAGCAAAGGTGAGAATTTTATGGACCATTGTTAGGAAGACGCACCCCTTGAAACAACTGCATATCTAGCGCACGATTCATGAGCATGTTAACTACTTCCATAAAAATAATAAAGAGGAACGGGGAGATCGGGTCCCCTTGGCGGAGCCCCCTTTTGAACGCAAATTCATTAGTAGGAGATCCATTGACACGGACCGAGCCTCTAGCTGAAGTGAGACAACCATGTATCCCCTTAATCCACCGAGGAGGGAACTTCATATATTCAAGCGTTTTATGGAGGAATTTCCATTTGATAGAGTCGTACGCACGTTGAAAATCCACCTTAAACATCAACAATTTATATTTGGACTTTTTGGCCTAAGAAACAAATTCACCGAGAAAAAGAGGGCTATCAATTATATTTCTCCGCCCACTAAAGCCGATTGAACCGGGGATATAAGAGATCCAATAACTCCTTTGAGACGGTTCGCGAGCACTTTGGAGATAATCTTATACAAGGAGCCAACAAGGGAGATAGGTCGGAACTCGGACATAATTTGTGGATCCGAGAATTTGGCAATCCAGGCAATAAAAGTGGTGTTACATCCATGTCCGATTTCCCCGGTATGGTAGAAGTCGATCATCATTTTCATAATACCTGTCTTCAACAAATTCCAATATTTCTTGAAAAACTTAAGCGTATTCCCATCCGATCTTGGCTCCTTTCCTCCATTACACGATTTAATAGCCCCTAGCACTTCATCAGACGAAAACATGACACCAAAGCTCTCAATCTGTTTTGGCAATAATTCATGTAATCCCAAGTTGGAAAAGGCCGGTCGTCTTCACATCGGTTCTTTGAATAACTTTCTGAACAAACCCATGATCAAAATTTTCAACTCGACAGGATCCGAAACCCACTCGCCATCAAACGAAAGGCTATTAATCCTGTTACAGGCCATGTTAGTGTTCACAATAGCATGTAAATATTTTGTGTTCTCATATTTTATCCCCATTCTAAAGATCCAAATACAATAACAATAAAAAAAAGCACATCTATAAGTGGGTTTAAAATTATACCTTGACGAAAACAAAAAACCCGCATGATGGAGACAATGAACAGCTTCGCTAGATCTAAACACCCAAACACTAAATCCAATCTGCTACACATATATGAGATGGCACGCTAACTGAGGCACCCCACCTATAGGGAGCGATGCGTGCTTGGTGACAGAGGCACGTAGTGTTCACGCGAGGGGAAGGGGGCTCCGACGGGTGGGGTCGCGTAGCGTGGGGTGGAGTGGTGGTCGGCGAGGTGGGGTTCGGCCACGGGTAAAGTCAGGCCAGCGGTGGTTATATTGTGGTGAGGTGGTGGTAATGATTAACTCCTTAATCTCCAAGGTGGCTAGAGTTTTTCAACTTTGTTTGAGGATTAGGCGAATCCCTATTAAGTTTGCCTTAATTAATTAACAATTAATTAATCTTTACTCATAACTTTTTATATAATTAACTACAAACTATATAAGTTTATTTTTTATTATCTAATAATAAAAACCGATTATCATTTAACAACTAAATGAAAAATTTTCTTATACACATAACATTTTTATTATCCAACAATAAATCCACTTTCGGTTATTGTCATTATCAAATGAGGATCAACCTATCATATAATGCCTTAAACGATCAAATTAATTATTTTGAATAATTCATCCAAATCTCTTTCAATTGTTTCTCTAAACAATCATTACCAATTATTCCAAATAATCTATCCAAAAAATATTTCAACAAATGTTTATTATCTCAATGGACTTATTTTGTGATTAATAATATTTAACGATTAAATATCATTTCTTTTTTTTTTCACAGTCTAATGTGTAACTCTTTGGATCGTACTTTGGTAATCGCATTAAATAATTGATAATTAGACATTTATTTCCAACAATCTCAAACTTGGATAAATCGCGATTATAACATTTAATGCTTGACAGGGTTGGATGCCTAGTTGCATCATATCGTCCCTATCAAAGTATGATGACTTACTTTCGTCAACTATTTCTCTGTGTTCAAATAACTCCTTACTTGCCGTAATAACAACCTTATCTAATATCATTTACGTTATCTTAAAAGTTTATTGCACATGAGAATGGATCAAATTCATTCTCATATGTTGTTCAATGATTTCTATCGCGTTCCAGATTCATAATGGTCTGACAAACTACTCATAGTTTGAGTATAGCCATACATTCATACCAGTTGAATCCACGAGGGCGCCGGAATGTTCATACTTCTTAGTAAAGAAGAACAAAATCTTGCTTAGCTAAAAAAACTACCCAAAATCAATTATCCTTAATGCTACCATTTTACATTGCATCGTTAGATAAGATCGATAAATAACCTTAGGCTAGTAGTCGTTCTAATATGATTATAAGGTGATAGGATAAAAGATCGTATCACTATCAAAACTTCTTATATAATGATCCATGAAGACATTTTTGAAGCTAGGTACGTCCAATATTCATTCTCTAAATAATATCAATGAATCCTGATTCTAAAGTACCTTGAACTTTAATCTCATGAACAATTAACTATTCATAGTAGACTTAGTTCAAACTAATTCCCATGAGTTTGATATACTATAAACATTTAGAATATCATATTCAAGGATACTTTATCATACTAATATTTAAACATAGGAATCATTTTTATAAGGCATCTAACCATTAGATCTATATAAATGTCATAATGTCTTCACACTGTCCAAATAAACACCTAATACTAAGGGTCTGTTGTGTATGGGATAATGGAATAAATTAGGGAATGAAATGGAAAAGGTAATGGAATGGACAAAGGAATGAAATGGATCATTGCTATTCCATGGTCTTTTTTGGTTACCATGTGAGAATGGAATGAATCATTACTTTCTCTTATTTGGTAGGCATAAAAAGATTAAGGATTAAAATTGACAGTGGGTAGTGGCGGTGGGCGGAGGCAACAACAGCGGTCAGTGGTGGGGTTGGCAGCAACGGTGGTCGGCGATAGCGGGTTGCGGCAATATTCAGCGGAGGTGGGTGGCACGGGTGGTCGGTGTGAGACGATGGTGGTCAGTGGTTGTGGTCAAAGGCGGTAGTGGTGGTCAACGGTAGTAACTATGGTCGTTGGTGGCGATTGCCAGTGGTCGGTGGACGGTGGTGTTGGTCGGTGGCGGCGATGGTTGTCAATGGATGGAGGTGGTCAGTGGTGGCGGCGATAGCGGTGGCGGTGGTGGTCAGTAGCGGCGGTAGGTGGCGGGTGTCGGCAGTGATAGTGGTTATCGATGGGTGGTGGTGGTCGGTGGGTGGCGTCGATGGTCGGTAGTGGCGGTAGGTGGCGGGTGTCGGCAGCGACGATGGTTATCAATGGCTAGTGGTGGCGTCGAGTGGTGGTCAGTGGTGGTTATAGCGGTGGTTGTGGTGGTTGTGAAGGGTGAAAGAAGGAATGAAATGAAAAAAAAAGACAGGGGTATTGATAGAATGAATTTTGTGTTTTTAAAAGGAATGGAATGTACTAGGTAATGGGTTATTCTATTACCTTGACAACCAAACACCCCTTATTTCATTCCATAACAATTATCCATTTCATTCCTGCATACCAAACACTACCAAAGTCATACAAATTAATATATTCACCAATGCCTGCCATTTCTTATTCCATACATGCATATTGTGTAAGATCACAAAATTAATGGCATTGGTCATTGAATTTTGTTGTATCAAGTTTCTATCCCTTAGTTTCTATTCCTAAAACTTCATTATACCTTGGGAGAAGATTTTCTCACAACATTTTGATTTAGCTACCAAACACTTGGTACTTATACAATTTTATAAACGAACTCTTTCATTTATTTGCTTTATATTCTAACATCTAATGATATCTCATATCTAAGCCCCGCTTACAGCTGTGCACATAAAATGTATATGTGTGGCCCTTGGGGGCAAAAGTAAAACACTCATTTTAAGGTTATTTTACTAATTTAGTGAAAATAGCGTTAAAATGACGGACGGTTAATCATGCATCAGGTGGTAACGTTGATAGCCAAACCGAGTTTGTCCCGATTGCTAAGTGTTATGTGCCTTATTGTCTAAGGATTGATACGAAACCGCTATTGAGCCAGGGGTCCCACTGGAAGCAGCCTCTCTATTCCTACGGGGTAGAGGTAAGGTTGTCTACATCTTACCCTCCTCAGACCCTATGTTTGGTTTTGCTATTGGTGGGATTAACTGGGTATGACGATGATGATCTAATGATATCTCATATTATACCCTTTTGCTTTGGAAGTCTTCCAAACAAGTGGTTGAAACCTCCTTTTAATCCGTACATGATGTCACCATCTCCCTTATGATTTCTGGCCGTTCGTCACGCGAACATAGATTCTAGGAGAACATAAACCCTTGGTCGAACAAAGTACATGTTTGCCTACAATGTTTATTCACCTGGATAGGCATCTTCACCTGTAACAGACCTTGTTTGACTCCATTTCTATAATCGTTCTAATGCAAGTTCTCGTGTTGTTTTGTGGGCAATGGCTCAACAACTGTGCTAGTTCTTTAACAAGCATAACATGGTGTTGAGTATTATTCCTACGTCACATGGTGCATAGTACTATCGTCCTATCTTACAGATTGGTCAATATTCCAGGCTTGAGTATTAATTTGTTGACTATTGCAAACCTATATGATCAATTATGTTCGTTAGTTCTGGGATACCACAAATTATGATTGCAAAGTTGAGCCACCAGTTATGCATGCTCGATTTAACAATCAAGATATTGCTTTCTTGTTTAACGACATTTGTATTGCTTTGAGGTTAGGAACGGCGAAGTAAGAGTATGGTTCGACCGAGTTTCCAGCGAAGATAAGGATGGTGCTTATCGGAGAATGGATTATTCAGGAGATATCACAAGTGATCAGATTACGAAAAGCTATTTGTTTGAATAGTGAGTTTTTTATTTGGTTTTGCTCCACATGTATTTTGTAAACTTTCCTAATCATCTGATCATCAATCACATCAATTCTGAGAGAGATTTAAGCCAAAATGTGGATTTTTGTGAAGAACAAGCTATAAGCTACGTTGCAAGTGAATAGTTTCTGAAAGATATGAGTAACTCTAGTGAATAGTTTAAAGAAACACGAGTAGATCTGATGTTTGTGCCTACTATAGCAAGAGTAGACTACATTCACATGAATAGCTTACCCATTTGCTAGGGAAGTTATTCGCCCCCCTCAAACCCACTCGCCTACCAAAATCCATTCGCCCCCCTGTGCTAATTTTTGAAAACCATTCATGTTATTCAAAGCCATTATCCCCAATTAACCCATTCAAACCAATACGTTTGAAGCCATTCGTACAGAATCAAACCCATTCGTTAAGAAGGCTAAAATTTTAAAAATTTGACTAAGTGTTCGACTATTAAAGACTAAAACTTGACTGTATAAATGGCTAATCCTTGGAGGCATCTAAACCAACCGACACAACAATCTGAACAAGTTAATGTTCCGACTAACCCATGTGCGTATTCGGCACAACAAAACACGCAACGAATGAAACAACAACCAAATGTTGCTGAACCATATCTGTGGAGCGTTAGATGCACCACAACAAATGTCTAATCAACAATATGCTCAAGAACAGATCGTTTCCAGAATGAATTGTTCGGCATTGGCTGCCACCGCTATGCAATACAGCTATAACATTTCATCGATATTGATTAGTGATTTGGAGATGGGTAGTTCGAACAGGGCACCAAAGCTGCAGTTAACACGTGATTATCTTTCCTAGAAGGGTTGGTTCAAAATACACGTTTAGGGAATAGATGCCGAGGTTCGGACGGCTATCGAGAATGGTTATGTACGACGTATTTTGGAAAATTCAAACAGTCCTGTGATGATATAGATGAAACACAAAGAGAAAAGTTTAATACTGAGAAGATGGCTATGGCAGCTTGTTGATCCCAAAAGTATCAACCAACCTTTTACTTAAATGGCAATGTAATTTCAACAAGATATGAAAATAGCGTGCGAACTAAAAAATCAAACATTCAAAAGCAATAGAACACAATGTTTTTAAGAAGTTTTTGAGTATATGTATTGATCACCTTATTCAAGGATCTCACTTAATCTTTACAAAAGAATGACTTAAAGAATTCTTATGGCTGTTGTGAATGTGGTGTGGAGTTTGTGTTTAGAAGATGTATCTAAGTATCGACTCTTTTAACTTTGTTTATCACACAACTCACCTTTACACTTGGCACTCTTGATTGATGTATGATGTATTCTATTTATAGAGAAGAATTGACTCAAGTTGATGAATAAACGATTAGTTTATTCCAACTTGTATTCACCGCAGGATAACGGGGAGTAGGATTTTTGCATGGTTGTCTAATTCTTCCAGATTTCATCAGTCAGGATTTCTACTTCCTTTTTATCATCTAATTCATCAACGAGATCTTGCTCTTTAATCTTCATAGGCTTTAATCGCCTTATATCGAACTTGTTCTGGATGTTCTTCTCATTTGAGTTTTCTTCAACATGTCAACATTCATATTTTAGTTCTAACCATTTCCTCCTAAGTGTTGTAGGTAAACTAATACACATTTTTAGACGATTACATTTTTAAAGACAAGAAATTTCAATGTACTGAAATTGAATCAATCACAAATGAACAGAAAAGAGTTTTAACTTTAAACTATAAAGGGTAAGCTTTTAACAACTTTCAGAAAGATCTTATCACGAGGCTTGATCATCTTCTTCATTAGGAGTTGTCTGGTACAGATATCCAACATCTTCTTGACCAGATGTCTGACTCAATCCATCTGTCAAGAAGTTCATCCAACTTTTTCTTTTTCCAGCAGTGTTGTAGGTAAACTAATACACATTTTTAGACGATTATGTAACGACCGAAAGAATAAATATTCTATAATCTATAATTAATTAACATTTAGTATTATAATTAATCTAATCTGGTCCAATATATTGAGCCCACTCAATATTAAAAGCCCGTTAAAATATTTCAGCCCAAAACATATTAATATTAACCTAAAAATTTGGATTCTATTTGTGGAAGCCCAACACCCTTTGGCCCATTAAGATTGTCCAGCCCAATACCCCTCCAGGCCCAACCCACCACCCTTTTTCCCTGCTGCATACTCACGCTATCTTTCACTTGTTACAATTATCTTCACCACCTCTCTATTTGTCTTCACATGTAGAATCCCTTTTCCCTCTCTCTTTGCAGAAGCTCACGAGCAGATACAGACATAACACACACATATGTGTGTGATTCAGAGAGCAGAAGCGGCAGCCACGCCGCCATCACCTCCGGCCGCCGCCGGCGTCGTCTTCTTCCTTCTCTCCGGCCACAACCTCCTCCTCCTCTTATCCGATAAAACCACCAAACACCCCCGCTATGTTCTTTCCCTATTCTAAACCCAACCCGTAAACCATATTATAAACCACCCGGTTGTCCCTCTGTTCTGTTAAGGAAGCCAGACAGTCACCGGTGATGGTGACTGTCACCAATAATTATCCTTGAAACATATCATCGGGTCTTTATCACCACCATCGGCCGCCCATATTCAGTCAAGTCAGATCTTTGGTCATTGATACTTGTTGTGTTGATTGTTACCGGGTCTACAAGAACAGACAGACCGTTTAGACTTCTGGTTCATCGGTTATAATGACTGAAACCAACTCATAAACCATTTGGATACCACCCTATTATTGAACCCGTGACCATTCGTCTCCCAACTATTACCTTTTCCGGTCACCTTTTCTTCCCCGGTTAACCTCCGGCAACCCTCACCGATCACCTCACCCACATCCGAACATCCACTGTTCTGATAATTCCCCCTGTTTTGGTAACACTTTACTAAACCAAGGCTCTTTAACTTCCATCATCAATAATCAATATAACTACTCACCTTTCTGTCCCGATATAACCACTCATCTTGTTATTATAGTTGGAGAGGAGTTGTTTGGTCCACATATGAAACCCGGGTTATAACCCGTTCAACACCCGTTCCATATATACACGAGGAAGTCAAAAAGGTTATTATTATTATTATTATTATTATTTTATTATATTTATAATTAGTATTATTATATTAAGACGTGAAACGTGTGGGACGATAATATTGACCCGATAATATTAAACCGGATACCTATAAATATATATATACAAGAATATAAAATATTACAATATATTATTAAAAGAATTGTCCCCCATAGTTATCATGTGTATAAGCATGACACGCGCTAATGATCATAAAATATAATAGGTACAATTTATTTGGAGAATATATCGTTAAGGAGTTGAATACAGAATCTGGGAGAATATAATAGAGGTGAGTACATGACCCTTTCCCTTTAAAAAGCCTTTGGGCTGATTACATGCTTGTCTAATCGTTATCAAGTATTTTATATGGTTATATTATAAAAAGTGTTATCGAGTTGTTAATAGAAATAATAGAACTCGGTCGAATAGAAACTACGTAGGATGGATCCATTCGGTATCATAGAGTATAGCCTGGACCAATTAGAGGTTACGGGACCATTTATAATCGATCTATACTCACGGGAATATATTTATCTAAACCAAGTAGAGGTTTAGAACCACAATAAGCATTTGTATGTGCTTCATCGATAATATATCCCACCTTAGAATGACCGAACTAAATAGAAAGAGTTGTATGATCGTTAAACTCGAGTTATTATTATAGTATGTCTAAATTCGGCATGTCTCACTAGTATGAAAATACTAATGTACTTTAAGCATGTTGTCAGGTATTTATACGAAGTATTAAAGAGCAAGCCGAAGAATAGAAGATCTGGATAAGAAGAGGATATTATGGTTACATTTATCTATTTCATCGGTATTGAAATTCAGTTTAATGTAATCATTACAATTAAACCTGTTAATGCTAATCCGCTGCGCCACCTGGGTCGTTACAGGTGGTATCAGAGCAACAGGTTTAATTAATAGAAATCCTCTTCTGATCCAGATCAACCAAAAGTATATTAGAAAGAAATATATGTTAATAGAAATTATAAGAAAATACAGAAAAATTATCGAGGAAAATTACTAGAATAATATTGTGAGGTAAATTGACAATTTTTAATGGCCAGAAAATTGTGAATTTACAGGCACGATTGAATTCTAGAAAATTCTTTGGTAATACCAAAAGATATAAAATAATAGAAATATAAGAAATACGAATAAACAAGAATTTATACGAAGTATGAATAAATTATTATAGAAGTATTCTTTTAATCTTTAATATTAGTTAAAAGAATATAAGAGCAACATGTTAAGTATAAGAATGCGATTATAAGTTTTATATCCTATCTTATGAAAACTTATCGAATCTTAATCAAAGGTAGTAACCTTCCTCAGAAGAAATTTATATTTAAAAGTATTCGAAATCAAACATAATAGAAGAATATATTTGATTAATAAAGAAAATTTATAAATTTGTACAAGTACTGTACTCCCACTTGAACATTCCTGTGATCAAGTTGCTAAAAGATATGCGTCTTTCGATGAAATTCATCATATCTGTCGTTTATACGGATTCCCTCCCGATGAAAATCGAGCGAATATAAATATAATTATAAGAATATACTATTTCGTATAACCTATTATTTGAAACCATCAGTGCAAATATTTCCACGAAATATATCCGGGATTATATATATATATAATTCTTTTTAACCTTCGTTCTATCCGTTTGGCAAGATCATTTCTCGAATTTAGAAAAGTACTTTCAACTTAGGAATCTTATAATAAGTCGATAAAAGAATACCAGAATCCAACTTATATTATCAAGAAAATAATATCAGCATCATATCGATACGAACGGAGCAATAGAAGTAAGATTAAAACTTATATTAAATCGAGACATTTTAGAGATATTTTCATCTCATCCGAAACAAATTCTATAATTTAAAAGTCCGGCTCGTTAGACTTGAAGTGTCACATGAAGACTTCCTTGTGTTTCAATTCGGAAACCGATCGGTATACAATTTGAAACAAATTCTATAATTTAAAGTTCGGCTCGTTGGACGTAATGTTCCACCTGAAGACTTCTTAGTATTCCAATCTGAAAATATATCAGTATACAATCTCTATATAATCACGTTCCCTTTCCAAAAGTTTTGGGATTACTGGTATGACGAGACACGTGCAATCTGGGAAAGGTGAGCCCTATATCCTGAATTTTCTGTCTAAGGTTGACATTTCTTCATGTTTAGCCCGAGATCAAGTCTTAAAACTCTTCAAATAACTTTTGATTCTGTCACGAGTTACTCCCTGACTTTATTCGTAATATAAACATTCACAATTTTGTTTATCGCTAAGTTTAAAAGATCGATTATATAATTTTATTTATGATTATCAACGACCTAGTATTACTAATTCATTACCTCAGAAATCCTATAAAGTATCCCAACCTGTTCAGTTAAACTTTTATCACTTTAACATCAAAAGTTGAAACTCGATCTTAACGATTTTATACCTCGGTTATCAGCACTATTGTTAATCGTTACTCCGAAATTCTATAAACAATCCCCACCGGATTGTTATTACTACTCAAATTCAGTGTATTATATTCTTTACTTTATAGAATAATACATATGTCGAACTACTTCATATCTTTTCAGTAAGATTCTACAATTTACTGAAGATGATTAAGTCATTTATATCCGACTTACGATACTTTGGTTTTTCTTTAAAAACCAATATTCGAGTTGTAAACTCCAACCAGAATATTAGCCTCACAGATAATCTAACGACATGTTAATTTCTGGAAATCTTTAAGTCTCCCCGAGACAAATTAAGTTTTCAAACATGAAGTTGGTTATTTATTCTATGAATATAAAGAAAAATGTGTATATCCTATAGTATATCTATTTTCTTTGTATCATTCAAAAAAAAAATATTATTAGAAATCAAGTTCGAAGACTTGAAGATTCAGTAAAATTCTGAGAAAGTTCGAAACTGTACTACACCAATGGTATTACCACTACCATCACTATTTAAGAAATTTGGAGAAGTTGTGGACAATTATCATACTCAGTATTCTCAACCATTGAATCACGAAACCTGAAACTTGTGACAATGTGATAAGAGAATTTTGATTATACTGAAGGTGTAAGATATCGTAATGATAAACCATCGTCTATAAATCGAGATCCTGTAGACTAGGCACGTCCATGGCAGCCTAGACCTCAAAAATCTGAAACTCTTTATAACCATATTCATCTATATACAGAATTGATTAAAAGTTAATAATCAAATCCGTATGTAGAATCGAGATGGCTATATGTCCTCTATGCATTCCCTGGGGTAAAAGAGATCCGGACCCTTATGAGAGGTATATCTGGACATTTCCACAGGATTCTGTGTAGGGGCATATGATACTATAAAGGAAAAGATGCATTATCCAATGTTGGAGAGAATTCTTGTACTTTCCAGTACAGATGTTGCTAATACCTTAAGAATAGTATCAAGAGATATTTTAGTTGGTCAACATAATATTTATGTTTTATTCGATACAAGAATAGCCTATTCTAAAGAGTACCTTATTGATAGATTGACTTCCTTCGGTCATATTCTAGTCATTTCACATCGATAAGAGAACTCTATCGTTCGAATATACTATAAATATCCTACATGATAGAGATCATTTTCCAGTATATACCCGAATGTTCCTGACAGGTCTCCTGAGATAGATTATTATCAACATCATGAATTATTGTTCTTGGCCTTCATCATCCGGGTTAATTGCAAGATAGTTAATGTAAGAGTTATTCATTAAGTTAACTCGATTCGATCACAACTTGACCATTTTCAATAAAAAGGTTTATCACGATCATTTCCATACATAGAGAATATGTATTAAACTTCTTTCCAATGTGTATAGGTATATATATATATATATATATATATATGTATAACATTGACGAAATATTCCCAGATAGTTTTCTTGACATCCTATAAAGTTTCGACGTATTATCTTCAATGATATTCGTTCTAGATTCTGCTTCATAAATCCTTTGAGAATTATTTACGCGTCAAATATATTTCACTCAAATAAAGATGATCCTTCTTAATGACCTATTTTATACGGTTATTCATGTGAATTTTCTGCAAAGTGTAATCTCAACCCGAATATTTAATATAGCTCGAAAATATCTACAGCTCGCTATTCTTGAAAATAATCGTTTATACTTATTTAACTCGAAGAAGAGGATAGATTATATGAAATAAATAGAAGTATCTATACCGTTCTACATAAGCCGATAATTTATAGAAAATAATTTGAGGATTAATAAAATATCGTGAGTTATATGATCATATATGACTACGATAATTTGATAAGTGACTCTCCAAGTAGTTTATTTTCAGAATATATAAAAGAAGTTTACATTTTGTAGAAAGTAAATATTTCCAAGAATTTAGCCATCCGACTTGGCTATAAAATATTTGTTATTAAAAATATAGAATATATTTTAAAACGTATTATGAAACAAAATTCTACGAAAACAATCTATTATAGAATATAAAATATTTTAAGACAACGGGTACTATCATGAATAATCGGAGATAATTATAAGAGGAATTATACACATAAACTTAGTATTTATCGAGCAATTATTATATAAATAGAAAAGGATTAAGATATAACGATATCTTAACACCACCAGAAAATCTATAATTGATGCGGCCAAGGGAATGGCCAAAGATAAATGGTATTATAAGAAACCAACGAGAATAGAAAGCCATTTAGAGTTTTATAAGTTTGATTTATATAAGCACTAAGAGGAGACTCTAGAATTAAGCATCTAAGATTTTAAACCTGTCTTTACAAGGTTTAGAAGTTATTATCAGAGGAATAGATGGGGGACAATTTCTATAGGTTGGGGAGAATCCAATAATAAGTATTATAAAATAAATTTTATTAAAAATAATAACCAAAAGATGTTTATTATTATAAGGCAAAATCGAACCGAATCTCGAGGACGAGATTCCTATAGGTTGGGGAGAATGTAACGACCGAAAGAATAAATATTCTATAATCTATAATTAATTAACATTTAGTATTATAATTAATCTAATCCGGTCCAATATATTGAGCCCACTCAATATTAAAAGCCCGTTAAAATATTTCAGCCCAAAACATATTAATATTAACCTAACAATTTGGATTCTATTTGTGGAAGCCCAACACCCTTTTGCCCATTAAGATTGTCCAGGCCCAACCCACCACCCTTTTTCCCTGATGCATACTCACGCTATCTTTCACTTGTTACAATTATCTTCACCACCTCTCTATTTGTCTTCACATGTAGAATCCCTTTTCCCTCTCTCTTTGCAGAAGCTCACGAGCAGATACAGACATAACACACACATATGTGTGTGTTTCAGAGAGCAGAAGCGGCAGCCACGCCGCCATCACCTCCGGCCGCCTCCGGCGTCGTCTTCTTCCTTCTCTCCGGCCACAACCTCCTCCTCCTCTTATCCGATAAAACCACCAAACACCCCCGCTATGTTCTTTCCCTGTTCTAAACCCAACCCGTAAACCATATTATAAACCACCAGGTTGTCCCTCTGTTCTGTTAAGGAAGCCAGACAGTCACCGGTGATGGTGACTGTCACCAATAATTATCCTTGAAACATATCATCGGGTCTTTATCACCACCATCCGCCGCCCATATTCAGTCAAGTCAGATCTTTGGTCATTGATACTTGTTGTGTTGATTGTTACCGGGTCTACAAGAACAGACAGACCGTTTAGACTTCTGTTTCATCGGTTATAATGACTGAAACCAACTCATAAACCATTCGGATACCACCCTATTATTGAACCCGTGACCATTCGTCTCCCAACTATTACCTTTTCCGGTCACCTTTTCTTCCCCGGTTAACCTCCGGCGACCCTCACCGATCACCTCACCCACATCCGAACATCCACTGTTCTGATAATTCCCCCTGTTTTGGTAACACTTTACTAAACCAAGGCTCTTTAACTTCCATCATCAATAATCAATATAACTACTCACCTTTCTGTCCCGATATAACCACTCATCTTGTTATTATAGTTGGAGAGGAGTTGTTTGGTCCACATATGAAACCCGGGTTATAACCCGTTCAACACCCGTTCCATATATACACGAGGAAGTCAAAAAGGTTATTATTATTATTATTATTATTATTATTATTATTTTATTATATTTATAATTAGTATTATTATATTAAGACGTGAAACGTGTGGGACGATAATATTGACCCGATAATATTAAACCGGATACCTATAAATATATATATACAAGAATATAAAATATTACAATATATTATTAAAAGAATTGTCCCCCATAGTTATCATGTGTATAAGCATGACACGCGCTAATGATCATAAAATATAATAGGTACAATTTATTTGGAGAATATATCGTTAAGGAGTTGAATACAGAATCTGGGAGAATATAATAGAGGTGAGTACATGACCCTTTCCCTTTAAAAAGCCTTTGGGCTGATTACATGCTTGTCTAATCGTTATCAAGTATTTTATATGGTTATATTATAAAAAGTGTTATCGAGTTGTTAATAGAAATAATAGAACTCGGTCGAATAGAAACTACGTAGGATGGATCCATTCGGTATCATAGAGTATAGCCTGGACCAATTAGAGGTTACGGGACCATTTATAATCGATCTATACTCACGGGAATATATTTATCTAAACCAAGTAGAGGTTTAGAACCACAATAAGCATTTGTATGTGCTTCATCGATAATATATCCCACCTTAGAATGACCGAACTAAATAGAAAGAGTTGTATGATCGTTAAACTCGAGTTATTATTATAGTATGTCTAAATTCGGCATGTCTCACTAGTATGAAAATACTAATGTACTTTAAGCATGTTGTCAGGTATTTATACGAAGTATTAAAGAGCAAGCCGAAGAATAGAAGATCTGGATAAGAAGAGGATATTATGGTTACATTTATGTATTTCATCGGTATTGAAATTCAGTTTAATGTAATCATTACAATTAAACCTGTTAATGCTAATCCGCTGCGCCACCTGGTCGTTACAGGTGGTATCAGAGCAACAGGTTTAATTAATACACATTTTTAGACGATTACATTTTTAAAGACAAGAAATTTCAATGTACTGAAATTGAATCAATCACAAATGAACAGAAAAGAGTTTTAACTTTAAACTATAAAGGGTAAGCTTTTAACAACTTTCAAAAAAATCTTATCACGAGGCTTGATCATCTTCTTCATTAGGAGTTTTCTGGTACAGATATCCAACATCTTCTTGACCAGATGTCTTGACTCAATCCATCTGTCAAGAAGTTCATCCAACTTTTTCTTTTTCCAGCAGTGCCCATGACCTCCGACTTTTCTTCAACTGCTTCCATGCAACTCTTTATATACTTTAGAGTTTGATTTGAATATTTGCAAATTTCATTCACTCTGAACATTTTTTTGCTTTGCGGGTCATCCTTGAAGATTATCCAGTTTCTGGAGTGAATATAATCATTCCTAATCAGGGCTTCTTGACCTCTAGAGCGATGTCTTCATTGGGTGCTGCCAGGTTGATCTTTCTCAGCATGTGTGGGTGAGCCAGGGCAAGATCAAAGTCATTATTAGCATTTCTCATATACTATTTTCTGGTTGCATTGGTTATGGCATCCGGTACTCTTCAGACTTTGATGTTTGTGGAGATATCTTCTAGGAACATATTCATCATTATGATAAAATCTGTTAGATGAAGGTTCTCTAGATCTCCATCATTGATCTTGATTGGTTGCATTCCTTCTCTCTCAATCTCATATTCATTAAAACTGTATCTTGTCACATCCATGACCACCTCTTTGTCTGAAACACATATAATTCTTCTAATTGGCAAATCTAGGTGCTTAGCAGGAAATCTAGTTAGATCTTCAGATATTCTTCTGGTGAGGCTGAATCGGGAGTTCGGGCTCATGTCTCCAAGAGGTTCATCTTCACCTCTGTAGATATGATTGCAATACGTTTCTAGAAACACATAGTCAGTAGGCTTTAGATTTACCTTCTGCCTGATGACTCCATGAGCTACTTCCCATTGAGAGATAGAAGGTTCCAAGATGGTGTTTGTGATAAATGGCTTTCATCTTCTTGCTGGCTTTTTTAGTTATATTCACTTCTAACGCTTATTCATCATTTCAGTGAAGCTTCTTTTGTGTGCAGATTCTATCTTAGAAGATTTGTATAATACTAGTTGGTTTTCGTCATTAGGTTGAGCTGAGACTTCAGTTTCTAGAATCATTGGAGTCTCTGTAACCTTTTCAGCTTCAGGATCCGGTAGTGTGAATTTTGATTTAGTTGTTTCTTTTGTTGTTCAGTAGTAGGAGAGGGCTTTTTTGGGTGATTCAGTGAGTCTCTTAACTGCCCCTTTGCAGCATGTTTAGTGTTTGGGTTGCTTGATCAATGGTTGCATCTCCTTTCTTCTTCGCCTATTCCAGTTCATTGCCAATCTGCTCTGCTGTCTTGTCCTACTTTTTTGCTTGCTACTTGAATTGATCTCTAATATTTTCAGTCTCTGTTGCAGTTTCCTTCAGACTGTTGTTGATGTTGATTCTTTCAAGTAGTTGTTGATTGTTGTTGTTGCTCTGGTTCTGGTCCTCTGTTTGTTCTTGAATTAGCTTGAGGATTTCCTTCAGTTGTTGCTCCGTGGTCTTCTCAAGCTCCTACAGTTTGCTGGTGTTCTGTTTCCCAGAATCTGACAATTGTTGGATGTCAGATTTTTGTGACTCTTGATTCTTCATAATGTTTTCCAGTTGATTGTTCAGTTTTTCCTCCTTTTCTGATTCTTTTCTCTGTAGGACATCCTGCATTTCCTTATGAGAAGCCTTGATGGTTTCAGCAAAAATCTAAAATTTATATTTTGCTGAAGTCAAGACTTGGGGTGATTCTGGCACAACAGATGCTTCTGCTAACTTACCAGAAGAGAACACATTCTCTTCTGTTGTTGGTGGAGGCTGCACATCATTCGTAGATGGTGTAGCAGTCCTGCATAACCAAAATTCTACAACTCATGCAAAACCAGATTTTCCTCATTTCCTTGGACATTCCATGAGTTTTTGTCCTCTATGAGTTGTTGAAGTAGACAACACATGTCTCCTTCCATAAACCTGGCTGAGTGCACCACTTCAATGGTATCTGCCAGTTGTGATTTCAGTCTCCTCATTTGGATCAGATTCGGGACTGAAATTGATGGTTCTTTCTATGTGTGGTAGGCTGAGTGAAAGGTTAGGTGATGATTTGTGAGGCTCAGGGTGATAGGTAGGCTCAGATTGAAAAAAAATGATTCCTTAGAATCTCTTGGTCTGGTGGAGGTTCTGGACTAGTCCGCTAGAGGGGCAGTTTGGGAATTTTCTTGAGACTTTGTGTTTGAACCACCATGGCTGTTACTGCTTTGTTTGTTCATAAGTTTCAGATGGTTCTTAAAAAGTGGAGAATTTTCAGATATAAAAAGGATCATACCTGGTGTAAGATTAGGCAATTGATCCTCCTCATTCCACTTTGAGAGTTTTGCCTTCCATTCTATCATTTTAATGGAGTTGAACATCATCTCATTCCATCCAAACTGAATCTCTGCATTTTCTATCTCTTTGGCAATGAGACAGGCTAGAAATCCAGGATAATAAATGTATCTTTCAGTTTCTTTATCTCCCTTATTTGGCACTCTTAAGTCCATGCTCTTCTTGATTTGATTCTAGATCAGCTCAACATAATCAATTTTCGCCCGTGACGAAGCCATATAGAATGTTCAATTAATATTGGCTACCTTGGTCCATTCCTCCAGTCTTTGAAGTCAGACATTGTTGATTATCATGAAAAGTAGACGCCAGAAAGGTGGTAAATTTTCTAATCTTGAAGTCTCCTAACTTCTAGAAGTTTTTCTTGTATGCCATCTCCTTCAAAGCTTCACCTACTTGTTCTAATGTAGGTAAATCATCATACTTTGTTTCACTCTGCAACCCCAGTGCATCTCTTATGTCTTTTGTGTCAATTCTCAATGTTTGATTACCCTAGACATGAGTAACCAACACTTCTTCTATCCCATCCTCTGTTTCTTCCACCTTCAGTGTTGTAAAACCTTTACAGGTACAGACTATGATTTTGTTAAAGCTTTAGTAAGTTGACAACACTTCAAGTATTCTATTATGGCGTGATGTCTTTCATTATACTTGGGATGATCTAACTCAGCAATTATGTTGTTGGCTTTGCCATCAGTGAAAGACACCCATCTGTTTCTAGGAATAATCTGAGGTTGAACATCTGATGTGGATTCAAGATTTCTGGTTGAAGTAGACATATTTGAATTTGCAGGGCTTATGAAAAGAAAAGTTGAAAGATTTGTGGTTTTATAGTTATGGATTCTTAGTTATGACCAGGTGGGTGTTTATATAGTTGAGGTTGGTTAAAGATGACAACTTTCCTGATACTTGAGTTTTAATTGGATGTTTATGCCGCTTTCGATTGATATAGCCAACTTGATTATGTTACGGTTACTTTTTATTCTGCCGTTTTCATTGTATGATCCATGTCCTCCATGATATTCAGGATCTTTCCCCTTTCAAGCACAAAAAGTGACTTTTTGTCTTTGAAACAATCCAGAGTCGACCCGTGGACAATCTGATCCCACCATTCTGTTCCAAAAGAAAAATCCCAAATTTCCGGACTTTTAAGATTTGAAATGTCTAAGTGTTTCACAGAAATATGATATATGTCCTAATCCATTTTCTGAATATATCTATTTATATTAAACGGATGAGAATGAAAATTGATGTGGTCCATTGTAAAAGTTGCCATGAAAATTAACGTGGCACAAAATGATAAATGAGTGTGTCAAGGATTGAATCTCGGTTGCGAAGTAGGACGAACCATTTTAACAATCACCACCATTTTTTAGTTTTCATTCCATTTTTTATGGAGATAGAGAGAGTAGGAGAGGGAGAAAGTACATACCTTATGACAATCCGTGTGAAAATTGTGTTATTTTATAAAACTTGTTACATTTTGTAAAAAAAGTTTATAAAAACATTTTCATTCTCAACCATTGATGGTGTATTTTAAGAATTTTTATTGAGAATGTAGTTTAAAAGCAATTTGTTCTTGGTTTAATCCTCTTGTTTAGACTTTTTGTCATTTTGAATTCATAATTTTTTTTTTTGAAGATTTGTTGAATTCAATTGACATGTAAATTTTTCATTTTGAAAGAAAATTACCTGTTTGGTCAAAATGTCATCTTCCTGGATCCCTTTTCCTTTCCCAGATTTGACCAACTGAAAGTCAAACCGACTCTAATTGTAAAAGATTGTCATTTCTCTTAGGTATATTTTCAGAGTTGTCTTCTTAGGTTCAGGTTTTAACTTCTATTAGTCAGATTTGTGTCCTAAAAATAGGATTTATCCTCTAACTTTTAACTCTCATATTTTTGTGATCAGTTTTTCGTTCCCTCTCAAATTAGCTATACTAACTTCAAGTGTAATTTATCTTTCTCCTATTTTTCAAAACCTAATTTATATTAAAACAGAATATAATACATATCAAACAAAAAAACAACAAATCAAAGTAAACTAACACACAACCTAGTCTACATCCATAATGAGCATGTCATACATCAAGCTTTGGTGACCTCTGTGATTGATGCTTAATATCAGGCTCCTAGAGATGAGGTTGGCTTGGTTTACTATGGGTATGCTGGTGAATCCCCAAGGTATACCACCAATGTGTAGTTGACTTGTGAAGATTGATAAGCTTGGTCACTAATCTGAGACACATCTGGAACTTGGTCCTGCTGGTGATTTTCTCTTTCATGTCCTTCAGGAGATAGTATGAGAAGTTGTACGATTCTCCCCATACCAAAGCATGAATTAACTCCTGAATCCTAAGAGAGATCAGGTTGAAGTTGGAGGTCTTCCTGCTAAAGCAGACACCCACCTGAGTCATCAGAAACTGCCAGGGCAAAGTCAAGGCAGTCTTTTGCACCTGGTGGGCTCTTCTGGTACCTTATCAGCTTGATGGTTTGGGCGACTCTCTCCCTGATCAATCTGATGATGTCACAATTATCATTGAGGTGCAGATCCATTCGGATGGTTTGCTCATTCACCACTATCGCGAGTCCCTGGATAGTGGCTTCTAGAATAGTGTTGCGATTGTCATCATCAACCACTATAGTCGTGTTCCAGAACTGCTGTAGGATCTCTGCATACACATCGATGTGCATGCTGCCAATGGGGTTCCTCATGAGGAACGCCATCATTGGTGCACACACCCTGAATTCATCGTTCAGAGTTGTTCTAACTCTTGGGTTGTGGTTGGGGGCAAACTTAATTGCCATTTTTGGCAAGGGTTAAGGTTTTGTTTTTGAAGAAGAAGAAGTACAATGTTAGTCTGTAGTGAAAGTGAAGTGAAGTGGAGATTATTTATGGACAATCCAATCTGTCCCATTAATGGTTGATATGGAAGATCCGTTTGCACCCCTATACTCGAGTGATCGTGCCACCAAGTAGTTATGTCAATTGACTCTTCGGTATATGGAAATCTTTGTTAGAGGCCTTGCATTAATGACTACTGCTTTGTATTACTTATTCTACAGATGGCAATGCTACTTTGCTCTAGACTAGACTTAGTGTAAAAAAAAAAATTTAAACTAAACATTATCTCTTAAAAGTAATTATTTTATATAAATTCGTACGAAAAATGAATAACAAAATGTAAAAGAAGTGATCGAGGAAAAGAAAGAAAAAAAAATATATCTATATATATTAAGTATATACATTTGCATGCATGCATGGCTATGAGTCACGTTTTTCTTTCAATGAAATTTGTGATGGTTCAGAAGTTACCATTCCAGTTAGATTTCTGGGATTTGTCCAGCAGTTCACTAAAAGTCTCATTCTGATCAGAATTGATTGTTCCAGATTCTGGCTTTTCATTTACGAAAACTGTTTCATTTTTCAGATGATCTAGGGAGATATTTTCTCAAGATTTTTCAATTTGAGTGTTGTAACACCGCGTGATTTTCACTTTTCATATATTTTAAAATTTATACTTAACAAATTCCAAGTTCGCTTTTATTCGTTTTTTTTTATGTTACTCCTATCAAATCATGACGAGCAGTCATTATAATTTATCCTAATCAATTTAGACGTTATAACAAGAAACTCATTTAGTTAAGATCTTAATATATATTTATTTTAATAAAACATATTATATATATATATATATATATATAGTTGTAATAATACTTTTAGTTAAAAAAAAGGAATACGAGACTTATTTGGATGGTTTGACTTTTACCTCCAACAAAAAGCGACAACAACTTATACATGTATGTGATCGTTTATTTTTATTTTTATTTTTTGTTTGTTTTGATTTCGAATAACAACAGCAGCAGAAGTCAATAACTATTATGGCCCTTTTCAATCAAGCTTAACCACCACTTAAACACCTTCCAACCACTCTAATTACTCCCTTAAATGCCCAATCAACTTACCCCAACTATAAATACAACCCCTCCCCACTCCTTAACCTCTTGTTCATCTCATTTCTCCCTAAAACTCTCTCTAATCTTCAAGGTTTTTGAGCAAACTTCCTGAAAACACATCAGTAAGTTTCTAGGCTCAAACCTTCAATTTTTTTTTTTTTGTTTTTCCTTCTCTTTTCTATTCAAAACTCCTTGGGGAACCCTCTAGGATCTTCACCATGTTTATCCACAGAAGTGTGATAAGGGTAGAGCACCTAAAAGGGGTCCCAAATGAGTTTGTTTTCTGAATTGTTTTTATGTCCTAAGAAATGTTTCATGTGAAGAAACCAACCAAGTCTACTAACAATCTAATGTTAGGAAGATTTGTGCTATGGTATTGGGTGACAAAGGAGAGTCAAGACTCATCCAAATCAGTCCCCCAACTTTACTTAAACATCTTAGCTATACTAAGTTATAATATAAACTTTTACTTTCAAGCTTCTATCTTACTATCTTATTATTAATCTTTAGAAGGTTTGTGGTTACACACTACCTTACCAACTCTCTTGACCCTTCTTGTGCTATGGATTTATCCACACTAGAAAGGGGAAATCCCGTGTCCAAAACCCTCGTTTACCTCATAAGCGAAGTGGTTATGACATGAACTTATCAATCGGATTCACATTCCTAACCTTATACCATCCGAATCATCTATGATGATTTTGTGCTTGGTCTAACTTATTCTCGTGACCATCCGGTTTGCCTTAAAGGCGATTTGTGTTTGGGTTTGCCTAAAAGGCTTGCATGATTATCTTGAATCCATTAATCCAACTCTTGAACCTAAAACGCCTTCCTTTTTAATTCTAGTTAATCAGAGCTAAAGCTTAATCTTCCAAGACTTACTTTTTGGAACTCTATCAAACGCACCCAAAGGTGAGTTCATACTTGTCCCCTTTTTTATTCTTTATTCTTTGGGGCTCAACATGTATCACTATCAAAACTTAAACGATTTCATACTCTTAAAAACTATTATGCTCAATCTAAATGCTATTATGCTATGCCATGCTAGAATTCAAAGTCTTACATACAAAAGTACGATTAGTTAACAACCCACCTTACATGTATAGCGCTATAGGTTGACACGCCGCCCCCTTTATGCGTCATGATAAGATGAAGTCTTTTGTGTTATCGAGTGTTGTTGCCGTTTGTATGGTTCTACGTGCATATGCCTATAACATGATGATTCGAGTAAATTTTCTTATACTATGTACTTAGACTCAAAACTAGTATGCTCACCAATGCTTTATGTGTTGACGGATATTTTATACATGTTGCAAGAAATATTTAATGCTGGTTTATCAAGAAAACTACTTAGGAATGGACTAGAAACACACGCTAGTTTAAATTCTATATTTTGATGTTGTACTTTCCATTTTATGAAACAATTTGTATTATGTTATCTTTTTAGACAATGATTATGCTATGAATGAAATTTTTTTTTAAAATTATATTGTCACAAATTCTAGTGTCATGAAGTCTTTGAACAATCTACCACAAGTCTCGCCCCGATGTATTCCGCCATCGGTTGGGGTATGACAAGTGTCATCTTAATTTGACTCATTTGTTTGAAGTCCAGAATCTACAATTTCCATCTAGATTCTTGACTTACAATGATGTTTAGCATGCCTAACTTGCTTATGATAGTTGTGATGCTTTTCTTCCAAAGGTTTGGTGAAAATATCTATAAGTTGTTTAACTGTGGGAATAAAATACATTTCCACATCACTTTTCTCCACATGATCTTTTCTGAAATCATACATGACATCTATTTGTTTTGTTTTTGAGTGCTGAACTAGATTTGATTTTATGGCTATTGCACTTTTTGAATCACACAGAATTGGTGGTTTTGCAATGTTTAATCCATAGTCTTTGAGTTGAATTTGCATCCACATAACGTACTTGTGAACAACAGCTTGCTGCTACCACAAACTCTGCTTCAGTTGTGGATTTTGATACACAATTATGTTTTTTGAAAGCCCAACACACCCGTTTCTCTCCTAGTATTTGACAATTTCCAGAAGTACTTTTTCTTTCCATTTTATAGCCTGCATGATCAGCATCAGTGTAAGCTGTATGATCTAAATTTGTACCTTTTGGATACGATAATCCAAGATTTGGAGTTCCCTTCAAATACTCGAACACTCTTTTTACAGCTGTTTAATGAGATTCCTTTAGGTTGCACTAATATCTTGCAAGAAAACTTGTTGCAAACATAATATCTGGTCTGCTTGGAGGGTGATATAGAAGTGATCCTATCATCCCTCTATATTTCTGAATGTCCACTGGTTTTCCATCTAGATCAGATTAGAGTGGAACTAGCTTCCTTTGGTGTTTTGGATGACTTGCATTTTTCCAGAAGGTATTTCTCTAAAATTGTTTTGACATATTTGGACTGACAAAGAAATATTCCTTCTTGTGTTTGTTTAACTTCTAAGCCCATGAAAAAGTTTAGTTCACCCATCATACTCATTTCAAAATGGCTAGTCATCAGTTTATCTAATTTATTGCAAAAATCTGGGTTAGTTGACCTAAAAATCATGTCATGAACATAGATTTATACCAAAATAATGTGACCTTTGTGTGTTTTTTTTTATGAAAAGTGATGTATCAATTATTCCCTTCATTAAACACGACTTGATTAAAAATCTAGACAAGGTTTTATACTAAGCTCTAGGAGCTTGTTTCAAGCTATACAAAGCTTTATTCAGTTTGTAGACATGTTTTGGAAAGTTGGGATCTACAAACCCTTATGGCTGTTGAACATAGACCCCGTGTTCAATCTTTCCATTCAGAAATGGTGACTTCAAATCCATTTGGTAGACCGTGAAGTCTTTGTGAGTAGCATAAGCAAGAAAGATCCTTACAACTTCTAATCTGGCCACTAAAGCAAAGGTTTTATCAGAGTCAGTGCTTTCCTTTTTACTATAATATTTTACTACCAGTCTGGCTTTGTTCCTTTTTATAACACCTTGTTCATTAGATTAGTTTCTGATGACCCATTTTGAACCAATGACAGTTTTGTCCTTGGTTTTGGAACTAAAGTCCTAACTTTTCTCTTTTCAAACTGATCCAATTCTTCCTGCATAGCATGTATCAAGTTTTGATCCTGCAAAGCTCAGTCATTGATTTTGATTCTATTAAGCTTAGAAAACTTGCACAAAGATATTCATTAGTAGTTGTAGCTCTAGTTTACACACCCTTATAAGAATCAATTATTATATTTTTAGGTAAATGATCTTTGGTCCACCTCATATTATGAAAAGGTTTTATATTATTCATGTCTTATGTTTCATTTATTTGTTCCCCTGAGATTGTGCATTTTCTGGAATAGGTGTTGTCTGGTTTAAGTTTTGATTGTTTGCACCAGAAGTTTCACCTAACTTATTATTACTCAGGTGGTTTTCACAATTTAAGCTTAACTTATTTAGGGTTTTAAATCTATTTTCCCAAATGACATCCCAGACTTGCATCACATAATTCATTTAACATTTGTTCTGTGTTTTCTGGTATCCTGAAAAATTTCTTGTTTTCAGATTTTGAGTTTTTTGAATTGAGCCTTAGTGATGAGTCATCAAAGGACACATAAATACTTTCTATGACTGTTTTAGAGTATATTATATAAACTCTATAAGTTTTTGATGCCAGAGCGTATCCCAGAAAAACTCTTTTTTCAGCCTTTCTGTCAAGTTTCTCTACACTTTCAAAAGCATTGCAGATGTAATTGATACATCCAAAAACATGTCAAAATTTGACACTTAGGGGTTTCTTAATGATTAATTAGTAAGGTGTTCTTTGAAATCTTTTGTTTATAAGAGGGTTTTTTTTTTTTTTTTTTTTTTTTTTTTTTTTTTTTTTGTGAAGCACACATTAGCAATTGCTTTAGCCTAGAAATATGTTGACAGATTTGAGAATGTCAGCATAGTTCTTGCTGCTTAAACAAGAGTTTTGTTCCTCCTTTCTACAACTCCATTTTATTGAGGAGTTCTAGGTGATGACAAATCATGTGAAATTCCCTTCTTTATCAGAAAAGTTTCTAATATGGAATTTTTAAATTCTCTTCCATTATCACTTCTTATTCTTTTAATCTTTAAGTGATTTTGGATTTTTCGGATATAGTTGATTATCAATTCAGAAGTTTTATTTTTGTTTCTCAAGAAATTAACCTATGTATACCTTGAAAAATCATCAACAATGACATGTATATGTTTCTTACGTGACATGCTTTCCCTGCTGATGGGTCCACACAGATCAATATGAAGTAGTTCCAAAGGTTGTGTTGTAGATGATTCAAATAATGATTTATGTGAGCCTTATTTTGATTTTCCCAATTGGTCAAAGATTAGTAGAGGTCATGTTGCCAAAGAATTATTGAAAATCAATGATGTTGAGTTGTTACTGAAGATGCAAGACCTTTGAAGATATACTAGTTAGGTCTAAGGGGAAGTCTGTTAGTACAGGTTTATTATGATGTCCATTGCCTAGTATATATGTGTTTGTATGTTATGTTAGTTTTTTATAGCTCATTATGATATGTAAGGGCATTTTGGTAATTTGCAGGGGTGAATGCCTAGACAAGAATGGCTTAGCCATTCATGTGGCATTCCAAGCGGGTAAGTATTATTAACCTATTCGCCCCTTCCTACTCGTCCATGCCAGCCATTCGCCGCTAGGGCCTACGGTAAATGTCAACAACTCTATAAGCGAAAGGTGATTGCCCTAATCATTAGTTGTCCATTTTGAGTATTCCTGATATGTTTGATGGTTTGATTCATGTAAGTAATCACCCGAGCTTTGATTCTAATCGAATAACCATTTAAACCATATGCGGAAGCTATTATGTGTGCGTTTGTTATATATTTTTACTAAAACCAAAACCCGAGAATTCGGCAATCGCGTCTCACACAAACCCACGATATTCGAATCATCCGTAAAGGTCCTACACTATGGGAGTTGCAATGCAATCTGGCATGATCTCTTTGGTGTACAGCTAACCTTTCAGATTATCTCGCTTTATTATGTATGGATTAGACAAGCCAATAAGGACACATATTCATGAGTGGTTTCTTACTTTCTTTTGTATCCTAGGTTTCTATTGATGATATTCAGGCCTCTTATTCCATATCCACCGGCCTCTATTGTTGATCGTTGTATTCTCATAGATTGTTGAATACACATCTCACGATGACCATAATTGATCCTAGATATTTGGCACCGCTTGTTAAAAGTTGGTTAGACCCACCACAATCCAATCATCTTAAGGGTGACGTGGAAGTGCAAGGTGTTCCTCAACAGTTATACAACCACATGCACAAGAACCAGTTATTGAACCACGGGTTAAAAACATGCACTAGTGCTAAAATAACAAGCCAAAAAATAAGAACAAAAGGTTAAAGGGTTAAACTTGGAGCACGTTATGGAGGTTACTGAGTTCTTTCAAAATCTTAATGAAGCTTTAGAGGGTGTTGCACATTCCGGGGGTTCTAACTTAGGCATGAGCAAATTGTGGTTCAGTTTGGTTTTTACACATAACCAAAAACGTGAACCGAAGTTCGGTATTATGAAAAAAAAACATAACCGAAACCGATTGGTTAAGGTAGTTCGCTTAATTCGGTTTATATTCCAGTTATAGGTTCGGTTTCAGTAACTTTCGGTTAATTACCAAAAGTAAATTTCTGCAAAATTATAAACTTAAAATAGTTAGTCAAGTGTTTTGAACCTTTTTCAAAAATACACATACGTGATAACATTTTAAAAAATAAATGAAATTCCTAGGAAATACATAAAAAAAATGTTTCAAATACATAGATATACTTGACATACATAGAAAATGCATAAAAATATGTTTCAAATTCATGGATATACATGAAAAGCACATAAATAAATATATAAGTACCAATTCAGTTTCAGTTATTTTGGCTATGGATGAAGGAAAAATCATAACCGTAACCAAATGATTAGGTTTTGGCCATATCTTAACCGCATCCGATCACTTAATTCGGTTTTGGTTATTTTTGGTTCGGTTTGAGTTTTTTCGGTTATCGGTTTTTGTATGCTCAACCCTTGTTCTAAGGCAGTTTTTCCTGGAGAAGAAGATGTGGATATACAGGGTTCAAATTCAGATCATGTCACACCCTCAAATTACCACTTGCGGGTTTTTACCGCGAGGCGCATGACAAACCAGGATCCAAGTCAACGGTCACAATAAACAACACTATATGAAAATACATAACATTCAAAGACATAGTTTTCATAAACCCATAAACTGTAGCGGAAGCATTCAACGAGTTACAAACCGAAGTTTCAATGTTTCAAATGTTTAATGCAAAACGTGAACTAAAATCTAGACGCCAGTGCAGACCCATGCGCCTAGTTCCATTTACTGCTACCTTAGCGACCTGAGAAAAACATGCCAAAAAGATGTCAACATATAATGCTGGTGAGTTCACAGGTTTGTTCAAAATGCTATCAAGATGTTACCAGAATGTTACCATGTCCATACTATATCCATGTTACCAAGTACGCTAGCTAGGCGTATGTTTTGTTACTACTACGATTGGAAAACCATTACTAGACTGTTACCATGTGTTCAGCCCTAAAAACGCTTCAAGATTGTTTGAGAGCGTTTTGGGACGGTTAGGGTTTGTGAAATGATGAAAAATGACAAAGGTTGGTATTTATACTAATCTTCCTTCGCCCCAATTCATTGGTCGAAGGTGGTCTCCTTCGCCCCTTTCACAGGGTCGAATGAGACCTGATTGGTCGAAGGGAATTCCTCAAATTCCACTTCCCTGGTTCGCCCACTTGCATGGGTCGAACCAGACACTTTCCTTCTCCTTCGACCACTCGAAGGGGTCGAACCAGAACCCCTTTTTAACTAGTTTTCCAGTTTGTCGTGTTTAACGCATTCTAACACATCTTAACACATAAGCGTGCATCCTTAGTCTATATTTAACACATTAAAGCACAGATAATCATTTAAACATCGTTTAAACACATCTATGTATATAATCCACCACACGACCCATAATCTACACATATACTTAATTAGTTCATGTAATGTCACCAACAACGGAACCCGGTACTAGTGTATTACCAAAACGATTCCCAATGATCCTCCAGATCATTGTACCCTGGACAATCCTAACTTGACCCGACTCAACTAACCCAGTTAAGTTTGTTTATAAACGTTTCTCGCTAAGGTAGACTTAGATGTCACTAATATGTTTAAGCCGAACATGCCGGGTGTCACATCATCCCCACGTTGAAAGAATTTTCGTCCCGAAAATTGCGCAAAGCCCAAAAGAAAGAAACGAAAAGAACAGAACGAAAAGAAACTTACCAGATGTCACATCATCCCCACGTTGAAAGGAATCTCGACCCGAGATTCATTCCGCTTCAGCAGTAACATGCCTCGATTCAAAAGCGCGTTTCGGAAAGAGATGAGGATACTTAGATTTCATCTGATCCTCCCGTTCCCATGTGAACTCCGGTCCACGGTTCGAGTTCCAACGGACTTTAACGATGCGGATTTTACTCCGACGAAGGCTACGAATCTTGTAGTCGAGAATCTCGACAGGTTCCTCCACAATACGAAGACGATCATCAACCTTGATCTCTTCCAGTGGTACAATGAGAGATTCATCAGCCAAACACTTCTTCAAGTTAGACACATGGAAGACGTTGTGTACACTACCGAGCTCCGCCGGTAAATCAAGTCTGTATGTCACCGGTCCAATCCGATCCAGAATTGCGAACGGTCCAACATAACGAGGGTTAAGCTTGCCACGCTTTCCGAAGCGTATAACGCCCTTCCATGGTGAAACTTTCAGAAGTACCTTGTCCCCAACCTGGAACTCTAAAGGTTTTCGACGGCGATCGGCATAGCTCTTCTGACGATCCCGTGCAGCAGCCAAACGTTGACGGATCTGTACGATTTTCTCCGAAGTTTCGTACACGAGTTCCGGACCAGTGAGCTGGCTCTCGCCCACCTCGGCCCAACAAAGTGGTGATCGACATTTCCGTCCGTAAAGAGCCTCGAACGGAGCTGCCTTGATGCTAGAGTGATAGCTGTTGTTGTAGGAGAACTCCACTAACGGCAGGTGGATCTCCCAACTTTTGCCAAAATCGATAACACATGCCCGAAGCATGTCTTCCAAGGTTTGAATCGTTCGCTCACTCTGTCCATCAGTTTGCGGATGATAAGCCGTACTCATATCCAACTGAGTACCCAAAGCCTTGTGCAGAGCCTTCCAGAAACGCGAAGCGAAACGAGAATCACGATCAGAGATAATAGAAACAGGCACCCCGTGCCGAGCAACCACCTCCTTAAGGTAAAGACGAGCTAACCGCTCGAGTCCATCGGTTTCCTTAATAGGTATAAAACGTGCCGATATTGTCAGCCGGTCAACAATCACCCAGATCATATCGTAACCGCTAGGTGACCTCGGCAGTTTGGTGACAAAATCCATCGTGATTCGTTCCCACTTCCATTCTGGAACCTCTGGTTGTTGCAGGAGACCAGACGGCCTCTGATACTCCACCTTGACTTTAGCACAAGTCAAACATTTGCTGACGTAAGAAGCTATGTCAGCTTTCATGTTCGGCCACCAATAAAGTATCTTCAAATCCTGATACATCTTATCGGAGCCAGGGTGAATAGAATACCGGGATTTGTGAGCTTCGTCCAGAACAAGCTCGCGCAATCCCCCGAACAATGGAACCCAAACACGTCCCGCAAAATAGTGTAAGCCATCAGTCCTGAGTTCAAGATGCTTGTTAGCACTGTGCATAGTTTCAGCCTTAAGGTTTTCCTCCTTCAAGGCTTCCAACTGTGCAGAACGGATTCGGTCAGGCAACGACGAATGAATGGTGAGCTGTAAGGCTCGAACACGGCGAGGGTTCGCAGACTCCTTCCTGCTCAAGGCGTCCGCCACAACGTTCGCCTTGCCAGGATGGTATTTGATGGCACAGTCATAATCGTTTAGGAGTTCAACCCAGCGACGCTGCCGCATGTTCAACACCTTCTGGTCGAAAATATGCTGAAGACTCTTGTGATCGGTATATACTTCACACTTGGTACCGTACAAGTAATGTCTCCAGATTTTCAACGCAAAGACTACCGCACCCAGTTCCAAGTCATGAGTAGTGTAGTTCTTCTCATGAACTTTGAGTTGGCGAGAAGCATAAGCAATAACCTTCCCCCGCTGCATCAACACGCAACCGAGACCACGAATAGAAGCATCACAGTACACAACGAAATCATCAGTGCCTTCCGGCAAGGATAATATAGGTGCAGAACAAAGTTTAAGCTTTAGCATCTGAAATGCTGATTCTTGTGGTTCATCCCAGTCGAACTTTCGGTCCTTCTGGGTAAGAGCAGTGAGGGGTTGAGCGATCTTCGAAAATCCCTCGATGAAACGACGATAATAACCCGCAAGACCTAGGAATTGCCGCACCTCGGATGGCGTCTTTGGTGCTTCCCAGTCCTTAATAGCTTTGATCTTAGCCGGATCGACATGAATTCCCAGTTCATTCACCACATGTCCTAGGAATTGAACTTCACGCAAGCAAAAATCACACTTCGAGAACTTAGCATACAACTGCTCCTGTCTCAAAAGTTCTAAAACCAACCGCAGATGTTCCTCATGATCCGCCTTGTTCTTGGAATAGATCAGAATGTCGTCAATGAACACGATGACGAACTTATCAAGGTAAGGTTTGCAAACGCGGTTCATCAAATCCATGAACACCGCCGGTGCGTTAGTGAGACCAAAAGGCATGACCAAGAACTCAAAATGGCCATAACGAGTGCGAAAAGCAGTCTTCTGAATATCAGCTTCCCTGACGCGCAACTGGTGATAACCGGACCGCAAATCAATCTTCGAATAGTAGCTAGAGCCCTGAAGCTGGTCAAAGAGATCATCAATGCGAGGAAGAGGATAACGATTCTTGATGGTCACTTTGTTCAGCTCACGATAATCAATACACATACGAAGACTTCCGTCCTTCTTCTTCACAAACAAAATAGGAGCTCCCCACGGGGAAGAACTCGGTCGAATGAAACCCTTTTCCAAGAGTTCCTGCAACTGGCTAGACAACTCTTGCATCTCAGGAGGTGCAAGACGATACGGAGCTCGGGCAATAGGAGCTGCGCCCGGAGTGAGATCAATACCAAACTCAACCTGACGATGGGGAGGAAGACCAGGTAAATCATCAGGAAACACATCAGAAAAGTCACGAACCACCGGGATATCCTCGATCTTCTTCTCATCGTCAGTAGAAACGTTAACAAGTGCCAGAATGGCCGAACAACCCTTCCGAAGATACTTACGGGCTTTCATGCTAGAAATGATACTCAGCGGAGCACCGCTTTTCTCGCCACGAACCGAAAGAATCTCTCCATCAGGGAGAGGGATCCGAATAACCTTGTCAAAACAAACGATCTCCGCGCGATACAACGATAACCAATCCATGCCAACCACGACATCAAAACTACCCAGAGGTACCGGCATAAGGTCAATGGGGAAAGACAAACCCGACAGTTCCAAGCGACATTCCCTAAGGGTATGTGTCGCTTCGATTTTCTTACCATCAGCCAATTCTATTAAGTACTTAGCCTCTAAAGGTGTGGGTACTATATCTAGCAATCGACTAATATCCAAAGATACGAAACTCTTATCGGCACCAGAATCAAACAAGACAGAAACATAGCGATCATTAAGAAGGAACGTACCGGTAACTGTGTCTGGATCCTACCTAGCCTCTGCAGATCCAATGACGAAAGCACGTGCAGTCCTGCCTCCGCCGCCATTGTTCCCGTTACCGTTCCCGTTCTTCCCGTTTTCGCCCTGTTTCAGCTTGGGACAGTCACGCTTGAAATGCCCCGTGTCACCACAGTTGTAACACCCCTGCCTCCCCTGAGTCCCCTAAACAGCGAGAGCAGGAGCAGGAGTAGAGGTACGAGCTTGGGTTGATGGAAGTGCTGCCCTGCAATCCTTGGCCAAGTGCCCAAGCTGGTTGCACCGATGACAGCGTGCCTTATCACAGTTCCCCGAGTGATGGTATCCACACCGGTTACACTTGGGGTGCTTCCCGATATATCCACCTGTCTTCTGCCCCGAAGACGATCCAGACGACTCAAACTTCTTCGCCGGCTGAGCTGGCACCACACTCTTCCCCACACTCTCCCACTTCCTCTTGTTTCCCTCAGCAGCCTTCACAGTAGCACCCTTGGGTGGCAAAACGCCTTCCGCCACCTTCAGGTTAGTCATCCGATGAGCTGATCGGACAACTTCAGCAATAGTGGGAAGATTCCCAGCAGCCACCAACCCAGCAATCTCGGGCACTAGTCCAGACACATAGTGCTCGATCCTCCTGTACTCGGGTGTGTGTAAGTCAGGACACAACACCGCCAGCTCGTTCCTCCTCACAGTGTACTCCTCAATCTCTGACCCAACCATCTTGAAACTCCAGACCTCATGCTCCAACTTCTGAATCTCCTCCCTCGGACAGTACTCACCTCTCAAAAGCTGCACAAACTCCGCCCAAGGCATAGCAATAGCCTCTCCCAATCCCACGTTTTGTGTAGTAGCATTCCACCACGACAATGCAGGCCCTTCAAATGTCGTAGTAGCATACTCCACCCGGTCCCCAGCAGGACAGTTACACGTAACAAAGACAGATTCAACCTTCTCCAACCATCGGAGCAGTCCCACCGCTCCCTCAGTTCCAGCGAAGTTATGGGGCTGACAGTCCCTAAACTTCTTGTAAGAGCACTGAGGTGGGGGTGGATTGGCACCAGCACCTGAAACACGGTACACGAATAAAACACAAACGAAAAGGCACGAAACCCGAAAATGAGACAAGATCGACAGAAATCAACTCACCACCCATGGCATTAATCCCAGCCTGGAAATTAGCCATAGCCATGTTCACTTGCTGCTGGAGCAAGTTGTTCAGTTCAGCTTGGGTCATGTTGATGTTTCCACGACCACCGCCTCCGGCACGACCACCGCCGCCAGCACGGCCACCACCGCCACCACGACGTCCACCACCGCGAGCACCAGACATGATCTAACAAATCAAGAAATCGAGAGATTCAGATTCACTTCCAGTGTCAGCCACTAGAAATTTACAAGAGTTAACCTACGGACAAATTCAGGACTATACATCCAAACTCGAAGTCCATCGGGATTTTCATGCATTCCAGTTTATTATTTCGTGTGCACCCGAAATGATAAACTGCTCTACATGGTCCTCCAGGTGTACCCCTAATCCAGACCCCAGTCACTGAATATCATCGCCTAGTAACGTGTTACGATAGGTGCAAGTGTAAGAAGGCATGTGTGTGCTAGAACCAACAAATCAACCCCTCCTCCTTCAATCCAGAAGAAGAAGACAAGAGTAGGTAAGAACCCAAATAAAAGCGGATGATGTAACGGAGAGACATGATGATGATGTAAGGACACCCCGACAACGTTAGTACGTATCCCACTAATAGACCCAAAGTATGTGACCGTCTAGTGTGTGCGACTCGGCTATAGACCAGACTCTACATGCAGTCCTAGTTCACTATAACCATTGGCTCTGATACCAATCTGTCACACCCTCAAATTACCACTTGCGGGGTTTTACCGCGAGGCGCATGACAAACCAGGATCCAAGTCAACGGTCACAATAAACAACACTATATGAAAATACATAACATTCAAAGACATAGTTTTCATAAACCCATAAACTGTAGCGGAAGCATTCAACGAGTTACAAACCGAAGTTTCAATGTTTCAAATGTTTAATGCAAAACGTGAACTAAAATCTAGACGCCAGTGCAGACCCGTGCGCCTAGTTCCATTTACTGCTACCTTAGCGACCTGAGAAAAACATGCCAAAAAGATGTCAACATATAATGCTGGTGAGTTCACAGGTTTGTTCAAAATGCTATCAAGATGTTACCAGAATGTTACCATGTCCATACTATATCCATGTTACCAAGTACGCTAGCTAGGCGTATGTTTTGTTACTACTACGATTGGAAAACCATTACTAGACTGTTACCATGTGTTCAGCCCGATGTGTTGTAGCCACGCTACGAGTGTTACCAGTTCGAGACAATATGCACCCGCCCGGCCCTCCAAGCCGTCGAGTGGGGTTTGTCAAACCCAATAGATCTATCCACATTTCCCCCGTTGTGCATTCCCGCACATTCATGGTTTCCCCCGGGACTTTAAAAGATCGTATAGTACACAAGTTTAAAACCATAGCATGACATATGTTACCAAAATAGTTTAGTGCATGTTTTCTCCCCCAAAAGTTAAAGCAGTAAAAAGTGGGGCCGTGAACTCACCTTGAGTAGCGTTCTTCAAATATAAGTAAAGATGTTTAGCCCTTGATAATCCCTCTACCGGGGATCTATCAAAATGTTCACATAAGTGTTCTGACTAATAACCATAAGGTTATCTAGTCCCCGATTGTCCAGATCGTAACCAAGTATGTTTTAAAACGTGTTTAGATGTTTAACCGACACACTAGACCGACCCGACATCCCGTTGGTGACCCATTACCCTAACTAATCAAGTACACATAGATTACACACAAGGTTCAAGCATAAAACACTTAGTTTGTATCAAAAATCTCATTTCTGCATCAGAACGGTCGAACCAGTCAGTTTTAAGTCTCCTTCACACCTTTTAGTCTCCTTCGCACCTTTTACGTCTCGTTCGACCGTTTGATGCTTCCTTCGCCCGTTTTATTACGTTCGTCCAATGAAAAGCCAGGTTCGACCCTGGATCCCTCCTTCGCACCATCGACTGGTCGAAGGGGGCCAGGTTCGCCCCTGTTGTATAATTTTTCCTAAAAACGCTTCAAACACATTCAAAACGACTCGAAACATCATCAAACACAGCAGTCAAGCATGGATAACTTATCCCTACAAAACCCCATCGATTTCCCCCGATAATACGTCTGTTTTAGCCCTTTCCCAAAATGGTAAAGATTATGGAAACATCACTTTCATGCATGAATTATTTACCCAATTTGGAAACTTTTGAAATCGATTCATGTTTAGCTTAAAATACTCAGTTTGTCGATTATCCAATCTTTCTTATTCATTCTATTGATCATAAATATTCATACATCAAGTATTAATCCGATAAAACCCCCAAATATTATTATATCCATTCCTAACCCTAGACAACAATATTCCCTCATTAACAACAATCCTATATCATGTTTCTATCATAGATATAGCAGCAAATCAGTGAACAACACATAACACCACATAACACACAATTTACACATGTTGTTCATTATGAAAACCTATGTTAAATGATCATGTTTTGATTTAGGAAGATGTTTAAAAGGTTTTCAATCATAAAAACACCTTTAGAACAGATCCGGACAATTAGGGTTAGATGAAAACGAATTAAAATGCTTTTAAAAGATTTAGGATTATGAACACACCTTGGATTCTTGTTTGGATGTTGTAGATGGGTTAGATTATGAAAAAGAAGAGCAAAAACTCCTTCCTTAGTGTTCAAGATCGTTTGAGAGCGTTTTGGGACGGTTAGGGTTTGTGAAATGATGAAAAATGACAAAGGTTGGTATTTATACTAATCTTCCTTCGCCCCAATTCATTGGTCGAAGGTGGTCTCCTTCGCCCCTTTCACAGGGTCGAATGAGACCTGATTGGTCGAAGGGAATTCCTCAAATTCCACTTCCCTGGTTCGCCCACTTGCATGGGTCGAACCAGACACTTTCCTTCTCCTTCGACCACTCGAAGGGGTCGAACCAGAACCCCTTTTTAACTAGTTTTCCAGTTTGTCGTGTTTAACGCATTCTAACACATCTTAACACATAAGCGTGCATCCTTAGTCTATATTTAACACATTAAAGCACAGATAATCATTTAAACATCGTTTAAACACATCTATGTATATAATCCACCACACGACCCATAATCTACACATATACTTAATTAGTTCATGTAATGTCACCAACAACGGAACCCGGTACTAGTGTATTACCAAAACGATTCCCAATGATCCTCCAGATCATTGTACCCTGGACAATCCTAACTTGACCCGACTCAACTAACCCAGTTAAGTTTGTTTATAAACGTTTCTCGCTAAGGTAGACTTAGATGTCACTAATATGTTTAAGCCGAACATGCCGGGTGTCACAGATCATAACAGCGAAACAAAATTTGATGATGATGATGATATTAAAACTTGACATTTTAAGAAGTATGTAGTTGTTGGTTTTATGACACAATTGAAGAATTCATCAGGTCCTTCTTCTGAATCTTCAAGTGTTTAAAGAAAGAAAGATGATACACATTTCACATTACCAACCAGATCACATGAAGATAAAGATGACGCGTCAGGCTATAGTTTGTGTGACACTCCGCACTTTCGAGTTAATAGTTTAACCTAACTCTAGTTAAATTACATGATAGTTCATAACATTGCACTTGAATAGGATTAGTTAAGTGATTCGTATGGTACAACGTTATAGGTTAATAACTGCACGGAATGGTAATTCAGGGAATTACCGGACTACGTACACGATTATAGATTAATAACTGCACAAATGGTAATTCGGGGAATTACCGGATCGTATACACAAGTATCGAACCTTAAACGTTGGTGAATTGAGAAAATGGAAAATTGTGAATTAATGGTGTGATAATAATGGCAATTACGTGCTTCTGTGAAACTATATGCAAACTGTATATGATTACGTGAATATAAACCGAATGCGTTATTAAAAACCATAATCGGTGAACTGTTAGGATGGTTGGGGTCTAAATACATGGGGTTATGCTAGATATGGTCCAAAATAGCGAAAACATCGAAGAAAACACGCAATGCCCTGGACTGGGCCACCCGGAACGAGCCGAGGCCAAGTGAGCGACCGCTCACTTGGACCGAGCGGCCGCTCAGCGGGTGCGACGAGTTAAACCGACTTAAAACCCTTATTTAAGCTATCTTAAGCCCCAAGAACCTCATAACGTTAACCCTAATCGTCCCTAACACCCCTCTTATGAAAAATACATCCCCTAACACCTGCTAAAACTCAAGAACATCATTCGGGAGGCGTAGAAGGTCTTCGGTTGGTGATCTTGAAGTGCTTTCGGTATAACATTCAACCTTTTATGCTTTAATTTTCTTTAATATGTTTTTAAACATCATAACAAAGTTTTTCCAGGTTCGAAACGTTTTTATAAAGATTAAAACTTGATGTTTGTAAAGGTTTAACACGTTAAACATGATGTTATGTGATGATTATTGTATGTGTTGCATAATATTGCTTGTTCTTGATGTTTTAGACTTCTAGGGTTTATGATTGATGATCTTTGACATGTATCTTGCAAGGTTTTGATCAGGTTATGTCTTAATGATATTGTATAATGATTGTTGGGTGTTATTGATCGATTATATGCATAGATGATTGATTACAACTACGGTTTATGCATGTTTAAAATCTGGACAGAATATTTAGGTCGACTTGTAGAGCCTGTAACGTAGCATTAAAATATTTTTTTTGATGATTTCTTTGCATGATCATGTTGTACAAGGTCTTAGCTTTTCATAATGGGCAAAATCATCTGATTTGGACGTCGTTTGATGCGTTTTTGGAATTTTCATTGATTAAAGGTCTAATAAGATTTTCGGATTAATATTTTGGGTCAACTTTAAACGACAATAACTTGAGTTTTACAAAGAGTTAGGTTATGAAATTTGGACAGTAGGTCGACATTGGTAAAACTTGGCTTTTCCAAATGGATTCATTCCGTTTGGATGAATACACAATTTTTGGAAATTTTCTATTAATCTGATATGTTGTGAGTATTTTCTGGACCTAGCTGTATTGTATGATTTTTCATAATTTTTTTGTATGGTTTTATCTCGAAATAAAATATGGACATGACCCGTAGACTCTCTGGAATATTTAGTAAAAGTTTTGGAGTCTAACACATTGAATAAGTATTTTAATAAATTGATTTTCACAACGCATAATCTGTCTTAAAAACGCACATTATGTTGTGTACGCTTATGTGTCTATTTGAAGTCTTGTATGACTTGATATTAACATGAACTTGTATGACCACTTATATGTGATGTATGTGAAGTGTGTGACTGATGTTAATCATAACGTTCACCGACGGGTTCGTAAGGTTTACTGGTGCATATAGAAACACTAGGTGTCACTCACACGGTTTTGTATTTTAAAATGTCTTTGACAAACGGGTTATATGGTGTATTGATTATACACATATACTCACTTAGTGACACATGTAATAGGAAGTCGGTAGCACATTCTATTTGTGAAGTTTGGATTATTTGCTTGCAACCTAAGGTGAGTTTCACTATTCTTTTCTCAAAAGCATGCGTCTAGGGGAGACAACTTAATGTTTCTAGTCCAAGTTTGGGGACTACTGTTTTCATCCTGGGTTTTGGGATACATTGATTCACTAAGTGAATCGGGTTTTGCTAGTTTCACACATTTTGTCCTTGATGAACTAGACTGCATTCTATCACGGAAGTCCTTCACTATTTACCGAATGAGTTGTCGGGTTATGGCAAGCGCGTTACTAGTTGATAACGCTATTAGGTTTGACAAACCTAACGCCGTGCTGGGAGCCGGGCGTGAACTACGACCTTAGATTTTATCATTGTGTTAGGCAATGATGGGAGGCAAAAACCAGCTCACGGTGCGAGTGCATCGTTTAAATAGCAGTTTGGTACTTTCATTGTTTAGTTATCATGAATGGGTTAGCTACCCATGGCACACGCTGAACTAGTGGTTTGGTTATTGATTACTGTTTTTGGGTTTGGAAAATCTAACTGTTGTTCTTGGTTTGGGAAACCTACACTTTTACTTACCTTACTTTGTGAACTCATCAACTTTATGTTGACACACGCTAGCATGCTTTTGCAGGTCTCTAGGTACGGAGCACGTTAGGGCATGCGTCATTGTGTCATGGGATAATTGAACACTGTTAATTCTTATATTGCTTTTCATTCATTTGGTCTTATTTTGGTCGCATTGTTTTGCGCATGGTTTTAAAATGGCTATGTTTGGTTTACGCTTCCGCGACTTATCTAAACTTTTTGGCTAAACGTTAAACTTGATTTTTGAAAACGAACTAAATGGTTTGGGCATTTAGAGTCGTTCATATGACTTATGGCTATGGGATACTGGTATGTCACGCGCCTCACGGTATAGGTATAAACCCCGCAGTAGAAATTTGAGGGTGTGATAGTTTGAAACCAAGAAAATTAAGACGTAAGATGACCATGTCACATGGGACTGAACGGGCAGCTACTGATCACTGGAAGCTACAACAACAGAAACAACAACATAAGTAGTATTTTTTTTTTACAGTTACAACCTCAGCACCATCGATAATAACAACACTGGAGACATCTATCACTTCTATTGTTCCACTTGGCGTTACAATCTCAGTGGTGTTTCTCTATGTTGAAGCAACTATTGTCACACAAACTCTTTTGCCAAGAGTTAGTGAACTACCGTCTTTACTACGTGTTTCTTCTCACCCTTAAACCTTTGCTTCCATACCACATGTTGGGATTATCAAAGCATAAACTCTATAAATAACATAAGAATGGTTGATACTTTTATTGACAATTGATTATCCTTAAATATCTAGCAAAGTACAACATTAAAACAAGTAAACTACATAACAACGATAACAAACTTAAACACATGGTGCACTTCTTCCGCAATACTCGTATCCATGACTCCTCGTACGCATAACTCTTAGCGCCACTACGATAGCATTCCAACATTCACTAGCATGATACATTCAATAACTTTCCAAACTTCAAACAACTACTTGCAGATTCTTCACAAGATCAGCTATTGACATAACGAAGTCATCATTTTTCTGCAAAAACTAATTGAAAATGAATGAGAACTATGTTCGCATATATGTTATATATTAAATTAAAGAACCTAAAAGATAAATTCATTCATATAAGCTAACCTTGGCTACAACCGTGACAAGAAGAGTAGTACCAGCAAACGGCATGGTGCTGCTAGTAATGATAGATAAACCAAACTTCTGCATCTCACTTAGCAATTTCACTAATGATATGCACTTCTTCTCGCTGTAGATTTCTACAAGTAAATTGCAACCACATGTCATCACTTCGATCACTGGAGTGCAGGAGATACTATTATCTTTAAAGTTTGCTTCATTAGAAGAGGAGCCATTATCATTACGACTACTAAACTTTGGTCTCTTACTGGTTATAATTAATTCGTGCATTTTCTTTCTCTCAAGTTCCTTCACGCGATATTCAAGTTCTTGGATGTAATTAGCTGCATCTTCTAGCACCGTTGCTTTATCCGTCTGCCACAAAAGGGTGAGATCACAAGAAAAAAATAAACAGTTATTTATTTATTTATTAAGCTACAAGAGTGCTCTTATTTGGTTGAGTGGCATGTAAATGATACTACCCAGTCTCTGTCTCGTTTTGCATATTTGGAGCCTCGTTGACGATGAACATTCTAGGTTAAAAAGGTTTTCGGAAATTTGTAGAAGTCCGCAATCATTGATCGCGGACTTCATGAATTTCTTAAATTTATTCATTCCAATTCTGCAATCCGGGATTGGAGACTACCTAGATTCATTTACATGAATCATCATCATCATCATACTAAGTTAATTCCACCTATAGCAAAGCTAAGGTAGGGTCTGAGGAGGGTAAGATGTAGACAGCCTTATACCTCTACCCCTAAGAATAGAGAGGCTGCTTCCAGTGAGACCCCCGGCTCGATGTGGTTTGGTATCAAGCCATGGACATAAAGAACAGAAACACTTAGCAATCGAGACAAACCCGATCGGTGTATGTACCCCTTTGTCTTTTGCCTATCCACGCCACCACATGATGCATGATTAACAGTCCGTCGTTTTTAACGTTATTTTTACGAAATTAGTAAAATAACGTTAAAACTAGTGCAACTTACTTTTGCCCCATAAATGCCACACACATATATTATATGCGTACACTGTAAGTGTAAGTGAGGCGTTTTTCAATTTACATGAATGAAACTACTTATAAAAAAAATCCTTATATTTATACTAAAATCCAACTACTGTGCATGTTGTGGGACATGAACCACACTACTATGGTGGAAATAAAAACATGTTACCATTATTGGTAAAAAAAAGGAACTAAATAATTAAAATAACTAACTTATTAGTTTGTAGGGTTTACGCTAGGAAGTTTGCATTACTACCTTTTTGAGGTTTGGAACAAGTGAAGACAAAGAACTAAATCGCTGAGCCAACTTTTGTCTTCTCTTCCTCTCAGCCAACAGATGATCTTGAACCTGAATCGGATTCCTAACCGTGGTCGGAACGTTTTTCTTACCGGCTGCCGTGTAACCATACGAATCATTAAATGAAGGGAACTCATCTTTTGGCTTCGTATCTCCAAAAGATATAGTGAAAGAGTTAGGTGTATCATATACTAGCTTCGTCTTAGGTTTTTCGATTGAAGGCAATTTCTTGTTGAATGGTTCTTCAAGGCACTTGTGAGTTCCAAAAGATTGATCAATAGAAAACGGTGTTTCGGTGTAGCTATCAGCTGATAAAAGTGAATCAATATTGAAATCATCCGTTGGATAATAACAATAATAAGGTTTGTTTATCTGATATTGATTTATGAACTCTTGGTCTTGCATTTCCTAAAATTTGGATTCAACAAACAAATCAATAAAAAAAAATATATAGATAAATTCTAAACAAGTGTTACGATTTACTTACTAGTTCCTGTAGCCAAGATGAAGGAATATCCATAGTTCAAATTTGTCAGTATTTAGTTTGCTGAAAGTAGAGAAACAGTATCCATCAGTTAATTAAAATGTCAGTGTTAGTACACATAAGATGAACATGCGTATACCACACTTTTCTGAATGATTAACGATGAAAAAATGGTGTTCGACGTACGAGAAATTTGGCGTTATATTGTGCACGAAATCTTTTGATGATTGAAACTTAATTTGAAAGAGAAAAAAAAAAAAAAAAAAAGGTTTCATGGGACGTTTTAAAATACTGAAACAGATATGTATCATTAGGATCTTCTTTTTGACAACTCAAAAACTTCTTACATTCATGCAACCTAGAAAATGTTCACGGATTCACGTTTACTAATAGCTTGATATATATGAAAACAAATAATAACCCATTAGGAAAAGGGGGTGGAGGGTGTTACCTTTGATTCTTTGAAAAACAAAGAACAGTGTTTTTATTGACTTTTGTTAAAATGTTAATGTCTTAAGGTGTATATATGCATGGGAGTGTGGAAATGAAAATTTAAATTGCAAGGAAATTAACCCCATTCTTCGATGATCGCATAATTTGTAGCTAAATTTTATTTTTATTATTTAAAGAGTATGTTTGTAATACTTCCTTCATCTTCTATTCATATTAATCACTTTTTCTTTCCATTATTTTTTTTAACGGCTAACAAACGATTTCTTAACTGCCTGGAGTCAGGGCCGGTTATTAGAGGGTGCGGAGTGGACTCCCGGCCTAAGCCCACTTTCTAGAGAGACACAATAAGTATGGTTAGACTGTGTTCACTAAAAATACTTTCGATTTGTGTGACTGTTAAAAACCTGCAAGTGATGTTAAAGAGGTGTAAAGAAGATGAAGGGTAGTTAAGTAAAATCTGCATTCGTTACTGTATAGGGGTGGGTTAAATGAGGGAACCTTAAAAGAGTGAGGAAAATTTGTTAGCGATGATAGTTATCGAAAACGTATTGTTGGAAAAATAAACTGTGAAGAATTGATTCATCAGGGCACATAATTCGTGGTTCGACCCGGGCACATATATTCTCAGGGATGGCCCTGCCCAGACTATCCACCAATTGGTTACAAAAGCACCCCATACGTCCCTAAGTGCAGACACGTCTTAGGTGCCCGCCCACAGGTAGCGCTTGGTAGCCAAAACCCATCAAGCCACTAGTTCCAAGGAAAACCTGACTCCCCACCCGTCAAAAGCCACGACAGTAGAAAATCAGTAAAACCTGGTGAGATCAAGAATTGAACCTGGCACCTCAAGAAGGGTATGCTCTACCCATCATTTCCCATGCCACTCCACCACAAAGGTGGGGGACTTTCTAATCCTCATTTGATCAATCATTAATCCGTCATTTCACCTTCATCAATCCATCGAGTTCTTCCATTCGATAATATTTTTTTCATTTTTTTACAACAACTAGTGTCATTCAAAGCGGCGCGTTGCGCCTAGGTTAATCAAGGTTATTTGGCTCACGGTGGACCTCCTCCCTTACCTAACTAAAATCGTATAAAGTAGGATAAAAACACAAATACATTGAGAAGACTATATAAAAAAAACATGCATGTAAGGCGTTGAATGAAACCCAGTTATAAAAAGATGATGCAGACCTGAAATGTGTTTGCTGCAATAAAAAAACACCAGACATTTGTAAGCACTACAGAACTTACCTAATTCTTCCTAGGCTCACATGACTTTCAAAAAAAGACATTCAAACATACCATATATAAAAGTGTACATAATTTCATATTGACAACATTAAATCCACCATCAACGTGTTCAAAACAATTCAAGTCTAGTATGAACGACAATTATGTGGCCTCTTTCTAGCTGTCAGTTTCTCATTCTTAGTTCTTTTGTCCGCTTTGTGTCCAAAGCCTATTTGAGCCTGTAACCGAGAAGAACCAGCAATGTACTCGCGAAAGCACACCTTTATACGGAAGGGGAAAGAAAACCTTGCACAAATGAATGTTGTAACAGCAAGATACAAGAATTCATAAATCTAGGTTAAACCAACAAACCAAATTAGTAATTACAGCAAACAATTGCAACAACTTACAGCACAAAAGGTAGAAAGTTAGCAAACGAAACGGGAACCTACAATAGTAAAACAACATAAATAAATCCAAGTTAAATAACAACAATTGATAACAATACCAGTAGCAAACCAAAATTTAAACTTTAGAAGTGAGTAGAAGCACACCTGGGCTGCTGAAATCAACACTTGCATTGTTGACATAAAAGCGACCTCAAAAGCAACGTAGCCATTTGTTGTCAAAGTTGTAAGCGCAGAAATGACGAACATAATATACCAAAGCCGAGAGCAAAAACCAGACCAGTTTCACAAATAAGTTCAACAGGATACTTGAACATATAATTCTATTAACTATACCTGATCAGTACCCTAAGGATAAACCCAAAATATTGTTGGTTACAACTGCAAGGTTGTGGAAAATGAATGTATAAGAAACAAACTTGAGCCTTTTGATTTTTTTCCGCAAATTCAGATTATTTTATTGATTTCACTCTATCCACAATTGCAAATCCAATCATTTGACACCAATACACCCAACAAATTATATTCTTAAATGGAATACAGGTTAAGTAAATTAATATTGTGAGAATGTTACATACGCGCTCGAAAAAAAGAAATTAACTTCGCATAATAGCTTTATCATTTTAACGGCAAACCATAAAGGGTCTTTTTTAACTATTAACTTTGTGTATCGATAACAATATATAAAATGCAAATAAAGTCAGCATACCAATAACTGAGCTAAACATTCAGGCGGCACCAATACGCAATGCAAAAACAACAGTTGTCGCGCCATTTTTTACTTAAGTTTTTGCTTTCTCTTATCTTTCACATATATGGTAAAAACAAACTAAGCTTAATCCGAATAATATTTGGTAGGTTAACAAAATAACTTTCATTAAAACAAATTCTGATCCAAGATTGTCATACAAAATTCATTGTTCAACAGTAAAGCTAAAAACAATACCAAAAGATATAACCTCTGTATGCTTCAAAGTTCAAATTAATGAGTGATAGAAGACCTTTTCTTTTAGTCAAATAAGTTGAATCCCATATCCTACAATCCACATACATTCAAATATATTAACAGTATACACTTTGTTAAACATGTTAGGATTGACAATAATATTAAAATACAACAATGAACTTTGACAAGGAGTAGAAAAACTTACATCATCAAACTCCTCTTTCTCTTCAACTTTCTCGTCCTCTTTCAGCTCAGAAACAACAATTAGTCTGGTAATGCCTCTCCCCTTTACCTGAGACGAGCAGCTCAATATTATCATCGTCGGTTAAAACATTTTTTCAATCAATTTACAGATGGCTGCTTGTGTTTTACATTTTGTGTCATGATTGCATGATGCTATTATATGTTCAAATTGTAATTTATATAGCCATCAACTGGAATTGTTTTCACCTTTTTCATGATGTTCCTTTTGAATCATTTTTAACCAATTCATGCTTTTAAGTCCCTCCTCAACATTGTTCAATACTAAATCTCTCCACCAACAGTTTAATTACTTAATATGCCTTGTAACTTTCACAACTATGTTCTTATTATGTTCAATAATTTGATCTCAAATCATTGACTTACCGTGAAAAAGGAAAAGGAAGTCAAATCATTCACTAAAAGCAATAAATTTACTAACATGCTAACTTAAAAAAAATAACAGATTCATGTTCTCACATTAGAGAATACTAAACAAATTCAAGTAAATAAGTAATGATCAATCAATAAAAATCAAGTAAATAACAACTAATTAACATATATACCAAAAAAGGGCAAACCTTGATCAATTATACTCCTTAAAAAATAAGAATAAAAGCTGTTTGGACGTTTCAGGGGCAGAGAAACAGTCTGGTAAACATGGATGAATGGATTTAACCAAACACTGTCCAAATTTACACGCATCAATATTTGAAATTAGAAAACGGGCCAGGCTAAACGGCTAAAAGCATGTTAAAATTGTTGTAATATATTAATACAACTTCTTTATACTCATACCTACATGCTAAAAGGGTAGAACGGGTCAAAAGGTAATGTTAAAATTGTTGTAATATATTAGTAGTACAACTTAATAATCATACCCTACAACACCCAATTATTCTAGGCTCGCCTTGGATCACGGTGTATTTTGCTATAGCGAGAAATAAACCGGTTGGGGAAATGGTACCGATTCATTGAATTCTTTGATGACTTCTTTAATTACAACAAATTTGAATTGAACATAAATGATACACGCAAACTTCTTACATGTAGATGTTGGCAACACATACAAAACATGAGAAGTTAGTATTAATCAAGGGAGAATAAAAGCCTGAAAAATCATCAAGAAAAATGATCCCTCAAAATCTGTCTCAATTAGATCTTTGTTCACACACTGTTTTACTTTACGGATATCTTATTTAGAACGAATCAAATTTGCATATTAAACATAAGAAGGAAAACAAAAAGGATATACCTGAATCAGAAGAAAGGCGTCCAAAAGATTGTATTTAAGTCGAAACCTAGAACGGTGGTCATCATAGCTGTTCTCCCATCGTCGGTACATGAGGGTACGATTCGCCGGATGAACTACCTGCTGTATCAATTTGTATCTACACCACTTTGTACAACAACAATCTACAACATCACAAAATTGTCAATAGAACATACTCTGTGTTCATATATGTTCAAATGAAAAGAAGGGAACATATTAAGGTAACAAAAACGCTAGCATCAATAGCAATTTCCGAACAGAATAACTTTCAGATTTCTGCTCGTTTATAACCTCCAAAGCATTATCCACTAAAACCTATGTAAAAACCTAATCAACAAATTTCTAGATAACAATTAAGTCCAATGTTCAACATTAAATACCTGTCGCTGGGGCTTAGGAACATTAGTAATGGGGTCATGAGCCACTTAAAGATCAAAAACCGATGCTGGAGTTTATCAACATCACCGATCGCCATAAAAAATAGAAAGAAAAAGGCCTTGCTTTATCAGGAACTTAAATCCAGACTCAGATAACATACACTGCATAAATTATACCCAGATCTACACATGTAATCACAGATCAATACAACCTTCCGATAACATACACTGCATAAATTATCTTCCACATCGAGACCCGATCAAACGGTAAATCACAAACCTAGAGTGTAAGCCCTAGCGATTTCACTAATTTACTCACCTCAATCAGATTTCTCGACATAATACTGGATGTGAAATCGCACCACTAATACTGTTGAACACATCTCCAAACATACAAATAGAAGAATAAAATATTAGAATAATCATGCACCTAAAGTGGGGTTTTAATAATACCTGAAGGGATTCGATTGTTGAGATGTTGTTACAGGCAGTTTTGGAATTGTTGGCTATTCGCCGCGACTTCTTCCATCGACGGTGGCCGGAGACCATCTTTCTCTCTCTTTCGACTTATAATCCTTGCTTAAATTCACCAATAGAACCTCCACCAGCGCTTGAGTGGGTGAGCCGTCACCACTCCTAGGTGCACCATACTCGGGTTCTGGGGTTTGGGTTGTTCACGCGCCAGGAGAAGGTGATTCGCCACCATCTACGGCGGTGCTCCGACGTGGGTTCTTCTAGAATGGTCAGAATTATCCTCTGCTTCTCACTCTCTCTAGCTGGTGTATGTGTGGTGTTGGTTTACAGATAAAATGTTCAAATTTTAATCAATGAAGCTACCCCTCTCTCTCCTTTCTCTCTCTTCTCTCTTTGATGTGGATCTGACAAAGGGATAGTGATGACAATGAACGATGTTGTGAGGAGATGACAATGAGCTGTACACATATCCCATCTCTACAACACGTGTACCCATCTACAAGTTACCAAAATACCCATAAAAGCCCAATTTAATTACACAGATGGCCATCTTTTACTGTTCAAAGCTCTTTTAATATATTGTAACTAGGTGTTTTGATGGTCGCGCGTTGCGCGAGTGCAAATTGGTTTCTGGGTTGGTTTCATTTGCGATATTCAAATACCATTTCAGGAATATAATTTAAAAGATGTCAAGGAAAAAAAACATTAGGTCACATTAGTATGCAACATTGATGTTTTGGTTGTGAAACCTTGATGGATGTTGATTCCTTGCACAAGGTCTCGTGAAGTTCTAGTTGATGTTCTTGGCTTTCTTCGATGCGGGTTATTCGGAATCTGTAGTTGGAGCACCATTTGAAGTTTGATATATTTGCATATGAAGGTGTGGTTTTCTACTTTCTAAAGACGACGTGCCCTCCAGCTGATGTTGTATGGCTTTTTGCTGCTGGTGTTGCGCGTTGTGGAGTTGCTGATGTTGGTGCGCTGCTGGAAATGATGCTTGTTTCTACGCACACAACACAAATGAAAAGCTAGTGTGAAAACAATACATTCCTATCAATAAATTGATTCCACAAAAGGCAAAAACATTTAATTAAATACATGCTAGGCATACAACTTATACACTGCATACAGTTCACATTTTGCTTTGCAATATTAATAATTCCAATAACAAACAATATACACTTCATGTGAATCAAATGATAGGCAAAAATCAAAGCTTTTAATCAAACACCTAGTTGGCATACAATTTCTACACCGCATACAATTCACATTTTGCGCACACAATCGCAACATTTAATCCTCGACTGCAACAACTTACTACATCCGACATCACTCAAGTGCACTTGCACGATAAATTAATTCCTACTTACACACTGGTCACCATTTTAAGAGAACAGGGCAACAAACAGGAAGAACAAACAGGTGAGAAACCATAAGAATAAAATCTTGCAAAACCATATAGTGTCGCAAAAACTAAAACCATGCAAACGGCACAAGAAACAAATCACAAAATCCAGAGCAAACAGAGGAAGTAGACAATCGTAGAGAAGATTTCAATCATGTAACAAACAACTAACCAGAAAGCAGGGGTAAATGCAAATAATACACGTCAGAGCTCAATTCACCCCTAAACAACACATGTACTCCATGTGTGAAAAAAGAATCTGCCTAAACAAAGAATCAAACCCGGGTGCGTAAAATATCGACCATCTGGCTAAACCAACCCACCATAAGAACACATGTTAAATGTCCCAAACCAAATTGGTTATAAAACCTCGGCAATCAAGGCATGCCAAAAATACATTACTGTTCGAATCATTCCCTTTTCAATAAATACGGTAATTTGCTACTCGTTAGCCTAATGTAATTAGTAACCATTTTGTTTACTCGTTAACGAATGGAAATCTCCTAGTCCTCACATTCAATCTACTGGTTAACCTCATATAATCAACATCTCCTCTCATGTTTTCATATTGAGAGCCTATGTTTTAAGTGTTTGCTGGAACTTTATCAACTTGTCTTTTTAAGTTTGCTCTCCCTCCCTATCTCCCTCCCCCTCCCCTCCCCCAACCCCTCCCTCCCTCCCCCTCCCTCTCTCTCCTCCCCTCTCTCTCTCTCTCTCTCTCTCTCTCTCTCTCTTAGACGACCATCACCTCTTTCGACGCAAACCCCACCACATCTTCACCCACACCACCGTTAATCACCACCAATATCCCAATCATATTATACCTACCCCTGGTGGTCTCCATCCCATACTGTAGGCCCAACCAGTCATCGCCGCCTATCAACCACTGCCATACTATCATATAGTTATACAACTGATATATATGTATATATATATATTAAATCAAACAACTTTTTTAACAAACATATTTTATATTTCACATATAAAGATCAAATGTTGGATGTGGTGTTTACCATTAGCTCATTCTTGTCGTTTCAAAGCAGGCTTGTCATTTTGATGCGGTTTTCCAGTGGCTAGTGTTATGGTACTGCCCATGGTGCTATTTTTGACTTCTGAATCTCCATATTCTGTTTCAAACCTGGTAAACATGTTCACTGACTGTAAAATAAATAATTAAGCCATTTTGATAAACGACTCCAATCATTGATTAACTGGAGTAATCAAAGCCTTCTAGGTTCCATGATAATAAAACGTTCAGTTTTGTTTTCTAAGTTTACCTCTAAATTCAAGCTCATGTCATTTTTGGTTCATATATGTGTGCATATATGTACTTGGATATGTATATGTCTAAGTACCTATATGGTAGCATAGAGGAATGTTGATACATCAAGAGCTACAATATAGCGGGATGACTGTAGAAAAACAAAGACATCACATTACAAAATTGAAATCACTGAATACTTTTTGACACCCATGTTTGCTATTTCAATGTACCTTAGATAAGAAGCTCTTACATTTTGTCATAATCAAATATCACCAGAACAAAACATTCAATTAAGATTTTAGAATACCATATAGATATACTTACAATGCAAAAGGATTGATGTTGACACTACAAATCCGAAGAGAAACGAAGTTCCAAATCAAATATTATCCATCAGAAATCCACGCTATTACGTCTCCATCATACTAATCAACCGAACATCAAAATAACTCCTGTTGACCAAGACCCCAAGAACACAATAAAGCAAAGTATTAACACAAAGAAGTCTACTGTACCCCTATTAACACAAGGAAGTCTACCTGTTTGATACATCATATATACATATCAATAACTCAGAAAATAGTTGAGCTGTCACCGTCTTTAGCGGCTACCCCCGTCGTCTTTATTTCAAAATCGAGCTACGACACCGTCACAGCTGGAGCAACCACACAATCACCACTGTAATCATGGTGGCGCTCTTGTCGTCGTCAACTTCCGGCACTCTCTCTGTCAAAGATAAAGGATAAGTCATATTTTTATGTAGAAAGTTTACCCACATCACATTAATGAACATATGTTATTGTAACCTCTAAGCTACAGATCATTTGGCCCAATAATTTTTCACATGAAAATCATTACATATATAAACATAATACATAATAGACAAAAAATGTAAAATATATATACTCCAGATACTTCAATATAAATTTATTATGTAATATAAATCAAAATTAAATTTGAATCCCAATTTGAGTCAGAACATCGAGAAAGTTATATTATCTCGGGAACATATTACATAATATACAAAAAATGTAAAAAACATATTACATCTTTGACATTTTTATTACTGTACTTAAGCGCAAAGTTAAATCAAAATTAAATTTGAATCCCAATTTGAGTCAGAACATCGAGAAAGTTATATTATCTCGGGAAACCGTATGATGCGAATCAAATTCAAATCATATTGTGACGGCAGTAGCTGAGAATATTTTTTTAAACTACACTCTCAAAATCTGCTTCTCTTACAGCTGAAACCCTAGGTGTTTCTTGATCCAGACTGTGCAGGTTTTAGATGTCGAATCGGTTTATTTAGAGAATAATTTTACCTTGGATGAAGGTTTCTGGTCATACTTTCTCCATGAGTAATCAATCGTCCAGTAACCCTAACAACTCTTTTCATCCTCAATTTGTTGTAACAAAAATTAATAGTGAGATCTATTTGAATAAAGAACAAATTAATTAGGGTTTGTTTGACTCTCTTACCTTCTTTTGGAAAGGTTACAACGGCAGCCGCTAGAAGCGCTTTTCGGACGTACTTACTTCTGTTTTGAAAATGACAAAAGAACACATCGCGGTTCTCTGAAAAGATGAGATTTCAGGTGGAGAGAAGTCGTCGGAAGAAGGTTGTGGTGACGTTGACGGGGATGCGGTGTAGGTAGGGTTTTTATATCTGATGTCTCTTTCTCTGTCTTAGACAAATGGACTCTGTTTAGCGTGACACATGTGTATACGTGTAAGCCACAAACTGAGCTTTGAGCTTTCCCTGGTCCAATGAGATATCAGCACCGCCAAGGAGCACCAGGTTTCGAAAAAAAAAAAAAACTAAAACATAGCCTACGTGACTCGAACCTGAATACCACACCAAACATAACATCAAACCAACCAACTTTGCCACACCATTTTTCAATACCATATCTGAAACCATAACTATTTAAAATAACAGTCTATAATAAAATAATAAAAAATTACTGTTCAAAAGCATTGGTTTATTAATATAGTTAAATTAAATATAATAGAATGATGCAAGGCTTTCTCTAAGGTTTTTTTTGACCCAATATTCCAATGATTTCATCAACACGATAGGCATGAACACTAAGAGCCTTGGAGGTTCAATGTTCACAAACGATTAGTGGTGATTTTTATTAAAATATGTTCATTAGGTTTGTTCATCGCAATAGAACACCTAAAACATGAAGACACTATAAACACTAAGAACACAATGAACATAAAGAACACAATGATAAATATCATTTTATACATATTGGGAACTCTAAAAAAGTGTGAAACCGGAGAGTAACCGTATTAAACAAACTCTAATTGAACTTGTTACACCAGCATTAGAATCAACCCGTCGAACACTGTTATAACCATAATCTTAAACAACAATCTGGGACTTATGTTACAAATAATATTGTCATGTAAATATTTTATTATTAGACACATAACATAAGTATTATAAAGTTGGTTTTAGTTATGCAAAACACACCGATTCACAGGTTAGTTGTCAAGTGATTATAGGCTTCAACCGTCTGATCAATGTTAGTTATAAATGAATGCTGATGATGATAATAAACACATCGGTTCATCATGTATAAATAGGACTTGTAAGCCATTTAATATATAAGAAAAAGTTAAGTTTATGAGTACTTTTCAAATTTCCCTCAAAACCTTCCCCTCCTAACCTTTATATCCGCAAACAGTCAAACACAATATGCATACCAAGCCGATTCTTAACATGGTATCAGAGCGATGAAGGTTGATGTTTTACGATTTGGGGAGACAATGTTGGACCTTAATCTAAAACATCAATATAAATATGTGTTATATATAAGGGTGTCTTATTATGTATATGTAATTATTAATATTAACATAAGTTTAGGTAGTTGTATAATTGGTTAGCGTGACACACTGGTTCATCAGGGAGTTATTGACAGTATAAGTGTTTGAAGGGTTTTGATGGTTAAGACCTCATGCCGATTAGTTTATATAAATAGGCCTCAATTGCATCAATAGCAATCGATAGTTTGTCTGTCCAAATTCTCTTATACACTGCATAAGATCCAAAAACCTGTGAACAAGAAACCGAGCGAGACGGTAACCTGTGAATAGAAGAAAACCGTGTGAGTCAGTGATTCGATTGTGAAGAAAAGAAACTGTTCATGAAGGACCGATAAAAGAAACAGATCGAGCAATTCGATCAAAAGAAACAAGAAACAATCTCTCCTGTTTTTCGAAAAAAAAGGAAACAAGCACCGGAATGGTTTTACCAAATCAAAGGATCATTGTATAAAAGATTTGTCAAGATAAAGCTGGTGAGTTCACAGGTTTAAATGTATGCAAAGTAAAGTTATTGAAATTCGTGTGTGACCAATCAAAGCTTGCTAAGCCAATGATCATTGTGACAACATGAGTCCTATTACCAAACCACTTGACTGTTGTGCCTCGCACATTGTACAGTAAAGACAACGTAAGAATCGTAGAAAACTAACTCTCTTTTGCATGTTGCATGTTAGAATGACTAACCAATAGTGGGGATGTCAACCCAATAGATCTATTTAAGTGTTCCATTGCTATCTGTTTAGCTAATGGTAACAATGTAATGTATGTACGAGGAATATTGAGCTCATGAACCGTTTGTCTCATGTTTCACAAGGTATTCATTATAGAATTCACTCTAAACGAGATGTAACTTGAAATATGTAGCATGATTTACCCCAAAAGTATCAAAACAGTAAAAAAGGGCTGTAAAACTCACCTGGTGTTGTCACACCCTCAAATTTCCATTGCGGGGTTTATACCGTGAGGCGCATGACATACCAGGATCCCATAGTCATAAGTCATATGAACGAACTCTAAATGCCCAAACCATTTAGTTCGTTTTCAAAAATAAAGTTTAGTTAAGCTGCGGAAGCGTAAAGCAAATTTAAACCTTTTAAAACCATGCGCAAAACAACGCGCCCAAATTAAAACTATATGAAAGAAAACGTAAAAGCATGATATGTAATTTAGGTGTACGCCCAAGACCCCAAATGCAGTGAAACATGCTGTGCTTCCTAATCGTGACACCGAAAGCTAACTACCTGCAGAAGCATGTATATCGTGTGTCAACATAATGTTGGTGAGTTCACAAAGTAAAGAAGGTGAGTAAGTAAACACGTAGGTTTTCCCAAAACCACGTGACCAAGTAAATGCGTAGGTTTCCAAGACCACGTAACCAAGTAAATGCGTAGGCCTCCAAGACCACGTAACAGCTAATTCACATGCCAGGGATAGCTAACCCACTCATGACAACTAACACCGGTAATACCGAAATGCTAAACTACGAGCTCTCGCAATAGCAAGCAATGTGCCTTGCATCATTGTCTATCAACAATGATAATAAAATGTTAAGTTATAGTTCACACCCATGCTCCCAGCACGATGAGAGGTTTGTGAGACCCAATAGCGCTATCAACTAATAACCCGCTTGCCCACCCGACCATTCATTCGGTATATAAAGGACTTCAATGATAGAGTTGGTTTAGTTCATCAAGGACATAAAGCATGAATTAGTAAAAACAGCTTCACCTCGTGAACCTAGCACCCCATAGCACAGGATGTGTGAGTTGTCCCAAACTGGACTAGAAAAGTTAAGTAAGTTGTCTCCCCGAGACGCATGCTTTTGAGAAAAGAGTAGTGAAACTCACCTTAGGATGTAAGCAAATAATCCAAACTTCACAAATAGGATGTGCTACCGACTCCCTATTACATGTGTCACTAAGTGAATATATGTGTAATATCATTACACCATATGACCCGTTTGTCCAAGACGTTTAAAAGTTCAAAACCGTGTAAGTGACACCTAATGATTCTAAATGCACAAGTAAACCCTACGGACCCGTTGGTAAAGACAATGATTAACATCAGTTATGCACTTCATATACGCCTCATATAAGTGCTCATACAAGTTCATGTCAATTACAAGTCATACAAGACTCCAAATAGCCACATAAGTGTACATTACATAATATGCGTTTTTAGGACAGATTATGCTATGTGAAAACCAATTCATTAAAAATACTTATTCAATGAATTAGACTCCCAAAATATTACTAAATATTCCAGGGAGTCTATTGGACAACTCCATATTCTTATCTTGTGATAAAACCATTGACAAAAATCATGAAAAATCATACATACAGCTAGGTCCAAAAGATACTCACAACAGATCAGATTAATAGAAAAATTCTCAAAACTTGTGTATTCATCCAAACGGGAAGAATTCATATGGAAAAGCCAAGTTATTCCAATGTTGACCTACTTTCCAAATTTCATAATCTAACTCTTTGTAAAACCAAAGTTATGATCATTTAAAGTTGACCCAGTTTACTAATCCGAATATCTGATATGACCTTTAATCAAAGAAAATTCCAAAAAGTTATGTAACGATGTCCAAATCAGTTCATTTTACCCATTGTAAAAATCTAAGACCATGTACAATGTTTTTATGCAAAGAAATCATCAAAACAATCACTTTTACATCACGTTACAGCCTCTGCAAGTCGATCTAATCATTCTGTCCAGATTTTAAACATGCCTAAACCCTATTTATAATTAATCATCTACGCATATAATCGATCAATACTACTCAGCAATCATCCTACCATATCAATAAGACATAACCTGAACAAAACCTAGCAAGATACAAGTTAAACATCATTAATCATAAACCTTAGAAGTCTAAAACATCAAGAACATGCAAACTCATGCAATACATACAATAATCATCACATAACATCATGTTTAACCCCATTAATCTTTATGAATAACAAGTTTTAATCTTTATAAAAGTGTTTCAGACTTTGACAAACTTGGTTATGATGTTTTAAACTACATTAAAGATAATCAAAACATGTAGGGTTGAGTATTATATCGAAAGCACTTCAAAACCACCAACCGATTGCTCTCCAAGCTTCCCGAATGGTGTTCCTGAGCCTTAACAGGTGTTTGGGGTTAATATTTTCGTAAATAGGCAGTAGGGGGCGATTAGGGTTAAGTTTATGGTGTACTTGGGCTTAAGATTGCTTAAATAGGGTTTTAAGTCGGTTTTAACCATCCTGACACTAGTGAGTGGCCGCTCGCTCAGCCTCGGCTCGTTCCGGGTGCTCTAGTCTAGTGTATTACGTGTTTTCATCGATGTTTTCGCTATTTTGGACCATAATAAGTGTAACCCCATGTTTTAAGACCCCAACCATCCTAACAGTTCATCCATTATGGTTTTTTATAACGCGTTCTGTTTAAGTTCACGTAATCACATACAGTTTGCACATAGTTTTATAGAAACACATAATTGAAATCAATCTCAATCAATTAACCTACAATTATCTAATTTCACGATTCGCCAACATCCGGGGTTCACTACTCATGTATATAATTCGGTAATTCTCCGAATTGCCACTTCATGCAGTTATTAACCTATAACTGTGCAACGTGTGACTCATCTAGCTAACCCTAGTTAAGTAGAATGCAAAGAATGCAAGTACAAGTAACTAGAGTTTAGTCAAAGTAAGAACCTGAAATTGCGGGGTATCACAGGTGTCTGTGTAGGTGGTCTAGCAAATGCAAAAGCTTGAATGACTAGAGTTCAAACGAAAGTGCCCTAGAATGTTAAGGACAACTTAAGTCTTTGTACTCGAGTATTTACCATGCAAGTTGTTCACCCGATTTGTAGATTTTTGGACCATGTGTACGTGGTGTTATAGTCCACACACGTGACGATTATTATGTATCATTGTTTGTACTTTGAAAATATGTATGGTTTTAACATCTAGATCTTGAAAACCCTCATTAGATCCGTTCGTTTATAATTGTACAAATTACTAATCTTGTCAAAACCAGGTTCACAAGTTATCATATGTCACCATATGATACCTCATGTTGATATATGTTAACATTCTTATGTAAAAAGGATAAATAACATATGTTTGAGAATTCTTATGTTAAAAGTGTAGTTAACACATCTTTGGATACTTTTAACATATGTTTCATAATAACCATGAGTTTCTATAAAATGATGTTTAAGGTTCAAAGAGTTGAGTTGGTGGTTTATATACAACAATATACACACACATACGCGTATGTGAAGTACACGACATTGTATGTGCGTATCTATATGTATTCATGCGTGTATATATAGCTTATATATGTATATACGTATGTATATATAATGTGTTTGAAAAATGTTTTGTATCTTTTAAGTATTTTAATTTAGTGTTTTAGTGTGTGTCAAAACTTTGGGTGAAATGATAAGATAGCCAAGTCCTAGTTGCTTGACATCCACTCTACCACCTCTTACACTTGAACAATGCTTGATGTTAGTTGAAGGTTGGTGAATCGCGACTGAAAACAGTTTGGTTGGGGCTATTTTAGGGTTCGGCCGATTGCAAAGAGAAGAGAAGTGGAATGTGTTAAAGAGTTAGGATGGTTTGAGAGTTCTCGGTGGTAAAACAAAGGCCTATGGCCATCCTTATATAAGCCAAGAGTGAGGAAGAGGGGTGGGAGGTGGTTGTTTGGTTTGGGAAGGCATGGGATGGAGATGTATGTTGGTTAGAAAGATATGTTGGTGATTCACTTAGATAATCATGTTTTCTTTGAATTTATAGTGAAATGACCAAGACAATCCACACACACATGCATTCAAGCGATCATGTATGTTTATGTACATATGTTGTGGTTCAAAATTCAAGCACACACACTTATGTATGTATGCGATGGTATATGTATGCATGTATTCTTTATTGGTTTGTTTGATTCAAGCACACACACATACATAATGCCTCGCCTATGTATACATATATGTATTGCCTTGTTCTTTGATAAGCACACACATGGCCATCCGTTTGTTGGTTATAGGTCGTAATCATGTCCAAAGGTTCACCTAAAGCTTCTTGAAATGATTGCCAAAGTCTCGAGGTGAATCAACTATCACGGTCAGAAATAATTGAGATAGGCACCCCATGCATAGTCACAATCTCCTTGATGTACAACGTTGCCAATTTCTCTATCTTGTCAATTATCGATTCGGATGGCGCCAATGAAGAAACACGTAGCCTTACCTCTTGGTAGGGATGGTACGATTAAAGATCCACAAGAATGATCCATTACTAATATCTCTGTGGCACCAGAATTCCTGCAAAACAATATGATTGTCGGGTAGGGAGACGACTACGAGTGTAGTTAACTGTAACAAAAACTAGGGTGATGAGGACACTATCTTGGATAGCTTTAAGGGTTAGCCAAAACGTGACCCATCTATTAGGGATACCATCCTTTATATAGAGTTTGACATATGCCACCATCACCCATATCCCTAATCATAATGGGCCAAGGACTTATTAGGGTTGTCTCCACTACCCTAAGTTGTTGGATCAGATTCTTAATCAGTTAATCACAGATTCTTCTAAGAACACTTGTTAAGATTTATCAAAGTAAATGCACAGCGGAATGTATAAGTGTTCTAAGTTAAAGTATCACTTTTAAGAGGAGTTATTACTCCCCCTTGAATGTAGAACTAAAGCAGTTAATGAGAATCTAAGAAGTTAATGAATAAAACAGTAACAAGTAGCTTTGAAATGATTCTCAATATATTAGAAATGTTACTGCAAAAGCTGTCTGAAATAGAAGGGATGGACCCATCTATTTATAAACTAAATCATACGTACAAGGGAAGTATAAGAAACATTATAATAATACTACAACAGGCTTTAGTATTGGAACTTGTACATAAAGTAACTTAAACTAATATAATACTAAAACTACTGAAGTTTAATGGTGGTGGGAAGCTTCTATCAGAACTGCTAATGAGTTTTTTCTCAATAGTTGTTCTTTAGATGTTTGTCTGGTTCATCTTTAGAACTTTAACTCTTCAGCACTTTGTATGAGCTTCTTCAGTACTTGTCTTCTTCTTCTTCTTCTTTAGTAGATTCTATATTTAGCCAAAAATATGCAGAATGTGATTCAGACTAAGGTTCAAAACTGGCTTTGTCAATCCTCGTTGACCTAACAATCTCCCCCTGGATTGATGAAGCCAAAACCTTATCTAATCTTTATTCTTTTTCTTTCTGGAATAAAGAATTCTCGATATTTATCTGATCATGGAGATCTTCAGTTGGTGAGCTTGTTGTTCAATGAGGACTGGTCCCTGTTCTGGTACAAGATGTTGAACTATGAGAAGGTCTTATGTTGAAAGGTTTTTCAGTTCATCTATGTTCTTGAAGATCTTGAAAGAACAGTCTCCTCTTGTCATCACCACTGAGTTTGAATCATGAGTGAAGGACAATTTCACTATCTTTTCCTTAGACTTATCAAAGTCTAGTGTGTAGGGAACTATGCCCTTTTCTTGGTTTCTTCCTGATGTTTAAGGTTCTTCTATTTCAGTAACAATCAGGTTGGATCTCCTTCTTTGTTCAACTTGTACAACACCAGGTGTATCACTAGGAATAGGAATATGATGTTTAGTGATTACCTTGGTTTGTGTCTTTTCTGTGATGATCTGTGTCAGTTGATAGGCATAAGTTGCAGGATCCCTATGTTGTTGTAAGCAGAGGCTTTTCTTCCCATTGAATGTCTTGATCAACTATCTGATTTCCTTCAAGTAAGATCATTTTGAAATCAGTCTTGATATGTTCCTCTGGCTTTTTTTCTTAGTATTTTGAAATTTGGAGGTTGGTCTTCTTGCAGTATCAGAAGTTTGATAAACTACTAATGTCTTGAATTTTTCAGGATTTGTTTGCTGCAAGACTTTAAACCTTTTGTAGGTTTCATGAAGATCAACATCCTTCCATCTTGATAGTTGTGCCTTTGAACCATAGTCATTGTCTGCTAATTCTTGTATAATCTAGGCTCTCTTCATCTTTCTATCTTTTTCGGTGGCTAGCTTATCTGAGATAATCCCAACCCTTTGTACTAATTCATCAGTTAAGAGTCCCCTAAGAAAGTGTTTCTTTGTCTTGCTATTTTTGCTAATATAATTCATCAACTGATGTCTCTTATCTTCTTCAGCAACAAGGAGTTGTTCCACAGCAACCCTTTCTTCTTCTTCTAACTCTCTTAACTTGTCTTCATAGGCTTGTAGTTTGTCGTTAAAGCTCATGTCTTTCCTTGCTTCTAAGCTGTTCCATATTTCATCTTCCTTAGCCTTCTTTTTGGATGCTAATAAGCTCTTCTCCATTTCTTTTGATGAGAATGCTATTGGAGAAGGTTTGAAAACAGTTGTATTTGTAGGAATGAGCACTGGAATTGAAATAGCGGTTGGTTCAACTGCTTTAGAAGGTTGTTCAGCTGTAGTATAAGATGTTATAACTACTGAAGTGTTGGTCTGAGTACCAACTACTGAATAATTGTCTTTGGTACTTTTCTTTTTGTCTTAAGCAGTTGCTTCTGAGCCTTAGGAAGCTTTCAGAACTTTTTCTCTAAGGAGTCTTTCTTGTTTTTCTTGCCAATCATGTCTTTCTTTTAAGGCAATTTCTTATCTAGTTTTGAAGGTTTCTTTCTGGGCATCCTTGGGCTGTTGTGCTTCTCTAGCATTTTTGGAGGCTTCAAGAGAGATCTTTTCAGGTTCCTTGCTTTTAGCTATCATCTCCATCTTTTTGGCTTCATCCATTTCTAGAAACCAAGGAGCAGGAGGTGCAATACCAGAGAAATGTTCAAATTATTTTTTGTTGTCTTCAACTCTTCTAGACAACTTCCTCATCTTCAGGTCTATAGCATTGTTGATCATCTCCAGTTGAGTCTTGTTTTTCAACTCCATAGCAGTTGTGAAAGTTTGAAGACGTGAAGATATGAGGTGGTGTATCATTTGGTATAAGGGACCATCTGGGTTGCATGGTTGGTTCAATTCTATGCTAGAAGACCTAGAGAATTGGGTAGGCTTTAGTGAGTGTGGAGGGGGTGTTTTTGGGTGATCCTTAGTGAAAACTGGGGATGCCACTTTTGGGGAATTAGGGCTTAATTGGTCTTTAACCTGATCCTTTGTTACTGAATCTTTGGGTGCAGATACATTAGATTTAGGACCTTCACATTCAGTCGTCAATTCTTTTTGTGGAATTTTTTAATCATCATCCAAATCAATGGAATCATCTGAATCCCTAACAACATCATCAATGATGACTTCATCAGTTATACCATGAGCTAGGCCTAGCCTAGTAGTCTCATGTACCCCTTTGTCTTGGTTGTGGGGATTTCTTGCCTCAGGCTCAAGGCCTTCATTAGCAGTTGCCACAAGTGAGGTCTTAGTTATGTTACCACTGTCCCCAGATCCACCAATGAGTGGTATAAGAGTAGTAGCAACATCAAATGTACCTAAAGTATTTAAGTTTAGGCTTAGATGCCTTGGTTCCTCCTCATCTCTTGAGATAAGGCTGATAACATCCACATCCATGTCCAATTCAGTAGTTTGTTTCCTTTTTTATGTGGTGATAGGGGAATGACATTATCAGATGGGATGTTTTCTTTTAGCCCAAAGAGAAATTGAGCTATCTCTACTGTTGTGTGGGAAAGTTCTGGTTCAGCAGTTTTAGGTTCAGTAGAAGGAATGGTTTCAGTAGTTTCCGAAAGAGGGTCAATATTTTTAGTCTTTTTGAGTTTCTTTCTTGAAAACTGAATGGATATAGGTTTATCTCTTTTGGGTGAGGGTGGAGATGAATGTAGTTGAGAGGAAATTTCAGTTACATCTTTAACAAGTGCAGATTGCACATCAGCAGATTAAGGCATCTCAACCTCCTAAATTGCTTTTCTTTTTTGGGTTGGTGGGTTTGGATTTTTGTTGTTTAGGCTTTTTGGCTTTTAGGGAAATGGGTTTGGAAGATGTGGGTTCCTTCGGGACTGTATCTTGTTCCCTTTGGTCATCTTCAGGCATGGAAGCCGGTTTATTATGACTTTAGTATACTTGTGAGGTTAAAGGGTTTAACTTTGTTGTTTCACCCACAAGTAACTCTTCACCAAGTTCCTTAATAATACAGTGCATTAGGAACCTTGGGTATAGCAAAAATTAATTTTTATCATTTTAATGGTGTAACACCAACTCATTAAAGAAATATGATGATGCCCTGTAAAAAGTTTCATTCACAATGGAATGGAAAATAGGTTGTAAAGTAGAGGGCATCTGATCATATGATCTAGTTTTAGGACTTAAACACATGATAATATAATGGAACAAAAGTTTATATTTTGCATCAAAAAATCTTTTGTACACTGTTGCATAGGGAAATAGTACCTTGGTAACCACACTCTGACATGGTTAATTGAATGGTTCCAGATGTAATATGATATGGGGCTTGAGCATCATTAAGACCTAATCTTATCCCTAGTGTTTCAGGTGTGATCGCCATGGTCTTCCCTTTGATCGTCGTCTTTAGGGAAATAACCTTATCATTGACGGTTACTGCCGCCGTGTTTGCCCAGAACTCATTGAGGGTTTCAGTATGAATTGGTGGGTCAACAATAAACGCTGTGTTATATTGGGATTTGACGACTGAATCTATGATTTCGTCGTATTGGGACCACGCTTTATCCTTCGTGGAGTAGCCCTTTTGATTGTGTCCCTGTTTAAGAACGAGAGCCATGGATGGTTTTGATAGCAGTTGCAGGTTTCAGAGGGTTTGAGAGATGGAATTTTTGTTTTTAAATGATAAGTATGAAAAGAGGGGTTTTCAGAAGTTTATAACCGCCCTAGGTCAAACTTCTGAAATGGGAAAAGGCTGATTTTCCCTTTTGTTCAAAACTTCTGATGAACAAATTGTTTATCAGTAGTTTCCCATTTTCTCTTCAGTAGTTTTCAACAATTTATGAGATTATGTTTGAAAACACCAAATTTAACTTCTGGTGATTTTATCATCAGAAGTTTTTCCTTTTAGAAAATATTCCCATACTAATGTTTTGTAGATCAGTACTTTCTCCTTCTATGGTCATCAAAGGTTTATAACGGTTGAGCATTAAAATAAGTGAAAATGAAATATGTGCAGCAAAAATGAAAACATTAAAACAAGAGGTTTTGTGAAAACATAAGCAATTTGATTTTCTGTTGACACATGTTTTACCTCAATCTTGCCTTTTCAAATCAATCCTTGATGCAATGAAACCTGATTTCTATATGTTTTATCTTTGAAAATTGGACAGGGTTTGGAATGATGCTAATGGTTGAGGTTTTGTCTAGGAGCAATGGTGTCTTCGGTTTCTTTGATTCTATAATCATGCAACTGATTTTGAAGCCATTGTATCTGTAAAGTACAGCTTGCGGCTGCAATATATTTTGCTTCAACAATTGATCTTGCCACGTATGTTTGCTTCTTTGATTGCCATGACACCATACAGTTTCCAATAAATTGACATCCACCAGATGTTGATTTTCTTGACATTTTACACCCTGCATAGTCAGTATCTGAAAAGGATATTAATCTGGTGCTACTCATAGCAGGATACCAAATTCCTAGATTAGGAGTTCCTTTTAGATATCTGAAAATTCTTTTGACTGCTATAAGGTGTGATTCCCTAAGAGCTGATTGATATCTAGCACAAACACATGTTGAAAACATAATATCTGGTCTAGAAGTAGCTAAATAAAGAAGGGAACCTATCATACATCTATACATGGTTTGGTCAACCTGTTTTCCTTGATCATCTGGTTCAACTTGTGTGGTTGGACTCATGGGAGTGGAACATGATTTACAGTCTTGTAAATAAAATATATTCAATAATTCTTTAACATATTTAGATTGATGTATAAAAGTTCAATTTGCTTGTTGTTTGATTTGCAGTCCTAGAAAGTACTGCAGTTCTCCCATGGTACTCATCTCAAATTTAGATTGCATGAGTTTCATAAATTCTTCACATAGTTTTGTATTGGTTGAACCAAAAATGATATCATCAACATAAATTTGAACAAGGAGGATGTGATTTCCAACATGTTTAATGAAAAGATTTGCAGTCTTAGAAAGTACTGCCATTGCCAACGTTGAAAAAGCCTTCACATCTAGCTCAAGTTTTAGGAAATCTTCATCAGTGTAGTCTTTTGGTTCTTTTTCCTTTTCTACTTTAGTTTCTAGATCTTTTGTTACTGGTTTATGGGGTCCATACATGACAGACCTCCAACAGCCAGTATTTTGCTGTGACAAAGTATGTGCCATCCTTCTTTGCAGATGTTATATTCATTTCTAACTAGCATGGGAGGCTTGTTTGCAGATCCAGTATTATGAGGATCCATTTTTAAGAAGTATGATAGATCAGAGATTTCTTAAAGTGATGGATGTTTTTATAAAGTGAACTTTTATCCTAGATTGAATATCAATAAGAGCCTGTGTCTGATTCTCAATTTGTTAGATTGATATGTTATCAAATGAACAAGGGCTCTGATACCAATTGTTGGATCAGATTCTTAATCAGTTAATCACATATTCTTCTAAGAACACTTGTTAAGATTTATCAAAGTAAATGCATAGCGGAATGTATAAGTGTTCTAAGTTAAAGTATCACCTTTAACAGAAGTTATTACTCCCCCTTGAATGTAGAACTAAAGCACTTAATAAGAATCTAAGCACTTAATGAATAAAATAGTAATAAGTAGCTTTGAAATGATTCTCAATATATTAGAAATGATACTACAAAAGCTGTCTGAAGTAGAAGGGATGAACCCATCTATTTATAGACTAAATCATACGTACAAGGGAAGTATTAGAAACATTATAATAATACTACAACAAGCTGTAGTATTGGAACTTGTACATAAAGTAACTTAAACTAATATAATACTAAAACCACTAATGTTTAAGGGCGATGGTAAGCTTCTATCAGAACTGCTGATGAATGGGAAACTACTGATGAGTTTTTCCTAAGTAGTTGTTTTTCAGATGTTTGTCTGGTTCATCTTCAGAACTGTAACTCTTCAGCACTTTGATTAAGCTTCTTCAGTACTTGTCTTCTTCTTCTTAAGTAGATTCTATATTTAGCCAAAATATGCAGAAGGTGATTCAGACTAAGGTTCAAAACTGGCTTTGTCAATCCTCTTTGACCTAACATAAGTTATATTAGCAAGGTAATCTATTAAGGCGATAAATGAGGAAAGCATGGAACCGATGCCGCTTTTACCGCCTTGCGCGCGAGGCTTTCCATGAATGTAGGAGAGTGGATGCCGTCATGCGGCATTCGCAGTTGGATGATGGTTGCTCAGTGTCTTTGTGATGTGCAAGTTAAGACATGGGTTGAACGGATCCAGCTAATGGTTCAGTTGCCAATCCCATCATCGAGTGTTGATCTTCTCTAAAAGTTTCCTGAAAATTCGACATATTCCTTTTACTGTATACGTATTTTGTCACTTCACATTAGATTTGTCTATCATGGGAGGCACCCAGGGATAATCTAGGTTAATATAGATATATAGATATAGATTATAATTTACCTCCTATAAAATGAAGAGATAATTGAGTCTACTTTTACCGAAAGATATAGCTGAGTGTATTTTAAAAATAAAATAAAAACATCTAGATTAAAGATGAAGTAGAAGATTAATTATTCAATCATATTACCTAAAATATATTTTTGAAGTTTAATCAAAACGTTTCAAGTTGTTTAGCAAAATTTCATTAATCGGACCTTGGTACCATGACTTGTTTTTACATACAAATATGATAATTGATGTAGCAAAACTCAAGCGTATTTATATTGGGTGGTATTATTTTGACACCCTCTTTTCTAAAATTGGCACCCTCTATATGGTTTGTATAGCCCTATATGGATCGTTTGTGTGTGGATATGTATATATAGTGAGGTTATGGTAGAAGGGTAAAGTAATTGTGTCATTTAGATCATATTGATGGATAGTTGATACTAAATGGATAACATGTTGTAAATTGTGTTATTGCTTAATTAATAAATTGAGTCTTGTAAATGTATAATCGTCAAAACACAAAACAAAATACTATTAAACACCTCATTCATTTAAGCAGACTTTCCATACATCTCTCTCTCTCTCTCTCTCTCTCTCTCTCTCTCTCTCTCTCTCTCTCTCTCTCTCTTATTTACGACTCTCTCCCTCCCTCCCTCTATATCCCCCTCTCCTTCTTATCAAACCCTACGATCATACCTACAAATCATAACACATCAAGTGTGCTTTAGTGAACAAGATTCGAAACTATTGGTGATGCATCAAACCTGCCATAATATTAAGAAAACGTGTGTTACCGGATTGCATTTGCCAAAAAGATTCGGAAAATGTGTGTTTTACCGAATATCAACTTAGTGTTGCGTCAAACTCTGCAACTGTCAGTGTGTTTTATGATGATGAAGGCATAGTCAATGTGTTTCGTGTTTTATGTGTATCATGACATTGACATTTTAAGGATTTATTTTAGGGATTGCATTCTATTGTTTGATTTTGTATATTGTTTTTCTAATGGATTTGTCTACATTAAATTCTATAGTTTCATATATCGCGTAATGTGTTCTACATGAGTTTAAAACACAATGGGTTTAGATGGGTGGTTAACATGAGCTTAAAACATAAGGATGCTTTTGATAAAACACAATAATACACATTCAAAAACTGGGTGTAAAACACATTTGTTATATGGTAGAGCATGGCAGTTTGATTGGATAAAAAATATTGGTATGCACAAGTTTCGGTTTTCTTAAAAAACCCCGAGATTAATGTAAAACACAATTGTTAGTAGGTAAAACACACCAGTTACAAAGGAATTATTGTTAAGCAGGGTTGGGTATTTGGCTATGTGTGAAAAACACAATATGGGTTATACGTAAACACAAGACGATGTTTGTGACTTATAGGTGTACTTTGGAGCTGGGGATCACTCCATAAACGCTACATTCGAGAGAGAAACCACCAAAATCATTCCAATCTCCAAGAACTCTCCATACAACCATCACCATGATTTCTACCCAAATCAACCCATGTGAGCATGCTAGGCTAGATTTCTCATGGTGTTGCAAGGGTGATGATCAAACTTGGTGTGAAATTAATAGTTTAGTATTTTTATTTATAGTGGTGTTTGGTGTTCTTATAATTTCTTTCTACTCTTTCTTTGTTTGATGAATTAATTAGTTAATCAACTTTATATTTGGTCTTGTAGGTATTTTGGGAGGAAGTGGAGGGACTTATGAGTGTACCCAAGACATGTAAAAACCCGCGCACTTATAAACTAACCTAACTCTGCATGAAGTGATTAGCCCATTTGCGTTTGGAAAAATTCACACTTTGTGGTTGATCCTTAACTATCAAAACTTCACTAAGGGTCGGTACGGTCTTTATACTTGGTCCTTGTGATAAATCAAGACTTGGTTGAGCGACTTAGCTTCATGGTCTTTGTGTAAGCTTTGGCGCAAACCGAGGATTGGTGAACCCGTGTTAGAAGCGAACGGTCAATATTTGCTTCTATTATTTTATTGCCGCACAATTAATAATAGGCCAATCAATTTTTGAAAAACTAATTATTTCAAGTAAAGGTAAGGTATATGAAAGTTTCCATGGCCCCTTTACCCATCTCAATTGGTAGTTTCGTTAGTCACTCCAGCCGTTAGCAAACTATACACAAAAGAAATGAGTAACTGTATGTCAATATCGCAACAATGGGAGATGTGTTTTTCAGGGTTTGACTAAAACAGTCTTGGGTAATACATTCCTCATGTTTGAGAGGTAAGCGCACCGAGGTTGGGAGACCCTAACAATTGTCTTAACAACATGAATCGTTTAGAGTCTAGTGTGGCTATCCCTGGTTTTTAAACACACCACTTAAATAAAGATTTACTATTATCTCATACCAGGCAAGATCAGATCCCGAAGCAACACCTCTGTTTTGATATTAATTTCTCTCACAACTTGCATATCTCTTTTACTTTCTTTTAGTCTTTTATATCTTTTAGTAAATTTTATGAAGCTGAGTAGTAAAAATCGTGTCCTTAGATTCGATACTTGGTACTTGCTCAATTCTATACTACGTTCGATGGGTACACTTGCCTATTGTGTGGGGTTTTAGAACGTTAAGCAACTATTATTTTATTTTATAAATTTTAAACTTGAAAGTGTCACACACCAAAGTTTTCGACTCAAATCTCTCCATTACCATGTTTTTTGCGCATTCACCGGAAACTTGTTATTTGGAGGTTAAGTCATTAAAACACACACACATCAGGTACTCATGGTTCAATGTTGCCATTGACTCTAGGAAAGGCAACAACGCTTTATCAACACTAATTCTCGACTCAGTGACGACATTGAACCAATCAGTAAGTAAACAAATCAACACCAGACCCAACTCCACCATATGAAGTCAAACATGCTCCATGGAAGATTCATATCTAACACAATCCACCAACTTTTTGATTAAGGAGTTAGAGTCAACATTTTCATATTTAAACAAATATCGACAAGCTTTAACGCATTTACCTATACCTCCAAAAAATCAACATGTTAGGGTTCTTCGGTCTCGGTATCTTGGGTGTTGATCAGGTCATGAGCACTTGTTTGTGTTGTAGTTTCACTGTTGGTGAATTAACATGGTAGAATCTGGAAGGCTAATAGAAGGGAACATAGGGTTCTTTGGTCTCGGTATCTTATAGTAATTTACACAGGGTGCTCTTGAAAACTATGTAGTTGAGAAGGGTGGAGTTGTATCTACAAGATACCGAGATCGAAGAACCCTCATTTAACACTTGGTGTTGTGGTACTAAGTGAAAGTCGAAAAGCTATCTGACTTTCATATGAGACATGATAAAAACACTTTTTAGACAACCTAGGAACATGTTCAAATGTAATGTTATAAACAAGTTCTTTTATAATGGATTGATCAGTCTTCGAGCTTTTTCATGGTTTGATTTTGGTATTGAACTAGTAAGAAAGCTAGTGAACTTTCATATGATGATGTAGATACAAAACGACCTTATTTTAATAATAATGTTGATTATCTTACATGACATTCAAAGAGGGCATCCACCAATTTGAGTGTTCCATGTGGCATTAATTGATTTTATAAAAAAAATTAAAAACGAAATTGGATTTTTCTCTCTCATGTTTCCTTCCATAATTTTAAAAGTCAATATCTTTTATATACGAATTTTTTTATAGCAAAAAATTACACCAAGTGAACGAGCGTTTTATTATCTTTCCAACGAGTACTATTGTGCTATATAAAAAATGGAGAAAAAACGACTATTTTTTGTTAGGTTTTGTTCATACAGGAAAAAAACACAAAGTGTTCAGGTATGTATGAATTATATTTTTAACATGTGTTAGCATTGGAGTTGTACATTGTTGTAGGTTAGGTATTAATATTACAGTTATACATTGTTAATTGTTTTAGGTTAGGTGCTGCCTGAAGCTTTCCTACATGTAACTGTAAAGCACATCATTCTATTTATCATGTAAAATTGATATATCATATTAGATTTCTCAACCCCGGGCGTTCCCAGGATATAATCTAGTATTTTTATAAAATCAACAAATAAACAACCTTGTTCAAATAATGCTAATTACTTATTTTAAAATCAATCTTTTTATAAAAATCCACAAATATTACAACTTTTTAATTAAATCAACAAAAAAATCATATTTTGACAACTTTTTACAAAAATCAATCGAACTTCACATAACACATATCCATATAACTTTAAAGAAAAAAATTTTATACGATTCATATAGACCGGTACGAATCGTATTACATCAAAATAATAAAAAAAAAATGTGTCAAAATAGATAGACACATATAAATTTCGTCTAGAATCAAAATATTCGGTACGATCATTACCCTTGACTTCAGCTTTGATGCGGTCACTTTGAATATACAAATTTATATTGTTGTTATCTCTTTGACAAGCATCATAAAGCAAATACATACGGACAATGTGCTACTTCAGAATATTGATACATGTGATGAACGCATGGACCATGGTACAAAGTAAATTAAAAAAGCTTCAATAATAAGATGGATGGTAAATGTATTCATCATGAGTTTCTGACCTAAGGTTTTAAGTTGCTATTTTGTGTTAAACATGCTTTTGCGAACAAATAAATATTTATAAATCTGTCGAATTCAGGGGAGGTGACAAGAACCCCGTAGGCAAAAAGTAGAAATCATAATTTATAATTTGCTCACATATAATTTTGATTACTTAACTTCTTAAAAAAGTCCATGGCATCTTAGGTTCAAATATAACTTAAGGACCATTTAGTTTTGGGTTGAATTCTTACAAAGAGTTTTTCTCAGATTTATTAAGTTTTCTCTTGAATTGATATATAGACATTATTGCCTAGTGCAGAGATGGATATGATCATGTGGTACCGCTTATGGCACGATGACACTCCAATAATCTGTCAGAAATCCCAATTTGCCATTTCATAAAAAAAAAGTAAAAACTTCTAAAATAAAAATAATACACGGGTATGTTAATTTTTTCCTATTCCTTCTAGTATAAATTTGGTAAAAATGGAGTCGTATTCAAATAGAGCATTTTTTGGTATCATAAGCTATAGCAAATACAAATAGGTATTATCAAAATCAGTACCGGCATTCATTTTTCAATGGTTTTCGATCGACGTAATATACGTGTTGATATTATTTTGGTATTTGACAACTTAATTTTTGGGTTTTTTTTAATTACTATACCAAGTGTCAATATTGTATAATTATCGTGACGAGCTAAACCAATAATGATAAATATTAATTGTGAATGTGGGGTATAAACAATGTCAATTTTTTAAACTTTCAATTCACCCACATTTTTTTTTACTTTCTTTAATTTTTCTCTAATAACTGGTGTCCTTAACTTAAAAATGAATACACAATTATGTTTAGTTTTTTTTTGAGATTTCGATATAAATTTTGTCGAAAACTTAGTTGTATTTATTGTAGAGTATTTTTTCAATCTCATAAGGTACACGAGCGCTAGTACCGTACTAATTTTGATAAGTAGTATTGATATTGGTATCAATATTATCGAGATCGGTATCGGAAATTGTTTTTATGGTTTTTGATCGATGTAAAACATGTGTCGATATCATATTAGACATTTCTCTTTCGGATGCTATACTGTGTGTTGGTATCATACTGGTACTTTATAAAACTAAATCGATACTGACCAATTTTATGTCGTAATGTGCGAGAATTCTCACTTATTTTTTATTATTTGATTGTTTCTGATTTTAAATAAAGTAAATATCCTTTTAGTAAAGCCCATTATCATAGTTTTTTTTCTCAAATTAGTTAAATAAAAGTTAATAAGGTAATGTGTAGTTGAGGAGGGTTATAGGGCATTATGGGGATTAAAATATTATAAAGTAATAGAAAGGGGTTATGGGGCGTTATGGAAAAAGAGGGTGTAGTGGGAAGGGGCGTTATGGGGCTTTATAAATGACTTGGTAATCATTGTTTTTTAGTGTTTATTATTATTATTATTATTATTATTATTATTATTATTATTATTATTATTATTATTATTAATCTATAATAGTCTAATACCCCACCTACCCCATCTTCACCACCACTACATCTTCTTCAACATCTTCATCATCATCTTCACCATCATCTTCACCATCAACTATCCCTTCTTCTTCACAGGACTGTGAAGAACTCCGGCGATACCATCTTCTCCGGCCACAACCCGCACCACCGCCTCTGCATCTTCTTCTCCGGCGTCACCATTTTCTCCGGCGACCCCTTCTCCCTCTGTTTCTCTCTACTTGCAGTTAATAATAATAATAATAATAATAATAATAATAATAATAATAATAATAATAATAATAATAATAATAATAATCACTTGCACAACGCCCGTTATAATTTTAACGTTCAGAGGGGCAACGCCCCCATAGCGTCTTAGGGCGGTGTTCTCCGGCGCTATGGGCCCAAAACGCCTGGATGGCGCCACCACTACGGGTGATCTAAGTTATTTATTATACGCTTACTTTTGTTGCTATATATTATAATAATGCCTTAGGCTAGAGACATGTGTCTTATACACTAGGTTGAAAAAAAATGCTTTTTAAAATTATTTATTTTAAATAACATGCCATATATTTCTAAAAATCTATAGCTCATCAAAATTTGACACATATAAAGAGTGGAAAAAACAAATTATAAGTGGCTTATGAAGTTAACACGTGTCTTCTATTATTTTATTTGTAAGACATATGTGTGTCGTATTGAGTAATCGGCCAAGGCAAGGAATACTCGAGGTTTGCTTATTGAGTAATTGGTGTCTAGGCTAAATTTTTACAATGATGATCTTAGCAAACGTAAAACAATTATATAATAAAAGTCAAAATTTTAAATAAAAAAAGTTAAACATATAAATCTTATTAATTAGTTATACTAAACTAGTTAAAATAATTTAAATTATTGCAATTATATTAAGAAATTATTGTTTAAACAAAATTCAAGTTACATCTAATATTTAAAAGTTTAAACAATAACAAATAAGGAAACATTTAAATTTTATTTAATCAACATTTTAGGTGGTTTATGAAACAAATGATGGTCTTAATGAATGAGACATGTCTCTCAGAAGATTTATTTTATTTTATAGTATACTATAGATATAGATAAAATTTGAGAGAGGCATAGATTTTTTAGAATTTAATGCATAACTTATAATTATAAAATAAGGGTAAATTAGTCTATTAAAACTCATTACATTTTAATTCTCTCATCTTACCCTCCTCAGACTCTACCTTAACTTTAGCTATTGATGGGATTAACTGAGTATGATGATGATGATCTTTAACATTTGACACTTTATTTAAAAAGTAAATTATACTTTTTCCCTTATTTTACATCAACTACCTTCATGATTTTTAAAGAGCCATAACTTTTCATACGTTATTTCTTTTTGAAAAAGAAAAAAAAAACATTATACACACGAATGTTTTGTGGGACCGTTGGACTTGATCCAGATATCACAGGTTCGAGCAAAGCTTGAGTGCAGAATCCTCGGGTTTCGGTTTTGTAACAAATATAATATTAAACACACAAAGAATGAGTTGCCGCTTATGGTTAAATGATTATTAGATGTATATACAGAGCTTGGATGATTACAAATAAAAATAAGTTCATCTAACACATCAAACCAATCAAAATGGGCAACTAAATGATTAGGGTATGGATGTTTTCTGTTTATACTTGTTGTCATTCGCCCAAGGCCTTGGGGGTGAATGGCTTGTATCACATGAATGGGTGGGCGAATAGGTTACAACCTATTCACCTAAACCAAAACACGAATGGCTGAGCCATTCGGTATTAAGACTCATTCGCCCAACATAATTACCAAACTACCCTTGATCATATAAATGAGCTACAAACTACTAAAACAACGTAAAAACACTTATACCACGCTAGGGACATCATAATGAACGTGTACTAATAGAGTCCCCCTTGTACCTAGCTAGCATGTCTTCAAAACTTATGGCTTCATCAGCAACACAACAACTTGATTTTTAATCAGTCTTTAGCAACACGAACTCGACTTAACTTTGACCAGTCGCATCCAACGTTGATTTTGAATGAGAAAACATAAACTTATCACACTCTGAAATTTCAAAGCTTGAGCAACATCTTTGTCGATGATGTAAACCAGATGACAATATCGTGTTGCCACATCTTCTTCAGACCAATGGATTAGCGACATGCGGCATCGGACCAAAGACTTTAAGACTCATGTAGATCTTAGGCTCGTTGGCCAGAACAATCACTGCTTAGTTATCAAGTAGTCATAATACCATAATAAGAACTTAGACTGAAAATTTTGTTCAATTGGACCTATAGGAACCTTCGACATACATTGGGGAAGCTTTATCTTGTGAACAAAGATTGGCATACCGGTATTTGGATGTAATTCCCTAGTCTTGTAAGAATTCGGATATTGTGGTGTTTAAGTATTCCACCCATCTGCACTTTACCTCTTCAAATATTGAAATAACAGTCAAAACCTGAACACATCTCCATGTATAAAGGCGAATGTCTAACAAGATCGTGCACATACCAGAATGGAATGCTCTTCAAACATTTATAATGATCGAAATATAAGAGACCGTTATCCCGTTTGATACCATTTAGAACGTAGTTCTTGAATGTGTGCAGATCTAGATTTTGAGGCTTTAGGAATCTCACAGGATTCAGTTTGCAACACTTCTTATGCCTTCTTAAACATGTCTTTGTATCTATTACCCTACATCATTTTTCATACAGTCTTTTGCATACTCATGCGTAATATCTTCAATTTCGACTTCATTTACCTATGGATCTAACTTTTGAGGTGTGTGTTTTGAGCATTCTGATTCTCCTAGGGTGATCCCAAATATATTTGCCATTTCATCTCTAGTCATTTCAGGTAAGATCTCACCTTCCTTAAGATCCTCATGTTTAGGAACAGTAACCGGATTTCCATTGTCGTTATAGAAGAAGAAATTTAGTATTGGATAAGTTTCATCAATAGGAACCAATCCTATCACGATGTGCTGCTTCATTAGTTGACGACCAGTTGCTTCAAACTCCCCCTGAGCGGGCGAACGGCTTTGAGGATCATTTCCTCTTTCATTCCTTTGCATAGTATGTGGTTCTTTCCTACGAGCTTTTCTTTGATTACGAGTAGTAGAACCATCACCACCTTCATCGTTGTCTCCACCCCTACCATACGAGTCTGGATTTGTAACATTGTCAGATCCATCTAGATTTTCCTCATGATCATCTTCGTCATCATCATCATCACCTCCTGACTAATGATCATCATCGCCACTAGTAACATTTTTAGTACGTGAACGATCTTCAAAGAGGTTAACAATTTGTTCTTTGAGTCGACTGTTTTTAGCTTGAAACTTAACCATCCTTGTTTCATTGTTAACATTGGCGAGCAACAACTATTGATTCCTTGATTCAACATCTGTCAATCTTCTAACGGTCACTTGAGTAGACAGAGTTAGTTATTCATATGACAATTACAGATTTAGGTGAAAGGTGTGTGAAAGCATATCTAGAATCTGTCTTTCTCTTGCTTCAACTATAGATAATCTTCTCTTTATTTCTGCATTTTCCACAGCTTGAGCACGCATGAAAGATATAGCTTCCTTCATTTGATTCTGTAAGAGTGTGCTTGATGATGAACTTTCAGTATGTGAACTAAATTGAACCATGGTAGCTGGTCTGCAGAGTTATGCTTGAAGATTCCTACTAATAATTCCTACACATACTTTCCACAGACATAGTAGTTTAACTGACCGATGAGAATCTTGGTCATTGCTTCGGTAACTGATATGGACTTAGTGAAGATTACCGAGATAGGCATCAGCCTAGTCACTCTTGCAGGCATTGATGTTGTCACTGTTGATGTTGTTGTTGTCGTTGTTGCTGTTATTGTTGATACTGTGGTTGTTGTAGTTGTTTTTGCAACATCAGAGAAAGCTGTAGCAAGACGTCCAAATCTTCCCTTCTTCTGTAGTTTAGAAAAAGTAGGTTTTGACTTCCATTTAAAGCCTGTGATTCCTGATCTTCTTTCCGTATTCTAAAAAAGGTTTCAAAGTTGCTTCTTTATTTGTTTTGGTTCCAGGAGAATCATCTTCTGTATCGGAACCATCGGCACCTTCACGTTCTCCTTTAGAAACATCTTCAATTTCAACATCGCCCTCTTCTGTTTCAATAATTTTGGATCTTCCCTTAACTTGATGCGAAGAACTAGGCTCTACTGAAAAGACAGGTACAAATGGAGCATCAAGAACATCTGCGTCTAAATGTCATCGTGTGTTGTTGTTTCAGTAGTTGTAGTAGTAGTAGCTACTGCTTGAGAAATACTACCAGCTTCTCCACTACCATTAGCACCAGTCCATGACCTATATGATCTCCTTCCCTACAGGTTCTATCCATAATCAGTCTATCATCCTCTGAATCACTATCATCATTTCTCCATTTATTGTTTCTTGGTGCTTGATAACCTAGATTGATCAAATGACCGAATAATCTTCTTTTCTTTGGTTTTTATCTTCTGGTTGTCCTTTGAACGTCTTCATTATGTTCAATATGTTCTCTTTCATGTGGTATAATGAGATAATATTCAGATAACATTTACGTAAAACGAGATGTTGCTTGTCAAAGAACATCTATAGGAATCAAGGATACATCAGGAATTATGCATCAGTTGAGTGTGTAGTAATCATTTCCTTCAGATGTTGCATAATCATTTCAGAAAAGTTGAATGGTTTGTTAAAAATAAGAGCTAGCACCGCTGAAGCAATTGACTGACTCATCTCGTCAAAACCTGCATTTCTTAGTACCAAACACTGAAAAATATAACATTGTCAATAAATCAAATTAAAAAATATATAACATTCAAAACTCAAAACTCAAAGCATGTAGGTAGGTTTCACTGTTTTAGCCCTACACTATCATAAGGATAAAAAAAAATATGTTGCTTTTTGTTTACCTACCTAAAAATTGAGGGACCTTATAGATGATGAGAGAATCAAAAGGATCAACATCGCTAACATTTTGTTTGCTTTGTTTGCCATCATTTGGAGTCATGTTTCAAGTGCTAGAACAACCAACTCATACTAACATATTTAAATCATAGGGTCGGGAGTAAAAACAAGTTTATTGTAGTGAAAGAAGATGTGAACCCAACCGGACTTCTGTATAGTAATCTACAAATTCCGTGTACTTCTCATTAACTTACATATAATTGATCCTAAGACATATACATACAATAATTATTAACTACGCATTTTTAGTGTTTTGGGAGTATAAACAAGGGTGTATCACAAAGGTAGATACAAAAATAATGAAGGATAACTTGATTTTAAATTTTGATAATTTAATGAAATAAAGTTACCCCATGGGCATTTAGGGAAGAAAAGTGGTAAAATTTAGGAAATTGTAAAGAAACCCTTGGTATACCATCTTAACTTTGGACAATTTGGACATATTTACCCATGTCTCATTCTTTATAATGTAGTACTAGTATGGAACCCGCGCGTTGCGGCGGGGTCAACAATACAAGGCGGGGAACATAATTCAAACCTTAAAACGACTAAAAAAATCATATGTAAGTTGTATATATATTTATATATAAAAGCACTCACGCTTAATGGCAGTGAAGTTTCTAGCATTAATTAGGATAGCTACATGATACCGTGTTACGTTCTATATACATATTAAAGGGTCTTTAGTTTACACTAAACGGAGGAAGCAGAAATTCTCTTTCAAATGTGTAAAAGTTGTATAAGAAAAAAGTAATTATACTAAAACAATAAAAAAAAACTTTTGATACGTACAACATATATAAGTGCTTGAATGTGCTCTTTAAGTTGATATTACAACTTGAAGTCACTACAAGTCAATATAACCAATCAAATCCAATAGTTTATTGAAACTAATTGTTAAGATTATTCATTATTGTCTAACCAAATGTTAGTTTAACTATCTATTTTTTATTTTAATTATTCAAGTTGGTATATTGAACCCAGTTAATTTCCATTCTATCATGAATGATTTGAGTTGCCGATTTATTGTTTTGGCTTCAAGACTATGCCTGTATTTTCACTCTTCGCCCCTACCTTAATTTCAGCCTCCAAATGAGATATCCCTGAAAAATGGAAACAAAATTGCATACTCATTAAACCTTTTAAATATTAAATATATAAAGCTATGGGATTGAGAATTAAAAGGAGGGAATGAAAGGGATTTTTAGTATTGAATTGGGTCTTTATAATGAGGGTTACATATTTAAAGGGGTAGAAATTGTGTATAAGGCAATTATACTATTAGCATTAAAGGTTGTACACAAGGGTATAAATGGAAAAAATGGGGTAAAAATTTAGAGATTACACTTGAGACTTTTGGAATGCCATCTTAACTTTGTCAAGTTGGACATCTTTGCCCATTGCTCCCTCTTTATAATGTAGTAGAGATAGCTAAATTACATCATATATATTATGTATTTATATCTTCTTTTTAAATTTATGTGGTTGCAGGATGGTATGATGTGACACTTCTGCACACAAATGAATATGTAGGCTTGAAGTTTGCCAATACACCCAACCCATGACACGTTTCAACCCATTAAAGTGAGCGATATATGTAGGCTTGACGTTTATACAGGCAAATATGGTAGAGATACTTCATGGCAACGTCATCGTCTTCCTCGACGGTTTTTTGTTTTCTCTGCTACTATAAGCTTCTAGGAATAGAATTTAAGTTTCTGATCTCACGAAGTCACCAATTGTTTACATATCCAAAAGAAGACAAGTTCTTATCAGTCGATTTGGTAGTTTTAACTATATGTATTACTAATATGTTTGGTCCAATATATTTGTTACGACGCTTGTCAAACCAACATAAAACGAGAGTATCTATGCAAATCATTGACTCCGCTGCATCTCGCGAGTGCCCTAAAATAACAGAAGTATGTTGCACACCACAAACTGCATTTTTGTAGTTACATCACTTCCACTACAATCTTATGGTCATTAAGAGATACAACACCACTTCACTATCACTACTAGAAAAAAGGCCTTTCTTGACACGCATTGCTTGTCAAGAAAGGGGTCGGATGACAAGAAAAAAAACGTCAAGGATGGCGGTGTCATAAATTTAATATGATATATTTCCGCATGTCATCTGTTTATGACACACATTTAAGACAACATTTAGTGACATACGTTATGACACTTTTTAATGACACATTTTTATGACAGTTTTTGTTGACATTTAGTGACATACGTTGGACACTGAGAGGCATCCTTTTGTTCTTTCCAAAATAGAACACAATCATTTTCACATGCATGAATCTTTTCATATGGTAGATCTACTCCTATTAGCAACTTCTTGGCCTCATATATCGAGCTAGGAATTGCATTGTTTGATGGTAAGATATCTTTTAGGAAACCCAACAATGAATCAAAACTAGCATCAGACCACCCAAATTGACCCTTTAAATGTTGGAATTTCAATAATCCACTAAGTGTATTATACTTTGACCCTGCGTAAAGTGGCTTATCACATTCTTCATGTTGTGCTTGTAATGAATCGGGTTCTTTCTCTACATATGTGAAGGCATCATGTATCATCTCTTTTGTACAATCAAAGTCGGGACGTCTTGATGTATTAGGGAAGTTAGAATCGAGGCTGGGATGTGTTTCTCCATGGAAAGACCATATATTATAATTTTGAGAGAAACCACGGGGCAAACAGATGATAACACACATTATCAACTGACTGGTAAGAAAAATTAATACAATCTACACAAGGACATGGAATAGCATCTACATTTGGATAAGTAGATTGCGCAAACTCTAAAAAAGTCTCAACACCCTATTCATATGCATTTGATAATCTATCTGACGAAATCCACAATTTATCCATGACTTATGCAAAGATTATTACCTTTTGACGAAAAAAAAACATATAAACCAAGACCGAAACCGAAACATCCAGAATGTATAGACAAACTAATTGAGCTTAAAATACCTAATTGAGCCTAAAATACCTATACAAACAGTAACATGCCTTTCAACCACCATATTAATATCAACATGCAAAAACAAACTAAATGAGCCTAAAATACCTAAAATAGGTCACAAACTCACAATGTAACCACAATATAACAGGAAACTGAATCTAACAATGAGAGATCCAAACAGGTCAGAATTGTAATGTGGATTCCTAGATGAATGAGCCGACGAGCAGGAACGAGCAGGAGCAGAACGAGCAAATAGACAATTTTAGCTTCATAATTCCCACAAAAATCTTCAAAGTTTTCACTTTAAAACAAAAACAAAAATAATATCATATATTTCAGGTATAACAAAATCATGAGCATCAACAACTTGAACTAACAAAACTGATCAAATATGTAATTCATATGCTTAAAACACATCATTAAAACAAAAGTTACCCTAGCAGCTAGCTAATTAGTAGTTAAACTAGAATAAAAAACTTAAATAAAAAACTAAATAACGGATAATTAATAGTCAGATTACCTGAGTTAGAAAACTTATTAAAAACTTCAATAAAAAATCCATTCATCTATAAAACTTATTATAAAAAATTTCTGCTCTATTCCTAGATGTCCTACATGGCATATGCTTAATCTTTTATTTTATAAAACCATATATATTATAGATGTATAAATGATCCTGTTGGTTATTCTTACATAGACTTTCAGTTCCTTGAACAAAAGGGATATAGAAATAGAAGTTCATGATGATAAATTTATTGCCAAGTCATATTTAGTTTAGAAAATTTATAGATATGTACTATTTGAACATTTTAAAGCATTCAAAGTTTCAAACAGTGGCTAGATTTGTAATGAACAGCAGGGCTTTAACGATGGACTAATCACAAATAAGCGCTTTTTCTGCGCTTCCTGGAAGCTGCCCAGGCGCAGATCCTTGAGGCACCAGGCATTGCGCCTCGCGAGGCTCGATTTTTAAAACCAAGCACACACTCTCCTTTACCTACCTTTTTTATATTAACTTATATTTCTAATACTATATCTAATTCCAATCCGAACTTATAAAACACACAATTATTTTTAAACTATCATAGTTTTCTCTTATTTTCTTTCAAACCTATACCCATTTCTAATCCCATTTACAGACCAAACCCAACCTCAAAGATTTGGTGTCACACCCTCAAATTTCACGTGTGGGGTTTTACCACGAGGCGCGTGACAAACCAGGATCTAAGTCAACGGTCACAATAAACGACACTATATGATACGTAAAAACGACATAAGCAAACCATTAAGTTTTCATAAATGATCCATCGCTGCGGAAGCGTAAAACTTTATTACAACACGAAAGTAAAAGCATAAAAGTCTGAAAATGCTAAACAAGACGCATATGAATCCTAGACGCCGTGAGACTCCGTGCACCTATGAAATGCTGCTACCTCAACGACCTGAGACAAACATGCTAAAAACGTCAACAAATAATGTCGGTGAGTTCACAGGTTTTATGTTAAACGTTTAAGTAATGAAAGCCATCATGTTATCACTATGCTAGAAATGATAGCGTTAGCTAGACGCATGAATAATACTACTACGACCCGGAAACCATTACAGACAACGATACATGATTTTGCCTGAAACGATATGCACTACTGTCCCACGGTAGCGTTATGACCGAGACAATATGCACTCGCCCGGCCTCTAACCGTCGAGTGGGGTCTGTCAGTCCCAATAGATCTATCCACATTTGTCACACCCTCAAATTTCCACTTACGGAGTTTTACCGCGAGGCACATGACAAACCAGGATCCAAGTCAACGGTCACAATAAACAACACTATATGAAATACGTAAACTCAAAACATAGTTCTCAATTTATAAAACCATAGCGGAAGCATTTAACCAGTTACAAAACCATGTACGACAATGTTCAAATAGTTTAATTCAAAAACATGAAACTAAGCCTAGACGCCATGCAGAATCGTGCGCCTAGTCCTCTGTTGCTACCTTAGAGACCTGAGAAAAACATGCCAAAAAGACGTCAACATATAATGCTGGTGAGTTCACATGTTTGTTCAATAAGTTACCAAAGGTTTCCAAAAGTTACCAAAACGTTACCATGTCCATACTATACCTATGTCACCAAGTACGCTAGCTAGGCGTATGTTTTATTACTACTACGATTGGAAAACCATTACTAGACACGTTTAGCAATGTTTAGCAATGTTCAGCCCAAATGTTCAGCATGATACCAATGTTACCAGTTCGAGTCAATATGCACCCGCCCGGCCCTCCGAGCCGAAGAGTGGGGCAGGTCACGCCCAATAGATCTATCCACACTTCCCCCGTTGTGCATCCCCGCACATTCATGGTTTTCCCCGGGACTTTAAAAGATCGTATAGCAATGCAAAGTTAAAGCCATAGTATGACATATGTTACCAAAATAGTTTAGCGCATGTTTTCTCCCCCCAAAAGTTAAAGCTGTAAAAGTGGGTCCGTGAACTCACCTTAGATTGCGTTCCTCGGTAAATAGTAAAATGCTAAGCCCTTGATAATCCCTCTACCGGAGATCTATCAAAATGTTCACATAAGTGTTCCGACTAATAACCATAAGGTTATCTAGTCCCCGATTGTCCAGATCGTAACCAAGTATGTTTTAAAACGTGTTTAAATGTTCAACCGACACACTAGACTGACCCGACATCCCGTTGGTGACTCATTACCCTAACTAATACATCAGAACGGTCGAACCAGGCAGATAAACCCTCCTTCGCCCCTTTTTAAGCCACATTCGCCCGTTTAGTGTCACATTCGCCAGTTTGATGCCACGTTCGACCGTTTGATCTGGTTCGCCCAAACATTTCCCAGGTTCGACCCTGGAATCTCTCATTCGACCACTCGTTTGGTCGAATGAGCCCAGGTTCGACCCTGTTAGCTAAGTTTCCCAAAAACGCTTCAAACACATTCAAAACATTGCGAAACATCATCAAACGCAGCAGTCAAGCATGAATAACTTATCCCTACAAAACCCCACCAATTTTGCCCCAAAACCAGTTTGTTTTGACACTTTCCCAAAATGGAAAAATTATGGAAATGTCACATCATGCATGGAATTCTTACCCAATTTAGAAACTTTTTGAAATCCTTTCATAATCATCTCAATATGCTCTGTTTAATGTGTTTATGAAAACCCCCGATACTTCTATTAATAATAATGTCATGTAACAATCCTTAGACTTATCAAAAATCCCCAAAATACCCATAATATCACCATCTATCTAATTGTAACCCTAAATAACAATAAACCAACATCAATAGCAACCCTAGATCATGTTTCTATCATTAGAATAGTAGCAAATCATTCAACAACACATAACATCACATAATACACAATTAACATATGTTTATTGATACAAAACCTATGTTTAATGATAGGGTTTAGATTTAGAAAAGGTGTTTAAAAGGTTTTTATTGATAAAAACATCCTTAGAACAGATCTGGACATTTAGGGTTAGATGAAAACGAATTAAAATGCCTTAAAAAAGATTTAGGATTAAGAACACACCTTGGATTTTTGTTTAGATGTTGTAGATATGTTAGATTATGAAAAAGAAGAGCAAAAACTCCTTCCTTAGTGATTAAAATCGTTTGAAAGTGTTTTGAGACGGTTAGGGTTTGTGAAATGGTGAAAAATGACAAAGTTTGGTATTTATACTTGTCTACCTTCGACCCTTGTTTCTGGTCGAATGTATCCTCCTTCGACCCTTTCACAGGGTCGAATGTACCCTGACTTGGTCGAAGGGAATTCTTTCAATTCCACATCCCAGGTTCGCCCCTTTACAAAGGGTCGAACCAAGACATATTTCCAGGTTCGCCCACTCGAAGTGGTCGAACCAGGATCTATGTTTTCTAGTTTTCCAGTTTATCGTGTTTAATGCATTTTAACGCACCTTAACATATGAGCATGCAACCGTAGTCTATGTTTAACATATTTAAGCATGGATGAGTATCTACACATCGTTTAAACACATCTATGCCCATAATCCACCACACGACAATTAATCTACACATACACTTAAATTAGTTTATGTAATTTCACCAACAACGGGACCCGGTACTAGTGTATTCCCAAGACGACTCCCAATGATCCTCCAGATCATTGAACCCTAGACAATCCTAACATGACCCGACTCAACTAACCTAGTTAAGTCCGTTTATAAACGTTTCCCGCTAAGGTAGACTTAGATGTTACTAAAATGTTTAAGCCAAATATGCCGGGTGTCACAACATTTCCCTCGTTGTGTCTCGCACATTCATGGTTTCCCTCGGGACTTTTACGTATCGTATAGTATGTAAATGAATTAACACTAGTAGAACATGATAATTTATAAAATAAGTATAAGCATGTGTCTTCCCCGAAATGTAAAAACGTAAAGTGGGGCTGTGAAACTCACCTGACACTGCTTCCCCTCTAAGATAAATAAACCCGCTCAATAAACGGCACCAAATACTGGTGGCCTATCATGACGAGCGTATAAGGTGTTAGACTAACAACCCATATGTTGATTAGTCCCCAACAGTCTAGACCATAACCGTGTACATTTGAAATGATGTTTAAACGTTTAAACGACCACACCAGACAAGACCCGACATCCCATTGGTGACCCGATATCCCACGTGTTAGCTGAAAGCAAGATATCATGCAACATATGCATAACGCTCAATTAATGCATAAACGAGTCCCAACATGTGTTACTAAGTCATTGGACATGTCACGGGGTTCCTAACATGTTCCTAGGCGTCAATCCGTGTTTCGGGATGTTAAAATATACATATAGCAGCAGTACACGTGATTAGGAATCAAACATGCATTTAGGAAAAGTCAACTGGTGATTAGGAAAGTCAAAATGGCGAATAGAGTTGTAATTGCGAGACATACTCGCGATTGGGCTCCCAATCGCCTATTGTTCATGTGATTGGGGGCTGATGTATTGTAAAATACATCTAATTCCAGTGTAAAGTTTGTATAATTTTCAAGTCGTTTAGATAATGTTTTTATTAGTTTTAGGTTTGTACTGGTCTATTTTATTTATTATAGGTTTTTATAGATTTTTATTAGGTTTGTGTCATTTTTAGTATTTATGTATTTATTTATATTTTGGTAGATGTTCATGGACGTTGGAGCGCAAACGAGTAACTTTGGTCAAGTCAAGAACACCCAAGTCAAGAGCACGGAGCTAGAATGCTATATATAATAATAATATATTTAATAATAATAATAATAATAATAAAAGAAAAAAAATAAGAAATAGAATGTGACTTTGGTGTCATGATTTGAAGGCCCATGGCCCAAATGAAATAAGTTGAAAAAAATAGGGCAGAAGATATATATTAATTCGAGAGAGGTGGTGCCGCATGATGATTCTGGGAGAACAATTATTTTCGAAGGAAGCAGCAGCGAACATTAATCGTAAAAGGATCGAGCAGCTCCATTGGAGAATTACTAGAGGTGGAGTTCAAGGGTTGAAGCGGAGGTGCGAGCACTGGTCGGTTCTAATCTATTTATTTATTCAAACCTGTTGTGAACACTATGAATATGTCTAGCTTTTATTATTTTGATTTTATCATGACAATTATTGGCTAGATCATAGAACTACCTAGGCGATGATGATTGCACTTGTTTGATTTATTTTCTTTTGGGTTTGGAACTTTTGGTTGTGGATGAATTTTTAAGTAAAGAACTCTTTATTTTCTGGTTTGATGTATATGCGTATTTAGTTTTGTTTAATTAATTTTTATAAACTCCACTTGCGTTTTTGTGAATGTCTTTCATGTATGAATGCTGGTTAGGTTGCGGACTGGGTGTTAGCAACTAGTTTATGGTTAATTGCCTAGCATTACCCATAGGAGTTGTAATTGTTAGTTAGATAATTCTAAGTGTTCTACCAATTCTCAATAGCTGTAAGGTGCGAGATTGTTGGTCTGTCTAGGGTGTTAAATTGCTAGTTCTAGAGGCTTTGTGAGAAGATCTTCCTAGTTTCCCTAGCATTCTTTGTAGGCCAAGTCTTATAAAAAATATTGTAGTTACCCCTTGCACTTTCGGGTGTATTGTGACTTTCGCGCTGTGAGGTAGACTGTCTAGCGGGTACTTTAAGATTCGAGTAGGTAAGCCTGTGAGGGTAACCTCTCAACCGGTGGTTTAACAGCACAACAGTATTCTAGGGTTTCCCCTTGAGAAGGGTCGAGGGTGTCTAGTTTATTCTTGATTTTTAGTATTATAAGATCCCGGTTCCACACCGGTTTCATGACCATTAGAAACTTATCATTCAAGTGTAGGATTCTAGCCTAGGTAGTGCCTTCCCATCACCTGATCCGAATTTTAGTTCCCAGTTTGTGTCTTTAGTTATTTTAGTTTTATTTTATTTATTTGCATTAGTCTGTTAGAAACCCCCCTTTAAACATAAAAACGTTATTAAGTCAGTTTGTAGATAAGTAATCGAGTTTAGTTTACGTTTTCCAGTAGAGTTTCGTGGGTTCGATACTCGGACTTACTTTAGCTGTACTGCACTGACTGGTGCACTTGCCGGTTGTGTGGTTTAGGTTTAGAGAGTCTTAGGTTATAAATTTAAAACTTAGAGTGTCTAGTTTAGGTTAATTTAGGTAGTTCTTATTAAACCACTTTAAGCACATCAAGTTTTTGGCGCCGTTGCCGGGGACTCTTAGGCGATTGCGTTTATTAGCTTCGATTACACTTATCTGCTATATCCGTGCTACTTTTTGTTTGTTTTGAGTCTGTCTTTTACTTTTGTTATTTAATTATATTAAATTTTTTTGTATTTGTCATGTGCGAGATCTGTGGAGGACCCCATTTTACCGTGAAATGCCCAAATGCATCAAGGTATCCCCCATGTTATCGTGCGAATACGTATACCACGCCATATTTCCTGCAGCATCATTGGACAAAACTGAACACAAAAGAGGAATTTGATGAATGTCTTAGATCATACAGGGAAGAACGAGATAGGGAACATAAGGCCATAATCGAGCGTCTAAATAGACCAAGTCCCATAGTTCTAAAGTTTCCTTGCTATGATAAAAATGGGAACTTAGTTGGTCATCATGTTGGCTCCGTCCCGTTAATCCCACTTCCCCTAGGAACAAAGCCGCCTCCAGTGGAGATGGAAACAGTTTATTTGCACCCAGTTTGTAGCGCTCCCCCTGAATCACAATTAGCGCCGGAGACGAAAATGGACGTTGAAGTCCCACCTCCGGTGCCACAAGTTACTATATATGATTTCGGGAGTGACTCTGATGAAAAAGAAACGGATGAGGAAGTAGTGATGGCTGAAGATGAGGTAAGTAATGAACCATCATGGGAGGCAGAGTTTAGTGACGAGTTGGGTGATTTGCCGATTCCAAAAGTAGACAGAGACTTTGACCCAGTGAGTGACCTCGACATCTTAGAGGCATTATTGGAAGGGTACCCAACTATGGAAATCAAAGAGTCACCAAAGGAAGTTGAAGAAGAAGTGGTTGAAGAGGAAGAGCACCACTGCTGGCCCATGAAGACTTTAGAAGATAGAGTGCCACTTGATCACCCAAAATCACAGGAGAAGGCGAAGAGGCACGTGGACTGGCACAAGCTAAGGGCTAGGTGTTGTAGGGACAACAAGTCCCCGCATTACATGCCAAGAATCAGGTTTGGTCCAGGTAAATTTAAATATTGGTGGCCCGACCCTTTTAAATTCGATAAAATATTTTTCAATTCCACTAGTATATTTTTGTTAATTAATAAGGACCGGGTGGAATTAAACGGGTTGGATCGGGTCCAGATTAAAGAGAAGCCCCCTGATTAAGTTTAAGTGTGGGGAGGTTTTGTAGAGTTTGTAAATATTTATTTATTTATTTATGAGTTTTTTTTTATTTTTCTTTTCGTCGGTTTTTATTTTTGTATTGAGTCGTTTATTTATGTATGAGTCGGTATTATGCTTGGGTTTTGTTTGTTTTGTCTTGCGCAGGTTTGGATTGCACCGCACGTACTCAATCTCCATTCGGGTGATTCCGAAGCTGTTATCATTTATCAAGGCAACCCCAGAGTTTACCATTGTGTCAGAGCCGATCGCGAATGAAATGCTATACGATCGAGCTGGATTGGACTAGAGCTTACGAAGAAAAAATAACCAGCTAAGTCCTTTCCAATTTACCCTTATCTTTTTAGTTTTGTATTAGGAATTTTTCTGAGTCGTTTTCTATTCCTACATTGAGGGTAATGTAGAGTTTAAGTGTGGGGATGGTAAACTGTCGTTTAGTTTGTATATAGAGTCGTTTGAGTCCAACAAAAAATCAAAAAAAAAAAATCAAAAAAAAAATCAAAAAAAAAATCGAAAAATTTGAGAAAATGTCCCTGATTTTGAAGTTTGCATTATATAAAATATGGGAAATGATAGATAAAATCAAGTGTCTGGTTTTCAAATATTATATATATTAGAAGAATAAATTATCGAAAGCGTGTTGACTTGGGATGTGTGGGTAGGCCCAGCCGGTAGAAAAGTTTCATTTGAGCTAATACACCTAAATATATTAGGATACCTTGTGGGTTCTCATCTAGGAAAAAATGGGGAAGCTGAAACCGCCAATAATAGTATAAGGAATGCCGTTATAAGTTTAAAACCGTTAGAATTTCTAATCAAAAGTTGAAAAAAAAGAGCTGGATATAAAATAAGGGCAAGACCAATGGTGTCGTTTCTTGGGATAGTGACTCCGGACTCGACTCCCTCTAGGATTGTCTGAAAATAAATATCTAAAAAAAAAGCTCATGAATTAATTAGAAATTAAAGCAAAAATGCTGAAGCTTAAGGTGCCTGGCCACTGGGATAGCGACTTGGATTGGTCACACCCTCTGAATTAAGTATGCTGAGATGAAAATAAAAAAAACAAATGATTTTAAATTCTCTCGGTTTTCTACATAAAACGGTTAGGAATAGTCAATTGGTTGTTCCTTTTGTTTCGTAAGCTTGAGGCGGGATTAGGTGAAACTGTGGCTTCTTTAGTGTGAGACCCTAGATAGACTAATCAACATGGACTTAACATAAATAAAAAGGGGCTTGGAAACCGGTGTGGATTTAAGAGGATCAATATACCTGCAATCGCAATCAACACATTAGTAGATTATTAATTAAGTAACCTATGTTTTGAAACTGGATGTAAACCTAACTGTGATTCCATAGCATAATTCTTTTTCAGGGACGAAAAAAAAGATAAGTATGGCGATATTTGATGTATTGTAAAATACATCTAATTCCAGTGTAAAGTTTGTATAATTTTCGAGTCGTTTAGATAATGTTTTTATTAGTTTTAGGTTTGTACTGGTCTATTTTATTTATTATAGGTTTTTATAGATTTTTATTAGGTTTGTGTCATTTTTAGTATTTATGTATTTATTTATATTTTGGTAGATGTTCATGGACGTTGGAGCGCAAACGAGTAACTTTGGTCAAGTCAAGAACACCCAAGTCAAGAGCACGGAGCTAGAATGCTATATATAATAATAATATATTTAATAATAATAATAATAATAATAATAATAATAATAATAAAAGAAAAAAAATAAGAAATAGAATGTGACTTTGGTGTCACGATTTGAAGGCCCATGGCCCAAATGAAATAAGTTGAAAAAAATAGGGCAGAAGATATATATTAATTCGAGAGAGGTGGTGCCGCATGATGATTCTGGGAGAACAATTATTTTCGAAGGAAGCAGCAGTGAACATTAATCGTAAAAGGATCGAGCAGCTCCATTGGAGAATTACTAGAGGTGGAGTTCAAGGGTTGAAGCGGAGGTGCGAGCACGAGTCGGTTCTAATCTATTTATTTATTATTTATTTATTCAAACCTGTTGTGAACACTATGAATATGTCTAGCTTTTATTATTTTGATTTTATCATGACAATTATTGGCTAGATCATAGAACTAGCTAGGCGATGATGATTGCACTTGTTTGATATATTTTCTTTTGGGTTTGGAACTTTTGGTTGTGGATGAATTTTTAAGTAAAGAACTCTTTATTTTCTGGTTTGATGTATATGCGTATTTAGTTTTGTTTAATTAATTTTTATAAACTCCACTTGCGTTTTTGTGAATGTCTTTCATGTATGAATGCGTGTTAGGTTGCGGACTGGGTGTTAGCAACTAGTTTATGGTTAATTGCCTAGCATTACCCATAGGAATTGTAATTGTTAGTTAGATAATTCTAAGTGTTCTACCAATTCTCAATAGCTGTAAGGTGCGAGATTGTTGGTCTGTCTAGGGTGTTAAATTGCTAGTTCTAGAGGCTTTGTGAGAAGATCTTCCTAGTTTCCCTAGCATTCTTTGTAGGCCAAGTCTTATCAAAAATATTGTAGTTACCCCTTGCACTTTTGGATGTATTGTGACTTTCGCGCTGTGAGGTAGACTGTCTAGCGGGTACTTTAAGATTCGAGTAGGTAAGCCTGTGAGGGTAACCTCTCAACCGGTGGTTTAACAGCACAACAGTATTCTAGGGTTTCCCCTTGAGAAGGGTCGAGGGTGTCTAGTTTATTCTTGATGTTTAGTATTATAAGATCCCGGTTCCACACCGGTTCCATGAACATTAGAAACTTATCATTCAAGTGTAGGATTCTAGCCTAGGTAGTGCCTTCCCATCACCTGATCCGAATTTTAGTTCCCAGTTTGTGTCTTTAGTTATTTTAGTTTTATTTTATTTATTTGCATTAGTCTGTTAGAAACCCCCCTTTAAACATAAAAACGTTATTAAGTCAGTTTGTAGATAAGTAATTGAGTCTAGTTTACGTTTTCCAGTAGAGTTTCGTGGGTTCGATACTCGGACTTACTTTAGCAGTACTGCACTGACTGGTGCACTTGCCGGTTGTGTGGTTTAGGTTTAGAGAGTCTTAGGTTATAAATTTAAAACTTAGAGTGTCTAGTTTAGGTTAATTTAGGTAGTTTTATTAAACCACTTTGAGCACATCAGGGGCCAATCGCCCTTAGTACAGGCGATTAGGACTCCCTAATCGCCCCTGCTGCTCTATGTCATCTTTTTGCGCGTTTAACCCTCCAACTTAGATCCGAAACATGTGGAAACGCCCAATATCAAACCCAAAACATTAATCCAACTATTTCATGCAAAAACCCCCAATTTATCATCATCCTAGACGTCCCAAATGCAAGTGTTTTCCCAAAATAGCATAACTATCACGTAAACATCACATCATCATGCAAAACTTACCCTAAATAGCATATATCCAGTTTTCATCACATAATGACGTTGTCCGACAATATCCTACTGTTCTAGCATCATCCTAGAGTAAACCCTAACCTCAAACAATCAACAAAACACAACATATCATCATCAATCCTCCATAATCATTCAAACGGGTCAAAACGCCTAATATCAATATTACACATCTATGAACCTTCAAACTCCTAGGTTAACATCATATTAACTCATTTAGATCAGAAACATATTAATAATACAAGAACAACCATTTCTAAACGATAAAAATCCTATCTTGCATGAATACATCACATATCACAAGCATAGAGGTTTGGGTTTGTTTAGAAACTGATTTTTATGAGTTTTCAAAGACACAAATGTTTAGAAATTAGGTCTGGACCTTTAGGGATCAAAACAACATCATTACAAAGGTTTGGGATGAAGAACACACCTTGAAATTGTGAGATTATGAGATGTATAGCTTGGAAATGTGATTTCTTGATCAAAAACGTGTTGCAAAGGTTGAATAAGGTGTCGGGTGGCTTTGGAGTGTATTAGGGTTTCACAAATGATGTCTTGAAACATAAGGGTGGTATTTACGCGCGTTTCGGAAAAAGATGGGGATACTTAGCTTTCATCTGATCCTCCCGTTCCCACGTGAACTCCGGTCGACGGTTCGAGTTCCAACGAACTTTGACGATGCGGATTTTACTCCGACGAAGGCTACGAATCTTGTAGTCGAGAATCTCGACAGGTTCCTCCACGATGCAAAGACGATCATCAACCTTGATCTCTTCCAGTGGTACAATGAGAGATTCATCAGCGAAACACTTCTTCAAGTTAGACACATGGAAAACGTTGTGAACACTACCGAGCTCCGCCGGTAGGTCCAGTCTGTATGCCACCGGTCCAATCCGATCCAGGATTGCCAATGGTCCGACATAACGAGGGTTAAGCTTGCCACGCTTTCCAAAGCGTATGACGCCCTTCCATGGTGAAACTTTCAGAAGTACCCTGTCCCCAACCTGGTACTCCAAAGGTTTGCGATGGCGATCGGCATAGCTCTTTTGACGATCCCGCGCAGCAGCCAAACGGTTACGGATTTGTACGATTTTCTTCGAAGTTTCGTACACAAGTTCCGGACCAGTGAGCTGGCTCTCGCCCACCTCGGCCCAACAAAGAGGTGATCGACATTTCCGTCCATAGAGAGCCTCGAACGGAGCTGTCTTGATACTAGAGTGATAGCTGTTGTTGTAGGAGAATTCTACCAACGGTAGGTGGATCTCCCAGCTTTGCCAAAATCGATAACACATGCTCGAAGCAGGTCTTCCAAGGTTTGGATCGTCCGCTCACTCTGTCCATCAGTTTGCGGATGATAAGCCGCACTCATATCCAACTGAGTACCCAAAGCCTTGTGCAGAGCCTTCCAGAAACGCGAAGCAAAACGAGAATCACGATCAGAGATAATAGGAACAGGCACCCCGTGCCGAGCAACCACCTCCTTAAGGTAAAATCGAGCCAACCGCTCGAGTCCATCGGTTTCCTTAATAGGTATGAAACGTGCTGATTTTGTCAACCTGTCAACAATCACCCAGATCATATCATAACCACTAGGTGACCTTGGCAGCTTGGTGACAAAATCCATCGTGATTCGCTCCCACTTCCATTCTGGAACCTCTGGTTGTTGCAGGAGACCAGACGGCCTCTGATACTCCACCTTGACTTTAGCACAAGTCAAGCATTTGCTGACATAAGAAGCTATATCAGCCTTCATGTTTGGCCACCAATAAAGTATCTTCAAATCCTGATACATCTTATCGGAGCCAGGGTGAATAGAATACCGGGATTTGTGAGCTTCATCCGAAACAAGCTCGCGTAATCCCCCGAACAAGGGAACCCAAACACGTCCCGCAAAATAGTGCAAGCCATCGGTCCTGGGTTCAAGATGCTTGTCAACACTGTGCATAGTTTCAGCCTTAAGGTTCTCCTCTTTTAGAGCTTCCAACTGTGCAGAACGGATTCGGTCAGGCAACGAGGAATGAATGGTGAGCTGTAAGGCTCGAACACGACGAGGATTCGCAGACTCCTTCCTTCTCAAGGCTTCCGCCACAACGTTCGCCTTGCCAGGGTGGTATTTGATAGCACAGTCATAGTCGTTCAGGAGTTCAACCCAGCAACGCTGCCGCATGTTCAACACCTTCTGGTCGAAAATATGCTGAAGACTCTTGTGATCGGTGTATACTTCACACTTGGTACCGTACAAGTAATGTCTCCAGATTTTCAACGCAAAGATCACCGCACCCAGTTCTAGGTCATGAGTAGTGTAGTTCTTCTCATGAACCTTGAGTTGACGATAAGCATAAGCAATAACCTTCCCGCGTTGCATCAACACACAACCGAGACCATGAATAGAAGCATCACAGTACACAACGCAGCCATCCGTACCCTCAGGTAAAGATAAGATAGGTGCAGAACAAAGTTTAAGCTTCAGCATCTGAAATGCTGATTCCTGTGGTTCATCCCAGTCAAACTTTCGGTCCTTCTGGGTAAGAGTAGTGAGGGGTTGAGCGATCTTCGAAAAGCCCTCAATGAAACGACGATAGTAACCCGCAAGACCTAGGAATTGCCGCACCTCAGATGGCGTCTTTGGTGCTTCCCAGTCTTTAATAGCTTCGATCTTAGCCGGATCGACATGAATTCCCAGTTCATTAACCACATGCCCTAGGAATTGAACTTCACGTAACCAAAAATCACACTTGGAGAACTTAGCATACAACTGCTCGTGTCTCAAAAGTTCCAAGACCAACCGTAGGTGTTCCTCATGATTCGTCTTGTTCTTAGAATAAATCAGAATATCGTTAATAAACACGATGACGAACTTATCAAGGTAAGGTTTGCAAACGCGATTCATCAAGTCCATGAACACTGCTGGTGCGTTAGTGAGACCAAAAGGCATGACCAATAACTCAAAGTGGCCATATCGAGTGCGAAAAGCAGTCTTCTGAATGTCAGCTTCCCGGACGTGTAACTGGTGGTAACCGGACCGCAAATCAATCTTCGAATAGTAGCTGGAGCCCTGGAGCTGGTCAAAGAGATCATCAATGCGGGGAAGAGGATAACGATTCTTGATGGTCACTTTGTTCAGCTCACGATAATCAATACACATGCGAAGACTTTCGTCCTTCTTCTTTACAAACAAAATAGGAGCTCCCCACGGGGAAGAACTCGGTCGAATGAAACCCTTTTCCAAGAGTTCCTGCAACTGGCTGGACAACTCTTGCATCTCGGGAGGTGCAAGACGATACGGAGCTCGGGCAATAGGAGCTGCACCCGGAGTAAGATCAATACCAAACTCAACCTGACGATGGGGAGGAAGACCAGGTAAATCATCAGGAAACACATCAGGAAAATCACGAACCACCGGAATATCCTCGATCTTCTTCTCATCGTCAGTAGAAACGTTAACAAGTGCCAGGATGGCCGAACAACCCTTCCGAAGGTACTTACGGGCTTTCATGCTAGAAATGATACTCAGCGGAGTACCGCTTTTCTCGCCATGAACCGAAAGAGTCTCTCCATCAGGGAGAGGGATCCGAATAATCTTATCGAAACAAACGATCTCCGCACGATACAACGATAACCAATCCATGCCGACAACGACATCAAAACTACCCAGGGGTACCGACATAAGGTCAATGGGAAAAGACAAACCCGACAGTTCCAAGCGACATTCCATAAGGGTGTGCGTCGCTTCGATTTTCTTACCATCAGCCAATTCTATTAAGTACTTAGCCTCTAAAGGTGTGGTTACTATATCTAGCAATCGACTAATCTCCACAGACACAAAACTCTTATATGGCACCAGAATCAAACAAGACAGAAACATAGCGATCATTAAGAAGGAACGTACCGGTAACTGTGTCTGGATCCTGCCTAGCCTCTGTAGATCCAATGACGAAAGCACGTGCAGTCCTGCCTCCGCCCCCGTTGTTCCCGTTACCGTTCCCGCCCCTTCCATTATCACCCTGCTTCAGCTTAGGACATTCACGCTTGAAGTGTCCCGTGTCACCAAAGTTATAGCACCCTTGCTTCCCTGGAGTCCCCTGAGCAGCAGGAGTAGGAGTAGCAGCAGGAGTCTGAGTTGGGGTAAGTGCCACCCTGCAATCCTTAGCATGATGCCCCAACTGATGGCACCGATGACAACGAGCCCGATCACAACTCCCAGAATGATGATAATCACACTTGTTGCACTTGGGATGCTTCCCAACATACCCTCCCGACTTTTGCCCTGAAGAAGACCCAGATGAATCAAACTTCTTCGCCAGCTGGGATGGCGCTGGCACAGCACTCTTCCCCACACTATCCCACTTCCTCTTGTTCCCTTCGGTAACCTTCACAGCAGCACCCTTAGGAGGCAAAACACCTTCTGCCACCTTCAGGTTAGTCATCCGATGGGCTGATCGGACAACTTCAGCAAGAGTGGGAAGATTCCCAACAGCCACCAATCCAGCAATCTCCGGCACTAGCCCAGATACATAGTGCTCGATCCTCCTATACTCAGGTGTGTGCAAATCAGGGCACAACACCGCCAGCTCGTTCCTCCTCACAGTGTACTCTTCAATCTCTGACCCGACCATCTTGTAGCTCCAGACTTCATGTTCCAACTTCTGTACCTCCTCCCTCGGACAGTACTTGCTCCTCAGCAGGTGCACAAAATCAGCCCAAGGCATAGCAATGGCCTCCCCCAATCCCATGTTCTGAGTAGTAGCATTCCACCACGACAGTGCATGCCCCTCAAATGTCGCAGTAGCATACTTTACCCGGTCCCCAGCGGGACAGTTACACATGACGAACACCGATTCAACCTTCTCTAGCCATCGGAGCAGTCCCACCGCTCCCTCAGTCCCAGCGAAGTTATGGGGCTGACAGTCCCGAAACTTCTTATAAGAGCACTGAGGTGGAGGTGGATTGGCAGCGATACCTGAAACACGATACACGAGTAAAACACAAAACGAAGGAACATGACACCCAAGAATGAGGCAAAGTCGACAGAAATCAACTCACCACCCATGGCATTAATGCTAGCCTGGAAATTAGCCATAGCCAAGTTCACTTGCGGCTGTAGCAAGTTGTTCAGCTCAGCTTGGGTCATGTTGATGTTGCCATGACCGCCGCCTCCAGCACGGCCACCGCCGCCAGCACGACCACCGCCGCCACCACGACGTCCACCACCGCGAGCACCAGACATGATCTAACAAATCAAGAAATCGAGGGACTCAGATTCACCTCTAGCGTCAACCACTAGAAATTTACAAGAGTTAACTTAGGGACAAATCCAGGACTATACATCCAAACTCAAAGTCCATCGGGATTTTCATGCATTTCAGTTTATTATTTCGTGTGCACCCGAAATGATAAACTGCTCTACATGGTCCTCCAAATGTACCCCTAGTCCAGACTCCGGTCACTGAATGTCGTCGCCTAGCAACGTGTTACAATAGGTGCAAGTGTATGAAAGCATGTGTGTGCTAGAGTCACGAATCAGCCTCTTCCTCTTCAACCCCGAAGAAGAAGACAAGAGCAGGTAAGAACCCAAATAGAAGCGGATGATGTAACAACGAAGTATGATGATGATGTAAGGACACCCAACAAAGTTAGTACGTATCCCACTAATAGACTCAAAGTATGTGACCGTCTAGTGTGTGCGACTCGGCTATAGACCAGACTCAACATGCAGTCCTAGTTCACTATAACCATTGGCTCTGATACCAATCTGTCACACCCTCAAATTTCCACTTGCGGAGTTTTACCGCGAGGCGCATGACAAACCAAGATCCAAGTCAACGGTCACAATAAACAACACTATATGAAATACGTAAACTCAAAACATAGTTCTCAATTTATAAAACCATAGCGGAAGCATTTAACCAGTTACAAAACCATGTACGACAATGTTCAAATAGTTTAATTCAAAAACATGAAACTAAGCCTAGACGCCATGCAGACTCGTGCGCCTAGTCCTCTGTTGCTACCTTAGCGACCTGAGAAAAACATGCCAAAAAGATGTCAACATATAATGCTGGTGAGTTCACAGGTTTGTTCAATAAGTTACCAAAGGTTTCCAAAAGTTACCAAAACGTTACCATGTCCATACTATACCTATGTCACCAAGTACGCTAGCTAGGCGTATGTTTTATTACTACTACGATTGGAAAACCATTACTAGACACGTTTAGCAATGTTTAGCAATGTTCAGCCCGAATGTTCAGCATGATACCAATGTTACCAGTTCGAGACAATATGCACCCGCCCGGCCCTCCAAGCCAACGAGTGGGGCAGGTCACGCCCAATAGATCTATCCACACTTCCCCCGTTGTGCATCCCCGCACATTCATGGTTTTCCCCGGGACTTTAAAAGATCGTATAGCAATGCAAAGTTAAAGCCATAGTATGACATATGTTACCAAAATAGTTTAGCGCATGTTTTCTCCCCCCAAAAGTTAAAGCTGTAAAAGTGGGGCCGTGAACTCACCTTAGATTGCGTTCCTCGGTAAATAGTAAAATGCTAAGCCCTTGATAATTCCTCTACCGGAGATCTATCAAAATGTTCACATAAGTGTTCCGACTAATAACCATAAGGTCATCTAGTCCCCGATTGTCCAGATCGTAACCAAGTATGTTTTAAAACGTGTTTAAATGTTCAATCGACACACTAGACCGACCCGACATCCCGTTGGTGACTCATTACCCTAACTAATCAAGTACACATAGATTACACACAAGGTTCAAGCATAAAACACTTAGTTTGTATCAAAAATCTCATTTTTACATCAGAACGGTCGAACCAGGCAGATAAACCCTCCTTCGCCCCTTTTTAAGCCACATTCGCCCGTTTAGTGTCACATTCGCCCGTTTGATGCCATGTTCGACCGTTTGATCTGGTTCGCCCAAACATTTCCCAGGTTCGACCCTGGAATCTCTCATTCGACCACTCGTTTGGTCGAATGAGCCCAGGTTCGACCCTGTCAGCTAAGTTTCACAAAAATGCTTCAAACACATTCAAAACATCGCGAAACATCATCAAACGCAGCCGTCAAGCATGAATAACTTATCCCTACAAAACCCCACCAATTTTGCCCCAAAACCAGTTTGTTTTGACACTTTCCCAAAATGGCAAAATTATGGAAATGTCACATCATGCATGGAATTCTTACCTAATTTAGAAACTTTTTGAAATCCTTTCATAATCATCTCAATATGCTCTGTTTAATGTGTTTATGAAAACCCCCGATACTTCTATTAATAATAATGACATGTAACAATCCTTAGACTTATCAAAAATCCCCAAAATACCCATAATATCACCATCTATCTAATTTTAACCCTAAACAACAATAAACCAACATCAATAGCAACCCTAGATCATGTTTCTATCATTAGAACAACAGCAAATCATTCAACAACACATAACATCACATAATACACAATTAACATATGTTTATTGATACAAAACCTATGTTTAATGATAGGGTTTAGATTTAGAAAGGTGTTTAAAAGGTTTTTATTGATAAAAACATCCTTAGAACAGATCTGGACATTTAGGGTTAGATGAAAACGAATTAAAATGCCTTAAAAAGATTTAGGATTAAGAACACACCTTGGATTTTTGTTTAGATGTTGTAGATAGGTTAGATTATGAAAAAAAAGAGCAAAAACTCCTTCCTTAGTGATTAAAATCGTTTGAGAGTGTTTTGAGACGGTTAGGGTTTGTGAAATGGTGAAAAATGACAAAGTTTGGTATTTATACTAGTCTACCTTCGACCCTTGTTTCTGGTCGAATGTAGCCTCCTTCGACCCTTTCACGAGGTCGAATGTACCCTGACTTGGTCGAAGGGAATTCTTTCAATTCCACATCCCAGGTTCGCCCCTTTGTAAAGGGTCGAACCAAGACATATTTCCAGGTTCGCCCACTCGAAGTGGTCGAACTAGGATCTATGTCTTCTAGTTTTCCAGTTTATCGTGTTTAATGCATTTTAACGCACCTTAACATATGAGCATGCAACCTTAGTCTATGTTTAACATATTTAAGCATGGATGAGTATCTACACATCGTTTAAACACATCTATGCACATAATCCACCACATGACAATTAATCTACACATACACTTAAATTAGTTTATGTAATTTCACGAACAACGGGACCCGGTACTAGTGTATTCCCAAGACGACTCCCAATGATCCTCCAGATCATTGAACCCTGGACAATCCTAACTTGACCCGACTCAACTAACCTAGTTAAGTCCGTTTATAAACGTTTCCCTCTAAGGTAGACTTAGATGTTACTAAAATGTTAAAGCCAAATATGTCGGGTGTCACAACATTTCCCTCGTTGTGTCTCGCACATTCATGGTTTCCCTCGGGACTTTACGTATCGTATAGTATGTAAATGAATTAACACTAGTGTAACATGATAATTTATAAAATAAGTATAAGCATGTGTCTCCCCCGAAATGTAAAAACGTAAAGTGGGGCCGTGAAACTCACCTGATACTGCTTCCCCTCTAAGATAAGTAAACCCGCTCAATAGATGGAACCAAATACCGGTGACCTATCATGACGAGCGTATAAGGTGTTAGACTAACAACCCGTAGGTTGATTAGTCCCCAACAGTCCAGACCATAACCGTGTACATTTGAAATGATGTTTAAACGTTTAACCGACCACACCAGACAAGACCCGAAATCCCATTGGTGACCCGATATCCCACGTGTTAGCCGAAAGCAAGATATCATGCAACATATGCAATTAAACACTTAAGATGCGCGAAAATTCACTAAGTCTAGCATAACGCGCAATTAATGCACAAACGAGTCCGAACACGTGTTACTAAGTCTTTGGACAGGTCACGGGGTTCCTAACATGTTCCTAGGCGTCAATCCGTTTTTCGGGATGTTAAAATATACATATAGCAGCAGTACACGCGATTAGGAATCAAACATGCAATTAGGAAAAGTCAATTGGTAATTAGGAAAGTCAAAATGGCGAATAGAGTTGTAATTGACAGACATACTGGCGATTGGGCTCCCAATCGCCTATTGTTCATGCGATTGGGGGCCAATCGCCCTTAGTACAGGCGATTAGGACTCCCTAATCGCCCCTGCTGCTCTGTGCCGTCTTTTTGCCCGTTTATCCCTCCAAATCAGATCCGAAACATGTGGAAACGCCCAATATCAAACCTAAAACATTAATCCAACTATTTCAAGCAAAACCCCCCCAATTTATCATCATCCTAGCCGTCCCGAATGCAAGTGTTTTCCCAAAATAGCATAACTAACATGTAAACATCACATCATCATGCAAAACTTACCCCAAATAGCATATATCCTGTTTTCATCACATAATGACGTTGTCCGACAATATCCTAGTGTTCTAGCATCATCCTAGAGTAAACCCTAACCTCAAACAATCAACAAAACACAACATATCATCATCAAACCTCCATAATCATTCAAACGGGTCAAAACGCGTAATATCAATATTACACATCTATGAACCTTCAAACTCCTAGGTTAACATCATATTAACTCATTTAGATCAGAAACATATTAATAATACAAGAACAACCATGTCTTAACGATAAAAATCCTATCTTGCATGAATACATCACATATAACAAGCATAGAGGTTTGGGTTTGTTTAGAAACTGATTTTTATGAGTTTTCAAAGACACAAATGTTTAGAAATTAGGTCTGGAACTTTAGGGATCAAAACAACATCATTACAAAGGTTTGGGATGAAGAACAGACCTTGAAATTGTGAGATTATGAGATGTAAAGCATGGAAATGTGATTTCTTGATCAAAAACGAGTTGTAGAGGTTGAATAAGGTGTCGGGTGGCTTTGGGGTGTATTAGGGTTTCACAAATGATGTCTTGAAACATAAGGGTGGTATTTATAGGAGTTTTAGTCGTCACATACAATACTGGCGAGTAGACTTCTGCAACAAGCGATTAGGGCTCCTACTCGCCAGTTTACATGCGAGTAGGGCCTAATTGCCAGTTGTAATCGCCAGTTTATGGGCGAGTAGGGCTAATCACGTGCCCTAATCGCCTGGTACCTCCTGTATTCACCCTCAGCATGTTATTCTGGGTTTTTGGCAAGTTAAATACTATTTTAACACAAATTAGCACGTATTCACATACCGATAAGTCATATAATGATTATAACATATAATGCATGATAACTAACACGTTCCCATCCGTTCACCAATTCCCGGGACTCAAGATTTACGTGTGCACGTTAAGCCCAGCGATTCTACAAATCGCCAATCCTTGTACACATGGTTATGGACCGACACCCAATGATCCCTTGAACCATTGTAACGACTCCCAATGATTCCCGAATCATCGACCCGGTCAAGTATGATATTAAGTAGTTGTTTTCAATGTTTTCGTTGAGGTAGACTCGTATGTATGCAAAGTATGAAACGTATGTATGTAAAGTATGAAACGTATGTATGTAAAGTATGAAAAGTATTAACCTGAATATGCCGGGTGTCACATCTTCCCCCAGTTGAAAGAATTTTTGTCCCGAAAATTTCCCGAAGTAAAAGAGAACGAAGCGATAAAAAGAAAAAAAAATTCCCAAAAATTTCCCGGCCGTCACATCATCCCCCTGTTGAAAGGAATCTCGCCCCGAGATTCACTCTTCGACAGTAACGAGTGTCGACCTAACCCAAGTAACGTTTCCCATAATGCAAACGAAAGGATAACTGCGAACGGAGAATGATAACAACGGATACACTATGCCGGGGAACCGCCCTCCCCAAAGTGGATGCAAGATAAGTGACTCCTCCTGATCATGGACCTACTGGAGACTACTACGATCAGCATAAATGATACACCGGTACCGTCTAAGTAACATCTCCAAAGGACCCACATCAGACCTACGAATGCAAAATGATAACCATGTACAAGACTGAAAACACATGATGAATGCGAATGCTGAATGACGCGAATGAGGATAAAACCAAAGTACAATGAATACTAAGAAAAGAAACTCACCAGTAACAGTATCAGGGTCCTCCATGTCCTCCCTCGCACCGATAACATAAGCATGACCAGTTCGACCGCCACCCTCGCCTTGCTGCACCTTGGGAAAGTCCCGCCTGAAGTGCCCAGTGTCCCCACAGTGATAACATCCCTGCTTCCCCTGAGTAGCTGCAGCCGGATAGCAACAGTAGTAGGGGAAACCACCTGTTGCTGAGCCGTTTGAATATTCACCTGCAGTTCTGGGCCTGGTGCCCGTTCTTCTTACAATGGGTACAATAACTATAATTCCCAAGATGATGGTACCCACAACGATCACACCTAGGCAGCCTCCCAGTATACCCACTCTGCCTCTGCTCAGAAGATGCACTCGTAGCCTCAAATTCTCGGCTGCTGTTGCTGAGGCTGATCTATACCCTTACCCGCGCTCTCCCATTTCCTCTTGTTGCCATCAGAGGTCTTCACCACAGTACCCTTAGAGGCAAAACACCCTCCTGAACCTTCTGTTTGGTTAGCCTATGAGCCAACCGAATTGTATCCCGAAGTGTAGTAGCATCATTCGCGGTCACCAACCCGCGAATCTCAGGCACCAACTCACTAATGTAGAACTCAATAGCCTTATACTCAGGAGTCACAGAATCCGGGCATAAAAGTGCCAACTCATGATAACGAGTGGTATACTCCTCGACCTCAGATCCCACCATCTGATGATTCCACAGCTCATGCTCCAAACTCTTAATCTCATCCCTGGGGCAATACTCCCTCTTCAAACGAAACACAAACTCGATCCATGGCAACGCATGGGCCTCCAGTAAACCAATAGTCTGCACCGCCGATTTCCACCAAGTTAGGGCACGACCCTCGAATATCCCTGAAGCATACTTCACACGATACTCCTCTGGGCAGCTACACATGGAGAAAGCTGACTCGACCTTCTCCAACCAACGAAGTAGTCCCATAGCTCCCTCAGTCCCACTGAAGTTATGGGGCTTACAATCCTGAAACATCTTGTAAGTATAGTGGACTGGAGGAGGTGGAGGTGGTGGAGGATGAAAAGCATTCCCTGTTACAACAAGCAACACGGGTCACAAAACGAATACCATGCAACAAAAGACAAGGAATGTGGGTAGGGGTAATTAAATTACCACCATGGCCCTGCTGGCCAGCCTGCTGCGCAGCAATAGCAGTTGCCACGTGCTCCTGAATCAGATTATTCCGCTCAGCCTGGGTCATGTTAATGTTACCACGACCCCCATTGCGTCCACCGCCATTCCGACTACCAACGTGACCACCACGACGTACTGACATCTTCTGTCGAAGCCAAAGACAAGACATCAGATTTCAGAACAGACAACAAGAAATCATAAGTAACAAAGTTAAACCAGAGAACTGGATTCCATCATGATTGTCGGATCAAACACAGAGTCCACCAAGATTTCCATGCATTTCAACTTATTATTTCGTGTGCACCCAAAATGATAAGTCGTTTTACATGGTCCCCGAGGCGTGCTCCTAGCTTGACTTTCAAACCACAAGGCACCCACGTTCTAAAATAGATAAGAACTCCTATGTGATAGAACACCCAAGATGTAAAACAGCAAGTGCGAGTGTGCGATAATGTGTGCGAGCAAGTGTGTCCATTGGAGTATAGGAAGGGGAGATGTCTGAATCTTGGACAAATCTCCGAAGGATGCCGAAGCCACTCCAATGTACGCCACTACCGTGCAAGGCTAGTAAGCCTCTTCGTCTTCAGCACGAAGATGAAGGATAAAATAGGAAATAAGAATAATAGATAGATGATGTAAGCATAAATGATGATAACGATTGTAATACCAACACCCCGGCATTTCCCTACATGATATGACTTATATGAATGTGACCGTCTAGTGTGTGCGACTCGGCTATAGACTTGACTCAACATGTAGTCCTAGTTCACTATAACCATTGGCTCTGATACCAATCTGTCACACCCTCAAATTCCACGTGCGGGGTTTTACCGCGAGGCGCGTGACAAACCAGGATTTAAGTCAACGGTCACAATAAACGACACTATATGATACGTAAAAACGACATAAGAAAACCATTAAGTTTTCATAAATGATCCATCGCTGCGGAAGCGTAAAACTTTATTACAACACGAAAGTAAAAGCATAAAAGTCTGAAAATGCTAAACAAGATGCATATGAATCCTAGACGCCATGAGACTCCGTGCGCCTATGAAATGCTGCTACCTCAACGACCTGAGACAAACATGCTAAAAACGTCAGCAAATAATGCCGGTGACTTCACAGGTTTTATGTTAAACGTTTAAGTAATGAAAGCCATCATGTTATCACTATGCTAGAAATGATAGCGTTAGCTAGACGCAAGAATAATACTACTACGACCCGGAAACCATTACAGACAACGATATATGATTTTGCCTGAAACGATATGCACTACTGTCCCACGGTAGCTTTATGACCGAGACAATATGCACTTGCCCGGCCTCCAACCGTAGAGTGGGGTCTGTTAGTCCCAATAGATCTATCCACATTTCCCCCGTTGTGTCTCGCACATTCATGGTTTCCCTAAATAGCATATATCCTGTTTTCATCACATAATGACGTTGTCCGACAATATCCTACTGTTCTAGCATCATCCTAGAGTAAACCCTAACCTCAAACAATCAACAAAACACAACATATCATCATCAATCCTCCATAATCATTCAAACGGGTCAAAACGCGTAATATCAATATTACACATCTATGAACCTTCAAACTCCTAGGTTAACATCATATTAACTCATTTTGATCAGAAACATATTAATAATACAAGAACAACCATGTTTAAACGATAAAAATCCTATCTTGCATGAATACATCACATATAACAAGCATAGATGTTTAGACACAAATGTTTAGAAACTAGGTCTGGACCTTTAGGGATCAAAACAACATCATTACAAAGGTTTGGGATGAAGAACACACCTTGAAATTGTGAGATTATGAGATGTAAAGCTTGGAAATGTGATTTCATGATCAAAAACGTGTTGCAGAGGTTGAATAAGGTGTGGGGTGGCTTTGGGGTGTATTAGGGTTTCACAAATGATGTTTTGAAATATAAGGGTGGTATTTATAGGCGTTTTTAGTCGTCACATACAGAACTGGCGAGTAGGCTTCTGCAACAGGCGATTAGGGCTCCTACTCGCCAGTTTACATGCGAGTAGGTCCTAATTGCCTGTTGTAATCGCCAGTTTATGGGCGAGTAGGGCTAATCGCGTGCCCTAATCGCCTGATACCTCCCGTATTCACCCTCAGCATGTTATTTTGGGTTTTAGGCGCGTTAAACACTATTTTAACACAAATTAGCACGTATTCACATACCGATAAGTCATATAATGCATGATAACTAACACATTCCCATCCGTTCACCAATTCCCGAGACTCGAGATTTACATGTGCGCGTTAAGCCCGGCGATTCTACAAATCGCCAATCTTTGTACACATGGTTATGGACCGACACCCAATGATCCCTCGGACCATTGTAAAGACTCCCGATGATTCCCGAATCATCGACACGACTCAACCGACCCGGTCAAGTATGATATTAAGTAGTTGTTTTCAATGTTTTCGTTGAGGTAAACTCGTATGTATGCAAAGTATGAAACGTATGTATGTAAAGTATGAAAGTACTAAACAAAGGTTGGTGTTTTACGAGCAAAGAAAAAAAAATAAGGTGTCTTTCTTGAAACCACCACCACCATAAAGTCGTGCACCACCGTGAAGTCAATACATTTGGCTATTTGCAGTCGATCTGTGTGTTGATTATTTGTAGTCGTCTCATTGTTCACACCGTATCGCTATCAGTACTAACATACAACTAGTGAGGTCTCATAGGTCCATCTTTTTTATAATTTCTCGGTCCGTACCTGTTAAAAGATCTGACCGAAACCGAGACCCACATACACCCATAATGAATATGTAGGTCCAGTCTTCGGTTCTAGTTTTTTTTATTGTTTCGGTTCTCAGGCCGGGTTTACCCAGGTCGGTCCGGTTTCTTGTATTTGCTTAGCCCTAAATTACATAGTCAAATTAAGGAAAGAATATGGCTGGACTTGAGCTATATTCACTGCTGTGATTGTGTAATTAATTGCTCTGATTGCTCCGTGAATTTGCTGATCCCACAAAATATTTTATCTTTTAAATTCTGTATAAACTAGTTTTATCTATAAAGGTAAGAAATAACTAATGCTAGATGTGTGTAATTCTAGAAGAATAAAAAACTATTCGTTAGAAAAAACGAATTACATTGAAATTCAACTAAGTAGAGGTGTGAACACACAATGTCTATATTAAATAAACTAGAATGAAAAGGATAGATTAGCTAGGATGAAAAAGATAGCCCCTGTTGAAAATCTGAAAGCGATACTCGCAAGCATTTTACAATATCCTTGGCTGTCATGGCGAACTCTTCACTCATCTACACAAAAATAAATAAAAAGTAGCACAAATTTTTAGCCAAATATAATGACACTAGAAAAAAATTAACAAAACATGTTCATCACAAAGTATAATTTCTATTGAACATATTTTCTAGTAACTGACAACCGATTTGCATACCTGAGCTATAACGGTTATCACAGCGGCGGTGCTAGAAATTGGAAGAACGCTATTACACATGACGGTGAAATGAAGTCTCTCCATTTCATTGAGTGTTTTCATTGCAAGTGACGAATTGTTGTGGCAGTAAATTCTTACAAGAATGTTGTTTTTTAGTGTTCTTACTTTAATCCCAGGACTAAAGGCGGCATTACAATGTAAAGAGCTTGTCTCATCAAACGAAGATACCTCTAGTTCATGATTACCATGAGACATGGATTTGCTGATTGAAGTAGTTGATTCCTGGATGACATTTTTACATGCAATTGATGTTTCTTCAAGTTCTTTCACTCGGTTTAGAAGGTCCTTAATGTATTTACTTGCATCTTCCAGAACTGTAGCCTTGTCCATCTGGAATAATAAATCATTAGAAAGGTTCAATTGGAGATTGTCATTTTAAACATTAGACATAAAGTTCTAGTTTTATTGAATATCTTTATGTAGAGACTACTAATCTTGTGCTTATTTACAAGATGTATGAACAGTGGCGGATCTTGAACAAAATATATGGTAGGGCCGGACTCAATACATATAAATTCTTTGGTAAATTCTCGGCAAAATTTACACTACAAAGCGAAAAAGTTGGGTGGGCCGAGGCTTTGTGTGGCCCGTAGAAAGATCCGCGCCCATGTGTATGAACATGAATTACATTCATGCTTCATTAACTATCATTTTGATGTTTTAGAGGTCAAATGATCTTATGCACGGTAATATACCATCTACATAGAATACACAATATATCTAAAGTTTAAACCATATATATATTTTTTTTTTTTTTTCAAACCGCATATCGGGTTGAAAACAACTCATTAACAAAAAGAAGAACATATTACAAAGTCTTACAAGACGTACTTACATTCATATGAGTTTCATATAGGAGGTCTTGGTGCAAAATCCTTCAGATTTTAAAGTTATTGATCATTTCTTATTAAAATATATTGGAAAAAGCTCCAGGGACAATGTAAAACTCGTTTAATTATTTGGATCTCAAATAGGAGTATGAAGATTAACTATAGACCGAGTGGTGGTGTAATTTTAGGCTTGTTTGTTATTTCACTTCTTGTAATCGTGTTTCCACCTCTAGCTACTTCCTAGTGCACCTCTTCAAAGTGCATATAATTTATAAAATAAGTTGATACTAAACATACATCACACATATAATGAGTAAAATTAAACAAACCAAGAAATGTACATAGTAAAATCCCTTTCGTCGACTGATAGGGTCTAGGAAGGGCAAGATCAGGGCAAACCTTTGGTCTATCCTAAGACGAGTTTTTTGCTAGCTTGGGACTTTTTGCATGGTTGGGTGATTTTTGAGCCCGTTTGGCATTTGAATATTCCTCTATCTCATACAGTATCACCCGAATGCCAAAAGGGTTCTAAAACTCACCAAAAAACGTTGTAAATCATCCAAAACCCACCTAAAAAAAGAAAACAAAAAAACAAACACATTCTAAAAGATAGCTAGAAAAGGTAGCACCCAATATGATCCCAACCCAAAAGCCACTTTTTTTTTTTCTTTTTCTAGAAGTATAAAATATAGGAAATACAAATAACATAAAGTGTAAATACGATAAACAAAACAAACGTACTAATAATAGTACTAAATTACCGAACGAAGAATAATGATAAAACTAATAACCATATTAATAGTAGTAAAAGAAGAGAAGGAAACGAAGCATGAACAACCTTGAAAGTAACCAGCACCTAACCAAAATGGTATAATATCTACACACCTCTAGAAATCCATGACCTCTATATCCGACATCTCTAAGAAATCCAGATCAAATTCTATTTTTGAATTACATTCTACTTAATACACCCCAGCAAAAAGGTAATCTTATGATACATGTGTTATTTATGAGAGATAGTAAAGTTCTACTGTATCAAGTAAAGCTGAATTATACAAGTGTTATTAATATAGACTTTCATGTGAGATGGATTAAACAATATGGAATTTAACATCTAATGTTACAGTTTAGAGATGTAATAAAGCTGTACCATATAAACTCTAATGAAGATGGTCTATTAATAAGTACCTTTTTAACTTCAGGTAGGAGAGCAGCCAAAGAAATAAAGCGCTGAGTCAACTTCTCCCTTCTCTTCCTTTCAGCCAAAATATGCTCTTGGGCTTGTCTATGGTTTCTTCTTGTGCTGGTTACTCTTTTTGGGAACTCTATGGATCCAAGAAGTTCATTGAGACTCGGTTCCTTTTTATTTTTTGCTGAATCATGGTATTCCAATGTGTATCCTCCATAGAGTTGATTTTGGCTTATAGGTGTCGCCGAGGTGACGTCTCCAAAGGATATAGTGAAAGTGCTAGACGAAGATCCTCCAACAGGAGCAAAAGAACTAGTTGTGGTAGACTTATAGTTATAACCGTCGTGTTTGTCCAAATCTTTGCAAATGGAGGCTGCATTAATGGATTGGTCTCTTGTGACCAGATTTTGATAACCTTCAAAGCTTGGAGAAGAAGATGAATCCACAAACTCACTATAAGGGCGTGTTTGTTGATGTTGGTTCATCAACTCATGAAGATATTCGATATCCTATCATTGGCAAGATAAAGTTAATCATCAAATAGTTTAAAACAAGAAAACTATCAGTAATTTTATTTCTAATTAATGATGTAGAGTAGATACTCTTACCAGCTCAGGAAACCATGCCCCGTATGGGTTATCCATTACAAATGTGCGCTGCTTTGCTTGATCGAGTAAAAATGCGTATGGAAGTGATTAGTGACCTGCAACATAGGCAACCTAATCTCTAGTCAAAACTCTGGGTTCTGAATCAATTAAGATCCAGTAACATGTGGAATTGCAGATTTTAGAGTTCTAAGAAATTAGAGGCCGCGAAACCCACAAATTTCTTTAACTTTTTATTCGACGAATTTTGACAATTAGGAAGAGGATAAAAAAATAAATTGTTGATAAAAGTTTTGGGATAATATATGCTTAATCAATGAAAGAATGAAAAGATGCACATTTTAGTGCAATAGAATTTTGTTTTATGTACTGTTTTAGATAAGAGAGTTTAGGAACCGTGAGTTTTATTTAATAGGAACGATAACTAAACTATGAAGTATTTGAGTAACAAAGTATAAGAAGAGTCATCACCTATGGTAGGCTAAACTAGAAACAAATTAAATATTGGAATTTCTAGTGAAAAGGTTTCAGATTTTGCTCCAAAAACCATGTTAAATGGATAAATATTTGACCAATTGAATCTGGAGTCAGGATATAACCATAATTTAGATGTTTATTAGTGATTACATGTGACTTTTGCATTATTTAAGATATGATATGATGATGTGATCCTTTTATCAGTATATTTAAATTTCCAGGCAAAAGAAAACTATGGAAAGAGATTAGATTACCTTGGTATATAACACTCTTTAGATCTGTTTTGTGGCTTCTCTCGTATGAGATGATATTGTACTCTTTCTTATCTACTTATAGTTGACAAAGGAGACTTCATGTTCCAATTTTATCATTTTTTTTTTCTGTTTTTTTTATTTAAACATAAGATTTAATTGGGATAGCTAACGCGCTTTTCTTATATTTTTCTTTTTTTTTAATAGCAATCACTCTATATAACATTATCATCATCATACTCATTTAATCCCACCTATAGCAAATCTAGGGTAGGGTCTGAGGAGGGTAAGATATAAACAGCCTTACCTCTACCCCTAAGAATAGAGAGGCTGCTTCTGGTGAGACCCCCGGCTCGATGTGGTTTGGTATCAAGCCTTAGGCATAAGGCACAAAACACTTAGCAATCGGGACAAACCTGATCTGTGCATGTACCCTTTGTCTTTTGGCCATCCACGCCACCACATGATGCATGATTAACCATCCGTCGTTTTTAACGTTAATTTCACGAAATTAGTAAAATAACGTTAAAACTAGTGCAACTTTACTTTTGTCCCCCAAGGGCCACACATATATACATTATATGCGCACACCGTAATTGGGGCGTGAATCACTCTATATAAAAATATATATATATTTTTTTTTCTATTTAGTTGAACAGAACTAGTTAGAACTAGTTAGATGCAGCTACAAACATCAAACCCACCAAACCATTAATTGAAGGGTAATTGAATGTACAACCAAAAGTGTGTTGCACTGCTTTGCACCACAGTGTGATATTTGGAATCGAGTTCGGGATTTTAGACGAACAAACCGGCCATCTCCGTTCAAGCAGACTGGTTTTAAATGCATATGGTGGGCCGGGTTTAAATTTGTAACGGTAACAAAAGAAATCAAATTTAAATAAACTAGTTGTTGAAAATATAAAAAAAAAATTAATTTAAAAAATAAAAACCCACTACAAATTTAAATATCAACTCACTCAAACGTTAAACTCTGGCCATTTCATTTTCAAACTTTTGATTGCTTCATAGAAGAAGAATGAAACGTCATTAACCTTAAGGATTTGTCGTTGGTTTTTCACTTTCTTGCTTTGTATTCAGATTTCAGCATTCCTTCGTCTATACGAAAATACGAACTATTGATTGTGAATCACCACTTGAAGGTATATTCTTATTAATCTATTAGTGTTAACTTTTTTTAGTTCATAATCGATATAGTGAGCTCTACAAAATAATGGGTATACCCGATACCCATGGGTATCCCCGATACCCGACGGGTAATTACCCAACAAATACCCGACGGGTATTAGGCCGGGTTTGGGACACGATTTTACAAACGGGTACGGGTTTGGGATTACCAATACCCAACCTGAACCCGACCCATTGCCATCCCTATGCACAAATCAATCTCTAACACTCAACCTTTTATTCTAATCACAACTATGGATGAACAAAGAAGTTTTCAAGAAATTATAGGCTCATTTGGTGTAAACCAAAACCCGAACGACTCTACCAACATCCCAGTCTTCCAAAGCTATGGGTATCCACCTCAACCCGGTTTGTCTTCCTAGTTCTAACAATTCGGGTTCTCGAGTCATGCCGGTTCCATTCATCCACAATTCCAAAATTATGGTTGTATGCCTCTTTACCCAGTTCCATTCCTCCGCCCGACTACTGTTTTATGGGCACGTACCCTTCTCAAACCGAGACAGGTTTTAACCCCCATCTTCAACCCTCCACCAACCGGGTTCAATGCCCCGGAAACCTAATCGTCTGGTACATCTACACTAACTCTGTCTTCTAGCTGTAAAAATAAAGTTAAAAAAGTTTCTTTGTCAAAGTCGAAAGTTGTAATTCATAAATAGTTTGTGGAAGAAAAAGAAGCTCTTATATGTGCTTATCTTCATGTGTCAATAAACCTTATAATCGGAAAAAAACCAAAGGGGTAACAACTTTTGGCAACATATCCATGAATGTTTTTGTGTAGACATAGATACTCAATATGGCCGAATGAAGGATAACTTGAAGTCTAATATGCCATTCCCACAAATCATTTTTTTTGTGAAATTTACAACCGCCATAAAAGTAGTCTTAGCGGTTACTCTGATTACCTGCTTATTAACTGGGCCAATATGAAGGACAATATTGAATGTAAACATCACTTCAGCTACAAGAATGTTTTTCTCCTTGTGAAAGACAAACCAAAATGCCATGAACAGTTCCTAATAGTGTCAAAAGGTCAAAGACATCACAATGGTGGGCTTTTACATCTCTTCTTCGGATACGATTGTCCTGGACGACAACAACATTCTGACCATGGTTTGGAATTTGGATTTTAGTCTTGGGGAGGATGATAATACCCGAACCAAATTTGAAGAGTCTAGGATCGGGATTTCTCGAATAAACAAGAATTTGATGATACTACATGTGTATTGGGATCAAAGGCGGAATCAATGATCCAGTTGGTTGTTTGATGTGATAGATAAGTGTTATAAATCAACAATAAAGCTCACACACAAATCAAAACACAAACGGGCAGCACTCAGTCGTATTGGAATCAATTCAGCAAAAGTTACAAAAAAAGAAGTACCAAGGGGTCCTATATATGGCACCCCTATCATATGCCTGGAACAATATCACCATTACAAATCAAAGCGTAAACGACTACAAATGCTACCTGATAATCACTAAAACACTATACAAGAGAGTTAAACATAATATCTATCCTAGGGACATGCCAAAGGGTGCACTAACAGACTCCCCCTTGGACGTATCTAGATATCTTCAAAAACATAGCTTCTACATCAACCGTTCTTCAACCTTCACCAGCAACATCTTCGAGCGTCCAACACAGAGAGCTTGGAACATTCCACCCATAGTGAATGTTCTTGGCATAGCAAAACCTGATCATCTTCTGATAAGGCATTGCTTGATCATGATCTTAGTCGTGATAGTGAATTGGATTCTGATGTAAAGTCTTCACATCTTCCTCAAAGCAATTCACCAGCCACATTGGATCGAACACTCTTAACTTCCTTCAAATCTTCGGCTTATTCCTGAGTACAATCACGGCTTCTGTTGTAGTGAAGTTGTAACACTAGAACATGAACTTATCAGAGAAGTTATGTTCAATTTGTGCAACAGGAACTTGTGTCATCATAGTGGGAGGCTTAATCTTTCGCTTCTAGATGAACTTGCCAGTCTTCAGATCTTTCTCTTTGGACTGGTAGCGAATAGGATATTGAGGTGCATAGTACTGCTATCCCTGGACACTCTCCCTATGGATAATCCTGTGGAACGTATCTAATGAGGAGTTAGTTTCAATCGGCTCCTTCCTCACCAGATCCCATATATACCAATACGGCAGAGACTTCATGTGAGAAAATTGTCATAAAGAACATAAGCATGGGCATAAGGAAGATAAGTCCAACTTAACACATTCCCAGACATTCGATTCCACTACTGAGTAATCTTCTTGGGTTGTACGGGTTCTAGAACCCTTCTGTATTCATTAAACCATAGATTGCACATCTCTTGAATTCTAGATTTTCATTGTTTTCAATCTCTAGTTCATTAACTTTTGGATTATTCGACTCCATAATCTTTTCAGCTCGTTTAAAGTCTTAATCATTCAATTCTGGAACCTTTGTAGCAAAACCGTTCATCGCATACTTGGGGTACTCCTGTTTTGTGATATCTTCAATCTCAACGTCATCTAACCTATCATCATCTTTAAAATACCTTTGATAACCATCAATAGGAGTAACTTCTTCATAAATAAGGCCGATGACTTTGGCAATATCATCAAGTGACATATTTGGAGGTATTTCATGTTCTTCCAGATCTTTGTAAGACTTATCCACAGGGTTCCCATAATCATTTGTAAAGAAAATGTCATAAAAGGACTAAGTAGTCCGTTCGATGGGAACCTCCCCCTTGAGCAACAAAACCATTGAAAGCTTCTATCAATTCGGTAGAAGTGTCTTGTTGAGAATTGGAGACACCTTTGGGTCCTGAACCTTCATCATGTGAGTTGTTTGAGCATCTCTCTCTAAACTTAGCAACTATAGTTTGTCGAGAATTGGCCCCACCATCACCACCTTCACCTTTTTAATCACCACCACCTTTATCTATACATGATTCATGGTCATCCTAGAATCATCATGCTCATGCTCATGCTCATCCTCATTATCTTCATCATCATCACTGTCATCACCATCAAGATCATTACCACCAATGCGTCTTTGATGATTATTCAAGTAACAATCAACATGTCTTCTTAATTTCTTGTTCTCAGACTCTACAACGGCAAGACGATTCTCAGTTTCACTACGAGATTCCGTTAATGGGCGAATCTCTTGCTCGTTGTTGGTTAGCTTGAGTATCGTCGCACTTACTATAGTTGCTAATATTTGCTTTTCGGCTCTTGTTTCACTACGAGACTCCACAACTTCTTCTAAACTCACAAACCAGCATTGATTCAACTTCTTTGCCAAGATCACATCTTCTAATCCCTAATGATTCAGGTTCAACAGTTGTGGTACTAGGAGCAATAGATATTGGTTCCCCAGTTACTAGCGCATAGATTGCTCCCTCAGTAGTTGCAGATGGTTCAACCATTGGTTGTTTTCCGGTCGGTGAAGGCCTATGCAGATCACCTTAAGGTCCTTGACCACCCTCATCATCATCAACTCCGCCCTTATCTCCTTGAGGTTGAATAACCTCAACATCCTAGTCACTATCATCATGTCTTCGGTGATCATTGGGAGGTTTCTTCATAGTTTGGATTTGCAATATGACCAAATCATCTGTTGATTGGGGGCTTAGCTTTCAACTTATATTCACTATCACTATCATCATCCTCGGTATATTCACTATCACTATCATCGCCTGCAGGAGAAGTCACCGGAACATCTTCTAAACTCACGATCATCGGCATTGATTCAACTTCTTTGCCAAGATCACATCTTCCGGTAACTGATGATTCAGCTTCAACAGTTGTGGTACTAGGAGCAATAAATATTGGTTCCCCAGTTACTGGCGCATAGATTCCTGGCTCAGTAGTTGCAGATGGTTCCACCATTGGTTGTTTGTGGGCTGGTAAAGGCCTAGGGAGATCACCTTGAGGTCCTTGACCACCCTCATCATCATCATTTCCTCCCTCATCTCCTTGAGGTTAAATAACCTCAACATCCGAGGCACTGTCATCATGTCTCCGATGATCATTAGGAGATTCTTCATATTTTTGATTTGCAATATGACCTATCATCCATTTCATTGGGGGCTCAGCTTTCAACTTATGTGATTTCATCCGATTCATTAAAGTGTCATTCATCTGGCTCAACTCAATCTTATCACCATTAACTTTCATAAAGTCTGCAATATGTGCATCAAATATATTTGCAAAAACCTTGGACACATCAGTGATTTCTCCTTCTTGAACTTTACTCAAACATTCTCCTTGAAATAGTGAAATACCATTACGGAGAAGTTGAATGGTTTGTTTAGAATAAGGGCCACCATAGCCGAAAACAGAGTTTACCTGGCTGCATCGAAGCTGCTAATTCTTGGGCCAATGCAATAGATAAGTACGTGCATCATGTTTGGTATTCCCAATAGAGATTCGTCTTCAACAACATTGAAAGCGTAATGTCACCAGCATACTTCAATCAATTAAATAATCCTCTCGGTAATCAAAGCATAGAATTTGTTTGATGATCTGTTCTGTAACAACAACTTCCCTATTGTTAAGTCACCCTACAATCTCAATTGGTGTACGATTGCAGTAGAGTGTAGTTATTGCCCAAAACTCCCTTTGATGGCTGAAATATGGATCATATCTGGTCGAGATTGCATAAAAGATCATAGAACGCCATAAGAAATTTATCATATCTACATAATCCGTGGCAATAGGAGTTTCATGTCCAAATGAGCACAAATGTTGTGTCGAAGTCCCGATCTCAAGTCCATATCTACAAATACTCAACATACGAACATAAGAAACTTGAAAACGACTTTAAAATGACAAAACAACAAAAATCACCGAATTTCCTGTCATACAGGCGTATGAACTATCATACGTGTGTAAGTTTCACATGTATAACCTCAAATGCCTAAAACAGGTCCGACGTATGAAGATCATATGCCTGCAAAGGCTATGAAATTCAAAATTTTTCATTTGATCTTTTTTGGCCCTGATTTTTGGTAGATAGTAGCATATTATGCTTATTATCAAACCCAAAATAGAAATTTTGTGAAACAATCATGTTAAGATGGTTTATTTAGGCATTTTTTAATCAGGTTTGTATAGGGCACCAAATTGATCATATCTTGAGATTTAAGGAATGAAATTAAGTAATTATTGGCTCAATTTAATCACCTTTTGATAGTAGATAATCGAATCAATAAAGAAAAACATGGGGGTGTATATTGATTCGAGAGGATTATGGGGTTAAACAAGTATCCTCGTATGAGGGTTTGGAAGTCAGAGGTTCAACTCTATCTTAAATACCCCTTCCCTCATATGACTAAATTTTCATTCACACATACAAGGGGGGTTTACACGTATGACATATTTACACCTTCAAGTTTTAGGCGTATGACACTTATGACCATGCTACGTGTGACCTTACACATGTAGGAGTCATACGTGTGCTCAAATACACGCGTATGACTCTATAACCTTTTTAACTTCAAATGTTCTCATTTTTACACTTTGCATGAGCCTCCTACTTGTGTAACTTGATATCACACGTAGGAACCTTCAAATTTATGAAAATTAGCATTTTTCCCTGAACACTCAAAACTTCGTTTTAACATACGAATAAAGGGTTTCGATCTCGTAAATGGTTTTAAACATTCAAAATGACAGAATTACCCATAAATCTACCCAAATGTGAGGATCTATCATCCATTGACACATTCTCCTCATGAAACTTACAATTTTTCAAACTTTAAACAAACTTTATATTCACCAATTAATGATCAGATACTCATGTACGTCTAGAACCAACAATTGTACAGAGTTCTGATGATTCACACACCATCTCTTTGACAACTTACCTAGCCCTAGGTCTGGCTTACACTACTAACCTCGAAATTTGAAAAATTTGTTAATTTAAGCATAAACAGTTGACTTTGACTAAGTTGATAGATTCAAAACTCCACTTAGTTGTTTCCGACTCCGACATTCTTGAAAGATGAAACTTAGGTGACACTCTTTTTAAAGCATCGGCTAGGGCTGTTAAATTTATACCGCACTTTAGATTTGGTTTCTATTTCTGGCATTAAAAAAGCACCGGTTAAAGATGAAATGTAGCCGATACTCCTTTTAAAGATTAACGTCCAACTTAAACTTAAAAGGCCACATTTTAGCCGGAAATTTTGTAAAGGCTATATTTTTGCCGCAACCTAAATACACCACAAGAAAGCAGAATTTTCACCGGTGTTCAATTCCGTCGGAAATATTTCGGTGAAAGTCATCACCAACGAGTATTTTTCAGTCATGCTTTGATAGTATAATGGCCATGGGTAATACTATTTCCAAAGGATAACTCAAAGATGTTACCGATAGATAGATCGCCGATGGATCACTAACGCATCTTCTCTAGCCAGATTAAGTTATCTGACTAATGTTTTGCCTTCTTACCAACAGACTCCTCTTCAATCAAGTTATTGTTTTCCATAAAAAAGTATTTGTTGCTAATATTATTTCATAAAAAAATATTGCATATTTTTGTTATTCTACCATTTTTAGTCCCTGTAAAACGTGAGTAATTAAACGCAACCTATAAATATTGTTTTTAAATATCTCGTTCAAATAGAAGTCCACAGTTCGCATATCACCGTATTGCTTTGCCATCGCGATCAATGTCAACCGGTTGGCTGAATATACACGTATTGAGTTAAAAGTTTAATTTTCGTGGATGACTAAGCAAATGTATTTTCCATGTTGTCCAACATACTTATTGTCTACGAAAGAAGAATCAGAAAGATAGAGAGGGAAAATTGCTAATTATTAAAATGATCCCTACCATCAATTTATACACATACTTTCCCTCTAACTAACAGCCACTAACCAACTTTTGAGTTTATTACATTTGTCACCTTAAGTCCATTGTAACACCCCAACCGATGGCGGAATCATCGAGGTGTCACATAGTGACAATTGTTCAAAAGCACATGGTACTAAAATGTAAATATATTATTGAATAATTTAAATTGTCTTACATGGATGAAATGGGAAAAATACAAAAGTCTGAACAAAACAGGAAATTTGAAATAAATTATTAAAAGCAAGCACTAAAATCCAATGCTATGGAACTAACATCAAACTGCACCTGAAACATGTACAAAATAACTTTTGTCAACATATGAAATGTTGGTGAGCATTCCTAGTTTTAATACATATAGTAAGTTGGTAAATGTTATAGAATTCAAGTGCAAAGCTACAATGCATTTATGTAAACTATGTATCATTCAAATGAGCGAAATCAATCCTGTGACTGTATAATGTACTAAATGAACGGTGGTGTACTTATCCAATAAATGGATAATAACTTAACAATGACCACGGATTCTCCGATGAAAAAGGGGGAGAATCAACCTAGGCGGGTTGTCAATCCAATAGCGCTATCCAATGTTAAGGTCGGCTTGTACAATGTTAATGATTTCACTAAGTACAAATGTATTCTACATGAAATGTCTAAGCATAAAGCACGTTTGTAAGCAAATGCACATAGTACTAGAATTGTATTGTAAAAATGTGAACTTGTATTTGTAATTTGTATAAGTGTACATGTAACACCCCAAAAATGAATAAAAGCAAAAAGGGGATAGGAAATACTCACTTTCGCCAAATGACTAGATGACTAAGCGAGCGTGAAAATGCGAGCAATCCAAAGATTCAACAACGAAACTAGTCCAATTTAGAAGAAAATAAACCGAATAGGAAAAATATCAAGCTTCCAATTCGCCAATTACAAGAGCTTATAAGCAAAGCTTCAAATATAGAAGTAATATACTCTAGAAGAAAGGTATGAGGGAGAGTTTAATCGAATTGAAACAATCGATTTAGAGGTGCAAAGTGTAATGGGTCATAGGTGGGTTTTTATACTAGTTTTGGATTCAATTAGGCTTTAAAATTGGTCAACACAATAAAGTAAGGTTTTAAGATGAATTGACTATTTGACTAGGACTTTGACTAGGATTTTGACTAGGACTTTTGACTAGGACTTTGACTGGAACTTTGACTGTTTGACTGTCTTAGCGGACCGCGAGGGCTAAAAAAATAATTTTTCTAATTTAATCAATTTTAAGTTATAGACTTGTTTCCTTCTGTTTCTATGTTGTTTTAGGACCGAAAATTAAGGGCTTTGAGTATCAAGGTTTGAAACATACGTGCTCGGGTGTAGATGTGAGTATAAAACGTGCATACTTTTACTTATAAAAATTATAAGTTTTATTAAATTGTTAATTTTTGGTCCTATTAAAATACGAGGGTTAAAAATGAAAATTTTGAAATAGTTGAGGAACCAATTATGAACATTTATGAAAAGTGAAGGGTGCAGGTTGTCACAGTCTCCCTACTTTAGAAAATTTAGTCCCGAAATTACTTTCAAGTGAAGGTTTCCATGAAACAAAAGACATTTGTAAAAAGGCAAGTAGATTTTAAGAAATGCATCAGTCATGATTTGACAAAGTTGGAAGTAGTTGTTTAATACCCAAAATAAGAGTTTGAAAATCCTTAAAGTTTGACCCAAGGTTAGAGAATTAATGTGAGCAAGGTTTGGAAAAAGTATGAAACTGGTGAGGGCAGGACAGTGTTATAGTAGCTTCCCTTACTTTAGAGAAGTTTCTGACCGAACTTTATTAAGGACATGCAACATGATTTCGACTAACAAAAAGTGTAAGAGTATAGAAAGTTTGTGTTTTCTGTGTGGATGGTCTAGAGAAAGACTCTAGGAAGTCGAATTGAAGCTCGTGTAAGAACATTCTTATCGAAAATGCTAGCTATTAGTCAACGATCTAATAAAGAGATAGTAATGGGTAGGTTCTTGGTCTGACTCCTAGTCCGCTCCCGCAGTATCGCTCGTGCTTATATATAGGGTGTGCCGCAGCTAACCCACCACACTACTGATACTTTGGACTCATACTGATTGTATACCAATAGCCTAAGTAGAATCACACACCACTCCCATGTACCTATAAATCCATGATTGCGTTCCGGACCGTAATCATCGATTTACCTTACACTAGGGGTGCTATGCTTTTCCATAACACTAACATAAGTAATACAAGAAACAATGCGTGCAACCAAAATCTGTTAAGTAGTAGATACTGTTCAAGTATAAGATGCGGTTAGAAGTTCTTCCCCTTTCAAGTTCACCCTTTAACCGTAATGAGATTAATGTGTAAGTATAAGACATGATTAAGGGTTGTTCACCTTTCGGGTTCACCCTTAACCGGTAATTTTTTTTGTTCACATCATTAGGCTCTAAACAACCATATTGATAAACTCTGAGGATTACACCGTTCCCCTTGGGTTAGAGGAATACTCTGAACCGAGTCGTACATGGGAACTGGCTTAGATCTCATACGAGCTATCAATTAGTATGTTCGTTGGTCATGATGATGAACCAAATAATGTAAAGTATAACAGGGTTTTGCTCACAACAAAAAAATATGCATACCAAATATGCGTTCATATAAGTATATAAGTATAGCATAAAATTTCGATTGAAAGAATAGCATAACGTAAATCGAGTAAATCGCACAATTTGCACAAAATGAAAGTAAACGAGTTAAATTAATGCTCAAAACTAGTGTTGTAAGAATAACTACTAATAACTAGTGCGAGAATAGTTGTGAATAACACGTGAAAATAACTACCAACAAAAGAATAATACAAAAATAATAAGATAATGTACGAACGTAACTATAAATAGAATGGTGTAAAAAAATAATGAAATGTACTGTAAATGAAAGTGCACAGAACAGACGTATAGTCTACTGGTATGAGGATAACTTTTTGGAAACTGAAAAATGTTTTAAGTTGAAAACAGGTTCACTTGAAAAGATTTCGTAGGTACACATTTTCATGTGTTTACGAGAAGTCAAGTTTGAAAAGTGTTATAAGGTATATTATTAGTTGCAAATTCCTCCCGAAAACATATATTGGATACGTTATATGAAAACATGCAGATTTACATTTGATTTGTAAAATATGCAATGCAAGTTTATAAAATGCAAGATGAAACCATTTCATGAAGTGTGTAAATCTAATGTGTTTCGAAAGACCAAGATTTAAAATGATGTGAAGGTTGTGAATGATCCCAGATGCCTTGACGAATTTTGGAAAATAAATTTTCTGTATTTAAACATTTCTTTAACTTGTGGGTTGGAAAGTTGGAAATTTTTAATTGTTATGAAATGTTAAGAAAATCGAAGTGTTACCCATTAGGACTGGGTAAACTTGAAACCTTTTAAATTTTCAAACTTTTACGAAATTTATACATTGAAAGATCATTTATTTGCAGGATCGTTAAGGCATCTCTTTGGGCTCATAGCGGGCTATTTGTTTCAAGGCACAAGGTGTATGAAAAGTGTGTTCTAATTTGGCAAATAGGCTTTGTGAAAAGACTTATAGAATAAGTTGTCAAATTAATCGTTTTAGAAAGTAGTGTACTAGTGTGTATCGTGTAGGTAGGCATTTATGTATGAGTCTAGTCTGACTAAGAAGTTCTAACTAATGGTAGTTGGCTATGGCTTAGGAGACTGGGTGCAGCAATATTAGTATTAGGTATATGAGGATATACTGTGACTTCGATCAAGTAAGTTTGTAAACATGAAGGTATAAAACAGGTTGAAATAATAAGTTTGGAAAAACCATGTTCATTTTTAATTGTATGATGATGCAACATTCCTAAAATCAGGATGTGATCAAAGTTAAACACAGAGTTTTAAACTTAAGTCGTGAGCAAAAATGTTTTAACGCAAAACGAGTAATACCTTCTAGTGTAAGAATCATGAGCATAAGTGAAATAGTGTAAGCTTTAATGCGATAATATATCGAACAAAAGTTTTAGTAATGATGATAAGGGATTCAAAAGCGAATGATCAAATGAATAATGGCATATGAAATATCAAGTGATTAAATGGAATCTTCAAATGATAAACAAACATAAATATCAATGATATAAAACATTGGAATTGTTTCTATAGGAAACTTTGACCAACTCAAGTATTTGAAATTTCCTAGTGACTTATGGGGGCGTACTTTAGCCTATAAGTGAATGCTCATCCCAAGAGTTCCCAGGTAGGTATATGGGTCCCTCGTCTGATTGGGATTTATACGAAATACCAGGCCTAGACAGAAAACTCAGGATACAAGCGCTCACCCTTCCAGATTGCACGTGCCCCATCACTAGTGAATTCCAAAACTTTAGCGAGATTAAAAACGAGATGCAAAAATAGATCCTTGATATTTGGATTTCACTCCTAACTCAAAGATGTTATTCAAAATTGAAAACGATTGTGGAATTAAACCAATCACTAAGTTAAGGATATCACTCCCAGCTTAGTAGTTAAGTTCCTTTTTGAAAGAAATATTCTTTGAGGTGTGGATGTCACTCCTATCTCAAAGATATATTCCTAAGATAAATAACATATAGAGGAATGAAAATAATCACCAAGGTATGGATGTCACTCCTAACTTGGTGATATCGTTTCGTTTGTGAAATACGAGTATCTTCTTCTCTAAACAAAACAACGAAATAATAACGAGAAAGAATCATAGCGAAAATATCTTGAAAGAAAATAATAGGATAAAGAGAAATAAACACAAGAGGACTCATGAATGTAAGCTTAGTTATAGACTAGGCTAAAAGGCATTCTAATAACCTAATTCCCTATAACCATGGCTCTAATACCAATCTGTAACACCCCAACCGATGGCGGAATCATCGAGGTGTCACATAGTGACGATTGTTCAAAAGCACATGGTACTAAAATGTAAATATATTATTGAATAATTTAAATTGTCTTACATGGATGAAATGGGAAAAATACAAAAGTCTGAACAAAACAGGAAATTTGAAATAAATTATTAAAAGCAAGCACTAAAATCCAATGCTATGGAACTAACATCAAACTGCACCTGAAACATGTACAAAATAAGTTTTGTCAACATATGAAATGTTGGTGAGCATTCCTAGTTTTAATACATATACTAAGTTGGAAAATGTTATACAATTCAAGTGCAAAGCTACAATGCAATGATGTAAACTATGTATCATACAAATGATCGAAATTAATCCTGTGATTGTGTAATGTACTAAATGAACGGAGGTGTACTTATCCAATAAATGGATAATAACTTAACAATGACCACGGATTCTCCGATGAAAAAGAGGGAGAATCAACCTAGGCGGGTTGTCAATCCAATAGTGCTATCCAATGTTAAGGTCGGCTTGTACAATGTTAATGATTTCACTAAGTACAAATGTATTCTACATGAAATGTCTAAGCATAAAGCACGTTTGTAAGCAAATGCACATAGTACTAGAATTGTATTGTAAAAATGTGAACTTGTATTTATAATTTGTATAAGTGTACATGTAACACCCCAAAAATGAATAAAAGCAAAAAGGGGATAGGAAATACTCACTTTCGCCAAATGACTAGATTATTAAGCGAGCGTGAAAGTGCGAGCAATCCAAAGATTCAACAACGAAACTAGTCCAATTTAGAAGAAAATAAACTGAATAGGAAAAATATCAAGCTTCCAATTCGCCAATTACAAGAGCTTATAATCAAAGCTTCAAATATAGAAGTAATATACTCTAGAAGAAAGGTATGAGGGAGAGTTTAATCGAATTGAAACAATCGATTTAGAGGTGCAAAGTGTAATGGGTCATAGGTGGGTTTTTATACTAGTTTTTAATTCAATTAGGCTTTAAAATTGGTCAACACAATAAAGTAAGGTTTTAAGATGAATTGGCTATTTGACTAGGACTTTGACTAGGATTTTGACTGAGACTTTGACTAGGACTTTGACTGGAACTTTGACTGTTTGACTGTCTTAGCGGACCGCGAGGACTAAAAAAAGTAATTTTTCTAATTTAATCAATTTTAAGTTATAGACTTGTTTCCTTCTGTTTCTAAGTTGTTTTAGGACCGAAAATTAAGGGCTTTGAGTATGAAGGTTTGAAACATACGTGCTCGGGTGTAGATGTGAGTATAAAACGTGCATACTTTTACTTATAAAAATTATAAGTTTTATTAAATTGTGAATTTTTGGTCCTATTAAAATACGAGGGTTAAAAATGAAAATTTTGAAATAGTTGAGGAACCAATTATGCACATTTATGAAAAGTGAAGGGTGCAGGTTGTCACATCCATGTATTATCATCTTTTTTTCATTTTACTCCCTTCTTAGCTAACATATCTTTCCCCCTAAAGACAATTCTTGACCTCAAGAATTAAACTCAGGAAATCTCAACTTGAAATCATCAACAAACTCCCACGTTGCATCTGCTAAAGGTAAGTCTTTCCAATGGATTAACAATTGCTGATACATTCGATTGTTCCTCTTAATCACCCGTTTATCAATTATCGATCTAGGTTGCAGAGTAAACCTGGGACCAACCGGAAATGAGAGCAGGGGCGAATGATTACCATGAGCTTTCTTCAACAAAGAAACGTGAAACACATTATGGATTTGTGCATCTTCAGGTAAATCCAATTTATAAACAGTATGATGAAAAAATATTTTGGTCCCAGCTTATTAAGTCATTGATTTCTGATGGTAGTCTAAACAAAGGGCCTTAGTTTTAGATATACCCAATCACCAGCTTCAAATGATCTTTCACTTCGATGTTTGTCATCATACTGTTTCATTCGGTTTCTAGCTTGCATTAAAGAATCTTTCATTTGCACAATCATTGCCTCTCTATCTCTATGTAAGTCTTGCACAGAAGCCACACTAGTGTCATTAGGGATAAATGGAATGTGGAAAGGAAGGGGAAATCCAAACAAGGCTTGAAAAGGTGTAGTCTTTATGGAAGAGTAAAAAGAATTGTTGTACCACCATTGAGCTAAGCTCAACCATTTGAACCATTGACCTGAATTGTGCATACATGTACACCTCAAATAGGCCTCTAGATACCTATTAAGAACTTTAGTTTGACCATCACTTTGAGGATCGTAAGAAGTAGAGTAAGACAAATGTATACCTTGAAGTCTCATAAATTCTTTCCAAAATAAGTTTAAAAAGATAAGGTCATGATCATAAACAATGTTTATAGGGTAGCCATGTATTTTAAACACCGTGTCTAAGAAAAGGTGAGCTACTTGTTGAGCAGTGTAAGGGTGAGAAAGAGGTATAAAATGAGCAAATTTAGTAAGTTTGTCAACCATAACAAGAATAACATCCTTACCTTGGGACTTTGGAAACCCAAAAATGAAGTCCATAGAGAGATCAGTGAACACATGAGAGGGTATAGGTAATGGTTGCAATAATCCAGGGTTGGCCACAGTTCATACTTTGCTTCTTGGCAATCAGGGCAATGTTTAACAAACCTGATCACATCCTTATAACACCTTTTCCAATAACATAAACTAGTGACTCTTTTTAAAGTAGTTAAATACCCAGAATGCCCTGCAGTTGGTGATGAATGAAATAGTTGTATGATACCTGTCTTAAGACAGGATCATTTTCCACCCACAATTTGCCCTTCTTCTTTAACAACCTATCAATATAGGATACCTTAGGAATAAGTATCCCATGCTGCAAATTTTGAATGTGAGAGTTCAGTTGAGGATCTGCTGCCCAAGAGTCTTTTATTCTTGCCAGTAACAGAGGATTAAGTGAGCTAATACCGAGTTCAAACAAAGCTAACCCACTGACTCTAGATAAACCATCTGCAACCAAGTTATCACTTCCCTGTTTGTACATGATTTCATAGGTATAGCCCATCAAATTAGCTAACCAAGTCTGTTGTAAAGGTGTTGTGATCTTTTGAGTTAATAGAAACTTTAGGCTCTTGTGATCAGTTTTGATAATAAATTTCTTTATAATCAAATAATGGTGCCACTACTTCACAGCCATGAGAATTGCCAGCAATTCTTTCTCATAGACAGACAAATTTTGCTGTCTAATAGAAAGAGGTTTGCTGATGAATGCCAGAGGATGTCCCTCTTGCATTAAAACAGCACCCATACCTTTTAAGGACGCATCAATATCTATCACAAATTCTTTTGAAAAATCTAGCAAAGCCAAAACAGGGGCAGTTGTCAAGGCTTCCTTTAACTATTCAAGGGCTTTTTTAAGCCTCACTATGCCACACAAATGCCTCTTTTTTGAGAATATCAGTTAATTGTCTAGCCATCAACCTAAAACCCCTTATAAACCTTCTGTAATATCCAGCCAATCCCAAGAAACCCCTTAACTATTTTTTATTGTGAGGTATAGGCCACTGTTGCACTGCCACTATCTTAAAATGATCAGTTTGAACACCCTTTCCAGAGATTATGTGGCCTAGATATTCTACACTAGCTCCCCCAAAAGTACATTTGGATCTCTTAGCAAACAATGTATGTTGTCTCATGAGTAACAACACTTGTTCTAAATCTCTGATATGTTGTGACATATTTGGGCAATAGACTAGAATGTCATCAAAGAACACCAAGGTAGTTTTTCTCATTAAGGGTTTGAAAGTATTGTTCATTAGAGATTGAAATGTGGCAGGGGCATTTGTAAGCCCAAAGGGCATTACCACAAACTCAAAAAGACCTTGATGAGTTCTGAAGGCAGTTTTGTGTATGTCTCTTTCATCTATCCCTACTTGATGGTACCTTGCCCTAAGGTCAAGTTTAGAAAACACAGAAGCCCCACCCAATTCATCAAGCATTTCCTCAATTAAGGTAATAGGGAATCTATTTTTTTATTGTGGATTCATTCAACTGCCTATAATCCATACAGAATCTCCATGACCCATCCTTCTTTTTTACTAAAACTACATGAGAAGCAAAAGCACTTTTGCTATTCCTGGCCACCCAAAGTCCAGTAACTCCTGTATCAACTTCTCTAAAACATCTTTTTGACCAGCTGGATAGCAATAAGCCCTTTGATTGACTGTGACCGACTCATCTTTTAAAAAAATTCTATGGTCACAATCTTTTTTGGGTGGTAAACTAGTTGGGACCTAAAAGACATCACTAAAAGAATCCAATAACTTCACAAGTGATTCAGAGGTGTCTGCAATGTTTACCTTAGTTTCATGTTGAAACATTTGCCCATCCATAGCTTGTAAACTGAACATTTGAGCAGAGATCACAGCATCATCTTTACTGATCATGTTCTCCATTTTCTCAGCAGCACAAAGTGTAACTGATTCTGAATCAATGCACTTCAACTCGATGGCTTGACCATCTATATGGAATTTCATAGTTAACTTCTTGAAGTTCCATATAATGTCATCTAAAGTTTGTAGCCGTAGAATTCCTAACACCATATCATAATTGGCAAGAGGAAGCACAATCACATCAGCCTTAAACCATTTACCCTGCATCATCTATTGACAGTCCCTACACATTTGAGTACAATTAACTTGTTTGCCATCAGCCATAGTTACCTTTACTTCAGGGATTGTCTTGATAGGATATCTCATCTTTTTAGCCAACAATTCACTCAAGAAATTATGAGTTGACCCTGAGTCAGTCAAGATGTGTAATATTTTTGTGCCTATTGACCCTTTTACCCTCATTGTTGAATATGATAGAACACCTATCATTAAATTGAGTGAAATCTTAGGCTCATGCAACTCTTGAGACATGACTTCAGTCATATCCAACTCCTCATCTTCCAAGTCTTCCATGCTCATCAATTCAATTGAAAACAGATGCTTATTTTTACAAACATGGCCTTGTGTATACTTTTCATTACATCCGAAACATTCACCTTTAGCCCTTTTTTCCTTAATCTCCTTATGAGTTAATGTCCATTTGTTGGCACTAACTGGTTTTGGATTAGGTAGTAAAGATAGTTTGTTGGTGTTTGCCATCGAGTATGGCTTATTATTATTATTATTATGTTTATTATTATTATTATTATTATTATTATTATTATTATTATTATTATTATTATTATTATTATTATTATAGTTAGTAGTTCTTGTGGGTTTGGTTGAAGGAGACTGAATAGCTGTTAACGCATCATTTTGCATTCTGGCCAACAAGTAGGCTTCAGGTAAGTTCTAGGGTCTAAACAACCTTACCTGATAAACAATCTCTGGTTTCGGGGCTCTCAAATACAAACTAACTGCATACTCATCACAAATTATGACCTTAGTTAGAGCCATGTCAAATTCTTTATTCAACTCATCTAAGGATCATGCTTGCCTTATAGCTGCTAAGGCCCCCATTGCATCTTGGTTCAACAATAGGCCAAATCTTGCAACAATTGCAATCTTGTACTCATTCCAAGACATACCCTCTATACTTCCTCCTCCGGATTGTACAAAAGATTGGTGTCACATTAAAGCCATATCTTCCGTATGTACAATAGCATGTCGTATCTTTAAATTCTTAGGGGTAGCATCAACTGCAAAGTAATGTTCAACTCTGCATAGCCAGCCTTCAACATTTTCCCCATTAAACTTGGGAAATCAATCTTTGTTAACCGGGTTTGATGTGAATTATGATTCATTTAGTATATTGATGACTGTTAAGAACCATATTATTATTATTATTATTATTATTATTATTATTATTATCATTATGAACATTTTGAGTGCTATGATTCAGTCCAAGATTGTTATGAATCATATTATTAGTATTATCATTATGGCTATTATTATTATTGGCAAAAGATTGAATAGATTGATCAATTCATTTATTTGAGTTTCCATTTGAGTATGCCTCAAAGCCCTACTCAAAATCTAAAAGCCAGTGACACCCGCTCAAGTAGGGCGACATCCACAGCACCCTACTTTTGGGGCCAATCCCACGCTCGTCAGTAGCTAGGAGAGGCTTGGGAATCCCATAATAAATTATCCCACAGATCCTGAGCGCGATTTGAAATGGGCCATTCCATTTCCATGGTGACAACCCCGGTTGGAACATGTAGGGCCACAAAACTATTTGCTAAGGACCTTAAGGGCATCGCCAACAAAGTATACTGTTTTCAAGGGTAGCATGTGAATCTAAATCTAACCGTTTAGGTTCCTAGGATTCATCATCAAAATACTCACATTCAGACTCAATCTAAACAATATCACTTTCAACAGAAGGTTCAAGATTTGGCTTAACCCCATCTGAAACAGCAACAAAAGGGATTGTGACCACAAACATGGTAGTGTCAGTCTCCTCCAGTATTATAGAAAATTGTGAGAATCATGCCTCACGAGAGGAGGGTGTGCTTTTTAACCAAGTCCTGAATTTTTCCGTGTTGGTTTTTGTGTGTTAATGATATGACCCAACATATATCTTGAGGTATTGTAACTTGCCATCTTTTTGTAGGTTGTCTATTAATGGCATCTGACAATTGCTAACTCCCTTTTGGTTTCTTCCTAAGAAATTATGTAATTATTGATTGAATCTTGTTTGTTAGCTAGAGTTTTTGAATCTTTTGAAATATCTGTCTTTAATGTGTGAATCACATTTTTAAAAATCATATTCATTTTTTTCAAAACTCTTGACACTTACCAAGATCAGTTTCCAGGTTCTAATTATACTCAGTTAGCCTATAGTCTTGCAATCTAAATCTAAGAATTTAACACATTCATGTTAGAAGGTCTTACATAACTTATTTTAGTAGCTTATTTCTTCTGATCCTCTAGTGACTGAATTTGAAAATTTGCATCCTTCACCTCCTAGCTCTCTTCCTCTAAATCATTTTTTCTAGATGTCAAACACTCAACATTTGTACTTATGGTTTCTTCAGAAACTTCTACATCAACTGATGATTCACTATCTTCATTTAAGCCACTTTTTGATGTCAATGAGCATGAACTAAATCTTTGACTTCCTTCATTTGAACCATCTTCAGCTGCATTGCTACATTATTCTGAACTCTAGACAATCATTCAAGATTCCACTTCAGCTCCTTTCTTCAACACCTAAGTGAAACACGATGTCCCACCTTGACCATTTTCCCAAACACTTGAATTCCAATAAAAACCTTCATAAGCATGTACTACCAAGGCTTTAGCAATAACTGTATTTGTAGGAGCCGCTTTATTTGCTAATATAACAGAAAGCGTTGACTTTTCTTGCAAAGCACTGTTCTAGTTTTGTTGTTGGCTATGATTCGACTAGTGAGGTTTCTCATATGTTGTCCATGGATTACATCCAAACACAATAGGTGATTGTAGTTGTGATTGCAGTTGTGGTTTCAGTTAGGGTTACATGGGTTATTAACGTTAATCAGAGGCGTTGGTTGTGGTTGGCTTGGAGTTTGATGAGCATAGATCGTCCATGGATTGCTTGTAGCAACACTCGGTTTTAGCGATCGTGGAATTGGTTGGTTGTTCTCCACATTTGGTAAAGCCCATGGATTGACCGAATTCAAAACCGAAGGTTTTTTTTGTGCTTGTTGTTGTTGTTTCCTAAGATGAGGCCACGAGTTACGCGAGTTATTAATGTTAACCGGAGGTTCTGATTGTGGTTGATTAGCATTAGCGCACAGGTTCATCATTTTTTAAGTCTAGTCAGAAAGTCAACTTTGGTCAACCAAAGTCAAACTTTGTCCAACTTAAGATTTTGAATTTTATCTGAAAGTCAAACTTGGTCCATAAAAATCAAACTTGGTTAATAAAAGTCAAAGTTGTCAACAAAAGTCAACATGTTTAAAGAAAGTTAATTATGGTCAAAGAAAATTAACTTGGTTAAACAAAGTTAACATGGTCAAATCAATGTTCAAACACATAGATCATGTGACTGAGAAAGATTTATGAGACTAGGATAGATTTAGGAGGGACTAATAGCGAGGGATTCAAAGAAAGGGAGTGAGCTAGTCGGTCAAAGTATTTCAGTCAGACAAATTAGCTCAGTCTAGTCAGATAAATTATCTTAGTCAGACTAGATACCTGCAACTTAATTTTGGACAAAAATAGAGGCTTTTCAACAGTTTTTCAATCTAGTTTTCAGTCTAGGTTCATTTTTTATGATACTTACAAAGGTTTCATTGGAAAACACGTTTTGAATCCATCGTGACTATCAAAAATGGCTTTTATCTATGAAGTATATCCAAAAATTCACAAACATGATGAAAAAGCTTATAAAGTAACATTATGTAATTTTTGACAAATGTTTAAATTAATAAAATTCTCATTTTTATTCATTTTATCACATTCCTATTTATTTTAGACATGTCAAAGTCTTTAATTTCTTATATATACAAAATTTTCTCAATAAACTATACACATCTAAACACATTATTTTTACTTATTTATTTAATTTTTAATAATAATAATAAACATATGAGTTTTTTTTTTTTTTTTAAATTCTAAAAGCTTATAGAGTTTATTTGTTTTTAAACTCATTATGTAACCAACCTAACCAAAACCAATTACTAAACTAAATGAAACCTAACCCGACTAGTCTAAGCCAAATCACACCAGCCCAACATCATCAACCCACGACCCGAATTGAACAACCCTTTATCGACACATTAATTCGCATGAATTATGACTGTTATTTTGGATCCAATCCTACAGAGCCTACCGAAATTATGATAGCCACTCTACATTTATACAATTACGCGTGATTAGCGGCTCAATTAGTCAAGAATCAACCAAGTACAAAGTTTCCATAAACCTAAAATTTTGATCGATACTTATAGTCAATTTCAGTCAAACTCAACTAGCATGCACAGCTATAAACCTTCAAATATTATAACCCTCGTAGCATCCTACCCTTTAAAACTCTCAAGAGATCGGATTATTGGCTTTTTGTTTCGGTTTGTGGGTACTCGATTCACACCTCTTCTGGAATCAGTTAGTTTCAATTATACACATGCTTTGTTTCGTTTTGTAGTGTAGAACAAAAGCCCCGTCATTTCATTTTTGATATGTAACATTTTGATGATCGATTGATAGATTAGGAGACTAGGGTTTATAAGGATTGTCATTCGGGGAAGTTTATTCAAAACTGGAAAGGTTTAACAATAAATTAAATTCACAAAATTTCAAAAGAACAAGCCCAGACCAGTTGTTCAGGGCACATGCATTCTAAACCTGAGGTCTCAGGTTCGAGACATGACCATTTCTATGTGAAGCACGGAGGATTGTTATCGAAAATTGTATTGCAACATTTGGTGAATCATTTGTTTATGGGAAGGACCATTAAAACTAGTCACGAGGGTTGATTACATACTAGATGTTTGATGTTGTTTTCACATGTAGACTTAGATTAACATTTGACACGAGAATTGTACAACATGCTTTTACAACATATTTTTTATGCTTGGATAACACAAACAAAACCTACATTCTCACCAACTTTTAGTTGATCCAATCCATTTTCCAAACCCAACATGTTTTAGGGAACCAAGATGCTTGAAGACTAGAGTTTAATTCTTGAACATTACATTTTGTTGCATTTTTATTGTGTATCTTTTATTTGATGTTCAAATTTCTTTTAGAACAACTGAATGTAATTTATTTAATGGACTTTAAACTATTGAAACTTATTCATTAACATGAACTACTGAACAATCATCACTACGTGGCACCTCGATGTTTCCGCCATCAATTGGGGATTTACATATTTGTATCAGAGCCTTGGTTATAAGGAACTATGTTATTAGAAAAATAATCTAGTCAATAACCTTAGGACTTTAACTACTACTTGCAACTCTCTATCCATATCCTTATCCCACTCTATATCCTTACCTTAGTCCTTACATCTTGTGTACTCTTTTTCATATGTTGCAAATCTGATCTACCCGTAGAATATATGGACAAACTCCTCAGGCTTTGGCTTGAACTGTTTTGATAATCACTTCAAAGTCTTAAGTTCTAATAATGAACACGTGCAATCTGGAAGGGTGAACACCTGTATTCTAAGTTTTCTGGCTTGGATTGGCATTTTACACAAATCTCAATAAAACGAGGGACCCGTATGTCTACCTTGGAATTTTCGGAATGAGTGTTCACCTATAGACTAAAGCACGTCTTGAGAAATATTATTGGAATCTAATCACTTTGATAAGTCAACGTTTTCGTTTATTCATTTTAATTAATGAATAAATGATTAATTACACTCCTTGTGTTTTTATTTCATTGCTTTCATTCTATTATTTATATTTTCTACAACCTCGTGTCCTTTGTTGAAAATGCCTCACTCTCATTGTTACCTCTGGTGTTTCTTGTCGATTTTATTATAAACCTTCCCCTACATTTTTAATTATTTATTTATTTTTGAAAGTATCCTAAACAATAAAACATCATCATACCCCTGATTTTAAAATATTTGTTTAAAACTATAATGCCATGATCTGTGTATATGTGATACCCTAACACCAACACTAACGATTATTGAATTTTGTCAAACCTTCACCACCTAGGGATTTCACAAATTATAGCAGATAAATAACTTTGCCAAAGAGTCCTTTATTCCCTTAACTTACGTCCTAATTTCAAATGTTTATGTAATAATTTATTGGTGAAACAATGGATTGTCAAAATGTTGTAACCGATTGTAAGTCAATTTTTTATGTTCAAAAAAGTTAATCAGGGTCTATTATACAAAATGCCTCAACAAAGTCTTGATTTTCAAAGCCAACATCGTGTTAAAATCTCCGTCTCACTAAAATATTTAGATCTAAACCCATTTAGTTTGTACTATTTAACGACCTCTGCTTTTGTCTAAAGCCAAGCTTTTGTCTAAAACCAATTTTTAAAATAAAATCTTTCTAACCATAGGAACAAAATTTATTCTCCAAAGTCTCCATTGACACCTACGTATTTTCAACGTGTTTGAACTTTTACAATTTTTGGTATTTACCATGATCATCGCATACTACTTTCTCATATGCTTGATTCTAACATTTGATTCAAACCTCATGATTCACGCTGCTACATAATCTCCTTACTACTCGTGTCTCTTTGAAAACCTATAAATTATACCATTTATCAATTGTCTTCACATTCATCATCTTCTACTACCTTGATTTAACTTAGGGTTTCTTCTCATCTTCTCAAGAATCAAATTCATATCCTTCACCTTTTCAGACATGAACTTGATATCCAAACTATTGAAAAATTGATACGCGATCCTATTAGATCTTCAAAAAACATGATTATTTGTTGCATAAAACTTGATTATTAGAGATACATGAGAATTTGATTATCTACTGTATTTGAACATTTGATTATTCATGACACTTGAAAACATGGCTAGCTAAATATGAACTATTTGCTACAATCATCAACTAGTGAAACCACAGATAGACTCAGTAACTTTGTCTAGGGCAACTCAATGACAACTCGCATACTATACTTGATACTCGTTGAATTTTCAAACTTTCTTGCACATGTGTATTATTAATTTGCAACTTACATGTTGAACTACGAAAACAATTGTTACATTTGCTACATTATCTACTCAACAAATGGTGGAGGATGAATTACCTGCTCAACAGTCGGTAACGTCACTAAGAATCTGCTCAACGATTGGTAGGTTCTTCATGCCTGCTCAACAGTCGGTAGATGTTCTAATAACCTGCTTAAAGACTGGTATAGGCCATCAAACCTACTGATCAATCGATAGAGGTTCTAATAACCTGCTCAGCGACTGGTAGAGGTCTTCTTGCTTGCTAAACAGTTGGACTCATTTTTTGATAATTTGTGCAAACATCTTACTTAGTGGGCTCCATGGTTGGGTTGTAGCCCATATTTAAATCTTTATCATGCTTGTAAGCCACTTTAATGTGTTGTTGTAAATTAGAATCATAGAAGGACATAGTACCCTAAGGTAAGGTAAATTGATGATTGCGGTCCGAAATGTAATCATGAATTTACAGGTAAGTTAAGGTGTCATGGAAATATATTAGGGTTTTGGTAGATACCCAGTAAGTTTTCAAATTATCACAGGTGTGGTGGGTTAGGTGCGGTATCCCTATATATAAACACTAATGATACATCAAAAGTAAAACTGGGGGTCGGAGTAATAACAAATCCTAGTTTTTGGTAGTTCAGTTAGTCTTCCCATAGTCAATCATCTCATGCATTCCTTTTGGCATTCCTAAAACTTAGGTTTGGTTTTCTGTTGGACCCTTATTTCTCTTGGTTATTTTAGACCAAGGTAATCCCACCCTCAGACCCCATACATATCATTCCTCTTATCCAAAATCATTTGAAATAGTTTATCCTATTACCCATAAATATATGCCACACCCTAATCTAAACCACAGTCGCCATAACATTTCCCAACTATCTTCGTGTGTCAATTGCCTACCAGTACATCATATAATGAAGATGCAGTCACACGTAGGTTTAATTTTTTTGCTCAATTTTATATTAAAACGCGTGAACCTACGCAAAAGCAAATAAAAACTAACTAAAACCTTGAAAACTAAAAGCTTCAACACTTATGAGAAAACGAAGATTATTCAGGGTTTCTCGTCCTGTTCAGGTACACTAACAGTTCAAACCAATCTATATCGAAAGCTTTGGTGAACAAATTAGCTAGATTATCTAAAGTATCAACATTTTTCAAATAAATCATCTTTTTCTCTTAACAAACCCTTATAAAATGATGCCGTATGGCAATGTGTTTTGTTTTAGAAAAGTCTTTGGGATTTTTAGTGATTGAAATGGTGGCTTGATTATCAATAAGTATACAGGTGAAATTCAAACCATAATTCCACATTTGTTGTTGTATCCACAAAACCTGTGAACAACAACTACCAGCAGCAACATATTCTGCTTCACATGTGGAAACAGACACCGAATTCTACTTTTTGCACTCCCCGGAAATGAGTCTTCCTCCTAGAAATTGGCAACCGCCTGTTGTAGAGTTTCGATTATGGTTATATCCTCCGTACTCTGAATCTGTATAAGCTACAAGATCCATCTCACCATTAGCTTGATACCAGATTCCCAATTTGGGTTTCCCCTTTATGTATCTAAGAATCCGTTTTACAACGATCATATGTGACTCCTTTAGATTAGCCTGAAACCTGGCACAAAGACATACTGCAAACATAATATCAAGTCTAGAAACAACAAGATACATAAGCGAACCTATTATGGCTTGATACTCAATCGGATCGACGTTCTAATCACTTTCTGCATCTGGATGAAGTCCATTATTCACTGGTAGAGGAGTAGCATAAGTAGAACAATCATTCATTTTGAAACGAGTCAAAATGTCATGTACATACTTAGTATCATGTATGAATATCCGGTCTTCCTTCTGATCTACTTGTAAACCAAGAAAGAATTTTAGCACCCCCATAGCGCTCATCTCGAACTTCTTCTTCATAGCCTTCTCAAATTTAACACACATGTCATTATTAGGCAACCCAAAGATGATGTCATCAACATACACCTTAACTAGTAAGAAATCTTCTCCATTTCTCTTGATGAAAAGTATAACGTCTATTTTACCTTTCTCAAAGACATTTTCTAAGAGATGAGTTGACAGTGTCTCATGCCATACCCTAGGTGCCTGATGAAACCCATAAAGTGCCATATCAAGTTTATAGACAAGGTCTGGATAATCTGGATCAGTAAACCGTGGAGGTTGTGAGACATAAACCAGTTCCTAGACTTTCCCATATAGAAAGACGCTTTTAAGGTCTAACTGGTAAACTTTAAAGCCCTTGTAGGAATCGAAGGCTAGAAAAAGTCGAATTACTTCAACACTTCATTAAAATCAATCCCCTCTTGTTGGTTGAAACCTTTGACTACCAAGTGAGCCTTGTTTCTCACTACTATTCGATTATCATTAGTTTTATTTTTAAAACCCATTTGGTACCGATTTCTTGAGCACCCTTGAGTAAATCGACTAGCTCCCAAACTTTGAGCTTCTTGAATTGTGCCAGATCCTCTTGCATAGCTTCCACCCACACCTTATAACGAAGAGCTATTTAATGATTCTTCGGTTCAACTTCCAAAATGAAGCATTTTAGGCATTTGTTGATGATCTTCGAATCCTTAATACTGACATACAAACATGTTGATTCAAAAATACTTCATGTCCTGACACCCGCATTAGGATCTCCAAATATATTCTTCACTGGATGATCTTTATTTATACGTGTCTGAGTGTTAAAACGTGTTGGACCGATACTACATCACCGATCGCTCCTGATTATCTCCACAAGACGTCAAACCGATTATATATATATAAAACAATAAACAATATATGTGTAGAACCAAGAATCTTACTTTCATATATGATAAACAAGTCGGCACAGATTCTTCATACATACACACATACATACGTTGTTGAATGGGACGCCAACCTGAGGTGAGCTCAACCTCAGGCCAACCTGGACTAGACCACACACAGTAGTCTTCTCCTAGAGACTGTTGCAACTATCTCCTTAGAAACCCTAAACCCATACACATACATATATATAGGCTAACTAATTAACTAAGTTTGGGCTGGGCCTCAGGCACACTTGCCTGGGCTACCACAATTGCCCCTACTCTAGTTCTATTAGACTAAGCCCATACGAGTTGCATAGCCACGGTCACAAATGCACCAACAAACTCCCCCTTGACCGTTGCTATCAACTCTGACAAACACTGATAATCATCAGTCACAAAACATGTACTAACAAACTCCCCCTTGACTGATGATTTCAGTTCTTCTCTGATAAGACTTTATCTTCGTCTCCCAATCAGCTGTGTCTGACTCTGTCTGATATCTTTACAAATCCACCGAATACCCGAAACCTTTCGCATCCAATCTCCCCTTCAATGTAAGTCTATCCAAATTACTTTTATATCCACCATAATCTGCATCTTTCCTCCTATGAAGAATTTACGCCTGATTAATAAAGGACCCAAGTAACCGGCATATGATAAGGTTCAATCTTCAACTAATTAGTAACGAACATCCAGCTTCATTGCAAAAATATTTCAACAAAATCTCGCACATCTAATTTTCCAGAGAACAATGCTCTAATAATTTTGCCAAAGAAATAATTATCTCTCCCTTTTTCTCTGCAAAATAATACCGCATTGACGTGTATATTTTTGGTTTCCCCCATTCACAACCCAAAACCCTCGGCCCACAAATCAATCCGTTTCCTTCCGTAATTTAAAATGCGGCCCAAATAATTGCCTTGTCGAACTATCCACGAGCAGCCTAAAAAGTTGAACCCGGCTCCATTTTATTTATTATTAACTTGGTAGCGCCAATATTATCTTATTATTAAACAACTCCTCCAAACTTAATACCCAAGTAATGAACAAATGCAACAATATTGTCATATTTATCCTTATTTTTCATGCAATCATTCCTTATTTAAAAGAAATTAATCGGCAGGTCCACCACAATATTTAGCAACTAATAATGGCCAGCCAATTATCGTCCTTTCAAACCTCAACAATTAAGAACCATCCTTTAATTAAAAAAACAATCCCTCCAATATCTCACATTCAAACCTCATGATCAGCGTATAACTTTCTTTCCAATTTAAATTGCACTTATTGAGGAAAGTCAATCAATCCTTTTGAATTTTCGGATCACATTGATTACAAGCGGATCAATCCTAATCCGAAATCACATAACCCATCGCAAACCAAACCATCCTACGGATCATCACCTAAAAAAACACCAAGCCTAATGAAGGACCATAATATACAAAATCCTCACGAACATGATGAACTTATGGATCAATATCAAGGAACATTAAGGCCTCCAAACATAATAATCTTGAATGTATGTAGCATGCAAACCCAACGTAACTCATGAAAATAACCATTGCCATCAACCTCCTTCACACTTACTACCACAACAGCCCTAACATCGATCAAACATTTTTTTTTACTGTTCGAAGCAGATTTTTTTTTTGATCGATAAACCTTTTTTTTTCATACAAACTAACATGATGCGAACCACAAATACTACTCGGTATCACGTCTTCTATGAGTTTTAGCGGAAATAAAACCCAAAATCAAGAGCAATCGTGAATCGAGAGACGATTAGACCTTCTGATTCGTAACCATGCTCTGATACCACTGTTAAAACGTGTTGGACCGATACTACATCACCAATTGCTCCTGATTATCTCCACAAGACGTCAAACCGATTATATATATATATAAAACAATAAACAATATATGTGTAGAACCAAGAATCTTACTTTCATATATGATAAACAAGTCGGCACAGATTCTTCATACATACACACATACATACGTTGTTGAATGGGACGCCGGCCTGAGGTGAGCTCAACCTCAGGCCAACCTGGACTAGACCACACACAGTAGTTTTCTCCTAGAGACTGTTGCAACTATCTCCTTAGAAACCCTAAACCCATACACATACATATATATATATAGGCTAACTAATTAACTAAGTTTGGGTTGGGCCTCAGGAACACTTGCCTGGGCTACCACAATTGCCCCTACTCTAGTTCTATTAGACTAAGCCCATACGAGTTGCATAGCCACGGTCACAAATGCACCAACACTGAGCAATAGCATCAACTGGTATCTCATCCTCCAAATTTGAACCTATCTCCCCTGAAGTGTCTACAAATCCAAATGGATTAACAAACTCTTCCTCTTCAGTTTCATTGACTACGGCAGATTTTTTTTAGAACTGTAGGTTCCTAATTCAACATCTTTCTTTTCTTTATCTATAGTGATTGGAATGATCTATCTTGGTGAGACATCCTCATCATCATCAGGCATTCCAATAATCAATTCTTCATCTGCCTCATTAGGATCTACATTAAAGGTATATGGAACATTAAATGATATAAAGACAGAATCATAGTAAAAAAGCTAATCGGGATCAGTAGCCCGTGCAGTATCATGTAGTGTGTAACTTGTTATGTCAACAGTAAAAACAACTTCTACAAGACCAGTTGTTTTATTAAAATCCCTTTTATTTGGTGCACTGGGCACATAAACAAGGAAAAATCCTTCATCAACCACTTCACTAAATTTTGGTTGGTTTTTATTCTTGAAAATATTGCACGGCATCCCGAATGGTTCAAAACCATGAAGATTAGGTTTGTTGCCCTTCAAGGGTTCATAGCATGTTTTATTGTGCTTCTTGACGGTCAGCACCCTATTCAAAACATAACACGTTGTATTCACAGCTTCAGCCCAGAATATGATAGGTAGCTTAGAATCAACTAGCATTGTCCTAACTGCTTCAATCAGTGTCATATTCTTCCTTTTAGCAACCCCATTTTTTTGTGGGTCATAAACAGAACTGAATTGATGTTCTATCCTTTTCCTTATACAAAAAATTGAAAAGCAACTATTCTTGAACTCTGAGCCACTATCACTTCTGATTTGCTTTATTGTTGTTCCAAAGACATTTTCCAGTTTGATGATGAAATTTATCAAGGTCTCCCCTGTTTCATCCTTTGAACCTATGAAAAACATTCATAAAAAATGTCAATAATCATCTGTGATCACAAGACAATAATATTTTCCACCTAAACTCCTAACATTTATTGGACCGAATAAACCCATATGCAATAAATCAAAAGGAGAGTTAAGGGAAATCTTAGTCTATGGTTTTTGAGGCTTCTTGTGTTACTTACCCTTTTTACATGACAGATACTTATCCTCCTCGCCAAAACTTTTCAATGGAACACCTTGCACCAGACCATGCTTTGTAATGTAATTCATCTTCCTGAAATGCAAGTGTGCCATTCTCTTATGCTACAACATCGAATTAGACTCTAATGCTTTTGATAAAAGACATGTCGGCTCCTCCTTTGCATCATGTTAAACACTCATGTCCATCATGTACGTATCATTTTTCCTTGGAGCCCTCAATATTATCCATTCTTCAGGAATCTTTACTCCCGGTTTCAACACTAATGCTTTAGGCATTGTAAAGTGGACAAAATGTCCTTTGTCGCAGATTTGAGAGAAACTCATCAAGTTGTGCTTCAACTGCTCCACATAATTAACACAATCCAAAGTTATCTTACCATTGGTGACCTTCCCCTTACCGTTTATACGACCACCCTTGGCTCCCACAAAGTTAACATAACCACCACCATATTTCACAAATTCTATCAGCAACTTCAACTCCCCTGCCATGTGCCTAGAGCAGCCACTATCAACATACTATTAGTTGATAATCCTCCTTAGCCAGCTCTTGCACTCACCAAGAAAGGGAATTAGTTTAAGGGAACCCAAGCCATCATGGTCTTGGGTACACCACTTTCTATAAACGTAAAACCTTCAAATATCCATCTCACTGTTTAGGTGCGTTGGATCATTGAAGACTAACATATTTTTGTTGTTCAAAATGGTTAGGTTGGTTAAATCATTGAGGATACCTCCCTCGATTTGAGTATCTATTAGAATTGTTGTTTCTTGAGACTGTTGACCATTCAAATAGTGTCTATCCCTGTGGTTGTTGTAATTATGAAAACTTTGATAATTTCTTGAAAATTTTGATCACCGTATGGAGATTGGTGACGATTTTGTATGTGTGGCGGCTGGTACTTACCGGGACTTGGGTTTGCTTATCTGGCAGCTGGAGCACCAGATGTGCCAGCATTCCCAGTATTTACCTGCCTAGGGACAAACTTAGGTTGATTTATTTGAAAACGAGTATTTTCAGTGTTGCTTGGTGCATCCATATTATTACCACCCTGAGCATTCTCTAACTTATTCTGCAAATTCTTCTTTTGCGAGTTGCTCATTTTATTCTTATCGTCTAACTTAACAGGTGACTTTTGCTTCCCACGATCTGAGTCTGTAGGTGCTCCTGTCTTTTTAAGTAAACAACAACTAGCCACGTGGCCTTTGTAGTGACATTTGAATCACGATCTTTACTCTTAGGGCTTTTTGTTTTGACCCTTTGAGTTCGACCCTTCACTAGTCTCGGATTTGGTTGAAGCTGACTCAGAACAACCATCAGTTTTAACATCAGAATTATTTTTATCATTTGAAGCTTTAGGAGATCAATCTCTGCAAAAACAAATTCAATAGAATCAGGGTTGACTTATGAGATAGGTAAATCTGAGTAAGAATAAACTTTGTCAGATTCCTTTAGCCGGTAAAACTTCTTGATTTTATCAGTGACCATTTGTTTTTTACCCCCTAACCCATCCGTTGTCTAAGTCACAACTTTGACCTTTGCAGTAGGCTTGAGGTCCTTAGGTTTAGAAACTACTTCCTGTTGAACCTTTTTGTTAACTTCCTTAGTTACTTTCACAGTTTCTTTGGTGTCCACTAGCTATTGGCCATAGACAACTTCAGTTAGCTCCTCTTCATTAGGCAAAAATGAATAATTAGCATTAAAAGAAGGTGCTACATCATTGTAACCTAAGCCTGAATTTTCATGCTTTTGATATGTTTCAGTTATGAAAGTCATTATCTGATTGTATATATATTTTGTACTTCTATATTGATCTAGTTTCTTACGTAGATCAGTTCTGGTTTTCTATTTCTCAACAATTTCTACCTGCATTTACCAATGGTTTCATCTCTTTCAACTAGACCATTGTACTAAAATTCAAAATCACAAGTTTTCACACAAAGTAATCTCTTAACCTCCTTAATATCTTTCTAAGTACTATCTAACTTTTTCTTAAGTCTAGACTCTCTATGTGTGTTACCAAAGTTTAACTCCTTTTGTTCTTCTAGAAGCACTATGAGTTCCTTATTATGGCTAACTTGTTTATCATGCTCCTTATGTATGAAATCAAGTTTCTCAACAAAATCAAAACATTTTTTAAAAGCATCAACTACAAAAGATAAGGGAATGTGTACCTTTTTGGCGTTAGAATCCAGCTCAGTCATAAAAGCAATGAACTCTACTTATGTCATCCATTTTGCTGCAGTTGTAAGATACAGAATCTCTTATGTAGGATTATTCTCCGTGATGATCTCTTCAACTTTCCTCTTCATATTTTTCAGTTGCAGCTTCATTACACTTTGTTGCGCTTCCATCAACTTTAGTTCCTTCAGTTTTGACTGATTAAGCTACAGTGACAGGTTCTTCAAACTTCACCATTGAAGACATTGTCTCACTCTCCGAGTCAGACACTTCTGACTTCACATTCACTTCGGGTTTTTTTTGCCATAAGAGCTTGATCACCATCAATCATCAAACGCCCGTCATATCTTCCAGTAGGTTTGGCAACCATGAGTGCTCTGGAACTTGAGTTGTTAGAACTTGAAGGTATAGAAAAAGAAGAACTCTGTCACATGGTGTTGGAGTTTTAGCTTAAAGTTTGGTCTTAAACATTCTCTGGCGAATTGGCCAAAGGTATGGCAATTGTAACACTTCACCTTGCTTTTGTCAAATCCTGCTCCTCCACCTACAAGCTCCTTTCCAGTTCTCTCCATATATCGTTTTCCCTTGATGACAACATGACCAAGTTCCACTACAAATCCATTTTTTCCAAATCACCTGGAACACCCTGGTCATAATCTTCATCAAATAAGGCTGGATCATTAATCTTTCCTTGAATAAGCAATGAAAGAGGATAGCACAACAAGTTATTGTTCGACCGACTTTCCACTCATCGCATTGACTTGCCAGCTCCAGCAGAAGATCCACCTGTACTCTTTCCATTCCCACCAGATGGTATATCCTTGACCTTGGTTGTTTCACCTGAAGTACACACAAAACAACACTCACCGTCAGAATCAAGACTAATATTTTCAGACGTTTCACCTGTGAAGAATGCTGAGACGCCACTGCTGCTGCTACTTGATGAGGTCTTTGCAACATCTTTCCATGATAAATCCCTGGATCTTGTACCTGATCAGATGATGCTTCCCTTCTCATCATATTGAAGTTATATGCCCTCAGCTTCCCTACTATGGTATCCAAAGTCATGGTACCGTAATCTACAACATTTTTTATCATTAACAAGTAAACATCCTATTTTGTAGGGAGGGCATCCAGTGGCTTGTCATTCAATTCGCTGTCTGAGACTTCCAGCTCATGATTTCCCAACTCTATAAGCAGATGGTAATATCTGGTAATTATCTCTTCTAGGCTTTCATCCTTGAAGTGCTTAAATATATCAAATTGTTTCTTTAGCAGTTCTTTCTTATTCTTCTACACTTCATCACATCTCAGATATCTCTTTTCTAGAGCCTCCCATAAATCATTAGAGGTTCTGTTCCTGCTGCAAGAATAGAGAATCTCTTGAGTCAGACACTTCTAATTGTTGCACGAGCCTTGTTATCTGCCTCGTGCATTAACTTCTGTTCTTCGCCATCTCCCTGAATGTAAGCAATCTTCTTCCACTAACACATTCTCCTTCTTTTATTGGTTGAATGTATCCATAAGTGAGACATATCCACATCCTCAACTTATAAAACCGTGCCCATTCCTCAAACAGACCACTCCACGAGAAGCAGTTGTCAACACTTATCATCTTTGGTGAGGAATTAGCCTTTCCCACCTCGTGGTCCATCTCCACCATAATATTAAGAAGTGCCATGGTTTTATATATTTAGATTCATTTAATTAGTTAATTAATTAAGTCCAAATGATAAGTCTAAGTACGAGTCCAATAAAGTGTCCAAATCAAGGTTGATTTCCGAATGATTACTTGGTTTCCGATAAACAACGGGTTTCCAAATTGAGAGACTTGTTTCCGGATCCTGATGAGTTTCCGTGATCCAGACCAGTTTCTGAATACGCTAGAGTATCCGAGAACAACTTGGTTTCCAAAGTCAAAAGTTTATTTGCGGATGAAAATGTGTTTCCGAAAGCGATTAGAGTTTCTGAACAAAAACATGTTTCCGAATGACCTTGTTGATTTCCGATTTAAAGGCTAGTTTTCGATAAACAATGATAGTTTCCGAGAATTTATCAGATTTCAGAATGCTTTGAGGTTTTCGGGTTATAAGTTTCTGACAACTAAGTTGGTTTCAGAAGAACTCAATCATTTCCGAGAACAAAGCTGTTTCGGAATGCAAGTTATTTCGAGTTGTGAAGAACAAAACATGGTTTCCGAGTTGGTTTTTGTTTCTGGATGAGTTGTGACTTATTTCCAAAGACTTGAATTTGAAGATAATATTGACAACTAGTAAATCCCAAAATTATTGGAGTAGACTTTGTTTTGAATTTCAAAGATCTTCAAATCTTTTCCACTGAAATCTCTTAATTTCTGCAAAAAAAAAAAAAAAAAAAAAAAAAAAAAACAATTAAAACTACAACAAAAGATCAAACCCGGAATTTATTAAAAGAATTTTGTGTTGTTCTTGAATCCAAAACAAACTAAACCTGCAAAAACTCAACAAACAGCCATAAAATAAAGATCAAAACAGAAAATAAAAACCGAAAGAAACCTTAGCCGACAATGAATGCAATCACCTAACACATTCCTTGAATGGTATCTAGACCGAAAGCTCTGATACCACTTGTAGATCCCTATCCTTGAGGATCTTCACACAAACAATAAAACTAAACACGGACACTAGATGCGGAATGTCTAACACTCGCGGATATCACACAATGAACACAAGATTACTTTTAACATTTAATCTTATTGAATGAATCACAGAATCATTACAATAAGTCCTAACATGGACTTGTAATCTAGTTAGCCTAATCAAGAGTATGAACAGATTATAAGAACTCGGCTCCAACTCTCACTCTCACTCTCTCTCGATATCTCTCACTTGCGCAATCCTAATGACCTCCAACCCTCAAAACCTTTGTTTCATATGTTTATATACATGCACATCCATAAGGCTTTTGGGCTAGGATTTATTGTGTTTTTACAATTACTAGCTTATTACATCTTCACGAACTAACTAGATAGGTTCTTCTAATGACACAGACAATAAATAATCTTCTGTCAATTATCCCGAGCGCTTGTTTAACTGTTTGAGCGTTTGTCACAAACATGCACCAACATCATTTTCAATCAAAAACCTCATCATTTTCACCAAAACATTCATATTTATAACAAATCAAACTATAAAACAAACCTGGGAATCGAGCAGAAAGCTCGGAGACCACGAGTAGGATCAAATTCTTATCAAACAAGAACGTGATTCAAGCGGGTTTTCCCAAATATATTGGCGTAATCAATATATTTGAGTATGAAAGAGATAAGGAAGATGATTAGAGAGTAAAACAACACCAAACAATAACCAAAGTTTCCTTAGATTCAAATCCTACACAGAGAAACACACATAAACAACTTCAAACAAAATCTCTCAAAATAGTTAATGACAAAGTGCAGTGGCTGAGCTATTTTTACTTGTCTCAATCCCTCAGTGTCATTGCCTTCAACCTCATGGGACTGAGTGTGACACCCGTGGATTTACCAGGTCAAAATCCGTACACTTTCTAGTCAACAATTAATTTGGTACACATATTAGACACTATTTTTAATGCATACGTCCCCCAAGAAAGTCTAGTAAGACCTCCACCCGTGTAATTGAACACACGATATGTACATTATTTGTAAACTCAAGGTTTTACTCATATATATATATATATAATGTGTATACTAAACCCTAATCTAATTATGTCATAAACATGCATTTTGTCCCTTCTTTATTGAACCATCTAATCTTATTTCTATGCTTAACCAAAAATGGTAAAACAACTAATCAACACTTGGAACAATAAAGCATGTTATCCCAAATAACTGCTGTTTTGGTCAAAAATTACCTAGTAGAAATAATTTTGTATTCCAAATTAGTAAAAGTGAGGTAGAGTGCTAAATGTGTGAAATATGTTAAAAACTCAGTTGTATTCTGAAATAGTGTATCAGGATGCTAAAGAAGTTAATAAGTGACAACTATACTCGGGATGGCCTAGATTTGCTTTGGGATGGAACTGTTTATAATGAACAAATAAAGTAATAAAACACAAAGAACAACACTCGATCTATGAGGAAAGCCCTTGATCAGTTGTAGATCGCCGGCATAAAACCTTGGGAGGAGACTAGGCCCCTGCCTTGTTTGTTAACATTAATTAGGTAAAAAAGTACAACTTTGGATGAGCAAATGGACGAGTGTACTAAGATCACAATGATTGTGAGAGTGTTTCTGATTAGCTAAGTGTATGTGTGTATCTATAGTATATGCAATGTGTTCTATACTCGTCCAATACTCCCATTTATATAGTACATGAAGTAAACAAAGAATCCCACGATATCCGCTAAGTAGTTAAGGTCTTTGATGGCTTCAGGTGACCGTTGTGTTGTTTCAACTGAATATGACCGTTGCAGCAGTTGTTTCAACTGAATATAGTTGTTATATGGCTGTTTCCTCCTTTCTCTCCTATATTTAATGCTTGTCGGTTACAAGTTTGACTTCTTCTTTGACCTTGGACTTGTTCCACACGCATAGCTCTTTAATGATCAGCTCCTCTGACTTAAATGAGTCAATATAGCCGTCAGGGAGGAGTTACAAGCCTTAATATTGATTAAGTGTACCTGCAATACTATCATAATAAGATTATTCGTTACACCATCCTCAGGATGCACAGAGGTGAGAACACTATTACATCCTAAACCCTTCTTAGTCCTTTAGCATCCTGAGGATGTTACTCAGAGAATATGAGGTAAAATCATCCTGCATTCATATAACAATAAGATAGTTTGTTAGTCTATCCTCAGGATGCACATAGGTCAGAATGTTGTTACATCCTGAAGCCTGACTAGTCCTTCAATATCCTGAGGACGCTATAGAAAATAGTGGTTAGTGCTATCCTAAAGATTTCACCCACAACAAATTGTCCCCAAAAATATGTTACCGTAAATATCTTAACGGTTATAATATTTTTAATTCTGATGCTTATCTTCTGAGGATGATTAGACATCTGATAGGATATCAACGGCTATATTTTGGTCGATGATTTAGGAATGACCATGACACCTTATCACCTTTCACCGTCTATATCTAGATTTCAATCCTTCCTTTATTATCACAACAGGATTATCAGAAAGGTTATTTCTTCTTTCCTCTCAGCTTTTCACTGTTTTTACCAATCTTCGAACTTTTTGTACAAAGAATTCCCAGGATGGGTAAAAAATCAACAAGGGCTGCAGGAAGTATAGGAGTCCATAAGGACTTTATACAACAAAACCTGTTACAAGATCCTGCAAACAAAGTATGTACATTCATAGACAATGATATCGTTTCTATGAATAACTCAGGGGCTTTCCCTGAATTAACTGTGTTCTGGCCGTATGACCAGAATGTGAAGTCTGATTTTGCATCCTCTATATGGTTCTGCTTCCTGTACCTGCCTTTCCACCTGGGTTTAAGATATCCATGCTCCCGTTCATCAAAGAATTCTTTGATATAACTGGGATGGCCTATGCACAGGCTATGCCTGAGGTTTGGAGGATCCTGATGGTCTGTAATAAGATCAACGAGAATCATAGTATCAATCTTCATATTGGCAACCTGTCTTACCTGTATAAGTTGAAAACTCAAGGTTCCAACCGTTATGTTCTTTAGCTTACAAAGATCCTCATTTCCTGCATAATGTCATTAAGTCTAACAAGTCTTGGAAATCAAAGATTTTTTGGCGAAGAGGGATTCCATTCCTTTTAGGGATGATATCCCTATGTCTTGGCTGTTACATCCTGAGGATGTTTTTGTCTTGTTATGTGTACCTGTCTAAACATGTATTTCTTTACTATTTTCAGCAAAGAAATCCACCTTCTTCAACCTTGATGATATTGACAGTCAGGATGTCAAGGCAGTCAAGATCACTTTGCCATCCAACTCCAAGATGATTAGCCATCCTCCTCCTACTAAGTCAAGGGCACCTGCATCCTATGTTCTTTTCTTCTTGTAGGGGCATGAATATCTGCTGAAGTCCCTGGATGAAGTAGCCAAGGAGATGAATGACACCAAGGTTAGTTTGGAAGAGATGAAGAAGATTGCTCAAGAAAAGAGCAAGCATCTTGAGAAAGAGCTGGACAAGGTGAAGAATGAGCTCAAACTGGTGAAATCTGAGCAATCCAAGACTACGCAGGAGAAGATCGGGAGTCCGGGTGTCAAAGAGGTGGTTTATGAGCCTATTCCTGATGCTGATCCCGAGGATGCACCCAAGGATCCTAAGGATAAAGAGGTGAAAAAAACGAAAGCTAAGGTGGCTGAGGTGGTGAAGGAGTTACAAGTGGGTGATGAAGGATATAATGGCTAGGCTGGAACCCATTTTTTTAGAATATTTGTGGTTATTTATGATGGTAGTTTGTGGTTGAGAGAAAACAATTTATTTTTTATGCTTGTATAGATAATGAAAGAGTTGGGGTGGAGGGATCTTGGTTTCAAGACGAAGCCCCAAATCTTTTATTTGACCTGGACCATAGATGTTGACCCTGGTGGATGGGTACTAGTTTAGGATGAAGCCAGGGGTTGACATCAAATTTTGGCTATAATAAATAATATGGTAACTATTTTTGATGCTACATCCTTGTGTTCCTTTTTTGATTCTTTTAGTATCCTGCAAACATCAATAAATGTCAAGAATAAAGGAATAATACAAATATTACCTTCGTCCAATTTGATAAATGGTCTTCCAAGTATTCTGATGACATCTTGAAGATGTCCCCAGTCTTGGTTACGTCCTTAGGATCATTCTCATCATTCTGAGGATGTCTTTAGTGTTTGTCACATCCTTAGGATAATCTTCATCATTCTGAGGATGTCCCCAGTGTTGTATCTTTCAGACAGACTTAAACTCTTTTTCCCTTTCCAGGAAAGGATTAAAAACTTTTGATAATAACTTGTAGAAAGGTAAACTTAGTTGTCTCACTAGCGATAAAGGCTTTTATAAACAGGGGTCATGCCCATAATGATGAACTTTAGAAGTAACTGGCGACAAGGCCCTGGTGACTAGACCAAATACGAGAAAGAGACATTGAAAAATGTCTAAACCTTCAGAGCTCCATCGTCTATCTGAAAGATAATGAAATTGTCAGCCACTTTTACATGAACTGGTCCCACCATCCCGAGAATATACATGGGCATTGTGCGCTCCAGGCGAGGGTTGCTAACCCAATGTGAAAGGTGAAAACCTTTAAACCTTAGGAAGGTGTCAGACACCTTAACGGAGGACAGGGTGGCCAACCCCCTAGTCTTCTAAGCATTCCATCTTCAGGATGGTACTGCAAAATTCTCAGGATGGACTATTTCTAGACCATGTTTAGTAAAAATATAATCGATTGAAATAGATAAAGGATAAGTACTTACATATGGAGATGGTTCATCTCTGTCAGCATTCACCTTTGTCTTACTGATAATTCGAACCACGGTTTCTCTTCCAAAGAGATCATTCACTTGAGTCTTCATATATGATAGCATTTTAAGTGAATTGCATTCCAGGATCTTGGTAGAATTTCGTCTTCCATAGTCGTAATCGATTAAGTAGGGTCCTTCCTACTTATTAGGAGCTATCTTCCCATCACTTGGCTTGGTGGTATTTTGGAAGGCTTTTCTTAAGACAAAATCTCCCACCTGGAATCTTCTTATCCTTATATTCTTGTTTTGGTTATCCTTTGTTGATAATGTGCCATCCTTAATCTGGCTGTATCCCTAACTTCATCCGCTGTTTCAAGATCTTGAAGCAATACTTCTGAATTGGTAGTTGCATCGTGAAGATATCTTCTTGCTGTAGGCATTACCATCTTGGTTGGGAGCATGGCTTCTATTCCAAAGACCAATGAGAAAGGTGTTTGGCCAGTTGCATTCTTGAAAGTGGTTTTCCTCTGCCCATTTTCCTTTCTTTTCTCCGAGCCTCTTCTTCAAGTTGTTGATGATGATCTTATTAGAGGACTCGGTTTGTCCATTAGCTTGAGGATGGACAGGTGTTGATGTTATCATTTTGATTCTGAATAGTTAGAACAGTGTTATCCTTAGGATGTACAGTGCTATCTTCAGGATGCACTGTGTTATCCTCATGATGCAGTTCTACAGTAGGCGACTTCAGGATGCAGTTCTAAGTTTGCCAAGGCATCAGCTTCAGCATTTTCTTCCCTAGGTACCTGTGTAAATGTAAATTCTGCAAAACAAGATGCTAATTTCTTGACTATTTCAAGATATTCAGCTAATTTTTTACCTTTGACTGCATAAGATCCGTTAAAATGGTTAGCAATTAATAAGGAATCAACAAACACTTCTAAATTTAAAACATGCATATCCTTAGCAAGTTGTAAACCAGCAATGAAAGCTTCATATTCAGCTTCATTATTGGTTGTTTGAAATGCACATCTAATCGCATGGGGTATTTTGTCCCCTTGTGGCGATTTTAGTAGTAATCCTAACCATGTGCCTCTCATATTTGAAGCACCATCATTATATAAAATCCATTTTCCCAAGTTTTCATTTACTTGTTATACTTCTTTTTCAACTTCACTTAGGAAGTTACTACTGAAATCAGCCACAAAATCAGCTAGAGCCTATGATTTGATTGTATTTCCAAGCTCATATACCAAGTCAAAAGCACTTAATTTCACTGACTATTTTGCCATTCTTCCTGACATTTCTAGTTTTCTAAGCACATTTTTAAGAGGGTAATTAGTTTGAACATGTATCCTATGTGTTTCAAAATAATGCCTTAACTTGGTAGATGCCATAATCAAAGCTAACATTAGTTTTTTTAATATGAGAATACCTGGTTTCAACATCCAATAGAGTTTTACTTACATAATAGACAGGATGCTAATGACCTTCGAAGTCTTTTACCAGGACTGGACTTATTGCATTCCCAGAAACTGCAAGGTATAACTTGAGAGGTTCACCATCCTCAGGTTTCATAAGGAGTGGAGCTGCTGCAAGATATTCTTTCAATATTTTCAATGCATCCTCGTGCTTTTGTCCCCAGTTGTATTTGTTGTTCTTTTTTAGGATGTCATAGAACTCCTTGCATTTTTCTGAGAACTTTAAGATGAATCTGTTCAGAGCTGCTATCCTACCAGTCAATCCTTGTACACCCTTGACATTTGTTGGAGCATCCAGGATGTCAAAGGCTCCTTTGAGATCCTGAAGATGGTCTTCAGCTTTCTTGGACTTCACTACCATGTTGTCGATGTAGACTTCCATTGTGTCCCCAGTCTTTTCTTTGAACATCATGTTGACCAACCTTTGTTATGTTGCTCCTGCATTAAAAATGAAATTAGAGATTGTTCAATATAGTTAGGAATGTTCTTACCGATCTGCATAGTGATATCCTTGTTGTTTTCATCGAGGAAGACTGATTTGACATCTTGGTCAGAATGTGCTTTGACATCCTGAGGATGGCACTATGCATCATGCTTTAACTGCTATGCTTGTTTCGACTGGGATGAAGCCTTCATTAATGTTGTGTAGAAATCCTTTGCTTCTTGCTGGTCACTGTTGACTTTGATGACTACCCATGGAGTTGGTAGCTTTACACATTGGTGATATGTCGATGGTACTGCTTTCATGTCATGTATCCAAGGTCTCCCTAGGATAACGTTGTAACTGGATAACGAATCTATCACACAGAATCTTTGGATGGAGTTCATTTCCTCGACATACACTGGTAGTTTAATATCACCAACTGTGCTCTTGGTCTCTCCCCTGAAGCCAACCAAGACAGATGATCTAGCCACTATCTCGGTCTTAGGGATGTTCATCCTTTTAAGGGCTTCCAGCTGTATTATGTTAACTGAACTCCCTCCATCTATTAATATCCTGCGAACAAAATGGTTGGCAATATATAAAGTAATGACCAAACCATCATGGTGAGGCTCTAGAACGTTTTCTCGATCTTCTTCTTCAAAACTAATCACTTTTGCATACGTCAGGATGGTAGTCTATGTGGGTCTTTCTCCTTTTTCTGATTTCATTTCTCTTGCATGCCTTTTGGCTGCTGAGTAGGATGTCCCACAAATATCTGATCCTCCTGAAATAAAATTAATAATGCCAGCATCCTTGGGTAGCGATGCTGCCCTTTCTGGGATGCAAGTGCTATCCTGAATTTTTGAGTACTTCTTTCTATCCACAGATCCTTAAGATGGCCCTTGCTTAGGTGATATGCTATTTCTTTTCTCAAAGCAATGCAATCTTCAGTAACGTGTCCAAAATCTTCATGGAAAGCACACCATTTGGATTTGTCCTTCCATCCTGACTTGTTATCTATCCTTGGCCATCTTGCTTTGTCTCCAAGATTCTTCATAGCGTACATTAAACCTGTTACATCCACAGATCTCTTTGAGGATGTTTTGAGAGATTGAATTTCTCTCAATAGCATCTGGTTGGTATCCTGTTGTTGCTTTATTTGATCCTTCACCATTACAAATATAGAAAGGAGCTCATCATTTGACACGAAAACAGGAGGAGTGGATCCAGATGTTGCCATCCCAGATCTAGCAGTATTAGGAGCAACAATCCTGGTAATTTGTGTTGAACTCTTGGGAAAGGTAGGAGGGGGTGGTAGAGTCACATTTTTGGCAGAGGTTGTGGATGGTGTGGAAGAAGACACAGATTTCTGGGAGGAAGACATAGTTGTCAAGATTCGTAAAATGAGTTAGCTGAGAAAAAGTTTTAACAAAATTGTTTGTTAAAATAGCACCACTTGCCCCACGGTGGGCGCCAAATTGTTTTGGTCAAAAATTACTTAGTAGAAATAATTTTGTATTCCAAATTAGTAAAAGTGAGGTAGAGTGCTAAATGTGTGAAATATGTTAAAAACTCAGTTGTATTCTGAAAGGTTGTATCAGGATGCTAAAGAAGTTAATAATTGACAACAATACTCAGGATGGCCTAGATTTGCTTCGGGATGGACAGTTATATCCTCGGGATGGAACTATTTATAATGAACAAATAAAGTAATAAAACACAAAGAACAACACTCGATCTACGAGGAAAGCCCTTGATCAGTTGTAGATCGCCGGCATAAAACCTCGGGAGGAGACTAGGCCCCTGCCTTGTTTGTTAATATTAATTAGGTAAAAAAGTACAACTTTGGATAAGCAAATGGACGAGTGTACTAAGATCACAATGATTGTGAGAGTGTTTCTGATTAGCTAAGTGTATGTGTGTAGCTATAGTGTATGCAATGTATCATATACTCGCCCAATACTCCCATTTATATAATACATGAAGTAAACAAAGAATCCGACGATATCCGCTAAGTAGTTAAGGTCTTTGATGGCTTCAGGTGACCGTTGTGTTGTTTCAACTGAATATGACAGTTGCAGTAGTTGTTTCAACTGAATATAGTTGTTATATGGTTGTTTCCTCCTTTCTCTTCTATATTTAATACTTGTCGGTTACAAGTTTGACTTCTTCTTTGAGCTTGGACTTGTTCCACACGCATAGCTCTTCAATGATCAGCTCCTCTGCCTTAAATGAGTCAATATAGACGTTAGGGAGGAGTTACAAGCCTTAATATTGATTAAGTGTACCTGCAATACTATCATAATAAGATAATTCGTTAGTCCATCCTCAGGATGCACAAAGGTGAGAACACTGTTACATACTGAACCCTGCTTAGTCCTTTAGCATCATGAGGATGTTACTTATAGAATATGAGGTAAAATCATCCTGTATTCATATAACAATAAGATAGTTCGCTAGGCTATCCTTAGGATGCACATAGGTCAGAATGTTGTTACATCCTGAAGCCTGACTAGTCCTTCAGTATCCTGAGGATGCTACAGAAAATATAGGTTAGTGCTATCCTGAAGATTTCACCCACAACAACTACCACCACACCACCACCACCTATCGCCGGCCCACCTCTGTTTTCTTTTCTTTCTTTTTTTTCAGCTCCAAGCACAACACCACAACCATTTATCTGTTTGTCCCACCTTCACGTAACACAAGAAACCCTTGGAGTGTGTCATCACATCACCCACATAATCCTACTTTGATCCCATGATTAGTCACCATTTGTCCTAAACATGACCTGTAAGATGATGTGATTAATAATAATTATGTATAGATTCCTTAAACTCCCTAAACCACGCTAGATTTCATTCCCAAAATAACACATTGGATCCATTCTTGGAAGCTTGCAAGCCGTCGCCCCCTACATCCATGACACCTTCTCTTTTGCTTCCAAATCACACCATAATCTTGTGTTTAGTCACTCAACTTGACAATGATTAGTGTGATAAGATAAATGGATTAGAACGACATCAAATCTAAGATTATTCACAAGTTTGGTATGATTCCTTGAACTCACAAAGACCCATCGATGTTGACTTGCCAAAATTGTTGCCTCATTCCCCTTTTTCGGGCCTAGAATCGCCCCCTAAACCATATTTTGTTAAATCACCTTCAACTCTAAATAAATATCATGATTAGTGGACAAACATGGTATGGTTTTCTTTATCACCATGATCCATACGAGATTACTTTCCCAAAAAACTTTCTCTTCCATCTTTGTCCCTTGTGAACCATCGCCCCCTACTCCCCATAAAAATCTTTTTCTTTTATTTTTTATGACTAATCTAATCACACTTTAAGTCACATTATTGGAAGAAGGTTCACATATGTCTTAAAACTAAAGTAGTAATATTCATTAATCTCTTGGATTAGTAATAGTTAACTTACCTCATTTAGAACCACCTCCTTTCATCCTCTCTTCCGTTCCTCTCTATCCTTCTCTATCTCTCCCCCCATTTCACTAGTGTTCATAACTTCTTCCATGTTTCTAACTTAAAGAAGTGTTTCGCTTATGAATCTCTTATTGTTTCTCTCGAAGAGATCAAGGTTGATGATCGTCTGCGTATTGTGGAGGAAATGGTTAAAATTCTTGATTTTAAGATTCGTAGCCTTCGTCAAAGTAAAATCCGCATCGTTAAGATTTGTTGGAATTCAAATCGTAAACCGGAGTTCACGTGGGAATGGGAGGATCAAATGAAGGATAAGTACCCTCACTTGTTTCCTAAGCGTGCACTTGAGCAAACACCTCTTACTGTTGAAGCTTAGTAAATCGCGGAGCAATATTCCTTTCAACAGGTGGATGATGTAGAAACTGGAAAATTTTTTCTTTCTTTTCTTTTCTTCTCTTCCTTTTCGGCTTCGAGCAATTTTCGGGACGAAAATTCTTTCAGCGGGGGGATGATGTGACACTTGGCATATTCAGGTTAATACTTTTACAAACATATAAGTCTACCTTAGCGAAAACATTTATCTAATGTACTTAACTTGGTCAGTTGAATCAGTTTACATTACGTATTGTCCATGGTTCAATGATTCGGAGGATCATTGGGGTATCATATGCACACACGAGTAGTGAGTCCCGTTGTTAGTGAAATTACATGAGTTGAATAAGTAATAAACATAAATTGTTCCATATAAGATGTGCAATGTGTAAATACGTGTTTATATGTTGGGTTATATTGAGACCACAGTTACCAGATTAGAGACTTTTGATAGTATATTGTATAGCTTTATAGTTGAAGGACTTAATATGTAATTGTGGCATTGTTTGGTAGCCTAACCCTAATCTGCGCACTTAAGTGCACGGGCTCTGCGCACTTAAGCTAAGTGCGCAGGCCCAATGATCTTCCTATATAAAGGATGAGTGTGCACAGCATTGGGGTTAGGGTTTTGGTCATTATCTTTTGTTAGCACAAGATAGGTGCGTACTTGCTGTAATCCATGGTTCTTCAGTGTTAAATCATTAATGGAATTATCGTATTATTCATCTTGTGTGTCGGTTCTTACAATATTCATCTAGTTTCTTTTATTGTAGAAGATTAGTCACTTAAAACACCTAATTCATAGGTGTTTCTAAGTGATAACAATCTGTGCACTTACAAGATCTAGCATTTGGGACTTACAATTTGGTATCAGAGCCTCTGTGCTCTAGATTGTATCTACTTTAAGATACCAAAACCCTCATCTTGTTAGTTTTTATTATCAAGATTATTTTCTTTATAAACTTTAAAATTTAGGTGTTTTTCTTATATTTTGGCTTCAAATTTCGTGAAAATCGTGTTTCTAAATGTTTAAAGTATGTTATTTTGATCAGAAAATGGTTTGGAAAGGATTCAGCTGAGTAGTATGTTTGTTACAGCTCGTTTTTGCGCACTTATTTCGTATATCTTGCGCACTTATCTCATAAGTTGAGCACTTGTTTCTTAGTTTGAGTACTTGGATCATATATTGCATACTTGTGACTGTGAGTACTTAAACTTGTTATTTTAGTACGCAGTTAGGGTTTCTGCGCACTTGTTGCATTTTCATTGGATTTCTGCGCACTTATTGCATTCTCATTGTCTTGAGTACTTATCTAGTACGCAGTTAGGGTTTCTGCGCACCTATTGCATTTTCATTGGATTTCTGCGCACTTATTGCATTCTCATTGTCTTGAGTACTTATCTAGGGTTTCTGCGTACTTAAAACAGAAATCTTGGATTTGTGCGCACTTACTGAAGGTGTAGTCTTGAGTACTTGGCTAGGGTTTCTGCGAACTTAAAATCTTAAACGAGAGTTTAAGTGAGTCTGCGCACTTATTTTAGTACGCAGGCTGATCAGTAAACACTGAGCACTTATAATGCCCAAGTGTTGACTGATCTGCGCACTTATCAAGAAACATAGCCACAAGTATACTTCCAAGCTGCGCACTTAACAAAGACTACAACTTGACAAGGCTGTTTATATTCTTATAGGTTGCTGCATACTTATCCAGACTGATGTGAACTTAAGTGTGAACTTACCTGCGCACTTAGCTGTGTACTTACGGACTTGGACAATTTTCTGGACTGATAACTAAAATCTGTTAAACTACATTCCTAAAATTCATCTAAATCATGGCTGGTAACAATAATCAATCAACTGTTAACCCTATCACACAACAAGATCTTGAAACCGGAACCACTACCAGAGTACCTAAGTTAAAAGGTGCTGAAGATTATGGGACTTGGAAGAACAGAATGAGGTCATTCTTTTACGTCACAGACTTCACCCAATGGAACTCTATCCAGTTGGGCCCACACATTCCCATGAGAACCACTGCCACTGGGGAAGAATTCAACCCTGATCCAACCACCTACACCGATGTTGACAAACAATTACTCCAAAGAGATCACAAGGCTTATGGTGCTCTAACCATGGCCCTATCTAACGATGTTTACAACATGTTTGAAGAGTATGGCACGACACATGATCTATGGTTTGCATTGAATGAATACTATGAAGGGAACGAAGAGATGCGCCAATACAAGCAAGACATGGTGCAAAAAGAATATGACATGTTTGGCAGTATTCGTGGGGAAAGTTTGAGCTCACACATTGATAGGTTCATGAGCATGTCGACAAAGATGAAGAAGGCTGGAATTCCTGTGAACAACAGAAATTCTATCAAGAAGCTGCTAGATTCATTGCCAAAAGAATGGAGCATCCAGTGTATACTAATCAGAAAAGAATATCTTGACGCCCAGTCTACCTTGGCTGATCTCATCAACACATTGAAGTCCTTTGAGATGGACATTACAAAGAGAGAGAGATGAATCAGACCAATCCAAAGGCAGTACCCATCACTGCAATGAAAAACTTGGCATTAATGACTCCAGTGGGTACCATGGGTTCAAGCTCTTCTCAGGTGTATGCTGATGGAATGATTGGTGGTAGCTCCAGTTCAGGAACGACCGTTCCATACTCTCAACCCAGTGGCAAGAATCCTCAACCCCCAACTCTCAATCCTCAACAAACAAAGCTTGCTAATGAACACGTTGAACTCTTCAACGCCTTCATGACCAGCTTTGAAGCTTTAAAGACAGGTGATCTGAAAAATGACATGATGAGCCCTGAAGATATGTATCAAGTAGATCCCAATGACATGGAGGAGATGGACCTAAAATGGCAAATGGCCATGATTACTCTCAGGGTTAAGAGATTCCAGGATAGAACAGGTCGAAGGGTTGGATTGGGAAAGGCTGGGTTTGATAAATCAAAAATCAGGTGCTACAATTGCAAAACTCTTGGACACTTCAAGTATGAGTGTCCAACCTTAAATCAAGCTGAAGTTAAACCAGCAAAGAGGATGGTGGCAATTACATATGGAGGAGAAGCCAACCAGCAGAAGGCGCTTGTGGTTCAAGACTTTGATTGGGGTGAAGAAGTTGCTGTGGCAGAGGCTGAAGTAAACAAGGCATTGATGGAGAAAATTTGCACAAAATCAACACTTGGTGTGAGTTCCTTGGAAGGGTCATCAGTTGAGATTCCAAAAGGAGAAGGGATGGAGAAGGCTGGTTTAAGAGGTGTGTTGAGTGAGGACAAGGGCAAGGAGACTGCTGCTGAGGAAGCTTTAGTCGCTGAAAAGACTTCCACAAGCAAGGATGATCAACAACCACAGAGCATGCAGAAGAAGGTTGAGGAGAGAGACCTGGTAAGTATTCCGCTCGAAATAAAATCAAAGCTGTGCTCACCAAGGTGTGTTACAGCCGTTGCTTACTGTTTGTCCCACAATAGGAGAATTTTAAGAGAAATGGATGACATACAAAAAATCAATACTGAAATGAAAGAAAATGAGTTAGCTTATCAGCGAAAGTTAAATGCAACAATAGCTGAAATGCACACTCTAAAAGAATTTGTTCTCAGAAAAGATTTTTTAATAAATGACTTAACTGAAAAACTAGAAAAATCTAGAAATGAAACAAATCATCTCCAAATTGTTGTGGACAAATGGAACGTAAGCAAGCATGCTCATACTGATATCCTTGATTGTTCAAGGAAATCTTTCGTCAAAGATGGAATTGGGTATAAGGATAAAAAGGGAATTGTAAAATCTCTATTTTTACCTTTGAGCAAAAGTGAATATATACCCATTCCAAAACCACATCCAAAAAATGATCTTTTCGAAAAAGAATGTGTCACGTCTGAGTCACACTCTAATATAAGTAAAAGTAGTGCAGATATGACCCAACAGGATCAGGTGGACGATGATGAAAGTTGTGGTGGTCAAACAATGGGGCTAGGTCACCCAGGTGCCAATTACTCTACAGTGAATTGGTTCATCTGGAGCCATGACAAGTCAAACACTTCTTTGAATTCGGATGACTGTAATAATTTAACTAATTTGGATGACTGTAATAGTTTATCTAGGATGGATAACTGTAATAGTTTATCTAGGCCGGATGACTGTATTACTTTAACTTCTAAACTTGATTTCAAGGGTGTTGTGGACCCAAATGATAGGATGAATCCTATCAAACGATCGGATGTTTGTGTTGAAAATGTTATGCCTGTTTGTGTTAATCTTAATGATGCATTCTCTGATAATGAAAATGTATATAGACCATCTCCATTTGTTCCAGAATTAAAAAGAAACAGGTTTGGGAAATTTCTTACTGAAGAAATTCCAGAGTTTACACCATCATCAACAGATATGTCATGTTCTGAAGAATCACAAAGTGAAACAGATAACACAACTTCTGAAGAATCACAAAGTGATACAGAAAGTGACATCAGTGAGCCAGAATGCAACACAAATGAAGAATCAAGCAACAACAACAGTGATGAACCATGTTCAACAGACAGCCCCAACTCAAGCAACGGCAAGAGAAGAACATCACAACCATCATCATCCAGATCTTCTTCAAAGATCAAACCTAAACACTCTAAATGCTTTAGATGTGGAAATGAGGGACATGTGGTTAAGAATTGTCATTTGCAACCCAAACCACAAAGTGATACCAATACCCAAAAATCTTTTTCAGTTCAAATTAAAGATCTTCAAGAAACTATAAGAAGTTTTGTTAAGGCCACAAAAACTTGGAAAAGACAAGAGTCAGTTTTGGGTGAAAATCACGACAGATTAAAACTAAAACAGACCTGGATTCCAAAAGTTACTTAAATTATGGTCTGAGTCGTGACTGTACATAGTGTCTCGTATATTTATCTGTATATTTCTCTTGTTTTATGTGTTTTTCAGAATAAGCTACAGAAATGGTTGATTGCCCTGATGAGATATATGTGGCATGTTGATAGCGGGGCATCAAGGCACATGACGGGACTAAAAGAACTCCTCAAAAACTATCGATTCATTGATGGAGAATTTGTTGCTTTTGCCGGCAACGGGAAGGGCGGAAAGATAGTTGGGATAGGGGACGTGATTTCTGATGCACTGACTTTAGAAGAAGTGAACTATGTTCCAGAATTGTGTTACAATCTGCTGAGTGTATCACAAGTCTGCGACAAAGGAATCTCAGTGTTATTTAACGACATGGAGTGCATCTTTCTAAAGCCAGGATTCATTCCTCCTACCAATATGATTATGCTTAAAGCTCCTAGACAAAATAATACTTATGTGATAAACATGAGGGATGCAAAGTCTGAATGTCAAATGACATGCTTACTTTCTAAAGCATCCGAGTCAGAGTCACTGCTATGGCACAGGCGATTAGGACATGTTAACTTTAAAAATATTAATAAGCTTTCAAAACTAAATCTTGTCAGAGGTCTTCCTTCTAAGGAATTCCCCTTTTCTGAAAAATGCTTAGCATGTGCCAAAGGAAAACAACACAAAAAGTCGCATAAGTCCAAAGCTGTGAACTCTATAGACTCACCTCTTCAATTATTGCACATGGATCTGTTTGGTCCTATTAGTGTTAAAAGTCTAGCTAAAAAGTCTTATTGTTTGGTGATAACAGATGATTTTTCCCGATTCACATGGGTGTACTTCTTGGAATACAAAAGTGAAGCTGCTGAGATTCTGATTCTGTTTGTTCCTCTCATTGAGAACATAATAAAGACAAAAGTTAGATCAATCCGAAGTGATCACGGAACCGAATTCAAGAATCAAAGTTTCGTGACTTTCTGCAACAACAGAGGAATTCATCTTCAGTACAGTGCTACGAGAACTCCTCAACAGAATGGTGTTGCTGAAAGGAAAAATCGTACACTTATTGAGGCGGCCAGAACCATGCTTATCGACTCTAAACTGCCGATCATTTTCTGGGCTGAAGCTGTGAATACCGCCTGTTATGTTCTTAACAGAGTCTTAATTGTAAAGACGCGTGGGAAAACAGGTTATGAGTTGCTCTTTAAAAGAAAACCTTTGATTGACTACTTCAGGCCTTTTGGATGCTCATGCACGCTGCTTAACAACTACGAGAACATAATGAAGTTTGAGGCAGTTGGAGATGAGTGCTTCTTTGTTGGATACTCCTCAAGTCAAAAAGCTTATAGAGTATACAACAAACGAACCAAAATGGTTCTCGAGTCTTTTTATGGTGATTGGCAGGAATCCAACTCTACCAACACAGGAGCCGGTCCTGACTGGTTCTTTGACGTGGATGTTGTTTTCAACAATTTCAGCATCATCGATGAACTACCATCTGAAAATCAAGCGGCCGATCCTTCTCCTCTTGAAGATACTCTTTACTCTTTCGAAGACGATGCAGCACCTTTCACCACCCGCTTTTCTCCACTCGTAGCTGATCCAATTGTTCCCCTTCAGACCACAAATGGTGATGCAACTGTTGAAACTACTCCATCTCCTGAAGGTACTCCATCTTCAGAAGAAACATCTTCAGCACAACAGTCTGCAAATGATCCATCCAGTTCGTCAACTCCTACAAATCACCTTTCCAATCTGCCTTCCCAAATTCAAGAAGAACCAAACATGGGATTTAAGTCTTCTAAGGATCACCCTGTGGAGAACATCATTGGACCAATCTCTGAGGGTGTTCTTACTAGAAATTAGGCAGACAAACTGAATATTGCACTTTCAGCCTTCCTATCTCAGACGGTACCGTTCAGCATTGAAGACGTTGTCAGAGATGCAAGTTGGGTTGAAGCCATGCAGGATGAGCTGTATCAGTTTAGAAAGCTAAAGGTTTGGGAACTTGTGGACTTACCTGAAGGAAAGTATCCTATCGGAACAAGATGGGTTTTTCGCAACAAAATGGATGAACGAGGTGTGGTAATTAAGAACAAGGCTCGTCTGGTTGTTTAGGGCTTTCGTCAACAGGAGGGTATCGATTATGAGGAAGTGTTCGCTCCAGTTGCTAGACTTGAAGCCATACGTATCTTCCTGGCATACGCCTCATACAAGAACTTCAAAGTCTTTCAAATGGATGTGAAGAGTGCATTTCTGTACGGGAAGATCAAAGAAGAAGTCTATGTTTGTCAACCCCCAGGTTTTGAAGATCCTCATCATCCCAACAAGTACTACAAACTGGATAAGGCTCTCTATGGACTTCATCAAGCTCCTCGAGCTTGGTATGAGACCTTATCTTCATACTTGCTGCAGAATGGGTACACCAGAGGGAAGATCGACATGACTCTGTTCACCAAAGAAGTCAACAAACACTCTATCCTTGTTCAGATTTATGTTGATGATATTATCTTTGGCTCCACTGATGAAAACTTATGCAGGGAATTTGAAAGCATCATGAAGTCTCAATTTGAAATGAGCATGATGGGAGAATTATCGTTTTTCTTAGACTTGGAAGTGCAGCAGAAAGAAGACGGAATTCTCATCCACCAAGCAAAATATACAAGAGACATTCTGGAAAAATACAACATGACCGACTGCAAGCCGTCCAATACTCCTTTTGCGGCCCAAACAACACTTGTACCAGATCTTCAGGGGCCTTCAGTAAATCCTCACACGTATCGATCAATGATTGGCTCCCTGATGTATCTAACAGCTAGCAGACCAAATATCATGTGGGCAGTTGGATGCTGCGCGTGTTTTCAGTCCAATCCTAAGCAATCACATGAGACTGCAGTGAAAAGAGTCTTCTGCTACCTCAAAGGAACACCAAAACTTGGTTTATGGTATCCTAAGAGTGATAACTTTGATCTAATCGCTTACTCTGATAGTGATCATGCAGGTTGTAGGATCGACAGAAAATCTGTCTCTGGTGGCTGTCAATTTCTGGGCAACCGGCTAGTGTCTTGGCAGAGTAAGAAGCAAACCACCGTGTCCATCTCCACTGCTCAGGCCGAATACACAGCTGCATCCAGTTGTTGCTGTCAGGTGTTGTGGATCCAAAATCAGCTTTTGGACTACGGTTTGAATGTCATGCATACACCTATTTTTATTGATAATGATGCATGTTGTGACATCGTGAAGAATCCAATTGATCATTCTAAAACCAAACACATTGAAATTCGGATTCATTCAATTCGCGATGCGCACGACAAAGGGTACATACAGGTGTTGCCTATAGATACTGCTGATCAAAAAGCAGATATCTTTACAAAAGCTTTAGATAAAACCCGGTTTCATCAGTTAGTTTCATGTCTTGAGATGATAAATTTTGAAAAAAAAAAATTGTGTATATTTTATAGAAAAATCTTCTTTTCTTTTAAAACAAGATTTTTGGGGGAGAAAGTAAACCGGTCTATTCTTAATGCAAAATTAATTCAGGAAATGATAGGAACTGATCATATCTCGTCATCATGTGAATAGGACCCAGAGGATGTTGTGGCCTCAAGCAACGATGTGTCGGTAGATTCAGCCTGAAATCAAGTAAACTGCTACTAGGTGATTAACAAGAAGATCTACACGGAAAGCTGGATTCCCACTGTGCTTTAGGTCTGCACAAGCTAAGTCCGGTCATACATAGGTTGAGAAATTAAAAGACACAGAAAATTTTGTGCATAGGTAAATCAAAAGACACCTAAGAGTGCAAGCTACCAATGCGGGGCTAAGAAAAACAAAATTTTTTTGAAAAACTGAGCAGCAAAAGACACGCAATGTTAGTGACGTGCAAATATATATAGATAGCTCATCAAACGATCAGATGATCAACTTCTCTGCTTATGGTAACATAGACCTGAAGCTCTCATCATCTGATCAAGATAATGATCATCTTCTCTGCTTATGGTAACATAGACCTGAAGCTCTCATCATTATATTTCAATAAACCTTGAGGATCGGTAGGCCAATACCTAGCACACTGTGGGGTCCATAAAATTTCCGTCAACATTACCGAAAAACATGATAAACAGCATCGCCACACATGTTGAAAGAGAAAAGGCATGGATTTAAGTGGACAAGCATACCCACAATTGTTCTTAGGCTGCAGCTATCCAATGGGAAGTTGAAACGGGTTCTGGCAGGTATGGTTAGTATGATCTTGAATGCAGAAGGTAAGACTTGGTAAAACCCCACTTATCTAGTGGATTTGGGCCTTAAAACTCACTTATTGGGCCAAAGTTTGGACTCTGCGTACTTATTGGGCCATGCGCACTTAACTCAAGTGCGCAGGCCCATTAGTTGACTGTATATATATACCAGGTCAAAAGTGGTTAAAAAGTTTTATCATCCTTAACACTTTTTACTAAGCCTAATCACCCCAAATCACCGTTCATCATCATCATCATCACCGTTCATCATCATCATCATCATCATCACACAATAATCACCCCAAATCACACACTAATTACCTCAAATCATACCTCGTTTCTTTGTTTGTTGATTCGTATCTACTGATTAAGGTAGATTACATATTATTAATGGTTCATTGATTGTGTTTACAGGGTATAAATGGATGATCTTGATGCATCTGTTGGGTTTCTAGTTGTTGTTGGGTTTTTGAATTCTTGAAGATCTGCGCACTTGATACATGAACAAGTGCGTACTTGTCTCATAGAGACTGCGCACTTGTCTCATGATCATACAAGTTTTCAAAAAAACCCTAATATCCTGCGTACTTATTTGTGTGAACTTAAATCTTGAACGAAGGTTCAAGTGTCTGCGTACTTGCCTAGTACGCAGACCTGACTGGCTTGCTAAGGGGTTACCATGCCCGGGTGGACTTGCACTGCGCACTTGTCTTTGGTTTGAGTACTAACCAAGTGCTCAGTCAAGCATGTGCGCACTTGACTGAGCACATGACTATGTTGACTTTGATTGGACCTGCGCACTTGACTTGGAATGCGCACTTGATAACCTTGAACACTTGGACTTTAAACAACAACATGACATTCATCTTGACTATTAAGACACTTGAACGGACTGCGAACTTAAACCCGGACCTTAATGATCTAACAACTGAAATTCAAACGTTCCATTGACACCGATGACACCAATCCATCAAATCTTAATCCAATGAATGTTAAAATTTAAAACCTAAAAAAAATATATTAATAAAATCTAAGTCTAAGTTCGTTGTCCGTCTAAGTTTAAGTCTAAAGTCAGTTATCGGAGATCTAATTGGCTTTTCGTGCTCTTGGTTAAACAGATGGCACTTGACTGGGATCCTAGAGGCATGCACAACCAACCGATGAATCTCGATACTGATGATGTCAAGTTTAGAGATGTAGTGACTTGGATAAGACGCAGCAAAGTAGGATTTGCTGTGCAGAACGCTGAACCAGTTTACGTCTCCCACATTGAAGATTTTTGGAGATCAGCTAGAGTCGAAACTGTATCAAGAGTCAAGCGAATCAACGCAACTGTCCGAAACAAGCTTGTGATCATCACTGAGGACACCGTTCGCAACGTACTGAGGCTGCAAGATCAACCAGGAACTTTCAGATTCATGTCTAAAGCAGATATTCACCAACAATTCAGGAACTTCGGCTACAAGGGTGAATTTGACAAGAGAGGCGATGTCAAGAAGAGCCAACTAACAAGAGACTGGAGACTTATCAGTCATGTATTCTTAATGTCTCTATGTCACAGAAAGGGAGGCTACAATGCTCACAGTGCTGAATGGTCGACAGCGATGATAAAGATCTGCAAGGACAAAACGTTCAACTTGTCAGGCATGATCTTTGACTACATGGTGAAGAACGCAGATGCTGGGTCAGGGAAATAGGCAATGTACCCAAGGTTTGTACAGATGATCATCAACACTCAACATGATAATCTGCCTCTCGGTGACCAATACATCTTCACCAAAGGGGCACGATTCTTCACAGAATGCAACACACCTGACTGGGAACCAATGCTGGAAAACATGTATGCGGCCCAGCGATATCCTGTTGTTATGGAGCTGTACAACAAAATCAGGAAGAGAAGGTCAGATGCTGCAGAACCCCGACAACAATCCAGAGCTGCTCCTGCACCTGGACCATCTGAACCCACTCCTTCAGCCCAGCCGACTGCTGAAGAGATTGCCCTAGAAAAATCAAGGGGCAAAAGAGTGGCGACTGAACCTGCTCCATCAAAACCTAGCAAAAAGAAAAGACCAGCAGGTTTGTTACAAGAAGGGAGAGACACTTTGACACCTGAGCAACTTGAAACTGCTGCAGCTTTACAAGAAGTTGTTGAGTTTGAAAGGGCAGCGAGAAAGAGAAGAAGAGAACAGCTACCTGAATCAGAGATTCCTCGTGTTGTGACTCAGGAAGATATTGAGGGACAAGAGGTCTTAGAACACATGTTTGGGCCAGAACAACCGAATCAACCAGGGCCTTCAACTGCTGCTGCTCCTGCCCCCAAAGCTCCAGCCCAGAGATCAGCCGAACCATCCTCATCAGCTCCTGCTGCACCTCGTCGCAAACCGGTGCATCAGGAACTATATGATAAGCTTGTCAAAGAGGTCGGTAAAACTGTTGCCAGGGAGATCTGCACTTTAAAGAGCGACGTGCACAACAACCAGGAGCTTAGAAAGAAAGTAAAGAAGCTCAAACACAAGAATCGGAACATGGAGAAAATCATTAAATATCAAAGATACATTATCAAGTTTCAGAATGAAGTTCAAATGCAGATGTTTGACATGTTCCAAGAATTCAAGAAGCAACAAACAGGTGCTCCCAGCGCTACTTTTGATGAGACTTTCGATTTCGGAAATTTTTTGGAGAAGGAGAAGGAGAAAGAAAGGATCGCCGAGGAAAGTGAGGTTGATGAAGTGAGCGAAGATGAGATGCCAGAGAGATTCATGGAGATGGGAATGGACGAAGAAGTGGTTTATGAGACATCTGATGGGCACAAGTTGGATCCCGAAAGATCAACTTGGTTTCCTCGAAAACCCATCACCATTCCAGCCTTACATCAGAATATCCATCACACCAAGTCTGCTCACCAGGAGAAGATCATCTCCTGGAAATATGATGAAGAAAAGAGATTGTTTGCTGTGAAAAGGAGAGGGGGAGTGATACAATATTTCAAAGGTCAAAAGGAGCTGAAATCTCTCCCCCGATGGGATATCCGGGAGCTAAGCAGGGCCCATTTCATCAATCACTCCCTCGACTCCCAAGCTGCCATGGTCGAGAGGTTTATCAAGAAGGAATGCGACACAGATTTCCATATCCTAAAGCCGCAGAAACCAAGAAGGAGAATCTCAAAGAAAAGAATCGATCCAGCAACCGGTCGTGGAATGATAACTTATGTGATAGACCCTCCTCAGGTCGTCACACGAGTTCCTATTAGATCTGAGCTTCCAGTGCTGCTGAAGGACTTTAAAAAGTGGTTTTACGACAGCAACACTGGTGAAGCAGTCGTTAAGCTGCAGAACGATTCAGAGGCTTTAAGGATTTTGGATCCAGTGGACGTGTTTGCACTCAATTTGTCTGATCTGAATATGTTGTTTGCAAATCAGATCAATGTGGGTGCCGGAAACACGTTGTTTGAAGAAGCTGTGTTGTTTAGAAGGGCTGTGGATAGAGCCATGAATCTGAAAAGAGAGCTGCTTGAGATAATCGACAGGATCAATGCAGCAGATAAAGAAAAGGATGATAGAGAGAAGGCTGCTGCTGCTGCTGCTGGTGCAGAAACTACTCAACCTGAAGTCGAGACTGCTTCAGAGGCACATACAGAAGAACCCTCACCAGTAACCGATCCCGAAGGAACTACAACAGAATCAACTCAAGCTCCTCAAGCAACTGAAGAAGATCCAGTCGCGTTATACATGCAAGACCCCCCTGAACAGGTTGAGGGGGAGGAAAGCGAGGTGGAGATAGATTGAAGATTAAAGAACTGGTAGCTGTGGTCTAGGGGGAGTATTGTTGGGTTATATTGAGACCACAGTTACCAGATTAGAGACTTTTGATAGTATATTGTATAGCTTTATAGTTGAAGGACTTAATATGTAATTGTGGCATTGTTTGGTAGCCTAACCCTAATCTGCGCACTTAAGTGCACGGGCTCTGCGCACTTAAGCTAAGTGCGCAGGCCCAATGATCTTCCTATATAAAGGATGAGTGTGCACAGCATTGGGGTTAGGGTTTTGGTCATTATCTTTTGTTAGCACAAGATAGGTGCGTACTTGCTGTAATCCATGGTTCTTCAGTGTTAAATCATCAATGGAATTATCGTATTATTCACCTTGTGTGTCGGTTCTTACAATATTCATCTAGTTTCTTTTATTGTAGAAGATTAGTCACTTAAAACACCTAATTCATAGGTGTTTCTAAGTGATAACAATCTGTGCACTTACAAGATCTAGCATTTGGGACTTACATTATATGACATTTATATGATTAGACATACTTAACATATGTAAGGATTTCATGTTCATGTGTTAGAATGTGTTAACATGTGTTAAAACGTGTTTAAACGATGAAGGCGTAGAGAACTGAATGTCTGGGTTTTGGTTTGACCTGTAGGGGGTTCGAACCAACACCCTTGGCACCCATTCGACCTATGACAAGGTCGAATGAACACTCATTCGACAAACTTTGCAACTTTTTGATCATTTCACAAACCCTAACCGCCCCTAAGTGCTCTCTCTCAACCCCAAACCTGTAGGGGGAGTTTGTGACCTCGTTTTTCAGATCCTAACATAAAAACACCTCTACATCATAAATAAGAGAAGATTCTAGGTGTGTTCTTGATCTAAAACCTTTTTAAGCATTTTTCATTCGTTTTTATCAAACCCTAATGTCCAAATCTTTATGGATAAAAACCTTTCTAACACCTTTCTAAACAAAACATTTTCAATAATAATGAGTTTTTATACAAAAATACATTTGTTAATGATGTTAAACGAGGTGTTATGTATTGATCATTTCACAAACCCTAACCGCCCCTAAGTGCTCTCTCTCAACCCCAAACCTGTAGGGGGAGTTTGTGACCTCGTTTTTCAGATCCTAACATAAAAAACACCTCTACATCATAAATAAGAGAAGATTCAAGGTGTGTTCTTGATCTAAAACCTTTTTAAGCATTTTTCATTCGTTTTTATCAAACCCTAATGTCCAAATCTTTATGGATAAAAACCTTTCTAACACCTTTCTAAACAAAACATTTTCATTAATAATGAGTTTTTATACAAAAATACATCTGTTAATGATGTTAAACGAGGTGTTATGTATTATTTAATGTTTGAATGATGTGTAGATTATATATTAATGATCTAGGACTGTTTTAGATTATGGTTTATGATTATTATAGGGTATCATTAATGATTGATGTTGTTTAACCCATTTTGGGGGTTTATATGTTAGATATAGGGTTTGTTCTTCTTGATATTGTTGATGAGATGATTACGGTTTTTCATACACATGATAATCTGAGCATAATAATCTATTTATGAGGTAGATTTGATAAGTTTCCATTTTGGGTAAAGACTACATGCATTGATGTGACATTTCCATAATTTGCCATTTTAGGTAAGTTGTGATTTCTTCATGAAACGGACGGATTTCGGGATAATAGTGGTAGGGTTATATGGGGATAGATTAGAAGTAATCAACTGCTTTGATTTGTGATGTTCCGTGATGTTTTCAGACTGTTTTGATGCAATTTGTTGCGTTTTAGGAGTTTTGCAGCAAATGGGTCAACCTGAAACCGGTTCGCCCCTTCGGGAGGTCGAACCAGTTATCAGGAGGTCGAATGAACACCTATCTAACTCATTCGACCAAGAGATAGGTCGAACCAACTTGGATTCTAACTGATACAACCCCACGATTTCATAAATGCGATTTTTTATGCAAACTAAGTGTTATATGCTTGAACCTTGTGTGTAAAGTTTAGGTACTTGAGTAATTTGTGTAATGGGTCACCAACAGGATATCGGGTCTGTCTGGTGTGTCGGGTCAATGTTCAAACACCTTTTCAAACATACTTAGTCATGATCTGAAGAATCGGGGACTAGTTAACCTATGGGTTATTAGGCAAAACACTTATACAAACTTTTATGATAGTTCGCTGGTATTTGGGACTATTTGATCGTGTCGGTAATTCTTTTTATAGAAGACACAAACTAAGGTGAGTGTCATAGCCCCATTCTTTACTATTTTCATACCTGGGGGAGAAACATGTGGTACAAACTTATGAACATTTAGACCAACATATTACATTATATCACATGGATACTTAGTGACATTCTTCATCATTAAAGTCCTCCAAACATTTAGTGAACCATTAATATGTGGATACATAGCGGGAAAAGTGTGAATAGATCTATTGGGTCCGGTAAGCCCCACTCGATTTGACTGGAGGTCGGCACGGGGGCATATTTGTCCTGTCAAACATTACGGCACCAGGTGATGACCGGTGACGGGTATTGAGGCATTCTAACGTTCAACAGTGGTTCACGACACTATAATATCATATAACGATGTCTAGCTAGCAACAGGTATAGATGTAAGGATTGTTGGGTCTGGTTTACAAACGTTACAAACTTTTACAAACTTTATCTCTATGACTCACAGGCACTGTATGTGTTGACTAACATTGCATGCTTTCTCAGGTCGCTAAGGTAGCAGGGAGTTTAGGTGCACTGGGGTCTCACTGCATCTCATCTTGTCATGCGTGTTTTGAACCTTCTTTGGTTAAACTACTTACTTTTGAACTTCGGTTTTGTAAACTTATTTCGCTTCCGCTGATGTCTTTGGTATTATGGAACATTTAAAACTGTGTGGTTGGTTTTATTACGTTATTTTCATATCATATAGTTATCTTTTATTGTGACCGTTGACTTGGATCCCGGTATGTCACGCGCCTCGGGTAAAACCCCGCAAGTGGAATTTGAGGGTGTGACAAGCTTGTTACAAGATCTATAAGGATAATAAGTATTTTAAAGGAATAACACATGTTTATTTGCTAAAAGCATATGATAATAAGTCATGGTTTCAAAGGTACTTTTTGGTATAATAAACCAACATTTTTGACAATATTTTTGAGAGTATAAACGTCACCAATGATACCAACATAAACTAGCATTGTTTATATTCTTGCTAGCTTTCCGCACGGACTTGAGGTAAGTTTCACGGCCCCCTTTTATTGTTTTATATTTTAGGGAAAGATATGCATTGTTTACTAATTTTAGAATGAATTCCTAGCAGACAATATGTTTAGAGTACTCATAAAGCCCTCGTGTAATTAGTTTATCTGTAACCATTAGCTATGGATTTAGCAATGAATCACTTGAACAGATCTATTGGGTTGAAACCCCCATCGTATAGCGTTTTAGATGTTATTGGGCTGTGTTATGATGGACAAGGGTATTATAGTAATTTGTCTGGAGCCATATGTGTATAAGGGTATCATACGTGTACATATTGTACACGTATGACACCATACGGGTTATTGATCATAGGCATATGTCAGCAACACTATAAGTACCCCCATGTCTTGTGTAATTAAAGAACTTTTGTCAATATTACAAGTTTGCAGCCTTTTGTGTGTGTGCTCTCATATTATTATCCTTTTCACTAACACTCGTCTATAACAACTAACCGGGTTATTGATTCCGTCTTTACGCGCATGATACATCATTTCTTGTCTGGAACACGATCCTACACCTTTTACGTGATCACATGGCACATGCCATTTTTTAGATTTTGTGATGTCTTTATGTATGGTTCACTCAACAATATCCGTTAAAAAATCTAGACTACAATAAGTTGAGAATTTATCAATGTCATCGAGCGGTGGAATTTTATTCTTTGAGCGTCACCGATTTTTATAGAAGCATAAAAGATATGGTGTATAGAGGAGAAATTAGAATAAACTTTTGTGAAAAACATGTAGTATGTGCTAAGTTTTATATTTTGAAAAAAAATGTAAGATGATACCCCATTATCCCTAAACGGGGGACCGAAAAACGGTGTTACATGTCGTGTAGGGGTACCTGATCAAGGTAATCGAAAACACCCCAGCCCTCTTAACTAGTCAAGTATCTAGCAAATTGACGAAGTTACAAATCATACTAGAAACATAAAAAAAAAGTGCCAACTTCTGGAAGAAGACCATGCATGGATATTTTAACCTTTTATAAAAGAAAATGATTTTGTCTGCTGTAATGTCAATATACTAGAAGAACGTCCTGAAAGGATGCTTTCGCCTTTTATAATTGAAAATGGTTTTTGTCTCCACCATAAAAGTAAATGATTTTGAACGAGTCATGTGGCCCATCTACAAATTGATCATTGATCATTGTCATTTTAAAGTCAAATAATCTTGGGATGGGTATTATTCCTGTTCCCAATGGTTCCAAATCATAAAAGACAAAGTTCACTGATTATATTAGTTGATACTAGTTGAAGTGTTATTAGCTTTTCAGCATCTTTTAGATACTATTGTATCAGTCTTCTAGAAAAAGAAAAAGAACATGATGACAAAATATACGAAATTGTCATGCACTCATGCTAATGCATATACATAAACATATTTAAGGTTAACCTAATAGATTGATTGAGTTTCTTCATTGAGTTTACAATCTCAAACTTTCTCTTTCTAGGTTTGATAAGAACTCTGAGAAAAGTTTTCAGCTATGTTATGACAAGTTTTAGTTTTGGTGATTGCAAAGTCATTAGTGCACTTTGATGCTAGCTAGTTAACTCTAATTGACTTCTCTTGGTTAGATTTTGGAATAGGGGATCATGTAAGCTCACATTGATGGTTTGAAACTGATGAACCTAAGAGCACGGTGAGCCAATGGTTGACGAAATTAGAACTATGGATTTCGTGATGCTCTTAGGTTATCAAAATTGATTTGCTACTACTAATATTCCTTGTACCTTGAACCTTTAATTAGGTAGTGATAACGATCACGTTTAGTTATGGTAATAATTAATAGTTGAAAAATAGTCATCAAGTCATCTTTCTTTGGTAATAATTAATAGTTGAAAAATACTCATCAAGTCATCTTTCTTTAGACGTTAGACAAAAACGCGTCACAATTATCCTTCCACTCATTAATTTAATCCACTAAAGCCCAGCATTCTTAAGCATCCATGGGTCTTATCTTCGTTTCTCATAATGCTATACATCATTAACTATCAAGGGTTTTCTTCAGTGTTATAGTTTCACTTTTCTCAGGACATGATTTGAAGAGAATATATGACGCATTTACTTTTGTTAAAAGAAATCTCATCTTTTTGTGCTAACACTTGAAGCCCCTAACTTTAAAGTGTTCCAACCTTACAACTATGGATGTACACGGATCAATTCGACGAATTAAGAAAATATACATTGTGTTCTTCATAAAGATACCTCATATTTACTAACGTGTAAAGGATAACAGTACTTTAAAAGTAAGCAAAAGTGACCGAATTATGTAAACAATGAAAACGTGGAACATAACCAAAGGGGTTAGCCACCGAAACCAAATGGGTACTAAAATAAATAGCGAGAGAAAATAATTGTTGCAGTACTTTTTAAAGTAATGGGTAAAAATAAAACAAGATTTGGTCGCTGAAACAGTCGCGAAAATACCAAAAGAGTTGGTGACAGAATTAAATTGTTGCAATCGCTAAAAATGAAACAACATTTGGTCTGAAACAGTCGAGAAAATAGCAACAGAGTTGATGACAAAAGTAAATTGTTGCAGCCCCAGCTGCTGAAAATGACTCGTTGGCAAAACTGTTAAGCTGATTATATTAATATAACTGAACAATAGAATATAGTCATGTAAAATGGGCATACCTATTATTTAGAAAACATAAAACAAAATACCGAATAGTGGCAAAATGAAATGCTAAAAAAAAAAAAAAGTAACCGAAATTAATTTAGTCGCAAATAATTTGGTAGTAAATTTTTTCTGTGAAAAACAGAAAAATAAAATAGTGTCACAAAAACAAAATCGGCTGTAACATCACAACATGCATTTAGATGAAGTAATATAAAATGTTGTAATAAAAGCCGGTAGCAAAAGGAAAAATTAAAATGCACACAAACCCAGTCCCAATATTATAAAATAAACAAAAACGTGGTCACAATCACAAATATAGGCTCCCGTTATAAGACATTAGGGTTTTTTTATGCACACACTCCCTCCACGGACCGTGGAGGCCTCGACGGCCTGTGAAGGGCCAACCAGACAAAAACGACGGGCCGTGGAGGCCCCCACGACCCGTCCCCTAGCATACAAATGATTAACAATCATTGGTAATCATTAGCAATAGGTGATGATTGTTTGTTTTTTATAAGTGTAGTGTGGGTGTTTAAGATGGTTAGAGATGTGAATATAAATGTTTGGTTTTTTATAAATGTTATTTTTTTTATTTGTATAATATGATTTTTTTTTTTATATGGATGTGAATATAAATATGAATGTTTGGTTTTTTATTAACGTTTATATTGCCGAACTAAACAAAACCCAAGATACGAACAATAAAACAAAATAAATCATAATATTAAAACATTTACAGACAAAATAAAGCATACTGTTCAAATAAAGAAACAATACTATTCAAAATAAAACATCCAAATAATACAACTAATCACCCGACCCGGCCACCCGGCTGACTGGTGGACGCCCCACCCTGCTGACCGGTGGACGCCCCCTACTGACTGCTCGGCCGTGGAGGCATACATAAATGTACTCGCCTCTCATTCTCGTTCTCCAACAACCACCGTATATCCGTCCGCATCTAGTCCATATCAGCCCGCATCAACTCCATCTGATCCAGAACCTGCTGAAGTAGCTGCGTCGTGGTATCAGGCAAACTAACGGCGTGATAAACGCGGGCAGCATGCTGTCGGGCATCAGGGGCAGGCTCTGCCATCTCTACATTCTCCGGTGGATCGCCTTCGCCAACGTGTGGCATATGAACCTCCTCGGCGGCAACCGGCCGATCAATATGCACCAGCTCCCGTGGTACAAAATGCTCGCCACGGTCGCCAGGTAAACCCCAAGCGCACTGGTAATATGCGGGTGGATTGCTGCCATGGACCTTGGGCGCCACCTTCATCTGCTGCATAGTCGTAATATTTAGCGGCCTGAAACGCAACACAATAATAATAATAATATTAAATAATAATAAATATTAAATTACAATAAATAATAATCATACCTAGGCAACATCGGAAGTGGTAATCTCCGGTCCTCAATATGGATCCACAAGATGGTCGTGCAAACACACAACGCTATGGCGGTGACCAACCCCCCAATCAGAATACCCCCCGCTGAATACCTAAGAGAGTAGCCAGCAACGTACTTAGCAAAGCACTTGTGCAACACAACCAGCCTACCCCTGAGGATGCAGTACAAATAGAAGAGGTCGATCTGATTGACCCTTTCGTTACACGTACACCGCCCGAAAATAGGCCAGGAAATCAAATGGTGTAGGTAACGAATCACAAGGTCCCGGATGTTGCTAGCCACAGGATAATAATAACATTATAAAATTTTCAGCAGAGTTTCCTCTGTTTTTGTACGAACCAGACAATACAAGTCGTCTAAAAAATCCCAAAACAAACGAATTCGCTCGAACTAAATACCAATAATAACAATAATAGTAATGATAATGGTAATAATAATAATAATAATAATAATAATGTAAATAATAATAATAATAATAATAATGAACCTAAAAGTTGAAAATAATAATACCTCTCGGCATCCACCAAATAGGCTGGACCACCGATAGTGGGCCACCATGCCATTAGAATATCGTCTGGCAATTTGGTCAAGCCTGCAACGTACATATCATGAACGAGCTCGTCCTCTCTGTACCACCCTAAACATCTCGTAGCCCAATCGTCCATCGAATATGTGTAGAGCTCTCCAAACAACCAGAACCGTATCTCAGGATCATGCTCAGGGCCGAGATCCGCACCAGCTGGGAGCGGCATATAGCAAAATGTGAAGATGAACTCGATCATAAGGGGTCGATGCACATCATGGTGGAGGTCAGCAAACATCCGCCCCAAGGGCTGTCGTTGGGGATCCACTCCATAAACCTATCTGCCGCACCGATCGCTCGAAGTGCAGACCAGTCAATGTCGCGCGATGGGTGTACAGGATGCGACTCCATCTTTGCCCAGCGGACGACCTCATAACCATCGTGGTCAAACCTATATACCTAGCCAGCCATATCATCCAACGCTAAAGGATCCCCATCTTCAGGCCGGTTAGCGGGTCTCCTTTTGGGGGCCATATCTGCAAAACAAAGATCATTATCACAACAAAAATTTCGGCAAAGTTTCCTCTGTTTTTGTATGAACCAGACAACACAAGTCGTCTAAAAACTCCCAAAACAATAATAATAAACGAACTAAACAACTAAATGGCTAAATACCTTTATGTTTAGGCGCGCCTTTATGTTTAGTCTCACCACAAAACAATTTTCACAAATAAGCCACTAAAAAACAATAATATTATTCAGTATTCATAATTCTAAATTCAATTATCTATCTAAAATCTAAAAATAAATTACTCTACCAATCACAAGCAGTTCAACTAATTAAGATTAACCCAACAAATTATTACAAATTACAATTACCTCAACTAAATCTATAACAAAATCTAGAAATAATAAAAATAACAACAACAACAACAACAATAATAATAATAGTAATAATAATAATAATAATAATAATAATAATAATAATAACTGTGGTGGTGGGTTCTGTGACGGTGGTGGGTTCTGTGGTGGTGGTGTTGTGGGTCGTGGAGGCCTCAACGGGTGGTGGGGATGGTGGAGGAGGGTGGATGGTGGTGGTTGTTGATCGTGGCGGCGAGAGAGAGAGAGAGATAGGGGGAAGGAGGGCTGAGGATGGGTGAAGAGGGCGACAGAAAGAGAGGGAGGAGGGTGGAGGAAGGCTGAGGTGGTGGTTGTTGATGGTGGCGGCGACACAGAGAGAGGGAGGAGGGTGGAGGAGGGTGGATGGTGGTGGTGGTGCGGCGAGAGAGAGAGAAAGTGGTTAGAGAGAGGTTAGAGAGAGATGGAGAGGGTGGTTGTGTAGATCTGATCGGTTCACGAGCCTTTTTGTGATTTCAGCTCTTTCCAACGGGCCGTGGAAGCCCCCATGGTCCGTGGAGATATATAATTTTTTTTTAATTTTTGTATAAAGACGAAGCTTCTTGGGGAAGCATAGATATTCCAACGGGCCGTGGAGGCCTCCAAAGTCCGTGGAGATATATTTTTTTTTAATTTTTATAGAAAGACGAAGCTTCTTGGGGAAGCTTGGACATTCCACTGGCCGTTGAGACCTTGACGGGTCGTGGAGAGGTTTTTAGGACGGACGTGGAGGCCTCCACGGCCCATCATTTTTCCAATTTTTGGCCTCCACGACCCTTATGTACCGTTTTTTAGCGCGTTTTATGTATTGTAAGCTTAATATTTGTGTTTTTTTATATAAGAAATAAAAAGTACATTCTTCTCATACTCATAAATTAGCGTATACAACATTTTTTTTCGTTAAATAATTTAATATACATGATAAAAACAGTAACATACAATAAGCTAGGTTACGTCGAAGTATTGAGGTGGTGCAACATGAACCCTTTATATACGGTCGTCATATATCGTCTTCCACTCACTTGCCTCTTCAGATCGAAATTCACTCCATGTCCTATTCAGTTTTGGCATTGGAGTACCTTTTGCTAACTCAATCATGATGTAATGGTCTTTGTTAACAAAAGCAAACGATACGAACGCATGGTCTTCAATATTGCCCGGTGGACCATCGAACATAGGAACTAAGTCTCACTGTGACCACCCTGAGATAAAAATTGAACAACCACCCCAAATTTCTGAGCAATTAGTAATCCACACGAGGGCATCTCCATCCAATGCTGCTGCGGGGCTTGTCCCACTCCATTCCAATCTAACGACCTGTATAGTGTGTCGTACCAACTGTGATCTACACTGTTTAAAATTGGCATCGACCGGTCTGTGTTATCATCCATCTCCTCCATAAGCTGTCTGCGGACGAAGTGCCACATATTCTCTTCCCACCCAAAACACACTGCTACGGATCGGAACCCACAGTTACCGTCTCCACTGACATTTTGATTGTCTATAATGTATCCATGAAATTGAGATGGAAGCCATATCTTAAACGTGTCGATGTCGAGTTTGTACATGTGACCGTCAAACAATGAGATTTAATATGTGTATAAATATGTATGCATGTATGAATGTGTATATCATTAGTTTGTACCTTTCCCCTACCAACAGTGGAAAATCTTTATCGCAAACAATCGGTTTGTCCTTTGATCGTTTACCTCTTCTAGACGGATTTTCCCCTACGTTGAAAAATTTATATAACAATAACAACAACAACAACAACAACAACGACAACAACAACAATAATAATACTAACCGTAGCCTTATCTTCCTTTTTTGTTTTTCACTCGTTGTTGGCCGCCCCCAAGTATCGGTTTGTACCTCAGGACGTTTATGTTTAGTCATTGTCGGATTCAGCACCTCCTTCATCTTCTGCAACATGTTTTTCTTCACTTGCGACGGTTGCGACCTTAGTTGCTCAGTGAATGCGTTCATTTCCTGCTGAAAGTCATACTCGGGATTCTCAGCTGCTTCTGGCATATAGTCAAGTCGTGTCCAGAAGACGTCAATATCAGCCAGTGACACTTGCATACCTGATATATATATATTCAATCAGAACAACAATCAATAATCTACAAAAACGCATAAACAAAATAAAAACGTTTCGGATTTTTATAAAAATTTCGGTAGAGTTTCCTCTGTTTTTTGTACGAACCAGACAACACAAGTCGTCTACAAAACGCTTCAAACATTTATAAATTTTACCATTATATCCTAAAAAATAATAATAAGTCTAAAAAATGATGTTACCTTTTCTATCATACGATTGCAGTTGACAGGCACATGGCAAAATCCAAAACTCGCCTTAAGTCGGTGATCACAAGACTTGTTTTTTTCAATTAAATATTGTATCTTATTGAGCTCCCCGACCAACATATCGAGCGCTGTATGGGAAACCGTATCGAGTACGTTTTGAAACATCGGTAGTTCATGGTGCCACATTCTTGTTGATCGACTGAATTCAAACGAGTGGTTTACCGCAATGCGCCGTGACTCCATAACTTTGTCTATTTACATCACAAGCGCGTGGAGCGAGATGTTTGGGCCTTTTAAGTATCTCTAAATCAAAGCATGCTGACTCTCGACTCTGTTGGTCGTAACCTGACCAAATGTAAGGTTTGCATGTGATCATGCTTCCACAAACATTTCTTTATAATCTTGGAGCCAATTTTTATCCATGTAGTCATAAACTGCTGTAAAAAACAGAATAACGATGTCAATAAAGAAAATATGTACTCTTGTAAAGCAAAAAATTAAAATATATACTGTATGTGCTAAAAGGATCGACAAATAACAAAGAATTGATCAAACAAGTTAGTTTTAGGTGCGGAATCCCTAAAACAATCACAAAATGATAATCAGACAGATCAAAACACGTAAATCATCATTTCAAAGCTTTTTCATTAATTACGAACTCAATTACACATTGACAAATTGAAAACAACAAGGTATGAACGTGAATTAAGCTAAATAATATCCTAGAGAGAGAATCAAAAAGTGAAGGGAACAAAATGACTCAAAGTTACATTAAAAAAAATCAGCTTGACTATTTATAGACTGCACATTCGCCCACTAAGTTCGTGCGAATGTGCAGGTTCGACCACATCAACCGGTCGAACCAAGCCATACATAAAAAGTCTATTCTACCTTCGTCCAAAACCACTCCTTCGCACCTTCTGATTCAACTTCGCACCTATCAAAAACCTCCTTCGCACCTTCGACAATTAACAAAACAAGTTTATTGAACAATCCGAAGCACTAGTCGCATAAATGCATCTACAAACTCCCCCTCGACTATTGCTTGGATTGTCGTCGACGTTCTTCGTCCATTCTGATGTTCATCAACTTGATATGCCTCTGAATCTTCTGTTCCTTAGTCAACACCGGTTCATGAAATTTCTTCGGCTTCGTCTTTTTCACTTCAGGCACTTTCTGTATCTTCACAAACCTCCCAAGCTTCTTGTCATAATCACATCCAGCATTTATATCATACGCAAAGCACAGAAATACCACACGTTGGTATTTGCCTGCTTGTTCAGCATCCTTAACCTCAGAATAAATCGGATTATAGAACAACATTATTATATCCTCATGTGAACAATTAATCAACCACATGGGATCAAAAATGTGTATCTTCTTGAAGTTCTTTTCACCATCTTTCAGTACGATCACAGCCTCTGCTATCTTCCAATCATAATACCACCAAATAAAGTCTTTAGCGAAGTGTTGTGGAATCGGCAACAAAGGAATCTTTTTCAACAGTCGCGGTGGCTTATACTTCAGTGTCACTTTGGGCATTCCAGTAATCATATCAATATCCTTTTTATGAACGATTCGTTTTGGATATTGAGGTGCAAATAAATCCCACTTAGTTCGGCTTTCTCTTGTCATCTTCCCAGCAAAGTATGTAATTTGATTATTTGACGCTCCCGTTAAACGGTGACGACAAATATCATGAATAGCCCAATAAGGAAGAGTCTTCAAATGATGGAATTTATCAAAATATAGGATCCTGTTCTCCCACTTCACTGCTATGCATTTCAGTTGCTTAACAAACTTCCAGGCCAATGCACGACCTTTGAAAATTCCACTGTGAAGTTTGTAGAAGCTACCTTGTATCTCTGCTTTAGGAAGATTATTCTCCTTCTCTTTCAATTTCCTCAAAAACTCTTTCAAACTATCAGATTGCTAGAACTGTGGCTTATCATGCCCTTTGAATATTTCATCTTCAAACAATTTGCTCTTTTCCTTAGCAAGTTTCTCGGCCTGGTTTAGCACTTCATCAGAAAATCCAGGAAATCCAGAATCTTGATCATTCTTAAAGTATTGTGGATATTCCTCACTTGTAATGTCTTCCATCTCAACTTCTTCAAATGCAGGAACGTCACTGTCATCAGAATGATTCCCAGCTTCCTTTTCAAGTATCTTTGGAATGTAATTATCAGCAAGTAACTCTTCCAAAGTCTTTCCAACCTGTCTAGCTAAACCTTTAAGTATTTCCTTAGAAATCGCCGCAGAAACCTCTCCATCTTCTAGATCTGGGTCATCAAACTCCAACTCAAACAGCTTATTGCTAGACTCGAATATTTCTGGAAACCTGCTTGTCATGTCAATCGTCCAGACTCGATCTGTAAGCATCTGGCAATACATGTGTTTGTCTTCTTCAGATAAAGACTGCAGTTTTTCATTCCAGAAAATGTCATCATCTACATTTTCACCTGGAGTCTTTGAGCTTGACTCTCCACCTATACTCGAATCACTCTTCTCATACGTATATTTTTCAGCGTTGTCATCATCATTGTCATCATCACTATCAAAAGCAGAGCTGTTTCCATCACTCGATCCACCATCTGAACCACCATCATCTCCATCATCTTTCTTCTTTTTCTTTTGAGGATCGTTTCCAGCATCTTCATCAAGATCTTCATCCTCTTCATCGTCAGATGGTTCATAATCAACTTTCTCTTCTTCTTGTTCTTTATCTTCTTCACCAGCTTGAAGTAGAGGAGCTCGAGAATACAAGTCTTTTATCAGATCATCCATATTCTTGTTACTCTTCTTCAGCTTTTTGTTCTCCTCTTTCAAGGCTATTATCCGTATGGTGTTTCTCTGCTCGTGCTTCAGCAACTTTTTGTTCTCTTTCTTCAACTTCTTGATTGTTTCCTTCAACTCTTCACTGTTATCATGAGATGTGACTACAACTTCCAACATCTTTTTATCATTCGACTTCAATTTCTCAATCTCGGTTTGCTGTTTGTTGATAATGCTCATCATTTTAGATAGCCTTTGGTTCACGGCAGTCATTACGTCACTATCAACTGTGACCATCTTCTTAACAGGCGTCTCAGCAACTTCAGGCAGTTTGCCTTTCCTCATCTTCTTGAGCACATTATCTAACGCTTCATTGAACTCATCAACAGGTAAATCATCTCCCTGTTGTGTGCTAGAAGTAGTTGCAGTCTTTTGTTTCTTCGATACAGGTGCAGTAACCGGTGACTTGGAACTAGAAGCTGGTGGTAGTTTCTTACCAGCAATGAGTGACTCAATCACTCTCAATCTCTTCTGACTTGGTTTCAATACATTCTCTTGTTTCTTGTACTGAGACTTCTTCTTTGATTTTACAGCCTGCACAAGTGAACCAGGAAAATCTTTTTCTACATTCAGACCCTCTTCATCTTCATCAACAGGAATTGGGCTCTTATTTCCTTGATCTTCAACAGACTGACTAACAGACTCACCAGCCACAATGTCCTTGGGCGTGGTAGTCTTAAGCGTTTCAGTTTCCGAATCCCAATGTTCATCTTCTTGCGTCTCCTCAGAATCAATCGACGCCTCATCCACAATATGCAAACCCTTCTTTGCCATTGTCTTGTTTCTTCTCGGTGTACCCTTCTTCTTAGCAGGTTCAGGTACAACCTCTAGTCTGATCTCTTTCTCCTTACCCTTACCACTCTTTGCACCGACATTAACAACCTGTCTCTTGCGTTTAGCATCTAGATCAACAGGATGTAATGGATCATCTGGATCTGAATCACTGTTAGCATGTCTTACAAGCCCTTCACCTGGATCCGTATAGTCAATCCTTGCTAGATGTCCAAATAAACGTCTTACAGGTGGACGTTCATTCACTGACAATCCTTTGTAAGCTTTCATCCTAGCAAGTGTATTTGTCGACATATGTTCTTGAACAACAATGTGCTTAGGATCCCTCTTCAAATCTTTGTATTTATTATCAAACACCATCTGGAGGAATCGAGGATACAATAAAAACTTCAGATTCCTCGTGCCGTTCACAGGCTCCAACAAGTGTTCCATTAGCATTCCTGATACATTGAACGGTTTGTTCAATACCAGGGCTACCATCATTGAGCTAATACTCTTACGCATCAAGTCATATCCTCCAGCGGCTGATCCAAAGACGTGTATCAAAACATGTGCCAAGTATTTGAACCGTGGACACAGTTTTCCCTTATGCAATGAACCATCAGTGATCGGTCCATTGTACTTCATCCTCAGGAAGCACTTTCGCTGATCCATGAAACTAAGCTCTTTGGGATCCGTCTTCTCATCTTGCAGATTCAATGCTTCTCTAATATCCTGCTCACATACAATTATCATCTTCCCTTGGATCTTGCTAATCACAGATGACTCGCAATTCCAGAAATCTAGCTTCGCTTCTGCCCAGAATTCTCGCATCATGTCTCTGTAAATAATAGTAGGTGTAGCAATCGCGTCTATCACCCTACTTCTCTTCAAGAACTCTATGATCTCGAAAAACTCAGTATGCTTTTTAACTTCTCCAAGATACGCACAGCAATTATGCGCATTCTCGAAGGTTAAAAGCTCTTCAGTAGCTTTCTATGCAGGTTGTGAGGATGATCCGGCTTGCTCAGTAGTCTTCTCCTGCTCAGACATGATTTGATCTTCAAAACAAAACAAAGAAACATGTTAAAAATCGACAAAAATTCAAACCTTGAAAATTTGGTAATTAACCTTCTCATTCGCCCAAACGGGGGTGCGAATGAGAAAGACTTGGTGCGAATGTGTAAATTTAAAGGTACGAATGTAAAAGTTTTTGATTAAAAGTTTCATTCGCCCAATTTTTGTTCATTCGACCAGTTAACCATCTCCTTCGCCCATTCGAAAGGTGCGAAGGAGTCTGTTCATATTTTTAAATTTTCAATTCTGAATTATATGGTTTCTGATCATGTAATTTTGATTTGTTTGGCAAGTAACAATGCCGATTAATGTTTTTAAACCAACAATTTCATCAGTTAATCATTATATCAATGTTTTCTACTTAAACTAGGGTTCAAAATAAAACTGATGATCAATTGATCAATCTGATGATTTTGAATCCTTGATTTATGAATTTTCTCCCCCTAAAACACAGATATAATGAATCCTTATCATCAATTGCAACAATGAACATGTTTTTATCAGTGTTTAAAAATTAGGGCTCAAAACTGAATAAGAACGATTAATCCTTGAAAACTTGATATTAACCTGTAAAAAGTAGTGGAAAATGATCAGTAAGACAAGACGATTACAATGGTATGGTGCAAAATATCAGGGCAACAAGGTGAGGTCAGAGAAGAAATTTTGAAAAATTTATGTAATGGTTCGAATGAGACTGAAAGGTTATATATAGGCATACTCCTTCGACCGTTCTTACCGGTCGAATGAGAAACTTTTGTCTCCTTCGACCCTAGTTAAAGGTTCGAATGAGGCAAAAGGGTTCAAATGAAACAGATGTTCAAGAACACTCTCATTCGCCCGTTTTAAACATACGAAGGAACATGAAAAATCCCACGTTCGACCAAACGAATGGGCGAACGAGAACTGGGATTTTTGATAAATTCTTCAAATCTCAAAAACGAGTCCCGTTCCAATTATTTTTCAACTTTTAAGCATCCAACATTCATATTTTCACATTTAAAAGATTACAAAGCTCAAATGGGTCATCAAGGTTTAGAAAATCGACATCAACCACCATCAGCTATCAAAAAGAAAATGGAAAAGTAAAATCTTTTTGGATTTTCTAAAGTTTATGCTAAAACACACCTAAAATCTTTTTGAGTTTTGTAATTTTTGACGAGAAAATAAAATGCAAAAATGTAAATGAAAAACAGTAAATGTTTTTGTGATTTCCGGTAAAGGGATCATATCAGTTATTGAGAAATCTGATCACACCATTGATCTTTTGAATTATTATCATTAAAGACAATGTGTGATCTGGCAATTGCTGATATTGTGATCCACATAAACTCACATGCAGACTTTTGTGCAGTGCTTTAAACTGATACTATTATCTATAGTATAAACAGAATTGTCTGTGGTTCCCACGCACACGACATACTCCCGTATCAAGAAATAAATGCACAAAGACTCATTGTAAAGCGTGATTATGCTTTCGTCGTCTGTAATTTACAAGGTTAAATGCACAGAGGTATACAGGTCAGCAAATTAATGCAGCAAAGTAACATGTGCACTTTACCAGGTTGAGGACTGATATTAATCATGATTTGCATCAGTGATTAATACGAGGTAATAGATAATCTTTGATCATCATAAAACATAGAAAGTTCCTCAATTCGGTAACTTTAGGATTTGGCATAAAGCTCTTTTATAAAGACACCCTGTCTGATCTAGGTCCGTAATGACTTACAGCAGAAGATCAGAGAGGCTATCCCCAGACAACTAATAACATAGCGACCCTAAACCTCCGAGTTTTGTACAAATACCCTATCAAACGAAATTACGGTACCAAGACCATATGCCCATGAGGAGTTCATCCACACAACAATACGTTTGATATGTATGTATCAGGCACGCAGTAATAGGTCTACGAAGCCTATCAGCACGTCGCACAGACTCAGACACACGCCCTATATAGCAGTACATTACTTAGAATGTGTCAGATCCCCACTGATGTACTATCATTTCCCCTTGTACTCCAGGAAATCTTTTTTTTTTTTTTTGATTTTTCTGATTTTTATAAATTTTTAAATTTACTGTTCCCAAGGATAAGCTGGAGCATTTCAAATATGTGACTGCCCAGATATCGTTTGTTCACAGAAATCTGACGGCATTAATCTAAGGGAAGAAGATATAGCAGTCAGCAAAGAAATTTTCTAATTTTTTATGGATTTTGAAATTTTTCAATGTTTTTGTATTTTCGAAATTTTTCTGAAAAACAGTAAAAATTTAAACTAAAAAGTGATAGACTGAGGTGGTGATCAGTCTTGTTTTTCTTTAATACCATTAGCTTTTAAAAGATAATCAAATCTGGATTTGTCAAAAGCTTTGGTAAAAAGATATGCGCGTTGGTAATCAGTGTGGATTTTGACGATATCGATCAACTCTTTAGCATAACAATCACGGATAAAATGATATTTAATCCGGATATGTTTAGCCTTTGAGTGATTTACTAAGTCTTTTGTTAATGCGATTGCGGCTTCATTATCACAGTAAATAGGGGTTTTAAGAAATTGCAAACCGTAATCCACCATCTGTTGTTGGATCCAAAGAACCTGTGAACAGCAGCTCGATGCTGAAACATATTCTGCTTCACATGTGGATAGTGCAACTGCGGTCTGTTTCTTGCATTGCCAGGTCACGAGCCTGCTCCCCATAAACTGACATCCAGCCGTTGTGGATTTGCTGTCTTTGTCACAGCCGCCCCAATCTGCATCACTAAAAGCGATTAGGTCAAAATTAACATCATGAGGGTACCAAAGTCCTTTCGATGGACAACCCTTCAGATATCTAAGGATACGCTTGACAGCTGCAAGATGACTTTGTTTCGGCTTCGACTGATATCGTGCACAAAGACATGTTGCAAACATTATATCCGGTCTAGACGCGGTGAGATACATCAGAGATCCAACGATTGCTCTGTATGTAAATGGATCAGTCAGCTCCCCCTTAGCGTCAACTCCAATCCCGTGATTAGGTTGTATCGGGGTATCCATCGGCTTCGAATCATCCATCTGGAATCGGCTCAAGACTTCAGAAACGTATTTAGTCTGGTGAATAAAGATCCCCGTTGGTCTTTACTCCACCTGCAAGCCTAGGAAAAACTGCATTTCTCCCATTGCGCTCATTTCGAACTTTTCTTGCATAACTTTTTCAAATTCCCTGCACAGAAGTTCATTAGTTGACCCAAAATAATATCATCAACATAAATTTGTACGAGAAGCAAGTCATCTCCTGCTCGTTTCGTGAATAGTGTGCAATCTACCAATCCGCGTTTGAATCCTTTCGAGAGAAGATACGTGCTTAGCTCCTCATACCATTGCCTCGGAGCTTGGTGCAACCCGTAGAGAGCTTTGTTTAAAACATAAACCTTATCCCGGTGAATAGGGTCCTCAAAGCCTGGTGGTTGACCTACGTAAACTTCCTCTTTGACCACACCGTAAAGAAATGTGCTCTTTACATCCATCTGATACACCTTGAATTTCTTCCAGGATGCAAACGCCAGAAACATTCGTATAGCTTCCAAGCCTGCAACAGGTGCATAGACCCATTTGGTTCCGATCTTCTTTCTTCCCAGAGGCAAATCTGTCAGTGTCCATACTCCAAGTTTCTGAAATTGTAACAACTCTTCTTGCATTGCTTCCACCCAGGCATCATCCAAAAGAGCTTCCTTGTACGTCCGCGGCTCGACCTGCGAAACATAACAAGCGAAAGACCAGTCATTTTGAAAACCAGATTTTTGTATTTTGGCATATAACGCAAGATTGCCAATATTCTCTGGTGCTTGAGCATTTCTTAATTGCCCTCTTGTCATAACGCTGCTACCAGGATCACCAATAACCTGTTCAAGCGGGTGTATCCGATGTATCCGAGATTCCGGATAATCAGGTACTTGTACTCCCGTTTGAGTCGTCAAATTCTCTGTAGAAACCAGATCATTACCCACATTCGATGTTGAAGCATCAGTTGTAGTTGGGTTCACTGGTGGTGTCACTGTAGCATTGTCCAGAATAGCTTCACTTGTAGCATCATCGTCTTCATCTTCTGAATCTGATGAATTAAGCGTGGTTGAAGCTTCTTGGAACACCTCTTCTTCCATCACAGGAGCAGTGGTATCATCAGAAGCTGCTTGAGGATTTACTGTGATCGGACGCACTAACGGTGAAGTCACTGCGTTTTCGACCTCGTAATATAAGCGGAGTACAGCTTCTTCAACCATGCTATCTAGATTGAATGATTCAAAGAAGTATTTGTAATCAAACATCCAATCCGGACCGCCTCCTTGTACATTTTGAGTGTATCTTTGTACTTCGACGTTAGCCCACTCCTCGACTTTTCTAGTTCTTTTGTTGAATACCCTTTTTAGTGGGGTTGCATATCCAACAAAATAGCCTTCTTCAGCCTTTGGCGCGAACTTCTCCGAAGGATTAAGCATTGTACACAGGGCTCCAAATGGTTCTAGATACTCTAGATTCGACTTTCGTCGGTTCAACAGCTCATAAGAAGTTTTGCCAAACTTCTTCACTATTAAAACACGATTTAGAGTGTAACATGCTGCGTAAATTGCTTCGTTCCAGAACATGACTGGAAGATTTGAGTCCGCAAGCATTGTTCTCGCCGTTTCGATTAGAGTCCTGTTCTTTCTTTCTACGACACCGTTCTGCTGGGGTGTATACGGAGCGTTGTATTCGTGATAAATTCCCTTGTTTTCACAAAGATCCTCCATCTGAGCGTTTTTGAACTCCGTCCCATTATCACTCCGGATTCGTTTGATCTTTAGACCATATATATTCTCCAGACGTGTAAACAGAACTTTCAGGTTGTTAAACGTGTCGCTTTTCTGATGTAAGCACATGACCCATGAGAATATTGAATAATCGTCAGTCACCACAAGACAGTACAATTCCCCGGCATGACTTTTACGCTTGACTGGACCAAATAAATCCATGTTCAAACGCTCAAGCGGTAGTTCAACGGAATTGACTTTCTTTGGTCTATGGGTTTGTTTGTGCTGCTTACCCTTTTTACAACTAATACACTTGTCATTCAAATGGAAATGTTTCACATTAACTCCCGTGACAAGTTCATTCTTTACCAACTGGTTCACCTTTCTCAAATGAATGTGTCCCATTCTCCTGTGCCACATGATAGATTCTTTTTCTGTATCCTTAGAGAGGAAACACGTGACTTGGCCATGGGTGGTCATAGCTTTGGACATATCGAGAATATACAAGTTGTTTACTCTCGGTGCCTTTAGCATCACCCACTCTTTTGGGAGTTCAAAACCCGGTTTCAGGATGTAGCAAGATTTGTCGTCAAAATAAACAGAGAATTGCTTATCACAGATTTGGCTAACACTGAGCAGATTGTAATCTATCTGTTTCACATACGATATCCGCTCAAATGTCACTACCCCATTGCTAACACTACCCTCCATCGTAATGTAGCCTCCTTTATTTCCTGCAAACGCTACGTAACCTCCATTTATGTTCTTGATATCAAAGAGTAGCGTGAGATCCCCTGTCATTTGGCCTAAAGCTCCACTGTCAACAATCCATAGGCTGCTAACAGGGCCAGCTGGAGCTCCCTGCACATATCAAGTAAAGCAATTAGATCTTTCAGGGGACCCAAGCCTGTTTGGTCTTGGGTCTTTGAACTGGTTGTTTCAAAGATTCTTTAGATTCACAAACATCTTGGGTTATTTCAACCCCTTTCTTCTCACTCTCAACTTTCTTTTTCTCAGATTACACATTCGGTGAAGTTGAAGCACCCTCAGACTCCTTTGATGACCAAGACTGTTCAGACCTTTTCAAGATCCGGATCTGAGATTTTGAAGTCTCAGCCGGTTTCTTTACTTCGTCTTTAAATGCTACCTTCTTGGTTACCTTCTCTGATTTAACAGAGACAGGTCCAACTGCTGATTTGGCATTAGGTTTAGCAGGAACCTTTTTGTTTTCAGCAGTTGTGTTCATCAATGGTTTCTTCAATGGTTTCTCAGTGGTTATCCGGTTGCGTTTGTCATAAGTCATCGGACGATTTTCCTTTTTGTTGTAAAAATTGTTTTGGTTATAATAAGGTGCTGGCTGAGGGAAAAACCGTCTTTGTGGATAACTGTAATTGTCAACCGGATAGTCATGTCGTTGCTTCATCTCCACCTCGTGCCTTTTGTGTCGTACATACGGGCAGGTGGCAAGTAAATGTCCCCTTTTCCCGCACTTAAAACACGTACGGTATTCTTCATAGTTCTCTTTGATATGCGACTTGGAAAAACTTGCAATGGGATATTGATAACCATGCACTGTTTTCTCAAACTCTCAGGAGCTGGTTCCTTTGAGTAAGTCGGTTCAATGAAACTATTTGATTTATCAACTGGCTTAACGAATTGTGTGACATTGACCTTTGCGTCTTTAGAATTATCCGAATAAATTTTCTCTAAAATGGCTGGAGGAATGTCATTGGTTCGTTCATGTTTTGGGAACCAAATTGTACTTTCCTACCATATCTTTTCAATTTTGGAATAATTCATAAATTGAATCGGATATTCATCATCAGACATAATCTTATCGGAGCCTTGCATCCGATAGAAAACTTTTACAGGTTTGTCACATGATTCGTTGCTCATTTCATTTGGCTTCTCAGTTTTAGTTTCAGGTTTCTTTTCAACAGATTTAACCACATTTTTCTCAACTTTCTTAATAGCTTTGTTTTCAACATTTTTAACAACAGACTGCTCAGCTTTCTTAGCAACATTCTTTGCCGGTTGATTCTTTCTGTGAGCATTAGCCATGGGATGAACAATCTGAGATGGTGAGACTGGTTCAGTAGTGATTATATGATTTTCATCAGGGATATCACTTTCATTCTCAACAACCGTCTCAGACTAATCATCTTCTTCATCAGAATCATCTGCAGTGACCACACCCTCATTGTTTCCCAATACAGGTCTCTCATCAGAATACGGGTCTCCGACACTGGAAGTGTTGGACTGGTTATCTGATGTGGAGTCAGATTTGACTAGATTCTCCGGTGCTATCGCATGTAAATTATGATTTTCGAACAACACTGGAGATGGGACAGCTTTGTAGTTTGCACTACTCAACTATGAAGGTTCTTAGATGATGTGGTCAACTACATAAGTAATGTGCTTATAGCTCTCTAATTTCTTATTCACTTTTTTAGCGAAGCACTTGATGGTTGCCATTTCTAACTTTGTGTTTTCCATTTCATTTATATAGTTGCTAATGGCAAGTTGCTTAATAGACAAAGTCTTTTTCAGTTCAGAAACATCCTTTTTATAACCATCAAGTACTTTGTTGAAAGCTTTTGATTCTTTTTGATAATTCTGACAGTTTAGTTTAGCACTCTCAAGTTGTACCTTGAGTTGCTTATTTTCTTCTGTCAGTCTTTCAAAATCAGAACATTTAACACAAACTTTGGATTGGGATTCAGTACTTACCGGTTTAGGTGGTTCTGTCATTGCCATCAGCGCGAAGTGAGCTTTCTTCCCTGCAAAGAATTTTGAGTAATCAATCTTTGTGCAGGCATCATCCACCATACACGACTTGCGGGTCATAAGGAAATCTGCTTTAGCTAGCAACTGATCGATGTCATCGTCTAGTGAGTTCACACTAGCTTCCGATTCAGAATCACTTTCCATATCCGAGTAAGCTGAATCATATTGCTCTCCAATATCTGTGACAGAATCAAGAATCATTCCAGACTTCTTGTGTTCACACTCATCATTCACATCCTCACTCAACTCTTCTATTTTCAACTCCGACACTTTTTCTTTCAAAACTTCCTCTTTAATCTCCACATGTTCATCCAAACTCATCTTTTGTGCCACACAAGCCACATTTCCAGCAGTAATCTCTTCCACTCCCAATTGCATACCCGTCCAATCAAAACCTTCATCTTTTTGAATCACAAGTGCTTGGTTTTGATTTTCAGTTTGGGTTTGGTTTTGAGTGTTAGGTGTAGAGATGGGAACAATGGTTCGGTTTGGATTCTGTTGTGGTTGGTTTTGAGATGTGGGTTGTCTAGTATTGGTATTTTGTTGTGTGTTTTGACGGTTCTGGTAGTTGTTTTGAGTTTGAAAGCTAGAGATGTTGGGACTGTTGTATGATACCTGATTCTAGTTTTGGTTTTGTCTGTTTTGGTAGGTTGAGTTGAACGGGTTTCGATTACCTTGCTGAGCTGGCTGTGTACACTCTCTCTTGAAATGACCCTTCTCACCACAATTGAAGCATGTAACCTTGGCTTTGTTAAAGCCGTAAGTGGTGTTTGGAGAAGTCGAAAGGTCAGTTCTTCCTGTTTTCTGGATAAAACCAGTGGCTCTTCTCATGATGCTCGCAAATGCCCACTGTATGTCCATAAGCTCCATCTCCTCTTTATCGATTTGTGCGTAGTCCTCATTGGTTAGATTGTTGTTTCCAATCTGACTAGCAACTAAACCGTTGTATGATGCAACCATAGCAGATACTAATGCTACATGCTGCTGAGCAATCTCAACAGTAACATTATTAAGATTAGAAGTCTCTAACGCAATCGGACTTTGATTTAATTGTGTTTGAGTGATCTGCATTTGGTTCATGTGAGGATTATATGGTTGTTGTTGAGGTTGACTTGTTGTGTAACAAGCAGCTTGTTGTAAAGGTGAAAAAGGTGGAATGAAATTTGGTGTTTGATAAGATTGTGGTGTGTATGATGAAGTTTGGGCAAGATAGTTTATTGGTGCTTTTGTGGGTTCAACAACATTGGATACGCAAGCAATATGAGGTGCAACACTTGAAGTAGATCTTGAAGTAGAAAGAGAAGTAGATGTACCACTCACATACAAATCAGGGTTTTGTGGAATCTGTGCTCTCTTTGCTTTCCTCTTCTCTTCCATTTCTTTGTTCTCCAGTTTTTGTATGAACTCATTGATAGTCCAATACTGGTATGCATCTTTTTCTTTCAACACTTCAATGTGTTGGTTCCAATATGGTGGTAAAGCATCAGCAAATTTATCCACCAGTTCTGACATCGGTATGCTGATCTCATAGCTCGAAAGCTCTGTGAGCAAATGGCAATACCTTGGAACCAATTCTTTTAAAGTCTCATTGCCCATGTAACTAAAATTCTCGAACTCTTTTCGAAGCTCTTCCATCCTCAGCTTCCTAGTCTTCTCATTACCATCATGTCTGTTTCTCAGCATATCCCACAACTGTTTTGAAGTAGTACACGATCCGAACTGATGCAGCAAATCAGTGTTGATCGCCTGAGATAACTGAGAAAACGCCTTTTTCTCGATCGCGAACCTCTTTTTCTCATCATCAGCCAAATTCTCCAACGGTATAGGTTCACCAGTGTTCTCTAGAATAGGAGCAACATAACCTTTCACTATCATCTGCCATGCCTCAGCTCCCTCTAAGCCTTGTCCCTCCACATGTATCTTGAACTTTGTCTTCCATGTGTTGTAATCCATCATATCCATGAGCTTTGGTGGACGATTGCCACTTCCTGATGATAGATCATGAATAAGTGTAGATATGGCAATGGTCGTCTGTGAGTGAACTGCAGCTGCTGCTACTCCCCAATAATTGTCAATAGGTTGCTGTAACGGTTGCACAACTTGCTGAGGAGTAGAACTAGTCATAGCCATGTAACTGATTGGCTGTGATGGTGGACTAGTCTTCTGAGCTGCAACTGACCATGGATCTCTTGTTGTCTGCTGCTGTGGTGCTTGATTAGGTCTTGGCGTTGTTGGGAAGTTCCACATCTTAACCTGTAAATGTTCAAACACGAAAAGATTAGAAAAGTTTTAAAACAGATTACTCTTTCGCACTTACGGATGGTCGAATGAGAAAAATCCTTCTCCTTCGACCGTTTTGAAGGGTACGAATGTGGACTGTGATAACACACAAACTCTTTCGACCGTTTGCTTCTCTATTTCGACCGTTTTCTCTCTCCTTCGACCGTTCGATCAGTCGAATGTAACTCAGACGGGCAAATGAACACAAATAAGCTATGAAAATCTACGTTCGACCACAAAAACAACACCTTCGACCACAAATTCACTCTTTCGACCAAATAAAATCACACCTTCGACCGTCTCTCTAGGTTCGACCCCTGGTAATTCAAAAACGGTTATTCTTTGAAAATCAGTTAATTTTGATCATGTTTATCAAATGTTGATAGATTTTGATGATCTTAATCGGGTTTTGAATCGGAATTGATTTGGAACAAGTTTATCAAAGAGAATTATCCATTTTAACCATGAAAACAAGTTGTAATCAATAAAAAACTCATCAAATCAGTTTGTTCAATGAAAACAGAAACTTTTTGACCAAAATTGGGTCCAAATCAACTAAGAAACTATCAATTTGTGGTTGTTTGATCCAGAATGGCTCTGATACCACTTTGTATGTGCTAAAAGGATCGACAAATAACAAAGAATTGATCAAACAAGTTAGTTTTAGGTGCGGAATCCCTAAAACAATCACAAAATGATAATCAAACCGATCAAAACACGTAAATCATCATTTCAAAGCTTTTTCATTAATTACGAACTCAATTACACGTTGACAAATTGAAAACAACAAGGTATGAACGTGAATTAAGCTAAATAATATCCTAGAGAGAGAATCAGAAAGTGGAGGGAACAAAATGACTCAAAGTTACATTAAAAAAAATCAGCTTGACTATTTATAGACTGCACATTCGCCCACTAAGTTCGTGCCAATGTGCAGGTTCGACCACATCAACCGGTCGAACCAAGCCATACATAAAAAGTCTATTCTACCTTCATCCAAAACCACTCCTTCGCACCTTCTGAGTCTCCTTCGCACCTTCTGATTCACCTTCGCACCTATCAAAAACCTCCTTCGCACCTTCGACAATTAACGAAACAAGTTTATTGAACAATCCGAAGCACTAGTCGCATAAATGCATCTACATATACCCTTTCGACCATGCTTCCAACTTCCAACTCTCTTTGCGTAGCCTCCCTATTAACTTAAATGGACAGTTAATCTTTTTGCTACCCGAAACCCGTACTGTGGTTGTACTTTGGTGTTCGTCACCACGGTCGCATCTCAGCCATATCCTATTTTTTTTTTTGCTTTATTTCCCGTGCCTTTTGAAACAGGACGACCGGTCACTATGACGTAACCGCTAGCAAGGGCTATACCTGTAAGGACAAAAAGGATTGAAGAAACCTCTTTTGCTAACCTTAGTCTAATTCCTATTTCTGCCAAAATATGCTAAATATAGAACTACTGAAGGAAGAAGAATGAAACTGCTGAAGAAGGATTCATCAAGTACTGAAGACTAAAAGATTAGAAGTTCTGAAGTCAAACCAGACAAGTCAACTGAAGAACTACTGAAGACAAACTACTCATCAGTAGTTTATCACTCATCAGCAGTTTTAACAGAATCTTTCCATCGCCTTATGTTTCAGTAGTTTAGTATAATAATATTACTTTATGTTTTTGTACAAGTTCCAAGACTACAGCCTGTTGTGGGATTGCTTTTGTATCAAGTTGCATGTATCTGTTTGTATATAAATAGATGGGTTAATCCCACTATTGTAGACATTGATTTTATTAAACTGAAATCCTACAAAGGCTTTTAATTGAAATACCATTTCATATCTGAGAATCTCTTTGCATACTTATTGTTATATACATTCCATTGTTTAGATTCTCGTTAACTATCTTTAGTTTATTACATCCAGAGGGAGTAATAACTCCTGTTGAAAGTGAAACTTTATAACTGAACACTTAACTTATTCTGCTGTGCAAACTGTATAAACTTACAACACATAAGTGTTCATAAGTAACAACTGTTAAAGAGCTAACTGATCCAACAATTGGTATCAGAGCATTGGTTTATCTGATCAAATATCAATCTAACAAATTGAGAATCAGACACAGGCTCTTATTGATATTCAATAAAGGATAAAAGTTCACTTTTTCAAAACATCCATCACTTTGAGAGAAACTTGACAAACGAATACTCTAAAAAATGGACCCTCATAATAATGGATCTGCCAATAAGTGTAACACCCCAACCGATGGCGGAAACATCGGGATGTCACGTATTGACGATTGTTCAGTAGCTCATGGTAAATAATAAATTTCATTAATTGATTACATAAATTACATACAATTGTTCTAAAAGAATTTGTACATCAAAATGAAAAATACTAGATACACATCTTCAAGCATTAACTCTAATCTTCAACTAAGCTATATCTTGAAACATGTTAAGTTTGAAAATATTTTGGGTTAACAAAAGTTGGTGAGAATTACATAGGTTTGAATGTTGAATAAAATTTGTACAATTCAAGTGTCATGCCAAGTCTAGTCCATATGTGAAAACAATACTACCCGGTAAATCGTGTGCATAATCAAGCCTTGTGAATAGAATATTGTGGTCCATCCCATACGCATATGGTTCACTCGTTTTTGTTGCGATAACAATCACCCACGCTACCTATGTAGGAGGTAACGTATCCGGGCGGGGTTGTCAGTCCAATAGATCTATTATTGTGTATCGTTGGCTTGTACGGAGTTAATGATTATGCTAGAATAATTGTGCTTACCATAGTAATGTTTAAGACATAATGCAACATAGAATAACACATAGACACTTATGTTGAATTGTAAATTGATGTTGTAACATGTTTCACCCCAAAATAGTGAAATGGTAAAAAGGGGCTATGTAAACTCACCTTGGCAATAATGCCTTGGAAAACTCGGAACTAGCTAGAGGAGATAATGATGGATGAAAACTTTAGTATGTGGGAGATGGGATAATAATGTTTTTTTTTATTGAATGTTATGAAGAGTTGAATGGTAGGCTATTGTATTTATAGTGTAGAAATTTTAGTTGTAATTAGGGACTACCTTGACTAGGCTAGAATTTAGGAACAACTTTGACTTGACTAGAAGACCATATTTACTAACACTTTGACTTGACTAGGAGACCATATTTACTAACACTTTGACTTGACTTGACTAAGAGACTACGTTTGACTTTTCAGGTTTGACTAAGGGACCTTGAAAGGGTTTAAGTTTAATTGGTTTTAATTAACATCACAAAACACCAAATGGTGTAGTGGTTTGTGTGGCGTGGTTAAGGTTTAGCCCGCCAGGGACTCGGGTTCGAATCCTGGCTCAGGCAAACATTTTTTTTAACGTTTTTAAATCAGAATTTTTAATAAAATCCAATTTAATATTGATTATAAGTCATTATTTAAACAAAAAAAATTAATAAAATGGATGGGAAAGATAATGTAAACATGAATCGGATTAATAAACGAGGGAGTTCTATATATATATATATATATATATATATATATATATATAAATTGTGTGATGTTACAATAAGCCTCCTATGCTTGTTCGTTCAGAATATACCATATGGCAAAAAAGGCTGGTACATACTCTGTCTCAGACAAACACTAGTTGTTGGAGATCTGTAATGTATGGACCGCATAAACCAATAAATATAAATCTTGAAACTAAAGTTGAAATACCAAAAGAACCAAAAGACTACACAGATGAAGATTTCCTTAAACTTGAGCTTGATGCCAAGGCCTTATCTATGTTGGCAATGGCTCTCCCAAATGAAATCTACTCTGGACTTTTACATTGTGAAAGTACCAAAGAGCTTTCGGACTACCTAAAAGAGCAGTTTGGAGGAACTGAAGAGGTGATTCCCAACACCAGAGAAATCCTTGCTCAGCAATATGAAACATTTACTCACATTAATGGGGAAACTTTGACACAACAGTTTGAAAGATTCTCCTCATTAATATCTGAGTTTAAATTAAATGGTCAGGCCTACACAAATGTATCTATGCTTCATAGATTTTTAAGGTCATTACTAGAAAAATGGGAAACTTACTCTATAGTTCTCAGATCTACACCAGACTTTAACTCCCTCACTCTTACAAAATTACATGGGAGATTGCTAACTTTTGAAAGAGAAATAGATCAAAAGAAAAAGTTGCAAAATTCTAGCAAAACAGCTGATGACTATATACCCGGTAGTACAACACTTTTAGGACAAGACTCACCTTCTTGTTCAAATAATTTAGGATCTTTTGACCACATTGACATAACTGCTGGGATCTCATCAGAAAGATCATATCCAGCTTATGACAATGATGAAAATAGTCAAACTGCTGATAACATGTGTTTTATCATGGATGACTTAAAAAATTCCAGCAGTAAGGACTTGGAAGAAATGGACATTTTACACCAACTGGCCATGTTAAGTATAAAAATTAACAAATTTTACAAAAGGTCAGGAAGGAAATTTCCAGGACTGAATAGTTCAACAAAAGTTGGTTTTGACAAATCTAAACTTAGATGTCACAAGTGTCAGAAGTTGGGACACTTTGCTAGAGAGTGTAGAAGCTCTAGCTTTAACCAACCACAGTCAGGAAATCAGTTTAACCCTAGTTATAATAGGAATAAGGGAACACAGGGAAGTGCACATTTTGTACAGGAACAAGATCCACAAATCCAATATATGCCACAAATACAATATGTTTAGATGCCTGCTCAACAAATGCAGAGCCAACAACAAATGCCTTCCATTCCAGCTGCTCAACGACCTCCACAAACTCAACAACCCTCTCAACAAAGTCTTTTTACTTCAGGGTATGTTGACTGGAGCAGTCTTCCTTTTGACACATCTGAATGCAATCCTGATGCAGACAACAAAATGTTTGACATCAACTGAGGAGAACCTGATAATGGCAGAAAGAATTTTTCCTTGATGGCATTTGACGGCTGCACCTCTAAATCTGCCTTATCTCAGGTATCAAAAGAATCTTTGACAAAACTGTGTTCAAATTCATGCAAAGAATCTTTTGCTCTCATAAGAGAGACCAATGTGCATCTACAAGGAAAAGCTAATGACTCTGAAAGAAAAATATACTCAAATAAAATTTGATTAAGAAAGAAAACTTGCTGCAAAATCAAAGGAAAATTCTAAATTGACAAATAATGCTATTGAAACCCAAGCACAACTTAAAATCATGATAGAAGACCTAGGAAATGTCAGAAAAGAGCTTGCTGACACCAAGGTTGACTGTGAAAAATGGGTTGAGTCATGTAGAGGGTACCAACTGCTGCTTAACAAACAAAGTGCATCACATGTTAGGTTTGGCATAGGGTACAATCATACTGAAACTCCAACTGATTTTACTCCCAAAACTACTGATGAATGATGATGGGAGTAGAATAGTTCAAAATCAAACTTCTGAAGTGAAAGAATGCACATTTTTTCATGAGAACTTTCTCAAATTTGAAAAAGAAAGCTTTACAGAAGTACTGAACAAAACTGACATTAAGCCATCAGTAGTTTCATCTACATCAGGAGTTAAGAACCTGAAAACTACTGATGACCTAAATCAAACCAAGACTGTCAGAAATTTGCCTTTCACATCTCAAAATGAAAAAGAGAAGGCAAAAGAATGTGACATTTGTGGTCTATTTAACCATAAAACAGAATTTTGTAGATATAGAAAAGGAAATCAGTATAACAAGAATATTTCACAACTGGTTGTGGAAAAACAACTCAAAAATGATTTTAAAGAAACTTTCTTTCCCAACAAACAACAACCAAGCAACACCTTTTTTCAGAAAAAGATAAAATCTCAACAAAAGTCTTTTTTCTCAAAATTCTCTGTCAGTAGTTAGACCAACATCATCAGCTGTTTCACAAACTGCTGAGATTAAAGATTTAATGAATATGGTAAAACTACTGATGACCAAAGTTGATGGTGGTCCTCAAAAGGATACCGCCATTGCTCTTAAATAAAAATCCATTGCCAAAAAGACATGGATTCCTCAAATTGGTCAAGAACAAACTGTTCATGTTCTCAAGAGCAAACCCAAAGCCAAATTGGCTTGGGTTCCTAAATCTAACTAATTTGCTACTTTGTGCAGAGGGTCTCCAAAGGCTTAAATAGCATTTGGTATGTTGATAGTGGAGTCTCAATGCACATGACATGATGCAGATACCTGATAAACAATTTTATTAGTCAAAGAGAAGGATCTGTATCCTTTGGAAACATTGCCAAGGGATATGTGCTAGGACATGGCAATGTCTCCTCTGGTAAAATACAGTTTGACAAGGTCAATCTGGTTGAAAACCTTGAGTACAACTTGCTTAGTGTGTCACAAATGTGTGATAAAGGATATTCTTCCTTTTCCACCAAGATAGCATGCAAGATTATATCACCAGAAGGCCAGAAGTTGATACAGAAGATCATTGAAGATCATACTTTGTTGATAGCCAAAAGATATGGCAATGTCTATGCAGTGGATATTGAAAAGGACAAAGTATTGAACAACACTGCCTGTTTCTTCTCAAGGGCATCAACTTCAGAAACTGATCTCTAGCATAGGAGACTTGGCCATGTGAACTTTAAAACCATAAATAAAGTCACAAAAATGGGCTTGGTCAGAGGTCTACCCTTTAAAGTATACCAGTGTCAAGAACACTGTGTATCCTGTCTAAAGGGAAAACAGCATAAGTCCTCCTATAAGTCTATTGAAGAATAAGAAACAACTGCATGTCTTCAACTACTCCATGTGGACGTATTTGGGCCAGTCAAAATAATGAGCCTTGGTAAGAAGAAGTACTTCTTAGTCATCATTGATGACTATTCAAGATACACATGGGTCTTCTTCTTATTTTCCAAGGATGAGGCAGCTGAAATCATCAAGTTCTTCATTCTACAACTGGAGAAACAATATTCTCTCTCTGTCAAAGCCATTAGAAGTGACAATGGGACAGAGTTCAGGAACAAAACTCTGGATGAATTATGCTTGTCTAAAGGGCGACAATTCAGTGTTCCCAGAACTCCTAAATAAAATGGTGTGGTAGAAAGGAAGAACATGACACTAATTGAAGCAGCAAGAACCATGCTAGCTGATTCAGGCCTACCATTGTATTTTTGGGCTGAAGCAGTCAACACTACTTGTTATGTTCAAAATAGAGTCCTTGTCAACAAAAATACATTCCAAAACTGCCTATGAAGTTCTTCATGGCATCAAGCCCCTTATCTCCTTTTTCAGGGATTTTGGATGTCAATGTTTCATTCTTAACATCAAAGACTTTATTTCAAAGTTTGCTGCAAAAGTTGATTCAGGTTATTTTCTTTGTTATTCTTCCACTAGAAATGTAACGACCCAGGTGGCGCAGCGGATTAGCCTTAACAGGTTTAACGGTAATGATTACATTAAGCTGGATTAAAATGTAACCATAGTATCCTCTTCTTATCCAGATCTTCTATTCTTCGGCTTGCTCTTTAATAATACCTGACAACATGCTTAAAGTACATTAGTATTTTCATACTAGTGAGACATGCCGAATTTAGACATATTATAATAATACATCGAGTTTAACGATCATACAACTCTTTCTATTTAGTTCGGTCATTCTATGGTGGAATATATTATCGATAAAGCATCATACTAATGCTCATTGTGGTTCTAAACCTCTACTTGGTTTAGATAAATATATTCCCGTGAGTATAGATCGATTATAATGGTCCTGTAACCTCTGATTGGTCCAGGCTATACTCTATGATACCGAATGGATCCATCCTACGTAGTTTCTATTCGACCGCGTTCTATTATTTCTATTAATAACTCGATAACACTTTTATAATATAAATCGTATAAAATACTTGATAACGACTAAACAAGCATGTAATCAGCCCAAAGGCTTTTAAGGGAAAGGGTCATGTACTCACCTCTATTATATTCTCCCAAACTCTGTAGTCTATTCTTCAACTGTATATTCTCCAAATATATCGTACCTATTATATTTTGTAATCATTAATACGTGCAATGTTTATACACGTGATACTGTGGGGGACAATCCTTTAATATATTCTATTTTAATATTATATATTCTTGTATAATAATATTTATATAGGTATCCGGTTAATATTGTCGGGTTAATATCATTGTCCCACTTGTTACACGCTTAATATAATAATAATAATAATAATAACATACTTAATAATAATCTAACCTTTAAACATCCGGGTAGTTAACTGTACGAACGGTTATAACCCGGTTCAGAGTTATATGTTCGAGTTTATGTTCTCTGATCAGTATAAAGACTCCTTGGTCAAATAAGACTTCATATCCGATCAACAGTTTGTTCTGTGACTTCACCAGAATTACGGAAATCACCGGGAACCACCTGGAACTACCGGGAAGCACCGGGAACCGGTCACCGATGACAGCAGGTGACCGGGGAAGACAACCAGCGGAGGTATATTATCAGAACAGAAGACTCCTTGGTGATAGTCTGAGTATATTAAATAAGTGTAACCGGCTGATGTTGATATCGTTGGTTATTAGAACAGGGTAGTCGGTTACCGTTGATGATAGAGGACTGCCGGAGAAGAAGGCAGCGACCGGAGATTATTCGTAAGGTTACCGGAGTAGTCCCTTCGTCTTCTACTATATCAACGTATATATATATATATATATACGTATATATATATATATATAGATAACCACCGGTACATAATAAACGGGTATCATGGGAACCCGAAGGAAGTGATAACAGAATTGATGATCAATATGACATAGCCGGAGAAGACGACAGTTGAAGAAGGTGGTTGTTTGAAGGTGTCGAACATAAGGTTTACAGGAGACACTATAATAAGGAAGTTGATATTATGGTGAAAACAGAGTAAGGCTCGTGGGTTCCATCAGATCCAAAGAAGATGATTAGACGGAAGAGGTGGTGGTTGTTCAGTCGTGTGAGGTTGATTATGGTGTTGGCTGCCGGAGGTGGAGCTCGGCAGAGGAGGTAGCCGGGGAAGATGACCGGCTCCCACCTATGTCTGTTCATCTTCCTTGCCATGTCTCTCTCTCTCTTATCTCATACGTATAATACAACCAGTATGTATGCATGGATGCGTAGAATTGCAGCAAGGGAAAGTGGGCTGGGTTTGGGCCTAGAGAGGTATTGGGCTAGAGAGTTTTGTGGGCCAATATACTTAATAGACTAAAATATGAAATGGGCCAAAGGTATTAGGCTGAATTAATTGTTGGGCTTTCACTATAAGGATACAATGATAATGGGTTTAGACTAATTTATTTTGGGCTTGATCTATTGGGCCGGTTCCATTGGGCCGGATTAGTTTAATTAATATTAGATGCTAATTAATTATAGATTATAAAAGGTTTATCCTTTTGGTCGTTACATTCTCCCAACCTATATGAATCTCGTCCTCGAGATTCGTTTCGAGTAGTCTTCTAATGTTTAATAATTATCTCTTAGTTATTATTCCTGATAATCTTTATAATACTTATTATTAGATTCTCCCCAACCTATAGAAATTGTCCCCCACTTAATTTTCTTAATAATAATAAATTCTAAACCTTGTAGAGACGGTTTTAAAATCTTAGATACTTAATTCTAAAGTCTCCTCTTAGCGATTATATAAATCAGGCTTATAAAACTCTAAATGGCTTTCTATTCTCGTTGGTTTCTGGTAATATTGTTTATCTTTGGCCAATCCCTTGGCCGCATCTATTATAGACTTTCTGATGGTGTTAAGATATCATTATATCTTAACCCTTTTCTATTTATAATAATTCCTCGATAATTATTAAATCTACACGTATTATATCTCTTATAATTATCTCTAGTTGTTCATGATAATACACGTTATCTTGAAATATTTTACATTCTATAATAGATTATTTTCTTAGAATTTCGTTCTATAATACGTTTTAAAATATATTCTATGTTTTAATAACGAACATTCTATAGCCAAATCGAATGGCTTAAATTCTTGGAATTATTTAATTTCTACAAAATGTAAACTTCTTCTATATATTCTGAAAATGAATTATGGGAAAATCACTTATCAAATTATCGTAGCCATATATGATCATATAACTCACGATATTTTATTAATCCTCAATTTATTTTCTATAACTTATCGACTTATATAGAACGATATAGATACTTCTATTTGTTTCATATAATCTATCCGCTGCTTTGAGTTTAATAAGTATAAACAATTAGTTTCGAGAATAGCGAGCTGTAGATATTTTCGAGCTGTATAAAATATTCAGGTTAAGACTAGGGTTCACGGAATTCGAACGAATAACTGTATAAAATAGGTTATTAAGAAGGATCATCTTTATTTGAGTGAAATATATTCAACGTGTAAATAATTCTCAAAGGATTTTATGAATTAGAATCCTTTACAAAATAAAGATCATTGAAGACAGTAAATCGAAACTTACACGATGTCAAGAGAACTATCTAGGAATATTTTGTCAATGTCATACATATATATATATATATATGCATACTGGAAAGAGGTTCAATACTTATTCTCTATGTATGGAATGATTGTGATAAACCTTTTCATTGAAAAGGGTCAGATTGCGATCGAATCGATTTAACTTAATGAATAATTCTTATATTAAATATCTTTCAATTTAACCCGGATGATGAAGACCAGAAACAATAATTTTTGATGTTGAGAATAATCTATCTCAGGAGACCTGTCAGGAAATATTCGAGTATATACTGGAAAGTGATCCTTTTCATGTAGGATATTTATAGTATATTCGAACGATAGAGTTCTCTTATCGATATGAAATGAATAGAATATGACCGAAGGAAATTAATCTATTAGTTATAATCTAGAAATAGGTCATTCTCATATCCAATAAAATATAGATATTATGTTGACCGAACCAAAAGATCTCTTGATACTATTCTCAAGGTATTAGCAACATCTATACTGAAAAGTACAAGAATTCTCTCCAACATTAGATAATGCATCTTTTCCTTTATAGTATCATATGTCCTTGCACAGAGTCCTGTGGAAACATCCGGATATACCTTTCATAAGGGTCCAGATTTCTTTTACCCCAGGGAATGCATAAAGAACATATAGTCATCTTGAATTCTACATACAGATTTGATCACTAGCTTTTAATCAATTCTATATATAGATGAATCTGGTTATAAAGAGTTTCGGATTTTTGAAGTCTAGGCTGGCATGGACATGCCCAATTTACAGGATCTTGATTTATAGACGATGGTTCATCATTACGATATATTATACCTTTAGTATAATCAAAATTCTCTCATCACATTGTCACAAGTTTCAGGTTTCGTGACTCAATGATTAAAGATACTGAGTATGATAATTGTCCACGAACTTCCCCAAATTTCTCAAATAGAGATGGTAGTGGTAGTATCATTGGTGTAATGCCGTTTCATACTTTCTCAAATTTTTACTGGGTTCTCAAGTCTTCGAACTTGATTTTCAGTAATATTATTTGAATGATACAAAGAAAATAGGTATACACTAAGATATACATATTTTCCTTTATATTCTTAGAATAAATAACCAACTTCATGTTTGAAAACTTAATTTGTCCCGGGGAGACTTATAGATTTCCAGAAATTAACATGTCGTTTAGATTATCTATGAGATTACTATTCTGGTTGGAGTTTACAACTCGAATACTGGTTTTTAAGGAAAACCAAAGTATCGTAAGTCGGATATAAATGACTTAATCATCTTCAGTAGATTGTAGAATCTTACTGAAAAGATATGAAGTAGTTCGACATATATATTATTCTATGAAGTAAAGAATAGAATATACTGGGTAGAGAACATGATAACAATCGGGTGAGGATTGTTTATAGAATTTCGGAGTAACGATTAACAATAATACTGATAACCGAGGTTTAAAGTTTAACTGAATGGGTTGGGGTATTTTCTAGGATTTCTAAGAAAATAATATAGGTTGTTGATATCATAATTAGAATTGTATCAACGAGCTTTTAGACTTTGGTAATAAACAAAATCATGAAGTTTATATTACTAATAAAGTTGGGGGATAACTTGGGATAGAGTCAAAAGGTATTTAAAGAATTTTTGAAACTTGATCTCGAGCTAAACACAAGAGAATGTCAACCTTAGACAGAAAATTCAGGATATAGGATTCACCTATTGCTCTCGGGCCAGATTCATTGGAGGAAATAACCACCTTATTTCCAAAGTCTAAGAAAGTTGTGTAGGTTGGTCCGGTTAAATTTGATTTGGCCATTCAAGATAGCAGTAGAATCTCAACATTGGTAAAATGCTTAGAGAATTAAGTCAAAGATATTATGATGTTATGGTTGTTGATAATGTGGTGTGCAAAACTTTAATGGAGGAATCAACAATTTTATCATCTTGTAACATCATTAAAAACGTTTTCGTTGTATGGGAGTTTCTTAAGGGTAGAAAGCTTTCTGGACTTATAGCCTTAGACAGAAAACTCGTGTTTCGTCATACTAGAGATTCCAAAATCTTTGGAAAGGAACGTGATTATATAGAGATTGTATACGAATATATTTTCAGATTGAAATTCCAAGAAATCTTCAAGTGAACATCACTTCCAACGAGCTGAATTTTAAACTATACAATTTATTTCAAATTGTATATCGATCGGGTTTCGAATTGAAATACAAGGAAGTCTTCATGTGACCCTTCAAGTCTAATGAGTCAGACTTTTAGACTTTGTTTCAGATGGAATGGAAGTGTATCAATGGTTAATAGAGGTCGTGGGTTACCAAGAGCGGCAAGGATATATCCTTCTGTGGATTTATAAGAGTTTAAGTTGTGGTTGTATTGGTTCTATAGGGAGTCGGAGATAGTGACCCGGAAAGATGGTTGGCAGTTGTTACTTTGATGGTACGCCGGAGTATACTTCCTGCCGGAGAAGATGACCGGTGTCGGAGCCGGTGTTCATCTCTCTTAATCTTACTTCTATTAATTCGTTTATATCAATATGACGCTGATATTATTTTCTTGATAATATAAGTTGGATTCTAATGTTCTTTTATCGACTTATTATGAGATTCCTATGCTGAAAGTGCTTTCCTAGATTCGAGAAATGATATTGTCAGACGAATAGAACGAGGTTCAAAAGAATTTATGAAATATATATTTCCGAATATGTTTCGTGGAAATATCTGCATCGGTGGTTTCAATGATAAGTTATCCAAAATGGTATATTTTTATAATTATATTTATATTCGTTTAATTTTCATCGGGAGGGAATCCGTATAAGCGGCAGATATAACGAATTTTGTCGGGAGAATCATATCCATTTAGAGACTTGATCACAGGAATGTTCAAGTGGAAGTACAATATTTGTACCGATTTATAAATTTTCTTTAATAATCGGATATATTCTTCTAATTATATTTGTTTTCGAATACCTTAAAATATAAGTTTCTTCTGAGGAAGGTTACTACCATTAATTATGATTCGATAACTTTTCATAGGATATAAAACTTATAATCACATTCTTATTCTTAACACGTTATTTCTTATATTTTTCTAACTGATACATGAGATTGAAAGAATACTTCTGTAATAACTTATTTATAAAAATTCGGGTTTATTCGTATTTCTTGTATTTCTATTGTTTCATATGTTTTGGTATTACCAAAGAATTTTCTAGAATTCAATCGTGCCTGTAAATTCACAATTTTCTGGCCATTAAAAATTGTCAATTTACCTCACAATATTATTCTGGTAATCTTCCTCGATAATTTTTCTATATTTTCTTATAATTTCTATTAACATATATTTCTTTTTAATATACTTGTGGTTGATCTAGATCAGAAGAGGATTTCTATTAGTTAAACCTGTTGCTCTGATACCACCTGTAACGACCCAGGTGGCGCAGCGGATTAGCCTTAACAGGTTTAACGGTAATGATTACATTAAGCTGGATTAAAATGTAACCATAGTATCCTCTTCTTATCCAGATCTTCTATTCTTCGGCTTGCTCTTTAATAATACCTGACAACATGCTTAAAGTACATTAGTATTTTCATACTAGTGAGACATGCCGAATTTAGACATATTATAATAATACATCGAGTTTAACGATCATACAACTCTTTCTATTTAGTTCGGTCATTCTATGGTGGAATATATTATCGATAAAGCATCATACTAATGCTCATTGTGGTTCTAAACCTCTACTTGGTTTAGATAAATATATTCCCGTGAGTATAGATCGATTATAATGGTCCTGTAACCTCTGATTGGTCCAGGCTATACTCTATGATACCGAATGGATCCATCCTACGTAGTTTCTATTCGACCGCGTTCTATTATTTCTATTAATAACTCGATAACACTTTTATAATATAAATCGTATAAAATACTTGATAACGACTAAACAAGCATGTAATCAGCCCAAAGGCTTTTAAGGGAAAGGGTCATGTACTCACCTCTATTATATTCTCCCAAACTCTGTAGTCTATTCTTCAACTGTATATTCTCCAAATATATCGTACCTATTATATTTTGTAATCATTAATACGTGCAATGTTTATACACGTGATACTGTGGGGGACAATCCTTTAATATATTCTATTTTAATATTATATATTCTTGTATAATAATATTTATATAGGTATCCGGTTAATATTGTCGGGTTAATATCATTGTCCCACTTGTTACACGCTTAATATAATAATAATAATAATAATAATAACATACTTAATAATAATCTAACCTTTAAACATCCGGGTAGTTAACTGTACGAACGGTTATAACCCGGTTCAGAGTTATATGTTCGAGTTTATGTTCTCTGATCAGTATAAAGACTCCTTGGTCAAATAAGACTTCATATCCGATCAACAGTTTGTTCTGTGACTTCACCAGAATTACGGAAATCACCGGGAACCACCTGGAACTACCGGGAAGCACCGGGAACCGGTCACCGATGACAGCAGGTGACCGGGGAAGACAACCAGCGGAGGTATATTATCAGAACAGAAGACTCCTTGGTGATAGTCTGAGTATATTAAATAAGTGTAACCGGCTGATGTTGATATCGTTGGTTATTAGAACAGGGTAGTCGGTTACCGTTGATGATAGAGGACTGCCGGAGAAGAAGGCAGCGACCGGAGATTATTCGTAAGGTTACCGGAGTAGTCCCTTCGTCTTCTACTATATCAACGTATATATATATATATATACGTATATATATATATATATATATAGATAACCACCGGTACATAATAAACGGGTATCATGGGAACCCGAAGGAAGTGATAACAGAATTGATGATCAATATGACATAGCCGGAGAAGACGACAGTTGAAGAAGGTGGTTGTTTGAAGGTGTCGAACATAAGGTTTACAGGAGACACTATAATAAGGAAGTTGATATTATGGTGAAAACAGAGTAAGGCTCGTGGGTTCCATCAGATCCAAAGAAGATGATTAGACGGAAGAGGTGGTGGTTGTTCAGTCGTGTGAGGTTGATTATGGTGTTGGCTGCCGGAGGTGGAGCTCGGCAGAGGAGGTAGCCGGGGAAGATGACCGGCTCCCACCTATGTCTGTTCATCTTCCTTGCCATGTCTCTCTCTCTCTTATCTCATACGTATAATACAACCAGTATGTATGCATGGATGCGTAGAATTGCAGCAAGGGAAAGTGGGCTGGGTTTGGGCCTAGAGAGGTATTGGGCTAGAGAGTTTTGTGGGCCAATATACTTAATAGACTAAAATATGAAATGGGCCAAAGGTATTAGGCTGAATTAATTGTTGGGCTTTCACTATAAGGATACAATGATAATGGGTTTAGACTAATTTATTTTGGGCTTGATCTATTGGGCCGGTTCCATTGGGCCGGATTAGTTTAATTAATATTAGATGCTAATTAATTATAGATTATAAAAGGTTTATCCTTTTGGTCGTTACAAGAAAAGCCTACAAGGTTATTAATTCAAGAACCAAGATAGTAGAAGAAACACTGAATGTCAAGTTCAATGAGTCAAAACACACTCTCATTCCAGCATATCCTGCTGAACTATTTGATCTTGACAACTTTAATTTCAGACCTGAAAAGATTGTCACTTCATCTAAACCTATTTATTATGGTGATCAAGGGTTTGATGATGAGGATCCTGCATCATGGACTCCTAATACAGTCATTAAGTCAACTTTTAAACCATCAGAAGTTTCACAAACTTCTGATTCAACAACTGTTGATGTACAAACTCAAACATCTGTTTCAGCTCCTACAACTACTGAAGATGTTCAAACAGCTGAACCAGATATTATAAACCTCAGTGGTTTGTTTGAAGAAGTATAAGAGCCACCTACACCTGTCAGTGGTTTACAACAACTGATTGAACACAAAGATCATCCATTGGATCAAATCATGGGTGATATTGCAACAAGGGTTCTCACAAGAAACCAGCTTTCCAACTTTTGCTTTTTCTCAGCATTCATTTCTCAGTTGGAACCAAAGAAGTATCAAGAATCCCTCAAAGATAACAATTGGGTTCAAGCTATGCAAGAAGAGTTGCTCCAATTCAAGAAGCAACAGGTCTGGGAAATCTGTCCCTTACCACCAAACAAGCTACCAATTGGCACAATATGGGTTTTCAGAAACAAACAAGACTAGTAGTACAAGGTTACTCTCAAGAAGAAGGAATTGACTATGATGAAACCTTTGCTCCAGTTGCAAGACTTGAAGCCATCAGGTTATTTTTGGCTTATGCTATTTCTAACAAAATTAAAGTTTTTCAAATGGATGTTAAGAGTGCATTTTTATATGGAAAAATAAAAGGGGAAGTGTATGTCTGTCAGCCACCTGGGTTTGAGGATCCTTCTCATCCTGAGTGGGTGTACAAACTTGACAAGGCTCTTTATGGGCTAAAACAAGCTCCCAGAGCTTGGTATGAAACACTTTCAAAATTTTTACTCAAGAATCACTTTACAAGAAGATCCATTGATAAAACTCTTTTCATAAAACATGTTGGAAATCATGTCTTACTTGTTCAAATTTATGTTGATGATATCATTTTTGGTTCAACTAACACAAAATTGTGTGATGAATTTAAGAAACTCATGCAATCAAAATTTGAGATGAGTACAATAGAAGAGCTGCAGTTATTTTTAGGACTGCAGATTATACAACAAACAAATGGAACTTTTATACATCAATCTAAATTTGTTAAAGAATTATTAAACAAATTTTCTTTACAAGACTGTAAATCATGTTCCACTCCCATGACACCTGTAATAGCCCAAGCTAACCCGTACCACGATATTGTCCGCTTCGCCACAACTCACGGTTTTGCATTGGTCTCACCCCGAAGGACTGGCCAAAACGCGTCTGGTAGAGAAGGTCCCCCCCCCCTTATAAGGAAGTGTTTGTTCTCCTTCTCAACCGATGTGGGATCTTACAATCCACCCCCCTTAGGGAGCCCAGCGTCCTCGCTTGCACGACTAGCACACTGATCCGGGCCCCGGCTCTGATACTATCTGTAACAGCCCAAGCTAACCCGTACCACGATATTGTCCGCTTCGCCGCAGCTCACGGTTTTGCATTGGTCTCACCCCCGAAGGACTGGCTAAAACGCGTTTGGTAGAGAAGGTTCCCCCACCCCATATAAGGAAGTGTTTGTTCTCCTTCTCAACCGATGTGGGATCTTACAACACCAACCACACAAGTTGAACCAGATGATCAAGGAAAACAGGTTGATCAAACCATGTATAGATGTATGATAGGTTCCCTTCTTTATCTAACTGCTTCTAGACCAGATATTATGTTTTCAACATGTGTTTGTGCTAGATATCAATCAGCTCCTAGGGAATCACACCTCATTGCAGTCAAAAGAATTTTCAGATATCTGAAAGGAACTCCTAAACTTGGAATTTGGTATCTTGCTTCAAGAAATGCCAAGTTAACAGCTTTTTCAGATAGTGACTATGCAGGGTGCAAAATGTCAAGAAAATCAACATCTGGTGATTGTCAATTCTTGGGAAATTGTCTGGTGTCCTGGCAATCAAAGAAGCAAACATTTATGGCAACTTCAACTGTTGAAGCTGAATACATTGCAGCTGCAAGTTGTACATCACAGATACAATGGCTTCAATATCAACTACTTGATTATGGAATCAAAGAGACCAAGACCCCATTGCTTGTAGACAGTAAATCTGCCATTAGCATAATTGAAAATCCTGTTCAGTTTTCAAAAACTAAACATATTGAAATCATGTATCATTTCATAAGGAATTGCTATGAAAAAGGCAAGATTGAAGTGAAGCATGTGACAACAGCTAATCAAATAGCTGACATATTCACCAAACCCCTTGACACATCAACATTTCAGAAGTTAGTATCCATGCTTGGGATGCTAAATTTGTAAGTGTTTTCATTTTCCTACACATATTTTTTACTTTCACTTACATTATCTGTCACAAAACTTTTGAAAGACAAAAAAGAGAGAAACTACTGATGTAGAAGAACATCAGTATGGGGACATTTTCAGAAAAATGATTAACTTCTGATAAAATAAACTTAAGAAGTTATGAATAAAGTGTTTATAAAAGTTCTCATCAGTTGTTAACAAACTACTGAAGAGAAAGTGGGAACTACTGATGAATATTGTTCTTCATCAGCAGTTTGGTCAATAAGGGTAAATCAGACATTTCCCACTTCAGAAGTTTGACCTAGGGCGGTTATAAACTTCTGATAACCACCTTTTCCAACACTTATCCTTTCAAAAAGCAAAATTCCATCCTTCTCTCTCATAAACACTCTCAAACCCTCCCCTACAAACAACCAAAAACACTGTTCGATCCACGCACACACAAAAAACACATGGCTCTTATATTGAAACAGGGACACAAGCAAAGAGGCTACTTTGTGAAAGATGAAGCCTAGTCCCAATACGGCGAGATCATTGATTTATTCGTTCAATCTCAATATTACACTGTTTTCACCATTGATCCTCCAATTCACACTCAAACTCTTAATGAGTTCTGGGCAAACGCCGAGGTGGTGACAGTGAATAACAAGATCATTTCCCTCAAATCAACTATCCAAGGGAAAGTCATGGCAATCACACCGGCTACTTTGGGAATAAGACTGGGTCTGGATGATGCTGGAGCACCAGATCATCTTCCCAACTCTGCAGTCCACTTAACCATGACAGAGTGTGGTTACCAAGGTACTCTCTCACATGCAACAATTTATAAGAAATTTTTTGAACCAAAATACAAACTTTTGTTTCATTACATAATCATGTGCTTGAGTCCTAAAACTGGATCTTATGATCAGATGCCCTCTACTTTTCAACCTATTTTTCATTCCATTGTGAATGAGACAAAATTCGGGGCATCAGCACTTTTCTTTAATGAGTTGGTGTTGCATCACCAAAATTCTAAAAAAAAAATTGTTGTATCCAAGGTTCATAATGCAATGCATAATTAAAGAACTTGGAAATGAGGTGCTTGTGGGAAAAACAACTGTTTTAAAACCTTTAACCTCACAAGCATACTCAAGGCACAACAAACCAGCAGCCTTGCCAGAAGATGACCAAGGGGAACAACAAACAGTCCTCATGGAACCAACATCTTCCAAACCCTCACCTAAAAAGGCCAAGAAACCCAAACAACAAAAATCCAAACCCACCAACCCTAAAATAAAGGCAGTTCAGGAAATTAAGATGCCTGAAACTGCTGATGTGCAATCTGCACTTGTCAAAGATGTGACTGAAACATCCACTCAGTCTCATCCATCTCAAACCCCCCAAAAGAGCAGCCATTACCATTATATTTCAAAGGAAGAAATTTAAAAAGGCCATAACTACTGATCCATCCTTTGAAAATGCTGACCCTTTACCAAAAACTACTGAACCAGAAACATCTCACACTACAATAGAAATTGCCAAACTTCTCTCTGGGCTAAAAGAAACAATCCCATCTGAACATGTCATTCCCCAACAAACACATCAAACATGGGAAATACCATCAAAAGTTGACATGGATGTGGATGTTATTAGCCCTATCCCAAGAGATGAGGATGAACTAAGGTTTCTAAGCCCAAACTTAGAGACTTTAGGTGTATTTGAGGCTGCTACTACTCATTTACCATCCAGTGGTGGATCTGAGGACAGAAGTAACATTGCTAAGACCTCATATGTGGTAACTACTGATGAAGGCTTTATGCCTAAAGTAGGAAATCCTCAGTACCAAGACAAAGAGGTTCATGAGACAACTGGGTTGGGCCCAGCTCATGATACAACTCATGATGTTCTCATTGAGGATATCAGCAGGGATTCAGATGATAACATTGATTTAAATGATGATTCAAACTCCACAGATCATGAATTGACGGCTACTAGTGAAGGTCCTGAATCTGATGTCTCTAAGCTCAAAGAGCTGGTCACAACAGATCAGGTTAAAGACCACTTGAACCCTGATTCCCCTAAATTGGCATCTTTAGTACACTCTGAAGATCACCCAAAAACACCCCCTCCACTAAAAATGCCTACCACTCAAATGCTTGTATTAAACCCTGCTCCCATCTCAATGTCAAAAGAATTATTGGAGAAGAGTTTACTTGCAGCACAGAAGAAGGCCAAGGAAGATGAGATCTGGAACAGCCTAGAAGCAATGGATGACTTGAGCTACAATGAAAAGCTAGAGAAGTATGAAGAATAGTTGAGTAAACTAGCAGCACTTGAAAGAATTGCTCAGGAAGATAAAAGACAACAACTGATATCTTACATAATCAAGAACAGCAAAACAAAGGCATACTCACTCAAAGGGCTCTCTATGGATGAGCTTACAAGAAGAGCTCAGATTGTGGCTGACAAACTTGCCACAGAAAAGCAAAAAGAGCTGAAGTTATAGAAGAATTGGTTGCCAATGGATTTGGTTCAAAAGCCTCTGTGTCAAAATGGAGAGAACATACATTATTTGACACCTACAAAAGATTCAAGGCTGATAAGGCTGCAAATCCATAGAAGTACAAAACTTCTGAAGTGCCAACTTCAGTAGTTAGAACTTCTGATGCTAAACAATCAACAACAAAGCCTGCTACCAAAAAGAAGCAAGAGGAGAACATAAAGACTGATTTCAAGATGGTATTGCTTGAAGGCAATATAGTAGTACAAGGAGACTTTGTGATTGAAGAAAAGCCTCTGCTGACACAATTCAGGGATCCTTCAACATTTGCTTACCAAATACAAAAAACAATAACAGACAAACTGCACACTAAGGTAATCACTGAACATCATCTACCTACTTTTGATATACCTAATGTGGTGCAAACAAAAGAAGGAAGAGAATCCCACCTGAGGGTCACTGAAGTAGAAAACATCCCTCACTCAGGAACATCTCAGGAGACTAGCATGGTCCCCTACACTTTAGACTTTGACCAATCTAAAGTACTGATAATGAAATGGTCATTTACTGATTCAAACTCAGTATTGGTCACAAGAAGAGATCGTTTAAGCCAGGCCTTAAAATCTATGGAAGAACTGAAAAATCTATCTACACAAGACTTGCTCACAATCCAACATCTTGAACCTGAACAAGGATCTCTCACTGATGAACAACTGCAACAACTCAAGACTTCCATGTTCAGAGAAATCTGGAAGATACTTGATGGCAGGAAAAGACAATAAAGGATTAGATAAGGTTTTGGCATCATCAATCCAGGGGGAGATTGTAAGGACAAAAAGGATTGAAGAAACCACTTTTGCTAACCTTAGTCTAATTCCTATTTCTGCCAAAATATGCTAAGTATAGAACTACTAAAGGAAGAAGAATGAAACTGCTGAAGAAGGATTCATCAAGTACTGAAGAGTAAAAGATCAGAAGTTCTGAAGTCAAACCAGACAAGTCGACTGAAGAACTACTGAAGGCAAACTACTCATCAGTAGTTTATCACTCATCAGCAGTTGCAACAGAATCTTTCCATCGCCTTATGTTTCAGTAGTTTAGTATAATAATATTACTTTATGTTTTTGTACAAGTTCCAAAACTACAGCCTGTTGTAGGGTTGCTTTTGTATCAAGTTGCATGTATCTGTTTGTCTATAAATAGATGGGTTTATCCCACTATTTTAGACATTGATTTTATTAAACTGAAATCCTTCAAAGGCTTTTAATTGAAATACCATTTCATATCTGAGAATCTCTTTGCATACTTATTGTTATATACATTTCATTGTTTAGATTCTCATTAACTATCTTTAGTTCATTACATCCATGGGGAGTAATAACTCCTGTTGAAAGTGAAACTTTAAAACTGAACACTTCAATTATTCCGCTTTGCAAACTGCTTTGATAAACTTACAACACATAAGTGTTCATAAGTAACAACTGTTAAAGAGCTAACTGATCCAACACTATCGTAAGTCCATTGTTTCAAATCTTCAACAGACCCGAATACCTGAAAATTTATATAGGATTCTAGTCTAAATTCATACTAGTGTAAATTATATACCACTGTAAATATATACTAGTTTAATCCAACAAACCCTAAAACATGAAAAGATATACTAGTGTAAATAAATAAACGCACCTGATCGGTTTCATACGAAGCATCCGGGTTAGGTTCCACTTTTATGTCAACACCTTCAGAAGCATCTTTCTGGTTGTCATCATCTTCCTTAGAGCCGTTATCATCTTCCTCGAAGTCCTTATCACCACTCCCACGCGAATGTTAAGTCTCGTACTTGTACCGCGGGTAGCTTGGTGGCACGAAAAATGACTCATCTTCCTCTACATATTCCTGGTTGAGATCGGGCAGCATCTTCCCTAATACATTTTGATGGGCCGTCGGGGCCCCCACGGCCTGTGGTTAAACATCTTTTTAGACCTTTTCAGTCTAAACCCCCTGCTTTTGCAGTAGGTTCAGACTGGCACCTCGTACCTCGTATTAGGACGGGTCGTGGGGGCCTCCACGACCCGTCGTTTTTCACTTTATAGTAAAATGATGGGCCGTGGAGGCCTCCACGACCCGTCATTTTTCACTGATTTGGCCACAACGGGCCGTGGGGGCCCCCACGGTCCGTAAGAGAGGTGTCTAGGGTTTTTGGGGGATGTCTAGATAGCATCACCCTAAATATAAACCGTAAAAAAACATGACACAATAGTTAGGGTTGTTTGGTTGATTAAGTGTTGAATTATTAAGAGGTCTGAATGGTTAAGTGTTGAATCATTAAGTTAGACCTTTTAATGGCTAGTATTCTTGTCCCGCATTGGTAGTAGAGCATCATTAAGGTTCAGCTTATTTCAGTGCTTAATGGTTTAGTGCTTAATCGTTTAGCAACATCTCAAATCTTAATGGTTCAGCCTTAACCATTCCATTCAGAAGCTGAAACAAATGCGCTGAATGCTGAATCATTCAACGCTGAATGGTTCAGAGTCTCATTAAGAAGCTTACCAAACAACCCCTTATTTTGAAAAATCCAATGTCCTAATAAATGGCCGCAAATGATCAAATAAAATCAGCAGCTAACATAAAATTATTTTTTAAAAAACATAAAAGAGACCTTTTTTCATTCATAATTGTAAAAATTACATCACGATAGAAGGCAAGCGAGCAATAAGCTGCACCACAACCTATTTCTGAATTGGAAAATTAAATTGGCCGCAAATTCGGTTTCTAAATGTGCAAGGGAATTCACACGGCAAATAGCTTTAGAGTATTCATCTTCTTCATCTCCATAATTATCAAAATATACATAACTAGTTTATCCCTCAGAAACTTCTCGGGATAAATAAATCTAATATGAAGTAACAAAATTTGTATACCATAAAAGAAATATGACATTTCTTGCAAAAGAAAAAATTAATTTGTAAATGATCAACATTTGATAATTCATAAAACCTACTTCTAATTTTACATGTGCGCCTCTTGCTCGAGTGAGGTCTCTGTAAAACTTTATCACTTCCTCAAGACATTCTAGACATACGATGTATAAGTGAAAAAATAACAACCAAATTAATATCAAATTATATGTCATGATGATGATAGGGGATTCTGATGTGTAAAGCGAGCATATGTGAAAGAATGACATACTTGTTCAATATTTATTATAGATATAACTGATCACATTGAGTGACACCGAATAAAAGAATCAATAGGTATGTAGTGAAAATCCATTTTGAAGATAAATCAAACTGATCTAACGGCTATCGACTAAAAATATTGTAGGATGATAACTTTTCATGTATCCTGACAATTTTCTCCACTAATACGTAATTTAAGTATCTAATCACCACGTGTTAGTCGATTTCAAAGTAAATACATTAAAAACGATATAAAAGGTATGCATGGTTGGGTGATTAATTATCACTTACCAGCTAGAGATTTACTTGATGTTTAAGAATCATAAGGTACATCTTACTGGCTTAGCAACCGTTGATATCAATATTCCTAACAACATCAATCAAAACACAAAAAATTATATTCTTACCAAGCTGACTACATCTGTGAATATATATGTACTTAGCAGGTTGTTATATGTAATAGTATGTTCAAACACATATATACGATCTTAACATGATTAGTGACTTGTCTAGAATAATTAATGAATTATATAAACACATGTGTGTGTTTTTTTCATGAACAAAAACACACTAAAAAATCATCTTTTTTCTTTTTGTATACCACTATGGTACTCATCGGAAAGATTATAAAACGCTCGTTAATTTGGTGTAATTTTTCATAAAAAAATATTGTATATAAAAGTTATTAACATTTAAAAATCATTGGGGAAAATGCATGTGCTATCCACATTAGAGAAAAAAAATTTTGGAGGTAAATCAAGAAGAAGATGGTCCCACCAAATGCCCTGTGTCACACTCTCTTTCATATAGATATAGATAGATTCACTCACAAATATATGAAAAACCAAATGTAAATGCTCTTAGTAGGCAAGGCAAAGGCCTAGGGTCCCGAACTTTTAGTTTTTTTTTTTTTTTCACTTATTACATTATTACATGTCTATTTGGTCAAAATAAACAAACAAATAACTAAAACATAATGGCAAAAATAAGTAAATGTTCAGTTCCAAACTTATATGAATTTATTGTCACCTCCATTTTTTTCTTGAATGCATCTTGCCCGCCTCAGCTCTATTCCTGTTCTCAATTATATTAAGACTATGTGTTGTGGCTTAAGGTGAGCCACAATTCTATCCTCTAATATTGTGTCATGTAAGCGTTTTACATGACAGGGTGATAATGATACCGCTCACTCATTTGATCCTGTTGTGGCTCAATGTGAGCAGTGACTTTATCCAGTTTTTTTTAAACATTATTATTTAAAATGTGATAAAATATATAAAATTGATAGACAAATTAAATAGACATAAAATATTAATTAATAAAAAAACATTACATGCACATAGTTAATAAAAAAACATAAAAAAACTACTAAACTACTTGTTGTTTTGCTTGTCTTCGAATTCCTTTGCGATACGCTCTTATTCTCGTTCAAGTATCCTTTGTTAGAAAGTTCATGTTGTGGCAACCGGAAAAAATTTTCTTCTCTTTCGTCTCTTCCTATTCGGCCTTGAGCAATTTTCAGGACGAAAATTCTTTCAACAGGGGGATGATGTGACACCCGGCAAACTCAGGTTAGTAACGTTGACTAAACTAGTAAGTCTACCTTAGCGAGTCATGCATGTTACGTACTTAACGGGGTCAGTCGAGTCGGTATGATGATTCTGGGAATCATCGGGAGTCGTTACGATGATCCGCGGGGTCATCGGGAGTAGGTCCATAACCATGTGTACAAGGATTGGTGATTCGTGGAATCGTCGGGTTTAACGCACACACGAGTCTCGAGTCCCGGGAATTGGTGAACGGATGTAAAAGTGTTAGTTATCGTGCATTATATGTTTGAAATCATTATGTGACTTATCGGTATGTGAATATGTGTTTATATATGTTAAAATAGTGTTTAACGCGCCAAAAACCCGTTCCAGCAGCATAGAGGCGATTAGGAGCTTGGGGAAACCCCTAATCGCCTATACTAGAGGCGAGTAGGCTGAGTTGGGGCGAGTAGGGGCCCTACTCGCCTGAATAGAGGCGAGTAGGAGCCCCAATCGCCTAATTGGGTCTGCTACTTGCCTATACTGCTGAACACGGGTCAAAACACCTATAAATAGAACCCTTGACTCCCCAAACACCATTTGTGCAACCCTAACTAATCCTAAGCCTCCCACACACCTTGAAACACCTTTGGAACTTGCTTTGCCTCAAAGCACACCATCACCAAGCTTATACACCCTTCTTTGATAGAATCCAAGGTGTGTTCTTCATCCTACACCTTTGTAATGTTATTGTTTTGGTTCCCCAAAAGTCCAGACCTTGTTTTGCTAAGTTTGTGTCTTTAAAACCCTTTGAAAAGAGTTCTAAAACAAGTCTACACCATAATACTTGCTATATGTGAAGTATTTGTGCATATGATGATTGTTGGTGATTATGACATGAATGTTTCCATGAATTTGTTGTACTTCTGATGTGTAGGTGTTGTTAGGATGATTATCTATGAGTTTAAGCCCTTGTTATGATGTTTAGGTGCAAGTATGCATTTTGACCCATTTGGGTAATCCTTGAAGAATAGGATGTTATGATGTGATTCATTGCTTGTTTATGGTTAGAAATCATGCTAGGATGATGATATAACATAGAGATGATGAATTGCAACTTGTAGGAGATGAAATCTGATTGTTTCCATATAGGGAAAGATAAGGTTAGTTAATGAAACCTAGTATTTGCCATTTTTGGAAATAATCGCACCGAGCCCGTTAGAGCAGAGATAAATTGGGGGTTTTTGCTTGGAAAGGGTTGGTTAATAGTTTAGTTTTGATATTGGGTGTTTTTACATGTTTCGGATCTGATTTGGAGTGTTCGGCGCGCGAAATTGCACTACAGAACTGCAGAGGCGAGTAGAACCCTATTCGCATGAGGCTTCATGCGAATAGGCTCCTAAATGCCTAATGTTCAGGCGAATAGGCTCCTAAATGCCTAATGTTCAGGCGAATAGGCTCCTAAATGCCTAATGTTCAGGCGATTACAATCCTAAATGCTAGTTTGATTCCTAAATGCTACTTTTACTAGTGATTACAATCCTAAATGCTACTTTTACTAGTGATTACAATCCTAAATGCTACTTTGACTAGTGATTACAATCCTAAATGCTACTTTGACTAGTGATTACAATCCTAAATGCTAGTTTGATTCCTAATCGCGTATAATGCTGCTGTATGTATATTTTAACATCCCGGAACTTGATTTGACGCCTAAGAACATGATAGGAACCCCGGGATACACCCAATGACTTAGTAACACGTGTTCGGACCTGATTATGCGTTAATCGGACATTATGCTAGACTAGGTGAACTATTGCGCGTATTGAATGTTTAATTGCATGTGTTGCATGATGTCTTGCATTTACCTAACACGTGGGATGTCGGGTCACCAATGGGACGTCGGGTCTTGTCTGGCACGGTCGGTTTAACAGTTAAAGATGTTTTCAAACGTTTATGGTCACGGTCTGGACATTCGGGGACTAGTTAGCCCACGGGTTATTAGTCCGGATACTTATACACATCTTATGATAGGTCGCCGCTATTTGGGGCTATCATAGCATAATTAATTAACTGTTTTCAAGTAACGCAAACCGAGGTGAGTTTCACAGCCCCACTTTTACTGTCTTGCTTTCGGGGGAGAAACATGCTTTGTACAAACTATTTAAAGGTCATGTTATACTATGGGTACTTTATGTTACTCTACGGCTTTTATGGAAAGTCCCAGGGGGAAACCATGAATGTGATGGAACGCACAACGGGGAAATGTGGATAGATCTATTGGGCCTCACAAGCCCCACTCGACGGCGGGGCGGGCGGGTGCATATTGTCTCTACCTATCGGGTTACCGAGGCATTGGTAGCCCAGTCAACTGGGCTGGTATCATCTTTTGGTTCATGTTTAGTAATGGGTTCCCAACCGTAGTAGTAAAAACACTTAACGTCTAGCTAACGTTCTTATGACATAGTATTAACGGGAATGATCTTGGTGAACTTGTGACAACACTTTTATAAAAGAAAACCTGTGAACTCACCAGCATTATATGTTGACATTTTTGGCATGTTTTCTCAGGTCGCTAAAGTAGCAGTCAATGGGCTAGGCGCATGGAGTCATGCACAGCGTCTAATATTTTGAAGCATATTAAACAATGTTTTGTAAACAATGATATGTCTTTTGGTTGTAAACAAGAATGCTTCCGCTGCTGGTTTACAGCTCAAAGCATGATATTTTGGCTTCAAATATATTTATGAATGCATGTTTGTTGTATGTTTATTGTGATCGTTGACTGAGATCCTGGTGTGTCACGCGCCTCGCGGTAAAACCCCGCACGTGGAATTTGAGGGTGTGACACATGTTCCTCAATCTTATTTTAGATGATTTCGTTTGCGCCGTCATCTCCATGGTACTACTTATTTTGATAATCTCTGTCGAAAATTTGATATCGACCTCATTAGCAGTTTGTTTTTCCCCCCCTACCCTTCCAAGTGGTTTATGTGGAGACGGGGTAACACCCTCCTCAACGTTTAGGTCAATCCCCACGTGAGCATCCGAGCTTGTAGAGGAGACGAACCCACCCAAAGAAGTAGTTTCTGCCCTCTTTGATGAGCCTCCTTCGCTCATTTCTTCAACCGTAATAAGCTCGACCTATTTGGATTCTCCACAAGTAGCCCTCATCCCACGTTTTCGTGGTCTGGTATTTGCTAAAAACCTCATCCTTCCATTCGTCGCAACTAAACTTGTAGATATAAAGATCGCTACTACCTCTTACTCGCATTCGATTAGCATTTCTGTTATGAATATTTGTAAATAAGCCCACATATTTTCGAGTTTTGGCCCACCGGCCGGAAATCATATCGGGTGAACGACTTTCACTTCCGACTCCTTTGTAGAAAATTCCGCGGATTCATTTTCAAAAAACTTTCGCCCGTTGATAGTCGGCTACAAAAATAATAACAAAAAAAATTCAAAAAACTCTTTATGTAACAAGATAAATATACATGTACATAAAAAAATATACCGGCTTGTCAATCTTCGGAAACCTCAACCCACGCACGACACAACGCTATTTTCTCATCTTTCGTCCACGGCGTCGCTTGCCATTTTGGACGTGTTTCTTGTTCGGGCGGTTAACCACCTCTTACTCTTATGAGACCGGATGATATTCCTATATCAAAGGTGTACAAGAGGCTATACAACGAACATGTGGAATTAATGCTAATATACGGCCCAATTACCCCATGTGAGGCCCAATATAGTCCACCATGGACATTTCATTCCGAAACAACAAAGTATTGGGAACTATATGTTTGTTAGAACATTAACAAGCGTCATATACAACAAAACACACTAAACACAATGGTCCACAAGTGTCGGGTGAACAATTTGTATGATAAACAAAATCCGGATGACTTACCATGTCCATAATGATCATAGGGTATCATTTGTCACGACGGTGATCATCTACTAGCTCACTAGACCACACACGACTCAAACAGGTGAGTTTTTTTTGGCCCCATTTTACATTTTTACATTTTGGGGGAAATACATGCATTAATACTTGTGTCGAATTCAAGTGTGTGTACATTCTAGCATGACTACCATGTGGAACATGAGACATTTGGTTCATGAGCTCACTAGTCCTCGTACATCGTTCACTGTAACCATTAGCTAGACATTTAGCCATGAAAAGCTTTAATAGATCTATTGGGTTGACACCCCCACTCTTGGTTAGTCGCGCTAACCGGCCACATGCAATAGAGTGTTAGTATTCTACTATACATACATTGTCTTTAGTGTACAATGCACGAGGCACCACAGTCACGAGGTTTGGTTACAGGACTCATGGTTCTCACAGTGATCATTTGCTTAGCTAGCTCATGATTGGTCAAACACGGATGACACGTTCAATTTACAGTACATTTAAAACCCATAGACTCACCAACATTATTGTTGACAAAACTCCTTCTGCGTGTGTTTCAGGTCACTAATGGAGTGCCACAAAGGATTGAGGGAAGGGTTCGAGTATGCACACCGTGGTATCACTTTGATGGCTTTTGTCAGCCCCAAAACGTTATGATTTCAATTAACATAAGACAATGTTCATGTGCTTACACTATGCTTAATTTTCAATAAGATTATGACAAATTCCATCTTTATGGTGGTACTAATTTGAATAAATGTGTATTGCTTGAACCTTGTGCTTGAAAACTTTTCAATCGTTGCATTCCCGTGTTTCCGCCTAGGCGGGGTGTGACAGATTGGTATCAGAGCACGAGGTTATAGCGAACTAGGATTCTTTGGAGTCAACTATAACTTAAAATATTTTTTGAATCGTTTTCACAAAATGCCACGAAGTCTCGCCATGCACCCTCAAACCTCAAGCCGCTCCACGAAGACATACGGGTACCATAATTTATTTATTTATGCATATGATTATTTACATATATGTGCATATTGTGACAGAAAACATGGCCATTATTATCGATCTCGTTTCTTCACCCGAGTCAGAGTCAGATTATTTAGTAGATGATCCGTAGGTAGATAGCTTACCGCTCACCCAGCCAGCCCCCGAGTTCCATCATAATGGATGGATATCCGAGTCTGAGATGGACATTGACTCACCTCCTGTTCAGAGACGTACTTCTGATGACGAGGCGGATGATGACACTCCACCCCTAGCTGTCTCTGACCCCCATCCTTCAGTCACCCATTTTGTCACATCTCCACCGGCCAGCCTAAACCCCTATTTTCGCTTAGACACTTCGAGACGTTTAGTCACTAAGTGTACTACTCGCAAGAGGATTAGACCGGCCTTAGTGATAGCTATACCTGCTAGGACCCCGATTTTCCCTACTGTCCCTGTTTCTGAGCCTGTCCAACCGGCCATTCCTGAGCCTGTACCCCTAGCCATCGAGGTAGGTGATCCATCGAAAAGGCTCAAGAGACCTTCACAGGCCCGCAAACGGCCTTACCTACCTAGTCTTACCAGCGATCTTGCGCATCGAGACGAGGAGGAAGACCTCGAGACCATGTGCTTGGGAGGCTCATCGGGGAGACCCCTCCGCTCTGAGCGCAGGGTTATTATCTCTCACGACGTCCAGCTGGTGGCTTTGGAGGGCCGAGTTCGGGAGCTCGAGGATCGTTTAGCAGAGGCCGAGCAGGGGAGACTAGCGGCCGTAGTAGACCGATTGGAGATGGGTAGACGAGTAGAGATGTTAGAGCGTAGGGCGATTGAGACAGAGAGGCGTATGAGGGAGGCTATTATATCTCTTGCTGCTACCTTCCCACCCCCTTCTTAGATTATGGTTTGTGATGATTATGCATATGTTTGATTTATGATATTTTGTGACTATGGATGTTATGATCTAAAAACTAATTGCGGTACACCCGCCTGTTTTGTATTAAAAACCTAACTGCTTTTGAGAAATTATGAAATGATTTGATGACATGATGTATGGTTTGATTTATATGACTATGTTGGTTGTGGTATGTTTGAATATTATACTCATGTTTGTTGTGTTCCATCTTTTAGTTATGCAGACCCGACATTCCACACGAACGACCGAAGGTGAGCCACTACCATCCACACCCGCCGAGTTGGCCAGGGTAATTGCTAAGGCAATTGCTCAACACGATGCAGCCCGGGCCGACTCAAGCGGGGGATCTGGTGGTACCGGGCGTCGCCGAAGCGAAACGGACAACGAAGTTGAAAACTCTAGTCACGGCTATTCATACAAAACCTTCATGGCATGCAAACCATAGAACTTTGATGGTAATGAAAGCACTGTAGGAATTATCCGGTGGATAGAGAAAACCGAATCGGTCCTTGACATTAGTGGTTGCTCTGAGGACCAAAAGGTAAAATACTCCACCTATACCTTTCAGGATGAAGCCCTCACTTGGTGGAATCTACAAGTACAAACCCTGGGCAGAGAAACGGCATACAGTCTTGCTTGGGCCGATCTCAAAACAATGCTCATGGATAAGTACTGTCCTTGAAGCGAACTACAAAAGCTGGAAACCGAGTTCTGGAATCTTGCTATGGTGGATGCCAATGTGACTACATATACCACTCGTTTTCACGAGCTCTCTCGACTGGTCCCACACATGGTCACACCTGAGTACAACAGAGTCGAGAGGTATATCTGGGGTCTGTCCCCAAAGATCCGCAGTATGGTCACTGCATCGGCACCCTCCACCATCCAGGCTGCGGTTACCCTAGCTCAGAGTCTGACCGACGACGTGGTACGCATGGGATCGCTGACTCAAAAGGTAACAGTTATCAGTGAGAGTTCCGGGAACAAACACAAACGTTCCGACAACCGGAAGAGCAAGCACTCCTCTCACTGACCGCAGGACGCTGTGAAAGTTTTTGCTGCCACCGCTACTGAGGAACCCAAACGCAAGTACAGCGGACCTCATCCTCACTACAGCAAATGCAACTACCATCACGTAGGTACTTGCGATAGCATTCTGTGCAAGAACTATAACCGTCGTGGTCATTCCACCACTAACTGCAGGGCCAAAACCACCAACACTCCTCATGCCCGAAACGAGTGTTTCGGGTGTGGTGCGACAGGACATTTCCGAAATCACTGTCCAAGGCCAAGGATCAAGCCCGTGGCAGAGCGTTTGTGTTAGGAGCCAACGAAGCACGAGATGATCCTAATGTAGTTACGGGTACGTTTCTCCTTAACAATCATTTCGCTTCAATACTCTTCGATTCCGGCGAAGATTTTAGCTTTGTGTCCACCAACTTTAGGAAATACCTAGGATTAGAATTTAGTAGGTTGGACACACCATTTACCATAGAACTAGCTAATGGTAAATTAATCTCGTCCGATGAGATCGTCAAGGATTGTATTCTAGTACTCGATGAGCACGAATTCAGTATCGACTTAATGCTTATCCAATTAGGAAGTTTCAATATCATCATTGGCATGGATTGGTTGTCCAAACATCGTGTAGAGATCGTCTGTCACGATAAGTTGGTATGAATCCCCTTGTCAAATGGTGAAACCTTAATGATTCGAGGAAGTCAGGGTTTACCCACTCTTCGTATCATCTCCTGCGTTAAGGCCCAAAAGTGTTTAAGGAAGGGTTGTGTCGCGTTCCTGGCACATGTCGTTGAACAAAAAGCTAAATATCGGAAGCTAGTTGACATCCCAGTGGTACGAGATTATCCCAAAGTCTTTCTAGAAGACTTGCCAGGACTTCCACCACCACGACAAGTCGAGTTTCGCATCAATCTTGTTCCGGGAGCTGCCCCAGTAGCCTGCACTCCGTATCTCTTAGCACCATCCGAGATGCAGGAACTGTCCAATCAACTTCAGGAGTTGCTAGACAAAGGTTTCATTCGTCCGAGTTCTTCCCCGTGGGGAGCACCTATCTTGTTCGTGAAGAAGAAATATGGGAGTTTCCACATGTGCATCGACTACCAGAGCTAAACAAACTGACGATCAAGAACAAGTATCCGTTGCCAAGGATCGACGACCTGTTCGACCAGCTGCAGGGATCCAGCTACTACTCAAAGATCGATCTACGGTCAGGATATCATCAGCTACGAATCCAGTAAGACGATATCCCGAAAACTGCATTCCGAACTCGTTATGGGAATTACGAATTCCTAGTTATGCCATTCGGACTAACGAATGCTCCGGCAGTTTTCATGGACCTCATGAATCGTGTCTGCAAACCCTACCTGGACAAATTTGTCATTGTCTTCATCGACGACATCTTGATCTATTCACGAACTCAAGATGAGCACGAGCAACATCTGCGACTGGTGATGGAATTGCTCAAAAGCGAGAAACTATATGCCAAATTCTCGAAATGCGAGTTCTGGATTCGAGAAGTCCATTTCCTCGGTCACGTTGTGAACGAGAAGGGTATACAAGTTGATCCTGCAAAAATTGAAGCGATCAGGGATTGGGTTGTGCCCAAGACACCCACTGAAGTGCGACAATTTTTAGGATTAGCCGGTTATTACCGACGATTCATTGAGAATTTTTCTAAGATTGCCCAACCATTGACTGTCTTGACGCAAAAAGACAAGAAGTTCGATTGGGGAATCAGACAGGAGAATGCATTCCAAGTATTGAAGGACTGCCTGTGCAGTGCACCAATTCTTTCCCTCCCCGAAGGCACAAATGACTTCGTAGTTTACTGTGATGCTTCGCATCAAGGTCTTGGATGCGTACTCATGCAAAGGAATAAGGTCATTGCCTATGCATCCCGACAACTCAAAATTCATGAAAAGAATTACACTACTCATGACCTAGAGTTGGGTGCAATAATCTTTGCATTAAGATTTGGAGGCACTACCTTTACGGTACCAAGTGCACCATCTTCACCGATCATAAGAGCTTACAGCACATCTTCAACCAAAAGGAGTTGAACATGCGGCAACGCAGATGGGTTAAACTGTTGAACGATTACGATTGTGAGATTAAATACCATCCGGGCAAAGCCAACATTGTGGCTGACACATTAAGCCGGAAGGAACGAGTTAAGACCCTACATGTGCATGCACTAGGTTTAACCATCCATACAAATCTCATGACCCGCATTCGCGACGCTCAACAAGAAGCTTTGAAAAGTGAAAATCTTAAGAACGAGTCACTATTTAAGATGGTTAATCTATTAGAACCAAAATCTGATCGCACAGTGTATTTCGCCAATCGGATTTGGGTGCCACGTTTCGGTGACTTACGTAATCTAATCTTGGAGGAAGCACACAAGTATAGATACTCCGTACATCCTGGTGCTGACAAGATGTACAAAGACGTAAAGGAACTTTACTGGTGGCCCAATCTAGAAGGTGAAATCACCACATATGTCAGCAGATGCCTTACCTGTTCAAAGGCCAAAGCTGAGTATCAAAAACCATCTGGTCTGCTCCAGCAACCAAACATTCCGGTGTGGAAATGGGAACAGATTTCCATGGATTTCATCACCAAGCTACCTAAGATGTCCAGTGGTCACGATACAATTTGGGTCATTATTGACCGGTTGACTAAATCCGCGCATTTCTTGCCGATTAAGGAAACCGACAAGTTGGAGAAACTTGCCAAATTGTACATCAAGGAAATTGTAACTAGGCATGGCGTGCCTGTTTCAATCATTTCCGACCAAGATAGTCGATTTACCTCCCGATTCTGGCAAACACTGATGGACGCACTAGGCTCTCGATTAGACATGAGCACGGCCTACCATCCGCAAATATATGGCCAAAGTGAACGTACAATCCAGACATTGGAGGACATGCTCCGGGCATGCGCAATCGATTTCGGTGGAAACTGGGATTCACACCTACCATTGGTTCAATTTTCCTATAATAACAGTTACCACACCAGTATCAAGGCTGCCCCCTTCGAAGCCTTGTATGGACGCAAGTGTAGATCTCCTCTGTGTTGGGCCGAAGTTGGGGACAAATATTTGACCGGCCCCGAGCTTATTCAGGAGACCATCGATAAGATCTTCCAGATCCTTGATCTCTTGAAAGCAGCTCAAGATCGTCAAAAGAGCTACGCTGATCGCCGTCGTAAACCACTCGAGTTTCAAGTGGGCGATAAAGTACTCTTAAAAGTCTCACCCTGGAAAGGTGTACCACGATTTGGCAAACGTGGGAAACTCAACCCCTGATACATTGGTCCATTCGAGATACTTTCTAGAGTTGGTCCCGTGGCATACAAACTCAAGCTACCCGAAAAGCTAAGTAGTGTTCATGACACTTTCCACGTATCCAATCTAAAGAAATGTCTATCCTACGAATCGTTGATCATTCCTTCCGAAGAGATTCACATCAATGATCAACTCCACCTCGTCGAGGAACCAATCGAGGTGACTGATTGGAAAGTCCAAAAATTGAGAAGGAGCCGCACTAAACTTGTGAAAGTCAGATGGAATGCAAAGCGTAGTCCCGAATTTACATGGGAACACGAAGACCAAATGAGACACAAGTACCTAGCTCTTTTCCCCAAAACTACTAACACTAGTAGGGAAACTCGATTTCGCGGACGAAATTCCCAAAACAAGGGGAGAATGTGACAACAGTCAACGTAACAGGTCAACGTCCGTACATGTTTCATTTATTAAGTCATTATATGTGCATTTTTAGACAATTTGCATACACTATACCCCCCAAGCTAGTAGAGCACGAGTTAATCAGAAAACTCAACACAGTACACTTGTTTAATCATACAACACCCGGACATGCCATCAAACAAGCGTTACTAGAGGTTGTTGTCCTCTAACACATGATAATGCACCTCTAACACACGTTTGTAAACACAAAGATCATCATGGGATATCATTAAACAAACCCATGACACATATGAAACAAAATACATGTTAATATCGTCATCAAGAGGCATAGAATTTAACCACCTCTTACTCTTATGAGACCGGATGATATTCCTATATCAAAGGTGTACAAGAGGCTATACAACAAACAATCACAACACTAATAGCATGAATAGGCCGATTTATTTAACATAACATGTTAAATATTGGATCATAGCCTTGTTGTCTTAAGAGCTACACAAGTTATGCCCACATATGTACATACATACATACGGCATTATATATATGTATAGACCCACGACACCACACATATATATAGATCATCATGTACACATGATTAGCTATCCTACAACCTTAGATTCTTGTCTTTCCCTATACACTTAGCCGAAGTGTAACAATCATACAAGAGGCCTAGGACACTCAACAAGACAACTCATACACACCTCCTACTTAACTAGCTAACCTTAACACCTTGAATACAACTTTCACTAAACTAGGTAGCAAGACAACCAAGTCTACTTCTCTAGATAAGTCAACTATCCTCTAAACTCTTGCACATGATCGGCTGAAGCTTCCGAAGACAACAAGGAGTCCATGACACACCTAAGAGTTACACTAAAATAATAATCTACCTTCCTAGCTCACATAATCCCAAGCATGATCATGACTTAAGTTAGAAAACTCCTTGCACACCTTAGCCGTTTTCAAGCATCATGACAAGTCTCAATCACCTTGAACTTTCCAACATTACACCAATTTAGGGAAGTCTATCTCACTCCAAACACCCAAGACAACTACCATTCCATAACAAGAAACAAACAAACCTCCCTACCCTACTCCCAATTTGCGGCCATAAGAAACACCTAGGGGCTGGCTTTGGAGACAAGAGAATGTCACTACCTAGTCTAATTATCCTAGAAAACCTATAGCTGACTTTATGAAAGGAAACAAGAAGGGAATCGGTTCCCAACACACTCAAATGTAAGATGTCATCTATCTAGAAGCAAGATGAGGTAGTCACTTACACCCTTTTGGCATCAAACCATGTATGACAACTAGGAAATCTAAGTCAACTCCATCCTCTTTGGTGGGAGCATGCCAATCGGCCCAAGCCTACTAGGTTCTTCTCTTTTTTTGTTTGATAATAGCCTACACCTATCTTGAATCAAATAGTGAATAACATCAAAGATCAAACATTTCCCAAGATGATGAACATCACCCCTTTTGTTCTTGTCCTCATCCAATCGGCCCACTATAAATAGAGCATCAAAGAACACCTGAAACCACACCACACCTCTCTAACTCTCTCGGCTCTCTCTCTAGGCCGAACAACACCCATTGTCACTCAATAATCACCAAGTGCAAGCTTAGGAGAAGAATAGGAGACCCGAAGGCTCTAACCATCGGCCATCCTCACCTTGCTCCACTAGGTAAGTAATCCAAGCCCTTTTAGTCTTCTATAATCGGCTTAGTATGTTCACCCAACCCCTACCCCGTGATCATAAACAATCGGCCCTAATACATAACACAAGTTACACACACATTGTTTTGTTTAAAGGTAATTCACTAAACTACTTACCACATTGTCTTAACACTAGTGTTTGTTTATATAATATTGTCTTAGCATCAATATACTCGACATTGTTATAATCACAAGCAGTCAAAATATGTTTTTGAAACCATGCACGACTTACATCAGCATGAAATCAATCGGATTTCAGAAGTGCAAGCTCACTTGGCTTAAGCTTTAAGCTAAGGCTAACCTCATGGTGATCAAGACTTACAATGAAGCAAAACTCACTTATATGTCATGTAATAAGACTACAAGGCTTGAATAAGCTTAGAAATGGTTAAGATGATTCATTAACTAATCGGCATTTGCTTTTGTACAAAGAACACTAATCGGCCACATTGAACTAACACATGTTAATAAGAGCCGAAACATGTGTTGACTATAAGTTGACTTAAAAAGGGTTCAACACATATGTTAAGCAATGTTTTCTCAGAAACCAACCACACATGGTGAATTAATGCTAATATACGGCCCAATTACCCCATGTGAGGCCCAATATAGTCCACCATGGACATTTCATTCCGAAACAACAAAGTATTGGGAACTATATGTTTGTTAGAACATTAACAAGCGTCATATACAACAAAACACACTAAACACAATGGTCTAGAAGTGTCGGGTGAACAATTTGTATGATAAACAACATCCGGATGACTTACCATGTCCATAATGATCATAGGGTATCATTTGTCAGGACGGTGATCGTCTACTAGCTCACTAGACCACACACGACTCAAACAGGTGAGTTTTCTATGGCCCGATTTTACATTTTTACATTTTGGGGGATATACATGCACCAATACTTGTGTCAAATTCAAGTGTGTGTACATTCTAGCATGACTACCATGTGGAACATGAGACATTTGGTTCATGAGCTCACTAGTCCTCGTACATCGTTCACTGTAACCATTAGCTAGACATTTAGCCATGGAACGCTTTAATAGATCTATTGGGTTGACACCCCACTCTTGGTTAGTCGCGCTAACTGGCCACATGCAATAGAGTGTTAGTATTCTACTATACATACATTGTCTTTAGTGTACAATGCACGAGGCACCACAGTCACGAGGTTTGGTTACAGGACTCATGGTTCTCACAGTGATCATTTGCTTAGCTAGCTCATGATTGGTCAAACACGAATGACACGTTCATTTTACGGTACTTTCAAAACCCATAGACTCCCCAACATTATTGTTGACAAAACTCCTTATGCGTGTGTTTCATGTAACTAATGGATGGCCACAGAGGATTGAGGGAAGGGTTCGAGTATGCACACCGTGGTATCACTTTGATGGCTTTTGTTAGCCCCAAAATGTTATGTTTTCAATTTCCATAAGACAATGTTTATGTGCTTCACTATGCTTAATTTTCAATAAGATTATGACAAATTCCATCTTTATGGTGGTACTATTTTGAATAAATGTGTATTGCTTGAACCTTGTGCTTGAAAACTTTTCGATCGTTGCATTCTCGTGTTTCCGCCTAGGCGGGGTGTGACACACCCCCTCTCGTCGCCGTGCCACCTCTCCCAGCCTTATTTTTCCCTCACCTTTTTGGGGCTACATCTTGTGGTTGCACATCCAGAATAACAAAATCTGGAGACGGGGGTGGCATTTGGCTAAGGTTTTCTTCATTTCAGTGTTCGTGGCAAACCCGTCTTCCGTAAGGAACAAGCGCCGGCATGTAACATCCTTCCCATTACGTGTTATCCATTTCGGTTTGTATTTTGAAGGTTTGAAGATTTGTATTGTATTGTTTGTGGTTTTGATTGATTTTGGTGTAAAGAATTGAAATTGTTTTTTTTTTTTTTTATAAACTTCAAAAACTAGCCGTTGCCAACGACTAGTTGGCTAGCAACGGTCACTTTTTGCTTGGCTTGCGTGGGCTCGATCGTGCCATTGTTCACTGAGTTGTGTTGTTGTGCTCGCAAGTCACGTGGATCACATGGTGGCTCGTGCCTAGTCGCTCGCGGCCTTTAAGGGTAAAATCAAGGCCAACCAATCGCCTCCTATGGTTACTGAATGTCCAATCTCAATCACATGTAACGAATATTTTTACAATCTGCTAATAATCTGTATATATATTGCCATTTAACATTGAGCAAACATAAGATAAATCAATTTTTCGATTTGATGTTTGTGATTTTAAGAAATGATTTTTTAATTTGCTATTGCTTATTGATATTTCTTTAGGAATATCAAGAATTCAAGACTCACAAAAGAGATTGGACGATTGGTGAGTGGTATTGCGATTGATATCGCCAATTATCTATTTTCGACTACTAGCTATTACTAATTTACGGGCTTGAAAGGCACTACCAAGCGTAGTTATCGAAGAGGCGCTACTATTGTTCCAATTGCTAATTTCAGGGAGAATGATAAGGATAAGACCGCCCATTTAAACAAACTTTAGCTTACCACCTTAACAAAACAACTATTTATCAACTTCAGATTTCAACTGCTACTATTTTGCTCTTAGCCTGTAAGTGAATTTCACACAAAATAGTTACCGAAAAGACGAATAGCAAAAATTGGTTAGGGAATTTGATCAGTCCTGCTAGACATTTGCTTAGGGAGTTCCAAAGGGTCTCGACTTTATAGTTCCTAAATTGGCAATTTTATTATAATATTAAATTAAATGTAAAATATTATAAGAGTCAATAGTCTTTGTTAGGTTGATTAGGAGAGTCAATAGGTTGACTAGGAGGGTGTCTTCATATGTTACCCATATTTCGCTCCATGTATCTCGCCTATTCATCCCTATAAAAGAGGGACATTGTACAAGGTTATTCAGTCAATACAATCAATACCATTGACATACATGGTATCAGAGCCAACCTAGGCTCTATACTGTTTCCGCTGCACCACCAGAAAAATACAAACCCTAGCCGTCACCGCCTTAGAAAAACCCTAGACAAGGCGGCGAGCTGTCACCGTCGCCCTGTCTGGCCGCTTTTCCCCCTTTTTCCGTTTGCTAGTTTCACTTTTCCATTCCGTTTTAAATAAGTCTCAATTTTTGGTTCTAGGTTCTTGCCATTATAATCAAATCTACTTTCGGAACACCTCCCATCTTATTGATTCCGCTTCTCCGTCATGCCACTCCTTGCCGCCCCGCCGCCGCTGCTTATTGGACTACGGTCCCCCATCGCGCCGCTTGCTGGACTACGATCCGCCGCCGCACCGCTACTTGCCGCCGCCGCCTTGCCGCACTAGAGACCTCATATCGGATAATAGGATCATTAAGTCGTGGATTTTCATTGATGATTATGGATTTCAAGATTATGAGATTATGGCAAAAGTTTTGACCAATATTGAAGACCGTTTATTATTATTGTTTTTTTTTTCTTCTTCTATGTTTTGGTTTTCCCAGTCTGAACTTCTGGTTTCCTTCCGCTTTGACTGCGGGGGAGTATTAGAATATTAAATTAAATGTAAAATACTATAAGAGTCAATGGTCTTTATTAGGTTGATTAGAAGAGTCAATAAGTTGACTAGGAGGGTCAATGGTCTTCATATGTTACCCATATTTCTCTCCATGTATCTCGCCTATTTATCCCTATAAAAAGAGGGACATTGTACAAGGTTATTCGATCAATACAATCAATACCATTGACTTACAAATTTGTTAAAACAATTGACATGCTACAAGTAAGAACATCTTCTCTTTTTTGGTGACTAATCGGTTGAATTTGGGTGATCCGATATGAGAGAAATGGGTGGCTTTTGGTTTAATAGATATGTTGTAATTGTGTGGTAGTTTTCTTTACGGTTTGCCGTATCCCGGGCACCGTCTTAGTGGGCCTTTATATATATATATAAAGTCAGTTATAGTTAAAAAAAAAACATCTTGGCCTAGTTACAAAACAAAAGATAAGCATTCAACGAAGACGATGATATGGTCAAAATTGAAACAGCAATCACATTTATTTGACTGAACTTGCGGAATGTTAGTAATAGTATTTATATTTACGAATGTGTGTTGTATAAACCAAACAACTTTAACAATAAACAAAATCATGGTAATATTGGTATCTCAACAAATATACAAACTAGCTTTATCAACGAAACAAATAAAACTCAGTTTATAATAAGAAATTGGACTCCATTAGATATAAGAACACTCTGGAATCGTAGTGTGTGACCACTTTAACATGTTGAACACATGTTATGACCGCACTAGAACTAAGTGTGTAAGACATGCCTTTGAGAAATCATACACATGGAGATCAATCAAAGCTGTATTTGGTACCACTACTAATCGTACAGTTGAATCATTTCGTCCACAAGCTAGCAAATTTCCAGACAAAATGTTTTCGTCAAAATAGTCGTACAGTTGAATCATTTCATTCACATTTTTGACATATATACACTTTTCCTCCGCTTGGCGCTTTCCCACAATAATTTTTCTTTGTATTTCCATCACAACATTTTCTTACGTGCTAGAGAAAAAAAGCCTTCCTACACAATATTTTCAGGGAAATGATTAGAATATCCATCGTCACTAGTGTTGTTTAAATCGCTCGCTACTTGTTTGAAATTTGCTTGAAAAATGCTTGCTCGATTTTCCGTTCAGTTGTAAACGAGCTAACCGGCTCAATTTGATTTGTAAATGAGTCAAGCACGAGCAAAGGTCCGCTCCACTCGTTTCGACTCGATATAATTTTAATTAGTTTATTATATATATACACACACATTTATTACAATTATATTTATAGTTATACATACTAGTATATTGGGTTTGACTCAATATATGCGTATATTAAATAAAGATATTAGGGATTCCATTAAATTAAAATCAACACATTACAAGTGGACAGCTGGTAAGCGGACAACAAGCTGCGCCGCCACCCCCTTTTGCATAGCAAAACCTACTTTATTAAAATGAAACTTTGGTCTCTGGCTGTCGAGCAATTACTATACATCACCTTTTGCGCCCTATCCAGAAACCGGATGGCTTCGGGGCAAGGCCCCCAAAGGTATCAAAAGCAAAGGGTACGAAGACATGCTGATTTTCCATGCAGGCTTTTTCATGTTTAGCGACTTTCTTAAATTCAGCTTTCATGCTGCTTGCCCTGCTACAAACCTCGAATTCCGAAGCCCCACCAGAGGGGACACCCCAGTGCGGTCAACACACACATGCTTACCTTACGCCCACCCGAACACAAGGACATCCGTTGGCCGTAACGTGAACCGTCCGTCTAACGGGTCTATCTGAAAATTAATTGGGGCTTCTTTCTTAGCTGAGATCCCAGCCTTTCGCAAAACATCCCACAAGGCATCCCTAACTAAGTCATGTCGGTATTTAAAGCCCGGCATTTCCTTACAATGTAGGGCTTGATCCCCAAATTTATCCAAACAAGCTTTCTTACAAATCGGGCACGACTCGTCAACCGGGAACATAGGGATCATAAGTTTGTACTTAAGGATGGCCCGGTATTCGATAGCTGACATATGTTGCCCAAGCCCATCGATCGGGAGGACAGTTAGAAAATCTTGGGCATGTGCCCCCTTGAGCATTCAAACACCGCTTTCTGACGGGGAGTCATACCAAACTTCTCTGCCATATTGTGAAGGGTTTTATGGGTAAATGCACTCGCCAAGGTTTTTTGGGCTTTCTTGGAGGCGGTGTCTTTATCCATGAAACTACCCAGGTCCAAATTAGGAAGAGAGTTGAGAACAATGTCCAGCGCGAGCATGTAATCTGAGTTGATCCGCACCACACCACTGCTCCTTAAGATGTGGTCTTGCAACTTCCAAGACTGCACCCTCGAGGCAACAAATGCATACGCAGCTGCATCCTCTACCGAAGAGAGCCCATGACCTCCCGACCGTATCTACAAGGACACCACCTGCGTATATACAATTATATTTATAGTTACTGGCTCAGTCTACCCAATGATAACCTAACACTAAGTTTAATTGTAAAACCATAAGTCGTGAAAAGACATGTTTGACTTCCTATTCCAATTAATTGTCCGCCATCAATCGTCTCCCGCTATCAACCTACACTACAATGTGATAATCATTCTGTGTAGCATGCTCATTACCTCACTGGCCTCAACCTGAGCCTCATTCTCGAACAACCGGACCTCAGACTTAGTTTTATCCTCGGACGATCGAACCTCAGCCATAACTAGGCAGCGAGAACATTAAAGGAAACATCTCAAATTTATGGTTGTCTGAAAAACTCGCCTCTCATCGCTCACTCGATGCTCGCTCAAAAATATGTGCGCTTGGTTTCCGACTCGGTTCTAAACGATTCGATCGGCTCAGTTCGGTTTGTAAATAAGCCAAGCACGAGCAAAGGCCCGCTCGGTTCGGATCGGCTCATGAACAACCCTAATCTTCACCAAACATAAAAGCAAAATAGGCAATAATTTTTATATTTGTTTAGAAATCTCTAAACAACCACTCAGAGTGTGACAAATAAGTAGAGTCAGCACCTGCACAACCAGGCGTCACCTGGAACACGCAAGGCGTATGACCCTAGCCCTATAAATACCCCAAGTGTTGAATAATTTGTAACTTTTGCCAATCTTAACAAGGTGCTGCCCAATTAAGTATGTGTTTTTGTGTGTGTGCTCTCTATCACTTTCATATTCTACTAACTCATTAATAAACACCTATAACGACTAACTGGATCGTTGATTCCGACTTCGATCCGTTACGGGCGCGATACTAATTTCCTGTCAATCCTACAAGTGGTATCAGTGCTGAGGCTCATATCACGCTTGTTATTATAGTGAGTAGCATCAGATCTTAAAGGTTTTAAGCAATTGTTCATTGAAATCTCATTTTTTACCCGTTTGGTGCATAAACATGGTTTTTAGAGATTTTTTAGTGTGTTTAATGTTTTGATTATTGATTTGATTGTAGAATTGTGTTTAGAAACTATTTTTGATCATATCTAAATCAAATTTTCATCGAAACGGATCAGATCTGAGAATTTTTAGATAAATTTCAAGTATGTGTTCATCATGGTTTTTGGCTTGAAATCCTTATCATGAAATGTTTTTGATGATTTGATGGTTCTTTTATGTTACAACGTTGTTTTGGAAACTTATTGAATCAAAATTGAGTGTTACACAACGTTAAATTGAATCAGATCTGAGTTTTTGCATAAAACCCATAAGTTTTGTGTTCTTCATAGTTTTTAATAATTTAGGATTATAATTGTTGTTTTTGGATCAATTTTGGCATTGGAACCTTGTTAGGAATCATAACCCTCACATAAACTATACATCTGATCATCCAAATACCAATTTTCACCAAAAATCATCGTATCCAACATGAAAAACACTCATACTTGTGAACTGCTGTCATACGCCTGATCCTCTCACACGTATCACACTCACACGCCTATTCTTTCACACGTACAATCCTCATAAGCCTAAAAAGTTACACGCATCACTTGTCATACGTGTGGGATATCATACGTGTCAATCTCATACGTGTACCTTTCATAAGCCTTCATTATCATACGCCTGTTTTTGTCATACGTGTCCACCAGTCATACGTGTGCTAGTGATACGTGTCAGTTTGTTATACATGTGTTAAAACATCTTCATACGTGTGTTAAAACCCTTCATACGTGTGTTATTTCTGTCATACGTGTGAACACATGTGTTAGTCAAATTTTGACCAGTTTCGAGTTTGACTTTGTCTGTTTTTCTTCCAAATCACCATTTATACATCTGATATCATTTCAATCATCATGAGTTGAAACTACCTCACCCCAGTTATCCGTCCCGAGCATATTAATCAATAACCAACCCCTCAAGTCCAACATCCTTACGTTGTTGCTAATGCTATGAACCATCCCCGGCACGCGAACGCTGTTACACCTTACTGTCCATTTTCTTCCCACCTCAGCAGCAAATACTCATGTTGTCAATTTCATAGGCCATGGTTTCAGCTACAAGCCAAGTTTAGGGCATACATTAAATGATGAAGAGCGATAATGAAACGGGTAGCAGCAACAAGGCTACCAAGATGGAACATCTAAATGAATATCCATCTTGGAATGGGAGAATACAGAGGCATATCGAAGGGATAGATGCAGAAATTTGGTACCGGGTAGAACATCCGCTGGTCAGAACATTACAGGAGAACTTAAACATACCGGTAGATATCTCACATACGAGCGATGACGAGAAGAAGAATTACAAGAATAAGAGAAATGCGTTCTCCATTCTAACACAGGCATTACCAAAGGACATCTTGCATCAGTATGATGTATGCGAGAATGCTTATGATCTATGGGCATTTTGAAGTAGAGATGTGAAAGAGATGAAAGGAAGTTCAAGATAAGGCAGGATCAGCTGAAGAAAGAATTTGAAGCCTTTAGCTATATTGGACAAGAGACACTCAGAGACATGCAAAATAGTTAGTGTAATATGTGTAATATGTAAAATCACAAAGCACAACGCACAATGAACGTACGGGTGCAAAAGCAAGTATGGGTGTTTAAAAAAATCCGAATCTGAAATATCCGAAAATCCGTATCCGTAGTTTTTTTATTTTTTATTTATTTATTTTTTCTATCAACTAATAATAATCTTCCATTAAAACAAAATACAAAAGTTACATCACAATAGAAGGTACACGGGCAACAAGCTGCGCCGCCACCCCTTTTTGAATTGCGAACCCTAGTTTACCAAAGACAAATCCTTGCCCCCTGGAGATGAACTATTGTTGTGGACTACCCGTTGGACCCATTGTATCCGTATTATCCGAAATTTTAGATAATCCGATTTTCGGATATGATAATCCGAAATTTCGGATTCAGATTCGGATCCTATTTTAAAAAGAATTCGGATAATCGGATTATCCGAATCCGAAATATTAAAATATATCTATATTATATATAATATTATTTATATTTATACTATATATTTAATCAATTCCCAGTTAACCCTAACATTAAACTAACATAATACGTCTTTATCGAATCCAAAATATATATATTGAATTTTCGTTTTAAGCAGGTTCGGTTTTAGACTTTTAGCATAAGAGGAAGGATTTTTTTTTAAGTTTCGGATTATCCGTTGGATTATCCGAATCCGGATCCGAAATTTCGGATCCGGATCCCAATATCGACCATCCGAAATTTCGGAATTATCCAATTTTCGGATATAATCCGACTTTGAAGACCCCTATAAGCAAGCGATGGATCTGTTGTAACCTGCTTAATGAGTAAAAGCAAGTTTAATTAAGAAAAAAGTGAAAAGATTACACAATGAAATAAATACACACGCTTTTTCTAAATTTCAAGTCATTGTTTTTCCTTGTGTTTTGTTTGTTCTAGTACATTGTTTTTTTTTTTTTTTTTTTTGAATGATGTATAGCTGCTGAGAACCTTTTTTAAAAGCTTAGAAATCTAAAACCTTTTTAAAAGGAACGGATCAATTTGTAATCAGATTCCAATTCAATCAATACATATTTAAGAATCATGATTTTCATTCTGCATAAGGCAACAGCTATTAACTCATATTCACTGTTTAATTCATTTGAGTGTATGAGTAGTGTATGCTACGAGGTCCTCTAAAGAGGATATGTAGAAACTGTAATTAATTAATTTGAGTGTATGAGTAGAGTATCCTGTCCATCTATATCTATATATATATATATATATATATATATATAGGATAGAGATAATTTGGAAACTCTAATGAGATGGAGAAACTATGGAAACCCATTTGTGGCCTTAGATGTATGGCAATCAATGGTCCAGATTTCACATCTAATATTTTAATAATAAAGTTTGCTTGTTATTTATATTCTAATTCGTTGGAGGGCATTATCGTCCAAGTAAAAAATCAAAAGGGTGCATCTTGGGAAGGAGAATACATGCAAGTACTCTTTTGACGTGACAAAACCGTCAAAAGATATCTTCATCCTCTCTCTCATTAATCTTCAGTGACAAAAACACAATCTCCCCTAAAACACAATCATCTCTCATCCATTTTCTCTCATTTCTATTAAGAACACGGTGATTTCCCCCCAAATTATTATCCGATTTGTTATGCAGAATTGAGGTTAGTGATCAATACTCCAATTTTTTATAAGTGTAACTACTACCAATCTGTCCATGTATTAATGTTTTGGTTTTCTATTTTTTTTTTTTTTTTTTTTTTTTTTTTTTTTGCAGATCTTATACGTTAGGGTTACAAAAAATGAGGCAAAGTTTGAAGGCTTTGAAATCGTCGAAAAAAGTGGATGCAAGGGCTAAGGGTTATAGCAGGTATTCTTGAAACTTTGCTTTTGTAGGGGTTAGTTGGTTTAACTTGTTATAAATAAGAAAATTGTGTAATCTATTGTTTAAAAGAGAAAAATGGTGTAAAGACTTACATTTATTGTGAAGTTTATGTGTGTAGATGATGAATTCTAAGGGGTTTTTTTGAAATAATGTATGGAAACACATTTTTATTTTTTCTTTTTTTTTATTATGCTTAAAAGAGAAGGGTTGAAAAATGAGAAAAAGATAATTGTTAGGAGAACAAAACATGGTTTGAAACTATGTTTAGTTTAATTAATTTATTCTTTTTTTAATAATCTTGGTACATGCTTAATGGTTTTTTAAAAAAAAAGTTGTAATATACTGTTTAAGAAAAAAAAAAGAAGATTTGAAACTGTAGTTACTTTATTTAAATTCCTTCTTTTTTTTATATAATTGGGGTATATGCTACTGGTTTTGTTAAAAAAGGTTTTATTAAGTTCAACAGAATAGCATGAAAAAAAAATGGAAAAAATGGTAGTTATAATCAAATAGTTACATATATTATGTAAGTGTAACCCTGTTAAGGGGATTTTCAACAAGTAGCATGACAAGAAAAATTGGAAAAAAAGTTAGTTATATACGATTTGTTACAAAAATGATACAGATGTAACACTGTTAAGATTTTTTCAGGAATCTGACGGGGAGCGGAAGGTTTGCGCGAGGTATTCCTGTTGGTCTGAACACTGTACAAGTTAAATGAAAAAATGTCAAACTTTTATAAAACTAATTCACATTTCAAATTATTATGGTTCAGGCCGGAAAAGCCCTCGTATTGCACGAAATAAGTTAAAAAGGTTTAAAAACACAATAGAGACTGCCATAGTTGTTGATCATGAGGATGAAACCAACAATGAAAGGAACGACGGTCCACGGAGGCGGAGGAAGTTAATAGGTAACATGAATTCGCTTATGAAAAAATATCTTAAAAAAAACTTTGAACATAATAATGCTACGTAATACAAAATCTGTTTTAATGTTATATGATTATTAATGCAGGATATGACGATGATGAATCACCTACGAATGAAACAACGGACTGCAAAATAATTTCCGGAATAAAGCTTAAAAACAAAGGTAGCGAGTTTTATATTGTTGATTGAGTATAAAAATGCCTTGATTATTATAGGGTAATTCTGATCAAAAAAATCAATATTGTAACTAAATTTAGAAAGAGTCTCCGAAGACAGAACATCGGATTGCAAGATATTATCATCGTGGAAAGGGAAGAAAGGTTCGTAATGTTAAATAGTCTTCTTAATTAGACTGGAATTATATACATGTATATACAAAAGGTATTTTTTTTATTTTGGAACGTATCTAAACTAACCATAATACAACAACAGAAAAAAATCCAAGTGTCGTGAAGTTCCATATAGGAAGCTCAGAAAAAAAATGTATGGAGTGAAAATTTTAGTAAAGTAAATACAAAATAATATTGGATCAAAAAAAAGTTTTGCATAAAACAAAAAAAGATTAAAAAAAATGTATATGAACAGGTAAGAAGATGAAAACTGCAGAAAATGAGGATATGGAAGGAACTTGTGTGGCTGACAAAGGGATAGAAAGCTCCGGCAAAAAGAAGATTAAAGGTACGGATTATAGGTTATGGATATTATTTTACTTTTTAAAATGTACAAACTATACAACATAAAAAGGTGAATTAAATGAAGCATTTTGGCATTTATATTTTTTTTTCTTTGGTATGGACAGGAATGAAAAAGAAAACAGGGGATACTGAAGGTATGGAACAAGATGAACGTGTGGATAAACGAATGGTAAAGAAGAGGAAAAGACAGACAAGTGAGCCACAAAGAGGATCGGGTATTATGGAAGAAAACGCAGGCGATGGGGATGTTGTGGGAAAAAGAAACGACTGGTTTGGAATAAGGACCCGTTCGTCGCCTTTGCAGTTTTTTAAAGGGATAAGTAGATTGCAGGATGAGCAGAAAAGGGCGGTTAGACGTATGGGCTTTGGAAAATTAATAAAGTTCAAGGTGGATGGTATACCGGCGAAATTGGCGCATTACGTGGTGGATAGATTTAAACCCAAAAAAATGGAGATACGGGTGCCAAGTGGGAGAATAAAGGTAGATAAAGAATCTATTTTTAAATTACTTGGAATACCAAATGTGGGGTTAAAGATAAGTGATATGGAGGAATTAGATGAGATGGAACCAGAGATAGCAGAGTGGAAAGATAGATATCCAGGACGTTTTGTCGCCCCAACATCGATAGTCAAAAATATACAAAGTGCCGAAGATGAGGACACTTTTAATTTCAGGATGGATTTCTTAATGTTGTTCCTTGCAATCATGGTGGAATGCCATCAGCAAGGTAGATGTAGGTTGAAGATCTTAAAGAAGTTGAAAGCTGATATGGATTTCAAAAACATAGATTGGTGTGATTACGTACTCGAAGGGATGAAAAAATGCAAAAGAAAGTGGCGAAGGTGTGACAGCAGCAAAACATTCACGGGGCCACTTACCATTTTAACGGTATGTTTTTTCGGTACTTTTTACGTATATTACAGTTGATAAAACTTTCAAAGTTAATATTATAACCAAAAAATGAACATTTGGGGGGGGGGGGGGGATGATTACATACTTTGTGACTGCCTACTGTAATATGAGCAAAAAAACAAGACTTTTGGGTTCTGTTTTGACTGATTAACATACTGGAAAACATTGAAAAAAGGTGATGCAATTTGTATGAGTTTGATGTGATGAAAAAAAAAATGATATGTTTCGAATTGACACGATGCAGTTACTTTATGTCGAAAGTATTGGGTGCCAAGGGATGAAGTTGGATAAAGCGTTGACACCAATAGAATATTGGGACAAAAATAAGTTGAAAAGAAGAGAAACTTTAGATATCAAAGGAGGGGGGTTCGGAACAGGAAAATATGTGCGATTCCTAAAAAATAGAAAATCGGCTGTTGAGGAGCCTGATGATAATGTTGAGCAGTTTGTGCTTTCGGTAAGTCATCTTTAAAAACAGCGTATAAATTATTCATACTGTAACATTTTGGTATTCTTAACACTTACAAAAAACTTTAAAAAATACAGGAGAGTATAGCGGAGCTGGGAAGCTTAATTGATTCAGTTGTTAAGAGCAAGTCGAAAATTGAAAAAAAGCTGACAGAGGTTTACGATAATGCACCAGAGAATGAAGATGTGTTGTCGATGGTTGCAAGGTATAATTCGGTATTCGAGGTTGGTTTCAAAAAAACACGGCAGGAGGAAGTTGTAGGTACTAATGTCGGAAGTCATATAACTAATGTCGGAAGTCATATAAGAGAGGTCATAAGCGGTTTAGCCAATGAATTGAACGTTCATGATATGGACAATGAAGGTACTAAATTATACATGGCCTACATGTAACCTATTTGTTAGTCGTAGCATACGTAAAGTTATGTATAAAATTTTTTTAGTGTGTTACTTAAAAAAGCATTAAATGTAGATCGGTATTCAAGTGAAAGTGATGACATGGACTCCATGGATGAAGGAAACTGCGGTGGCAACGTTGATGAGATAAGGGATGCCGATAAAGGTAAGCGCAATACGTTGTTAGGATAGATGTGCATATGTTTTTAAATGTGTATAAAAAATACTACTAAAGTCTATATGTGCATTTTTATGTCAAAACAAAAACAGGGCATAACTATGGTGCTGAGAATCTGCATGCAAGTGGACAGCCTAAAATGCTTGTACATGAATTATCAAAAGACAAAACTTGTCAAAACATGGAGGAAGAAGCGGACAAAACCGGTGATGGGCAAGAAAAAGGTACATGCTTGTTACCCTCGTTTTGTGTTAAAAAAATGTGATTTGTTTAATAAAAGCCTGATTGTTGTGATAACTAGGAGGTAATAAAACAAGACAAAAAGGTAGCGGTAGTGTTGGGGGGGATACGAGCATTAAACTTTGTCCGAGCGACAGTGGATTTAAAGAAAAAAAAGGCGAAGCAGGTAAAAATTAATTGTACATATATAAATATATATAAATGAAAGTTCTACATTAAAAAAATTGGAGAAAAAAAAATAATCATTTGTTGATTTGGTTATCTAAGACAAACAAGGACATAGTGAAGCGAGGGAAAAGTTATCCAGGACTGTGGCGCAGACAATTGTTCGAAAAGACAAGAGTCATGAGGTGGTGAAAAAGTTACAAGTTAAAGAAAGGATGGAGTCCGATGGTGCAGGGAATGATACAGATAACAGAGAAGGTGTGTTTCTGCCTACGGTTATTTAACAAATTCAGATTGTAGGGGTATAAAAAAAAAACTAACCAAAATGTTGTAATAAATAAATAGGTTGTGTTAATGAGATGCCAAAAGGGACTACCGCTATTGACGACATTCCAAGCTTCAGCCTGGGTGTACGCCAAAAAGAAGTGGATAAATCAGGTTAGTGTTAGTAATTATATTATAACTGCTATGTGTATGATGATAAAGAAGTTGTAGACTATTACGTAAGTAAAAACGCTGTTTTTTGAGATGTATGTATATGACATAGTACACACGGAAACTGAACAGACTAACGAATACTATGGAAATTAAACATAAAAATTGTTTCTGGTGTGCAGGATCATTATATACCGACAAGTGTGAGTCTCTAGGAGTGGGGTTTAGTGTTAGCGAAGGCGTGCAAGCTGACGTAACAGTCGGAATTACTGATGACAGCAACAAACTATTAAAGGAACCAAAATCACAAGAAAAAGGTAAGTATGCTTTTTGGTAATTGTTAGGTAGGATTATGCAAAGTGCTTTGATAACTAAAACTTAAGGCTACATTATTACTTAAATAGGTGATAAAAAATCTATGGTCCAAGGAAGCAATGATGTTGATGACTGCCCAACCTTTAGCCTTGGATTAAGTCAATTAGAAAAAAAAACCATAGTTGCTGATTCAGGTAAATCCCGTCGATCACGTTACATAATATAATAGACTTATGCAGTTACATATGTAAAAAATGTATAAAAAATAAAAATCATATGTAAAACATACTAAGAACAAAAAAAATTTTGCTAACGTTAACCAGGTGCCAAAAGTGGTAATGCGGAAAGAGCCGGTCTTTTCCAATTCATACCGACTTACATGTTTGAAAAAGACCACAACAAAAAAGTGTCGGAGCAAACGAGCAATGTGAATGAAACAACAAAAAAGGCATCCAAAGGTATGTAAAAAACAACTTTCATAAACAAAAAGTGTAAAATGTTTTTTGATATTTATTATTTTCAGGAATGAAAGGGAAAAATGTCATCGGTCTTAGTGAAACAGAAGTGGTTGAGAATGTAACAGATTGTGCATTCCCGACATTTGATCTAGGTTTGACACCGTCTGAAGATAAGTCGTCTAAGGAAATATCAGAAGGTAAAGCTCAAAAGATTTTCTATACATATAACCGGAAAAAAAAGTGTTTCTTATGGTGTTTGTAAATATATTAAAATGGATAGACATTTGTCTGTGAATGATCAGGTGACCATGCGGGCCTAGAGGCAGCGAAATTGAAGTGTCGGTTATTGGCCGAAGAAGCTGCGAGGAAGCGAGATATTTGTATATCAATGATGGAAAAGGCTAGAAGGAACCCATTGGCAGAGAAGACTGTGAGACGTGTAGACATAACGTCGAATGTTACGAAAGAGGAAGATGATGTTTGGAACTTTATTTTCAACAGCCAGGAGGTTGACGCTGCAGATGGAAACCAAGGGAAATCAAAGCTTAAAGGGGAAATGTAAGTTTGAGCTAAGCTTTACCAAAAAAAAATAAAAAAATCTCCTAGTTTAATTCAACAATGTATTTAAATAAAAAATCTCTTTTAATGATTGTGTACGTTTAAATACAGGAAGGTGGACACAGTTGGGGGAGGTAGCAAATCTTCGAGCGAGGGACAGGGATCAGACAGCAATCCAGAATGGTAAGTCATAAAAATGTAAAACAAAAAATATATCATTATTATATAGGCGTACTTGAGTGTGTGTGGATTACCACGTTAATGTTTTAGTATTTATTATAAACGTTTAATCGAAAATGTGTAGGGAGGTATTGTTTAGGAGTGCATACGGTGTGGAAGCTAACAGATCAGTGTTTAAAAGCTTAGCGGCAAAAACACGAGTTATAGATGAGGTCATAAATTGTTGGGTGGAGGTCTTGAACTTTGAAGAAAGGTACAAAGAAGCAGGATCAGTAAGTAGGCTGTTTGTGGGTACCAAGGCAATTGTAAGTAAAAAAAAAGGCTGCTTTCCTTTGAGAATGTTATAGTTGTAATTTTTGGAATTTGAACAAATGACACATTAGTAACATATTCTTATATACTAATAGATTGACTGGATGCTGAATGCGGAAGACACCACCGAGGAGCAGAGAATGGACAAATTTACCAAAAACATGAGGGCAGCTGTGTACGGGGACGACAACCTGGTGGGGCTACAATCTTTTGGATTAGTTTTCTTCCCAATAGTTGAATTTGAGCATTACTACGTGATCGTGTTTGACTTGGAGAATGCGATAATTAAAGTGATTGATAATTGGGGGGACGTGTACCCGTTGGTTCGCTTAATTGACCACCAGGATTACTTTTCAAAGGACTCCGCCTTCAAAGTGGTAAGCAATGTGTTCTTAGCCTATCTATTTTTTCTGTGATAATATTCACACTATTGATAAAATAAAAATGGAAAATGATTTGCAGAAGCATTTGTTTGTAAAGTACCTTCATCAAGTGAACCATCCGAAAAAAGACGAAATGGCAGTGGCGCCTATCACTAAAGAAAGCATTGGGTGGACAACAAAAACGAATTTGCACGACTGCGGAGTTTTTGTGATGCGCCATATGGAGAAATATATGGGGCCGGGCAAACCATTTGATTGCGGCTTTAGTCGGAATGGTCAAAAGAAATTAGCGGAGCTGCGGAAGCTGAGAACAAAGTACGCTGCGCATATGTTGCTGTCGGATGCAAATGTTTTGAAAGATAAAATTGCAGCTACATGAAAGTGGTTAGTAGTACTGTTTATTTGGTGGTAAAAATGTTTCAGTAATGTTGAATGTGTGTGCACTTAAAAAACTACTTAGTCTTTGTTTTGTGAATCTAATGAACTAGTCTAATGCTACTGCAAATGTAACTGAGTTACAAAAGGAAAAGCAGTATTTTGGAAAGCACAAAAAAAATATGTGCGTTATGAAATCAGGCTGCTTTATGAATCCTACTGCCTTTTCTTATTTTCTTTTAATAAATATTTTATAATAAATATTGTTTTTGTTTGTTTGTTGATTTACTTTTGTGATTAAAAAAAGTATTTTTTTAGACACAAAAAGATGTGTGTCAGAACATGTAGGGAAAAAAGTTGAAAGTGACACTTTCATAGAAAGGTTGGGTAACTTTAAATGCAGATTAGGCCCCACGCAAACCAAACCCCCTTATACTTATTTATCATGTAATAAATAACATTAACCCTCAACCACCCCAAAAAACTCTATAAATTTACAAGACAAATACATATCTCTATAATCAAATTGTAAAAACAAAAACATGAAATCAACACCAAGCACACCTCCTGAAGTTGAACTTCGGGGAAGAAACTTCGCTCCAATCAATTATTACCTTCGACCTAGAAACAACCATCATGTCCAAGGTCACGAACAAGTGCGACCTTTTGCACCCGTTAACATCCAGCCTGACCCGTTGCCCTTGCCGGCTGCTGTAGAAGACAATCAACAACATCAAGTTGTAAATGGAAATGTGGTTGAGGAGAATGACCTCGAACATCATGAAGTTGTTGACGACGTTACACAAGGTAATGTTGACGATGAATTAGATTGGAATTTGGCTTATGAACTGCTATATCCGCAAGTAAACAATCAAGATGACGTAGATGCCACATCCGAAGGACATCACGTAGAGTCACGTGAAGATAACACACTGTCAAGTACTTTTCGTCCGACTATGGTTACCCCAGAATGGGCAAAGGGGTATGAAACGGATCCTGGTGCTGAGTATGTGGATTGGTCTGATGGCGAAAATACTAGAAAAATGGAGTGGGAATGGGCAATGCATGACCCATGGGAGGATGAGCGGGGTACGGATTCTGATTGTTCCTTTGATTCGATTTTCAGTTACTAGGTGTTTTTAATGTGTTATGTACGTCTGCTTATGTTTCATTTCCTTTTTGGGGATTAAACCTATATTAATGTTATTGTGTGTTGTTGTCATGTAACATGAAATTTAGTAAACAAAAAACATCAAGTGAAAAAAAATGAATAAAAAATGTAACAAGAGGGAGTAAAAGTAAAAATAGAAAAGGTGAAAAATATTATGGGTGTGTGTGTGTGTGGGGGGGGGGGAGTTAACATTGCTATGTAATAGTAAAAAACAAATGGAATAGTAAGTGTAAAAATGTAGTAGTAGGTGGTGGGAAGTGGAAGTTTACATTACTAGTTAAATGTAACAAAATTTTATTCGCAAAGATAAAAAAGGATAGGTAGTAGTAGCAGAAGGAAATGTATAAGGCAATAGAAAATCAGGAAAAGCAATGTGATTTATTATGACTAAATAGAATAAAAAAAAAACATTTCTTCAACTTTCACAAAAATAAAAAAAAGAGAAAAAAAACTTGGAAGAAATAAAGGTATGACAAGACAACATTATTGTGTGATTTAAAAAACAAGAAATGTAGGTAACTATGTTATAAAAAAAATATATTTTAAAAGTATAATATGTTACATTGAAAAACATAAAAAAAAAGGGTTGATATCTAGACATCCTGGATATCTATATTATATAATTTTATTATTGGGAAAATGTGTATGAAAAAGATTTGACTTGCATAAAAAAAATACACTGGTACTTTATGTAACAGCTTTATGTGACATAAAAGCAACCTTAGCCAACAAAAGGATTTTTGCAAACTTATGTCTTTATGTGTGTGTCAAACAATCTACAAATATGATTCTCCTTCTGATATAAGATCTTTTGCCTAATTTTTTTGAAATCATGGAATCAAAGATAAAAATTGTTACAAAAAAAAAAGGTATATAAGAAAACAAAAATTTTACAATAAATCGGAAATGTAAAAATGAATTATTTATACATGTTTTCAATATATTTGATAGATTAAAAAAAAGTAAATTTATTGTATCCTAAAAGGCCATACATTAAAACTATGAAAAACAAGATAGAAGTGTGTATACTATATGATGACTAGACACATGATGTGACAACACATAAAAAACAAATATATAGGGATTCTTTTTGAAAACCACCCACGTGAATGCATATACTTCATTAAATGAAGTTCACCTACTTACTTTTAGTCACATGTTTTCGAAAAAATGGAAAAAAAGGTTTATAAATAATTGGGTATGGGGAGGGTGTTGCTAAATTGATTCTCTCCATTTATTAAGACAAAGACATAACAGAAAAAAGATATAGCTTCATTGAGATGTGTCATTTTTGTTTAAAAAGCAGTTGTCAAAAATTCAGTTAAAAGCCTCTTGTGAAGAGTTTATATACAAATGTAAAAGGATTGATACACGATTGTATTATTCTGAAAATTCATTTGGGCACATCTCGATTTTTAATGTGTGTTTGTGTAAAAAGTAATTGAAACTGATATTGGGGGATCTTTGCGAATAACCCAATAGTATGCTTTAACAAAAAATATTAAGATACCTAATAACATAAAATAATTGAAACTGATATTGGGGACATAACATAATTTATAAAGATATGTAATAACATAAGAAAAAAACAATTTAGAGTTATAACAAAAAGCATAAGATAAAATACCAGACTATACTGAGCCCAAAACCGAGCACATACAAAAGCGATCATACAGTATCAAAATGTTACATACGTAACATACTGAGTAGCAAAAATGTTACAGACGTAACATACTGAGTAGCAAAATGTTACAGACGTAACATACTGAGTAGCAAGCTATATAACAGCTTTCAGAAATTATAACAAAACATTCCGAAATTAGATAGATGGCTCAGTAAATAGTCGAGATAAGTACACCTAAGTGGCTGCAGATGGGGTCTGGGTTTGGGAGCTACCGCCGGAAGCGTTAGCACCACCATTTGACATCTTCCTGCAGTTACGAGAGTCGTGGTTTATTACGTATTGCATGCACGTGCGACAGAGCCTTGGAGCTTTCGGGGGCTTGGCGGCCTTCGTTTCAGCGATAACAGATTTCAGGCGACGATTCCTTCCACAACCTTTAGTACGAACAACCTCGGGATTGCTACATGAGATCTCAACATCCATTGGTTGGCCAACCAACTCTTCCACAACAGCCTCATTTGACTCGATAACAGGCGCTTCAATAGACCTATGATCAACAAGGTTAATTTTTATATCTTTCAATCGCTGAACCAAGTTAGAGAGCAAATCCGTGTCAGTCCGGACAACGTCAACACATTCAGTAACCAACTCCAAAATCTGGTTGCGCAAAACAGCTTGTGGGGAGTGGTCGACACCGTAACGATTCTCAATAGAAAAAACACGCTTTGGCAGTGCATCGCGTAGCCACCTATCAGTAACATACATGGCTGGAATTTTTTGGACATTCTTAACCCGATAAACACAAAACACATGACGGCACAAATAGCCAATACGGATGAATCCACGACAAGAACACTCAGCAGACGAATCAAGCGGGTTAAACTTGACCTGTCAAACAAATAAATAAGTTTATAGAAAAAAATAAGGAACAAGTTTACAGATTGGTTAGACATATTAAATTAATTGGATACGTATGGACAGGATATACAAAAAAAATACCTCAAACACATTAACATAACCATTCATCCGATCTAGGTGAGTGACTGAAAAAACCAACAACTCATCGACAGTCTTTGTGTTTGAGACATAACAAGATTCTTTTCCCTTTGCAATCTCTTTGAGTACTTCCAGAAAAATCGGTTGCGTATACAACTCAAAGGCATGTCTCTCAATAGTTAAACCGGTAGTGTCTGGAAATTGTGTAGTAGAGGTTTTATACTCAGCCATCCTTTGCCGATAACGCTGTGCATCAATTCTGGTTTCATAACACAACATAAACTGGACTAGCGTATTAGCGCTTGTAGAATTAACTTTGAAAGAGGCATTCGAGCTCTCACAACGGGACGTAGTTTTCATTAAGCAACACATGGGGATCTCACGAAAGTAAGCCGGTACCCAACGATCCCTAATATCGTACATTTCCTTTAACCAAGAGTGGTCTTCCAAACCAAAATTAGCCAATAGCTCTTGCCAACGACTCTCGAAGGTAGACGGCTTGATGTAAACATTCCATACCAAACGGTGGATGCATTGATGGAAGTTGGTGTTTTGTAACAACTCGCCAGTCATCTGCATACATGGAAAATTATAAAAGAAAAAAATGAATAGAAGCAAACATTAACAAATAGCAAAAAAAGACATTCAACAAAAGGTAAAATAAAAATTATGTAGAGAGCAAAGTACCTTGACAGGTAACTTCTTCATAATATGCCACATGCAAAGGCGGTGGCGAGATTCAGTAAAGACTTGAAGAATGGCTTGCCTCATCGCCGGGTCTTGATCGGTTAAAACTAATGCTGGTTGCTTTTCATGAGCTTTCAGAAATGATTGGAGCAACCATTTGTATGAGTCAATGGTTTCACTAAAAATCAGCCCAGCACCAAAAGTTACACACTGTTTGTTGTAATCCACACCAGTAAAAGGAACGAAGATCATATTGTACCTGAAAAAAACAAATAACAGCGTGCACGAACAAAAATAGGTAACTTATGTCACTTATGTAACAACAAAGAATGCACAAAAATACTTACTTATTGGTTTGATAAGTTGCATCAAATGCAACAACGTCACCAAAAACTTTGTAATTCAGCTTCGAGATCTCATCAGCCCAAAAAATAGATGTAAGTTGACCATTTTGCACAACGAAATCATAAAAGAATTCTGGTAAACTATCAAAGCGATCACGCAAACGATCAAGCACTAACTGAGAATCTCTTTCACCGATGAAAATTCTCATTTTTTGACAGAAGTTTTTGAAGTCAACTGGTGTGCCGTGCACATTATGATGACCACCCTTCATGGTAACGTAACAGCTGTGGGCTCTGACGGGGCCAATCTTGTTCAAACTCATCTGATGAATGAACTGCTTGGCAGCAAAGCTAAGCTTACGACCAGATTTTGTAAGGTCGCGGTTATATGTGTCAACAAGAAGATGGTTATGGTTCTCTACGAACTTCTGAACAACATAGCAGCCTTTTTGTTTGCATAAAATTACACAGATGTGTGCATCACAGTCAGTGAGTGTAAAAGTACTTTGACGAGCCTTCAGCGTATCGTCCACCAAGGAGTCAAACGTACGCTTCATTTGAGGTTTCCCAGCTTTGTTACACCGGAAATACTTATGTGTGACAACACCGTTCCATACTTTCGCTTGGTTTTTCCTAACTGAAAAACCAGCTTGCTCGGCATAAGACGCATACAACGTATACGCATCATCCAAACGGTCAAATGAACGCCCAACAACAGGCTTATCCTCCAAAGCAACATTGGGAGTCCAGAGCCTAGTTCCATTAGGCGTTTGAAAAACAAGAGCAATGGGCTGATTGGTTGCTATAAAAAAAAATAAGTGGGTGAAAATAATTGAAACATGGTGGGTGAATGAAAAATAAAAACAACAAACAAAAAGACATAAGTAACAGAAATTTAAAAAAAGAATCAAGTAAGTACAAACATAAAAATCTTACATATGTATGAGAAACAAAAAACATAAGTAACAAAAAACATATGTCACTTATGTACCAAAAAAAAAAATGTTCCTTACATAATAAAAAAGTTTTTAGTGGATAAATGAAAAATAAAAACAAAAGACAAAAAGACATAAGTAACAAATTTTAAAAAAAGAATCAAGTAAGTACAAACATAAAATTCTTACATATGTATGAGAAACAAAAAACATAAGTAACAAAAACATATGTCACATATGTACAAAAAAAAAACAAAGTTCCTTACGTATGGTTGTCATCGTTTTTAGTATGTAACTTAAGACCATCCGGTGTGGGGGGCGGCATAGGAGAGGCATGGCTATGCCGGCCCTCGCTACACCACCCCCCTGGGGCGGCATGGGCTTGGGGGCGGCAAGAGAGGCATTATTTTGCCGATGATGCCGGGGCTACCCTTCTTGGGAATCGAGTTTTATAAAAAAAAAAAATCTACGTGGTGGCCCGGCAAAGAAGCAAGGGGCGGCAACCACACCTAATGGTCTAAGTAACCAAAAAAATAAAAAATCCAATAATATATATTTTACAAAAGACAAAAAAGACATAAGTAAAATTCTTACATATTTTTTTTATTTAACAGAAAACATAAGTAAAAGAAAAATTGTACGTAACTTAAGTAACAAAAAATATAAAATATTCAATGATATATTTTTTTACAACAAAAAAAACTTAACACTTAATATAAGAAAACAAAATCTTTGCCTCATTAAATAACATTCTTTAGTAATACAAAAGTATAACAAGGGGTAAAAAAAGCCTCAATCTATTAGTAAATAAAAAAAAGTTCTTTGCCTCATTAATAACATTGTAACAAAAAAGGTTGATATACAACTTTTCACTTAATATAAGAAAACAAATAAAATCTGCCATACTTCTTTTTAATGTTTTTTATTCACAAAATATGATAATTAACTACTATGATTAGCTATAGAAGTACAATTATTTTGAGTTAAAACAAAATAAGTAAAGTTTGGGTGAAAGCTTGTTTAAAAAAGTTGTATAAACAAAAGTTTTACCCTAATTACAAAAAAGTCAAAGTAGTTCATGTGCTCATTAAAGATGTAAATTAATACGAAAAATAGATAAAAATCTAAAACAAAATAGTGTATAAACAAAAAACATAAAATTGTGTCAAAGATAACCTGTACCATCCTCAAACACAACAACATCATGAGTCAATACAGCGGGTCTGGGCAACACATGGCTACTGTTCTCTGAAAAATACAAGAAAAAACAAAAAAAAAAAAGAAAACGGTTAAAAGAAAAAAAAGCAATTTTACACAAACAAAATGTCGTGGAAAGGAAGTAATGAAAGTGGAAAAACAAAAGTTATGAACCTGGCAAGTTTAACACAGCAGATATTGGGTCTTCATTAGTTTCGAAATCAGAAAGCAGGTTGCGTGGTACGATCGGGGTCGAATGATCATGAGATTCGAAAGCATTCTCAAGGTTGTGAGGTACGAGGTGGGTAGGGGAACCAATCTCACTGTCATCATCCATAATTGCTATGTTTTGAATGATATGTGGTGCCTGGTTTGTTGGAGAAGACATTAATGGCTGGACATTTAATATGAGCTTTTGAGTATGGTTTGGGAGGAGAGTTTGAAGTATGGTTTGGGAGGAGACTGACAAAAAGGATACTAAAGAAGACATAATATATTAAAAGATCCTTCATGGTACAAAAAATAAAGTTGGTATGATAAAGAAAGGAAGTCTGAAGTATGTCAGCATCAACCAGAAAGAAAATCTTTCCTCTTAATCGAACACAATGGGAAGTTACAATCTTGCCCCTCATGCCAAAAGTAAGATGGTATATGTGGAGAGATGGTGACCCTAGGATGGGTTTCAAGAGTTTCTCCAACTCAATATGGTTTCCAATGGATACATAGCCTATATATATATATATATATATATATATATATATATATATATATATATATATATATATATATATATATATATATTGCAAAGGATTAATCCCACATGTCATACTCTTATGCAATCTCTCTTTTGAGAGATGCCACATAGGATGTGATGTGACAAGTGTAAACCAATTAAAAAAAAAGAATAAATATGATTTAACTTAATCTATTATAATATTTAATCTAATCTATTAAATACCTAATCTACTAAATCTAAATATTAAAACTTTATTATTTTTTCTTTCATGTTTCCTCCTATAACTTTTAAACGTTAATATATTTTATATACAAGATTTTTTATAGAAAAAAATTACACCAAATTAACGAGCGTTTTATTATCTTTCTAACGAGTACCATAGTGCTATATAAAAAACGGAGAAAAAAATGACTATTTTTTGTAACCCGACAGGTATTGTGTTGGGTTTGGGATTAGTTTAAAAAAATTGTGGGTTTGGGTCGGGTCTGGGATTAGGTGATATCCGACCCGATTACCCGAAACAACATACCCAAATACCCGCACTATATACCCGATCATATACCCATGATTTTTTTAACGCATCACATAACCCTTAGACTAATGCGTTCGATATTTCAATAATTAACTTTTTTTTCTTATTTCATGTTAGTTCTTTTTAGAATGATGGATTACAAACTTCCGAATTCATTTGTAATGGCACTAGATTTATACCCCAACGCAGAGATTCGTTTTTTTATATTTGAATATAATAACTTATGCCAGAGATTTGTTTAAAATAATAATAATAATAATAATAATAATAATAATAATAATAATAATAATATATTTTATTATGGCATATTAGATATTTCAACCCGGGACGCTCCCAGGATAAAAACTAGTTTATATATATTACCAAAGAATTTTTATATTTGTATGTGAACTTGACCAGACCGGACCCGGTCCAAATTGGACTGTAGTGTATAATGTCGGTTAATTTTGGTTCGAGGCACTCCTCGTTGAACAATTCAGTAGAAGACCGATTCAGATAGGGAACATTCTCAAAAACAACCAACCCATATGATTATATGAAGAGATTTGCATATTACAAATTTAAACATTTATTTTGAGATAAGTAGCTAGTATTATATCGGAATACTTCAGTATCACATAAAATCCCTTGGCGGTTCTAAATTTGGAATGCAAAATCAAATCTTATCCCCTTGTAATTAAATAGATAAAACTTTATGTTTGTTTTAAATTACATGTATTTTTATTTTCCGAATTGGTCATATATGAGTCTGCTACTTCTAGTTCCTAGATTGGTTTCTTATAAGAAGAACAAAGCAACAACATATAAACTAAACAACCAACATGGGAAAATATCACTAGCATAAAAGCCAATCATTGGTCAAATTTGCAGCGACTTTGGGCACAAGGAAAAGACTATACACTCACCAAATAATGATGATTTGTAAAGTGTCAAGTTCGAACATCCAAACAAGCACAAAATAGAATAAAAGACAACAAAAACAGGCCAAAACAATAGATATACTCCCATATAATAGTTATCCCTACAAAGTATTGGTCTATTATTAACGAAATTCCGTCTATGGTAGGAAAACAGGGGTGGTTAACTGATTGCTTTACGGACGGATTATTAATGGATTTTTAACGACAGATTATGGTTGGATTCCAATGACGAACTATTGATGACTATAGGTATTTGTATGTCGTTTTGGTTGAATTTGTGTAAGTTAATATGATTAAGGGCAGTTTGATAATTGTTCTGGGCGACTGGCTTCTTATACACGATTGGCTTAGCCAGTCGTGTGGGATAACCCAGTCGCCCCAGGGGCCTAGGACGTCTGCAGCAGCTATAAATAGCTCCAATCATATATTTCCCTCATCATTTAGTTGTCACAGAAGAGGTTCAGAGTAGGTTTTATGGTCAGGGATTATTTGTAAACACTCGTGCACTGTTTTACTTATCGAATAACCATTTAATCGAATCCGACAACTCGTCTTTATGTGTGTTTGGTGTTTATTGTTGCTTAAACATGACCCGGGAATTCCGCACTCGTTTCATGTCAATACCCATGATATCCAGATCATCTGTGATGGTCCTACAAGTAGTATCAAAATTATAATCCAAAATCCTCAAGAACATGAAGAACACAAAACTTATGGGTTTTTCATCAAAAATCCAGATCTGATCCAAATTAATGTTGTTTGACATCTAAAGTTGATTCAATCAATTTCCAAAACACTTATAAATGATGATTGAATGATAAGATCTCAAAAATCATTCCATAATCATGATTTTGCATCAAAAACTCATGAACATAAACAAATTTTCATAAAATTCTCAGATCTGATCCGTTTTTGCTAAAATTTGATTTGGTTATTTGTAAAATCAATTTCTAAACATAAAAACACAATCAAATCAATGATCCAATCATCAAACACACCTCAAAATCAATGAAAACCATGTTTATGCATTAAACGAGTCTAAATCGGTTTTCTATGAACAATTGCCTAGAACTTTCAGATCTAATGCAAAACACTATAACAACACGCGTGATATGAGCCTTAGCTCTGATACCACTTGTAGGGTAAACACAATAATTGAATATCGCGCGCGTATCGGATTGATAGCAGAATCAACGATCCTGTTAGTTGTTATAGGTGGTTGTTTATGGATAAGATAATAATAATAATAAGAATAATGTGAGAGCTAACACACACAAACACACACAAAGGATTGCACTTGTATTAGGAAATGACAAAAGTTTGGTAAAAGTTACAAAATAACCAAGGCACGGGGTATTTATACTCCTTCATACAACTCCATGACATCACGCTTATGACTTTTATACATGTGGTCGGTACATGTATGACTCTCATACATGTGGGGGACACATGTATGAGATAAGTAGGACGTATATGTAACATATAAAATTCATAAAATACCCCTAAGCCTATAAAAACACTATAATGCAACCGATAACATCTAAAACGCAATACAATCATGCCTACGACTAAATTTCAAAATAGTTAAATTTAGATTTGTCAAATGATTTGGTAAACTTGTTGGCAAATTGGCAGGCAGTGTGGACTATAGTAATCAGTGGATTCTTAGTTATTGCTATGGAAGTTACACTATCAATAAGAAAATGGAGGTGATAAGAGAACGCAAACCGTAGTCACGCATGTGTATTAATGGACCCTATTGAAGATCCTGGAAACAATAGCTCGATGCAGCTACCTGATTTGGCTTCGCGGATTGCAGGAAACCCATGTGACGACCTCCCATGAACTGATATCCACCCTTTGCGGATCCAGATTCAACATTATAACCACCATTAACAAAATCACCAAAGTCAACGAGATCCATCTTATCGCCGTTAGGGTACCATAGACCTTCGGTCGACAAATCCCGTCCTTTGATTGGCTAAGGCGACATGTCACCTATTTTGTGCTAGGATGCATCACTGTTAACAATTAATGACTACTGATAGTTCCTCCTGGAACACCCTGCACACTCGTTCAAAGATTATTTCTGGAGGGGGGGACCCGGGTCTTGATTGTCGTTGGTCGGCCTAGGTCATCAGTCATTGGTAGATCAATCCACCTACTGTGAGAAGTTGGAGTAGGATCACCTGATGATGAACCCTCTGAAGAATTTACTGATTTAGGTCTCCAAACCTGTTTAATTTTATCTTTGAAAGCTTTTGGTTTTGCAGGTTAGGGTTTGGCCTTAGGTTGAGCCTTTGGATTACCCTGGAATTGCCTTAGGGTTTTTCTTAAGCTTTGAAACCTTAGGTTTTACAACCTTCTCAATTTTTGGCTTTGGATTTTCAACAACAATTCTTTGTTTTCTCTTAAATGGGTTTCGTCTCTCATTTTGATAATAGTTATCATAAAAATTTTGTTTTAAAGAGCCAAACTGATGTTTGTTGTTGTTTCTTAGGGGTTCATAACTGCTAGCCTTCATCTTTCTCAGATAAGGACAATGAGATCCACGGTGTCCTACCTTGTTGCATTCAAAGCATGTACTCCACTCTACATAGTATTGAGGATCATACTGGGAATACCCTGAGCTACATTGAGACGATCTCGGGCTAGAGCTTCCAAATCTAGTGGTACTTGATGATGCTTCATGGTCATGAGATCTAGGTGCACCATATCTTTGATCTTTTTGTTTAAAATACTCAAAATTTGATTGGTTTTCATAATTCTGCACCCGATCCGTACCCCTAGATTTGACAAATTTAACTTCTTTAGTCTTGGGAACAGACTTATTCTTCCTAGACTTTTTCTTTGGAATCCAACTGATTTTCTTTGACTGGTTCTGTTGGTTATGTTGATTTTGATGAGTTTTCTGAGAAGCAGCTTGTGGTTTTACATGTTGAGGTTTGCCATGCTGCCTTTTCACTTTGCGTTTAGGATCACATTCGATGTGATTTCATGTGAATTAACTAATTTTAATCCTAAACCCGGTCTCTCAGATTCCTCATCAGAATCAGGATCACACTTGATGTGATTCTCAAGCGGAATCCTGTTCCTATGACAAGCCCTGGTTTGTTGTCCTCCTCATCATCAGTTTCAACTAAACAGTAGTTGTCATCTTTAACAACTTCTGTTTTCTTTATTTCAGCCGGGTCAGCAACAAGAGGTGATGTGACCTGAAACTGAGTGATTTTGGTCTCATCTGGTGCTTTGGATTAATTTGCACGCATGGGATGAAGAACAACTTTGTAACCCACTCCACTAACACTTTTATCAGTTATCTGACTCTCAATTATGTGATCTAGCACATATAGGAAGTTAGAGTAACTGTCAAGCTTCTTCTTAATTGCCTCGTAATCACACTGTGCCACAACCAATGCCTTCTTGGTTTGTTGTAAATCTGAGATGTAGTTGTTAATAGCATCTTGCTTGTTTAAAACAGTACGTTTTAGTTCACTAACATCTTTCTTTAACAACATGATTGTTTCTTTAAATTCTTTTTCATTTGCTTTTATGGCAGTGTTTGCATCAGTGCATGATCGAATATCACATACCAAGCTGGTATTGTGTTCTTTAATCGATTCGATTCGGGCTTCTAGCTCACAACACTTAACACATACAAGCTTAGAGGAGCTAGAGCTTACATGAGTATGTTGCTCAGTCTAATTTTCAGTTGACTGAATTGGAGTGTCAGCATCTCTCTCCTCTATCTCTTCTTCTTCCAAATCATCATTTCCAGATGTTAAACACCCTACATCTGTACTGCTTGTTGACTCGCAACTTCATTCATCAGCAGATGATTCTGTCTCTTCACCCGACCCGTCTTCAAAAGTTGTTGAGCTTGAACTGGAGCTCTGACTATCCTCACTTGAATTCTCATCTGATCCACTGCTTTGTTCCTCTGAACTCCGAGTAGTGCCTGAGGATTCTTCATCATCCCGAACTCTTATCATCCCATCACACCTTTTATCCGCATGTTCAACCGATGCTTTGACTAACACGATATTTTCCGAATCCGTGTTACAACTTTGTGTTTCCTTCTCGCTCACAAGATTCCTTTGGACGCTTTGCGACTGATTTGTTGATGTAGAAAGTGCCCAAGGATCTGTCATGCTGACTGTTTGTGTTTCCTCAAGAACAAGAAGAACATAAAACTTATGGGTTTTTCATCGTAAATCCAGATCTGATCCAAATTATTGTTGTTTAATATCTAAAGTTGATTCAATCAATTTTCAAAACACTTATGAATGATGATTGAATGACCAGATCTCAAAAATCATTCCACAATCATTATTTTGCGTCAAAAACTCATAAAACTCATGAACATGAACAAATTTTCATAAAATTATCAGATCAGATCTGTTTTTGCTCAAATTTGATTTGGTTATTTGTAAAATCAGTATCTAAACATAAAACCACAATCAAATCAATGATCCAATCATCAAACACACCTCAAAATCAATGAGAACCATGTTTATGCATTAAACGGGTGAAAATCGGTTTTCTATGAATAATTGCCTAAAACTTTCAGATCTGATGTAAAACCACTATAACAACACGCGTGATATGAGCCTTAGCTCTGATACCACTTGTAGGATCGACACAAGAATTGAATATCGCGCGGGTATCGGATCGAGGGCGGAATCAACGATCCGGTTAGTTGTTATAGGTGGGTGTTTATGGATAAGATAATAATAATATAAGAGCACATACACAAAACCACACACAAAGGATTGCACTTGTATTAGGAAATGGCAAAAGTTACAAAATGACCAAGGCATGGGGTATTTATACTACTCCTTCATACACCTCCATGACATCACACTTATGACTTTCATACATGTGGGGGGTACAAGTATGACTCTCATACATGTGGGGGACACATGTATGAGATAAGTAGGAGGTGTATGTAGCATATAAACTTCCTAAAAATACCCCTAAGCCTATAAAACACTATAATGCAACCCGATAACATCTAAAACGCTATACAATCATGCCTACGACTATTATCGACCTATCACTAGCTGGGGACACACACGAAGTGCATTAACAATCTCCCCCTTGGACCTAGCTAGTGATCTGCAGACTTAACCAGTCAATGAGCTGGGGATGTTTTGAAAGACGCTCACAGACTCCTCCTAAGTTCTAGCTAATAATCTTTGGTCTTCAAGTCTTCAATTCTTCAACATATACCGCGGTGCACTAACAATCTCTCCCTTAAATTCAAAAAGTTTAAAGAAATTGAAATCTTTTTGGTTTTTCGATAGAAAAATGGTTAAACAAAAACTGATTTTCCGATGTGGTTTGCTCAAATTTTCCCAAAATTCCTTTTACCTTTCAAAATAGTCAAATTTAGATTTGTCAAATGATTTGGTAAACTTGTTGGTAAATTGGTAGTTAGTATGGACTACAGTAATCACTGGATTCTTATTGATTGCTATGGAAGTTACACTATCAATAAGAAAATGGAGGTGATAAGGGAACGCAAACCGTAGTCACGCATGTGTATTAATGGATCCTATTGAAGAACCTGGAAACAATAGCTCGAAGCAGCTACCTGATTTGGCTTCGCAGGTTGCAGGAAACACATGTGACGACCTCCCATGAACTTATATCCACCAGTTGTGGATCTAGCTTCAACATTATAACCACCATTGAAAAAATCACCAAAGTCAACGAGATCCAGCTTATCGCCATTAGGGTTCCATAGACCTTCGGTCGAAAACCCATTAGATAATGAAGGAACCATTCTACAACATTCACCCAGTCAACTTTTATTCATTCCCAAAAAGTTAAACGACAAGTTTAGCAACAATGCGACCAAGGCATACTGTAAAGTTTCACGTACCTAGTCGAAACCACCTCTTCTTGTTCATAGACAATGCAGTAAGACGTGTATACGATACTTGTACTAAGGACATAGATTAAAACAGGTGACCCTTAGTGATTAGATTGACATATTTCATTCTCAAAAAAATCATCTCACCAAATAAGGATCTAAAACAGTAGGATCTTCATCGCCATCGACAAAATGTAACGCTTGGCGGATCGTCTGCACTAAGATAATAATTTTCTAACCATTGATGTCACTGACAATTGCCGGAGCATGGTTCAAAAATGCATAGCGTCTTTCAAAAATTGCAGCACGGATCCTTGGTGTGTGTAAATGTATATATATAAATAACACAAGTTCTAATTAAAACGACTCACCTAAAAACTACACACGCACGGCAAGTGTACCGGTCGCAAAGCAGTAAACAGATAAGACCGAGTATCGAACCCAAAGACGCGAATGCAACTCTAGATCACAACCTCTACCGAATACTAGCCTAAATAAATATATACTTATATGGGGGGGGGGTATTTTAAACTACAATCCTGAACCTGCTAATTAACTTGAGACCCCATTCTTATCTAATAAACTCCTGTCAAAGATGGCTCACTAGACTCAAGGCGGGACAAGTGTAGAAATGCTAAGATGGATCCGAATCGCCCTAGCGTACCGAAATCCCATAGAAATCAAGTTAAAACCTCTTCTGGATTAAAACCATCAAACTATGAAGCAGATTTAAACTCTACTGAAGAAAACCTAGGAAAACTATAAACACGGACAAGTAGCGACTCCCGCCCTAGCGCTTGTCAACTACCGAACAATGCCTAGTTAGTTACCTGGCAATCTCGAGTTAGATTTCTCACCCTCAAGAATGGACTGCACGTCTTAGTTAATTTATTATATTAGTTTGTCATACTTGTGTCGTACTCCAACTCCAAATACTAGCACGCTAACCTAAGATGACGAACTAGATTGATTTTTAGACTTAAGGGGTATCTCTATATGCCTAGTTCCACAAAACCAATAAACAAACTTCAAATAAAATCAACACCAACACACATATATCAAATCCAACAATAAAATTTAAAGTCATGTAATTCAACACATTCAAATTAAAAATCAAAAATCATTAAATACTGCAAATTACGTGTCTAGTTCATAAACCTAAGCAACCATAGAAATATTTAGTTCATAATTAAAATCAGAAACATAGTCAAAAAGTCTCGAAAAACAATGATAAATATGTCTCTAAAAATAAAAACGAATTAAACAAACCAATGGGTCTTCAAATAATTAATCTTTAGTGCACCCGAGACTTCCTCCTTCTTCAATTAATCCTCCTCCAAGATACTGTGAGGCCTCCTTCTCGAAAATAATATTTTGCCGCTGAATGTGTTCCTTCGAATTATAATAATGTTCTCTTTTCTTTTTGAAGTTGTTGTTGTTTTCCTTTATATTTTGATCCCGTCAAAGATTCAATATATGTCTCCACAAATGTTGACCGACTTCGACTTGGGCCTCGAGTCGATGTAATTTCTTTTCTCTTTTTTTCTTAATTATTAGTAGTATAATTATTATTATTATTATAACCCCTTGCTTTTGTATCGGTTGTTCACGACTTGATCAAAGTTCTTCGTTTACGCTCCAACGTCCATGAACACATGCTCTCAAGTGTTCGTGTCTCAATTAAAAAGTCTTTCTTTTTGAGCTCATTTTCCCTGAACACCTATAAAATAATAAAATAAATAAATAAATACTAAAAACTAATAAAAACTATACAATGATAAAAATAGACAAACAAACGAATACACGCCTAAAACTACTAAAAACTATATACAAAAGACTTAATTATAACTTAAAGATGTGTTTTACGACACATCAAACATCCCCACACTTAACTCTTTTTCGTCTCTGAAAAAGAATTATGTAATGGAATCACAATCAAATAATCTGGCCTCAAAACATAGGTTACTTTAATTTTAAAAATCTAATCATGTGCCAACTGCTGTAACACCCCAACCGATGGCGGAAACATCGATGTGTCATGTATTGATGATTGTTCAGTAGCTCATGGTGAATAATAAATTTCATTAAATGATTTAAATAAATTACATACAATTGTTCTACAAGAATTCGTACATCAAACTGAATAATACTATGCACACATCTTCAAGTATTAATTCAAATCTTCAAGCAAGTAGAACCTGAAACATGTTAAGTTGAAAATATTTTGGGTCAACAAAAGTTGGTGAGAGTTACATAGGTTTTGATATTTGAATAAAAATGTTGTGCAATTCAAGTGTCATGGCAAGTCTAGTCCATATGTGAAAACATACTAGAAGTAAATCGAGTGCATAATCAACCCTTATGACTGTTGTATTGTGGTACATCCCATACGCTCATGGTTCACTCGTTTATGTTGCGATAACAAACACCCACGCTACCTTTGTAGGAGGCACGTATCCGGGTGGGATTGTCAGTCCAATAGATCTATCAATGTATACCGTCGGCTGATCAATGTTAATGATTATGCTAGAATTGTGCTTACCCTAGTCATGTTCAAGACATAATGCAACATAGAAAAACTCATAGACACTTTGATGATTGAATTGCATATAGAATATTGTAACATGTTTCACCCAAAAAATGGTGATAAATAGAAAAGGGGCTATGTAAAACTCACCTTAGCAAAGTGTTATACTTCTTGAAAGATTGAATAGTGGTGTTGCCCAAATATACCAAGTATCACCCTATAATAAGGTAATAAATATGTCTAAGTCTATCTAGTCTACAAATGTATATGTTCTAGGGCTTCGAATTGGGGATAAATGCTCGTTTGATTAATAATTAAAATGTTTGATAATTGAGAGAAATTTAATAAATAAATAAACAAAAATCTTTTTATAAAATTTAAATCAAAGATGGTCACAATAATGAGTTTAAAGTAAAAATAATTTTTATAAAATTATTTTCTTTAAAAATAGAATATTAAATCTATTTATTACAAATTGTCAAAATTTAACTTTAATATTTAAAATACTAAAATTAAAGAGTTATTAGATTAAAATTATATTTCTGTTCCAAATAATCAGAAATAATTTATATAAAATTTTGGTGCAAAAATATTGAAAAATGAATTTATTATGATTTAATTATTATTAAAACTAACAAAAATTGATTAAAAATATTAAATAAATGATTTTTCAGAAATAAAAATTATTTCAGAAAAGTTTATTGTTATAAAAACTCAGAATAATTTTTGTGGAAATTTATAAGATTGTTTTGATATTTTTATAGAATTTTATAAATAAAATGGAATAAACTTGATTTATTTATTATATATATTAAATAAATAAATTTTTGAAAACTAAAAATTGTATGTCAAACTTTTTCATTAGGTTAACACAAAATAATTTTTGTAGGATTTTTAAAAGTGTTTTAGTATTTTAAAATGAATTTATAAAATATAAGTAATATATATATTTAAAGTTGATTGTTTTTAAACAAAACAAAAAAAGAAAAGAAAGTGATGCGGCTGCCATGGTTCGAACCTGCGTGGCCGGTTCAGAAGGCAGCAGGCACAACCACTTGGTCCAGACCAGTGGTTGTGTTTGGTTTCAGTTCATTTAATATATAACACACATTAGAAAACAGTTATCTTCCCCAAATCAATCGTTCGAACCCTAACTTTTACAATTGATCAAATCACACAACATTAACCCAATTAACCTTAGGGTTAATGTTGTGTGCATGCCGAACAACAAATCCCACAAAAAAATGTTACTTACAAACACGTTATGAACACGAACGATCGGTCAAAGCTCGGGGTCAAAATACGATCAAAATATCAAGAACAGAAGATTAATAAGGGGAATTGGGGGTTGAGAAAGATTGATTGGCGAGTTGTGATTGTCCAGAAGTGTCCAATTTATAGGGTAGTGGTCTAGATCGTCGAATTGGTAAGGTTGACCATGTATTAATTGGGTTTCGTCAATTTAAGCATAATTGGTACGAATTGATGATGATAATACGTGTATAAGACTCATGATAGGCCGGTGATCACGAATACATTCCTATTCAGGATCAATTACGCGTTTATGATGGATAATTATAGAAGTTGGCTGTCACAGTTGACTTTCCAAGTCAACTGTGAAGGGCCAAGGTCATGTTAAATACATTATAAGCTGGAAAAGAAACAAGATGATCGTGTGGCTCAGATGGTTAAGACGTTGTGTATATTGGGCCGGCTTGGGCGCGGGTTCGAGTCCCGGGCCAAGCAAATTATTTTTTGATAATTATCTAGTATATATATGTGTATTATGTATACATATTATAGTATTAGGGTTCCAAAAAATGCCACAATAATAAATAAACGCGAACAATAAAAATAGAACTTGACGTTTTTATTCATGGTAATCGTAACGTACAAGTATAAATGCGTAATGTTACAACTGCGATTGTAGGTATACTTGTCCTCTTAAACCCAACCGCCAGTTTCTAAGCCCCTTATCATGTTATTTTAATTTAAGGTTCATTTAGTCTATCTAGGGTCTCACACTAAAGAGGCCATAGTTTCACCTAATCCCACCTCAAAGTTATGAAACAAAAGGAACAACCAATTGCCCCAACTCAGAGGGTGTGACCAATCCAAGTCGCTATCCCAGTGACCAGACACCTTAAGCTTCAGCATTTTCGCTTTGATTTCTAATTAATTCATGAGCTTTTTTTTTTTAGATATTTATTTTCAGACAATCCTAGAGGGAGTCGAGTCCGGAGTCACTATCCCTAGAAACGACACCATTGGCCTTGCCCATATTTTATATCCAGCTCTTTTTTTCTTCAAGTTTTGATTACAAATTCTAACGGCTTTAAACTTATAACGACATTCCTAATACTATTATTGGCGGTTTCAGCTTCCCCATTTTTTTCCTAGATGAGAACCCACAAGGTATCCTAATATATTTAGGTGTATTAGCTCAAATGAAACTTTTCTACCGGCTGGGCCTACCCACACATCCCAAGTCAACACGCTTTTGATTATTTATTCTTCTAATACATATAATATTTGAAAACCAGACACTTGATTTTATCTATCATTTCCCATATTTTATAATGCAAACTTCAAAATCATAGACATTTTTTTCAATTTCGTTTTTTTTTTCAAAACGACTCTATATACAGACTAAACGACAGTTTCTCATTCCCACACTTAAACTCTACATTGCCCTCAATGTAGGAATAGAAAACGACTCAAAACAAAAAATAAATTCCGAATACAAAAAAAATGAGGGAAATTGGAAAGGACTTAGCTGGTTAATTTTTTTTTCTTCGTAAGCTCCAAAACACTAGTCCAGTCCAGCTCGATCGTTTAGCGTTTTGGTCGCGATCGGCTTTGACAAAATGGTAAACTCTGGGCTTGCCTTGATAAATGATAAACAGCTTCGGAATCACCCGAATGGAGATTGAGTACGGGTGGTGCAATCCAAACCTGCGCAAAACAAAACAAACAAAACCCGAGCATAATACCGAACCACACAAAAATAAAAAGACTCAAGCTACTAACTTAGACTCATAATATAACAACAAACAAGAAGACGTACTTGCTTGGCAAAATGGGGGTGAATGGTGGTAGAACCAAATGGGTAGAAAAAAAAAAGAAAATTTCGTTTCTCGCTCAATGTGAAGGACACTGGTGATCACAACACGCGTTGCAAGCGAAAAAAAATATATTTTCCGGGGTAATAGCTGGTCGCATGAGGCGAACAGGTTAGCCCAGATTCCTCACGTTACGTGAAAAGTCTTTTTTCAGAGAAAGTTTATTAATTTTTTTAAGAAAAATTCTCTTATTACCCAAACCTTTACCACAACTCCCACTCATAAAATATATATAAAAATAATACATGGGATCCGCCCATGGTGAAATTTCCTCTACATAAGCAAACACGCAAACCTGCAAACAGACTCAAAGACACAAAAAAACAAAGATAAAATAGAAAGATAAAAACCTATGAACCACTACCGAAGGAAGGACCACAAATAAAAAAAATGAAAAGCTAGAAAAAAAATAGGTATAAATATAAATTTACAAACTCTAAAGAGCCTCCCCACACTTAAATTTAATAAGGGGGCTTCTCTTTTATCTGGACCCGATCCAACCCGTTTAATTCCACCCGGTTCATATTATTTAGCAAAATTACATTAGTGGGATTGAAAAATATTTTATCGAATTTAAATGGGTCGGGCCACCAATATTTAAATTTACTTGGAGCAAACCTGATTCTTGGCATGTAATGAGGGGACTTGTTATCTCTGCAACTCCTGACCCTCACCCTGTGTCGGTCCAGGTGCCTCTTCGCCTTCTCCCGTGGTGGTGGCCATGGTGGTAGCACTAGTAGCAGTGTAATATCCAATGCCTGCACGGGCCGGCTGTGGTGTTCTTCTTCTTCCATCACTGCTTCTTTCTCATCTTCCTTGTTTGGTGACACTTGGTCAAAATCTTTGTCCACTTCTGGAGCTAACAAATCAACCAACTCGTCACCAAACTCTGCTTCCCCATCAGCTACTTCTTCAAGCAGATCAGTGGTGTCTTCCTCTTCCACCACTTCTTCCTCAAATAGCCAGCCTGTGGATTCTGAAAAATCCATATCTTCCTCAGCCTCCCCTGTCTTCTCCATCATGGCTTTCCTGTACGCGTCCCATGCTATCATTTCTATCTCCTCATTATCACTCCAGACATCTGCCTCCCAAGGATATGCTGCTGAACTAGAGATCTGGAAAGGCTGCTCATCCTACTGAACCAAAGGTGGGACTAAGGCGTCCATTATGGTCTCTGGCTCTAACCCCGAATCCTGCAAAATATCATCCTTACAAGACAAGTGTAAAGAATCATATGTGTCTGTTAAATCATGCACAGAATCAGATGAGTAAGGACAAACAGTTTCAGCAACGGGCCTAATACAATCTGGTAATGTAAGTATTACCATCTCGTCTGAGTCATCATATGTGAAATAAATCTGCTGAACTGGAGGTGGGACTTTAACGTCCATTATGGTCTTCAGTTCATCCACCTGAGCCTGTAGCCTCTCAAGTGCCGCATCTTGTTCCATCAAATAGTCGGTGCGCATGGATAGCAAAGAACGCATATCCTCGAGCATGAACTGTTGATTAGCAAGGAAGGCGTCATGCTTAGCAAGAAAGGTGTCAAAGTCGGGCCTAGTGTGAGAGGAGACATCCCGAAAATCGGGATGTGGATACAAATGTTGGTTAGGTGGATACTCTGACGAGCTACCACCATGCATTTCCTCATACATCTCAGCTTGTAGATGATCATGCCGACTTTTAATTCTATCTAGTGACTCAGATGTTGCAGGCTTAAACCATCGGTTAGCCTGTGGGCATGAAGGCTGGTATGACTGGTATGGCTGCGGCTGCAAATACGTGTTAGCATAGTAACCTGCGGAATACCCCGATGAATTTGGGCATTTTATAGTAAAACGAGGTCCTCCACAGATCTCACACATGTTAAAAGGAATATATATTATTACGAATAAAAACAAATAAAAAAATAATAATAACAGGTAAAAGCAAAAACTATTTACAAAGTAAAAGACCAGATAAACAGTTTTGGGAAGTTATCAAGAATGCCAATTGCGTCCCCGGCAACGGCGCCAAAAACTTGGTGTGTGTAAACGTATATATATAAATAACACAAGTTCTAATTAAAACGACTCACCTAAAAACTACACACTCACGGCATGTGTACCGGTCGCAAAGTAGTAAACAGATAAGACCGAGTATCGAACTCAAAGACGCGAATGCAACTCTAGATCACAACCTCTACCGAATACTAGCCTAAATAAATATATACTTATATGGGGGGTATTTTAAACTACTAATTATAAACTTAATTAAACTAAATAGATTAAACTTAACTTAACTCGACAACTAATACGAACTTAAAGAACTAGAGGAATCAGATAGGAAGAAGGCTGGTTACTTAGGTAAAATCTCTAGACACTAGCAATAAATCCTGAATCTGGTAATTAACTTGAGACCCTATTCTTATCTAATAAACCTCCTACCAAGGATGGCTCACTAGACTTAAGGCGAGACAAGTGTAGAAATGCTAAGATGGATCTGGATCGCCCTAGCGTACCAAAATCCCACAGAAATCAGATTAAAACCTCTTCTGGATTAAAACCATCAAACTATGAAGCAGACTTAAACTCTACTGAAAAAAAACCTAGGAAAACTCTAAACACGGACAAGTAGTGACTCCCGACCTAGCGCTTGTCAACTACAGAACAATGCCTAATTAGTTACCTAGCAATCTCGAGTTAGATTTCTCACCCTCAAGAATGGACTGCACGTCTTAGTTAATTTATTATATTAGTTTGTCATACTTGTGTCGTACTCCAACTCCAAATACTAGCACGCTAACCGGAGTTGACGAACTAGATTGATTTTTAGACCTAAGGGGTATCTCTACATGCCTAGTTCCACAAAACCAATAAACAAACTTCAAATAAAATCAACACCAACACACCTATATCAAATCCAACAATAAAAGTTAAAATCATGTAATTCTACACATTCAAATTAAAAACCAAAAATCATTAAATACTGCAAATTACGTGTCTAGTTCATAAACCTAAGCAACCATGGAAATATTTAGTTCATAATTAAAATCAGAAACATAGTCAAAAAGTCTCGAAAAACAATGATAAATATGTCTCTAAAAATAAAAACGAATTAAACAAACTACCGGGTCTTCAAATAATTAATCTTTAGTGCACCCGAGACTTCCTCCTTCTTCTTCAATTAATCCTCCTCCAAGATAATGTGAGGCCTCCTTCTCGAAAATAATATTTTGCGGCTGAATGTGTTCCTTCGAATTATAATAATGTTCTCTTTTCTTTTCGAAGTTGTTGTTCTCCTTTATATTTTGATGCCGTCAAAGATTCAATATATCTCCACAAATGTTGACCGACTTCGACTTGGGCCTCGAGTCCATGTAATTTCTTTTCTCTCTCTCTTTTTTTTAATTATTATTAGTATAATAATAATTATTATTATTATTATTATTATTATTATTATTATTATTATTATTATTATTGTTATAACCCCTTGCTTTTGTATCGATTGTTCACGACTTGATCAAAGTTGTTCGTTTACGTTCCAACGTCCATGAACACATGCTCTCAAGTGTTCGTGTCTCAATTAAATTTTTTTCTTTTTGAGCTCATTTTCCACGAACACCTATAAAATAATAAAATGAATACTAAAAACTAATAAAAACTATACAATGATAAAAATAGTCAAACAAACGAATACACGACTAAAACTACTAAAAACTATATACAAAAGACTTAATTATAACTCAAAATACATATGAGAATAGATGTGTTTTACGACACATCAATCCTTGACCGATTCAGAAAGCTGATAATTCTGGCAAACCTGTTGCAAGCTTCAACATATGATTAAGACAAGCTCAAAGATTATTCTTAGTACCAGCTGAAGATTCTCAAAAACTACACTAACGACACAACCCTCAAAGCAACATAATTTTTCATACTTCAAAAAAAAATCATTGTCAGGCCCTAACAAGTGAATGGCTCCCTATTCGCCTATTCTAATTAGATGAATGGTACCCATTTGCCCGCCATGTCAGGATTTATGGTTTAAAAAATCATATATTTTAAAAACGATGTGTTGATCGATTTTCTTGGTCCGCTATACTCGTCGATAAGCAAACCCCAAGTTCCTATTTGCCCGTTTAAACATGCTAAGGTATCCAAAAATCGATTTTTAGGTCCGTTCATGGTTTGGTTTGTTTATGATCGATTAAGGCCTCAAATGATGATGTTTGTCCATTAAAATCATATATCCTTGTACCTGTAATCACTGTCAACACAGATCAAAGTTCTAAAACACACGAGCAACAAAGTCAGATTATAATCATTGTGAAGGAACGGGTTGAAACAGTCTAGGCGAATGAGCTTATTCACATCATAGAGTTTAGGTGAATGACTCATCCTAGTCCTTGAAGTTTGAAACTTGTCTCATTTCAGTCCCTATCCCAACGTATTAGCGGAGAATGGCTCATTCGCCTAAAACATTCAAGACTTCTAGCTAAATATAACATAAAACGTGTAGCTTCAAATAAGGGATTGAAGCCGATTTATATAACTTGCTAACCAAGACTTCTAACTAAACTTAAAATCTCTTACTTTTCAATCTCCAAGCTAATTTATATCTTTCTTTCTTTTTCCGTTTGATCGATTCCACTCTTTCATTTAGGATTAAATCCTTCATTTTCTCCTTAATCCTATCATGTACTTCCTAAATTTTTAATTCCATGTAACACTAGTAATTCTTCTAGCTACTTGAATCCTTGGACCTTTACCTCACGTTCTTTTTTTGTATCCATTCCTTGTCAAATAGACCGATGACTTTTACTGGCCCAATCGATATTTGCAACTCTCATCTCATTTAGAAAATCATGATAATATATATTGCTGAAAATAATTGGATCGATCGAACCAGGGCCAGCCCTGAAAATTTAGGTGCCTGGGCCGAGCAACGAAATATGTGCCCCTTTGTCTTAGGTCATTTAAACAATGTTTTCATAACTGAAGCGGATGTTGAACCGATGTCCTTGCCGGTTCCATAGTCGGACCGGTCGAACCGTATATAGAACTGAAAGTCTCGTAATAATTATAAATATTAATATATTTGGTTAATTGGCTCATAAAAAAACCACCGTTTCTTAAAATTTCATTATAATTTGAAGGGCCATTATTTATGTCTAGACTTCAAAAGTTTTTGAATAAAATGAATTTGACTTGCATCATGTGCAAAAGCCTAAGACAATTACTATTTTATTGTACTACTATATATTAAAATTTACTGCAAAGGTTGCGCAATTACTGTACCATAACACAAATCTCAAGTAATACACTTCAACTTTTTTTTAATTCTGTCGTATCCCTCCAATCTAGTTTATCATGTATGACTAATCTTTTCTTTATCTACTCTTCACCTTCTTGCGTTTGTAACCAGTGATGTTCAAGATGGGATCTTTTTTTGGTCGAAAACAGAAAGAAAATACATGCAGAAAGAAAACACTCGTTGCCGCTCAAAGTGTCCCTTTATAAATTGGGCCGGATCGGGAGTCCTCTCCGCACCCCCTCAAGACCGGCCTTGGATCGAACACAAGTGGATTTTGTTCCCCAACTCCAACTCTTTTCTCAATTAATTTAAAATCACCAAATACATTGCCCTGACACCGTTGTTTATACTAATACATAACTTGCTAAAGAAGACTTTTAACAAAACATAAAAACTCAATGTTGCCTTCAATATCAAGCCCATTTATCTCTTTCGTTTAGGTTTGATCTTTTTAGCCTTCAACTGATTTTTTTCATCCAAGTCAACCGTTTAGTTAGGATTAAATCTTTAATGGTCATGTGTGTTAAGCTTTTTATGGGTATCCCTCAGTGTCATTATAGTTTGTTTTATCTACAACGGCTAGTTAGCTTGTTGCGATTTTAATCTTTTCGACCACCAATATATAGTTTACTTATGTTATCATTGGCTAATTATGCTAGGACAAATATAGTTTTTGGCTTATGGCTTTTAGGGTTGTAAGTACCCGCTCATGCCTCATCATTAGGTGATTGAATGATGTTTTGGGTTGTAGAGGTTAATTCTCTAATTTTCTTTATAGTGGCGATCAAAGTGTTTAGTGTTTCCAAAATTTACTTGAAATTGAATGGTGTCTTTAATTAGTTGTGCTATATAATTAGTTATTGGTGGTGGTGGTGGTTAATGTGAAACAAGTCATTCAAATCTATAGTGTAACATTTATTTAAATGTTAAAATAAATTTTAAAACATATAGTTCTACCTAAATTGCCAATATAGGATTTAGAATACAATAAAAAAAGAGTAACCATCTTTTAATATTGTTTTAATATAAGTCACTAATATTTTTTACATGCTATACAACCAACCACTCAAGTTTTAATTTTATTCCAGTGTTATGAAACTTTTCATAGTTGTTAAAACTAAATGACTTAACAAAAAGAAATTATGAAACTTTTTTATTAATTAGTAACATGATTTACCTCCTATGTTATTCAAAACTTGGCAACTAAGTTTTATTTTTGTTGGTCACTTATTTCTTTATAAAAAAACAAAAAAACTATAATAGTTATATACAGGTAAACAAAACTGATAAGTACATAGTACTAGGTACTATATCATCTTTGTTTTTTAAAATCATGCATGAATCTTCTGATGACTTGGGGATAAATCACCAGTACTAGAATTTGTTTTTTCTCAAAACCATGTTTCTTGATATTAAACAAAAATGTCAAACAGTGTTTAAAAAACTACATCACAAGAACTTAATAAAGTGGCCACCTGAAAAAACAATGGCTAAAGGCCCTAGTAAGCATCAGAAACTATTAAGATAATAAGGTAGGATATAATGCAGAAATAACAAGAAAATGAAGTTAATAACTTTGAGGTTCAAACAACTTGTTGCAGATTCTTCACAACATCAGCTGATGACATGACAAACTCGTCATTTTTCTGCATAAACCAAGAGATAATGAATTAGAACCATGTTCAATTTTTGTTTGTATTTTATATTTTCTGTATATTAAAGAACCTATAAGATAGCTGCATTCATATTAGTTAATTAACCTGAGCAACAATGGTGACAAGAAGAGTGGTATCAGCAAAGGGCATGGTGCTGCAACTGATGATAGATAAACCAAGCTTCTTCATCTCACTTAGCACCTTTGATAATGATATGGAGTTTTTCCAGCTGTAGATTTCGACAAGTAGACGGCATCCGGACGCGCTCACTTTGATCTCTGGATTGCAAGGGCTATAACTACTCTCTTCAAAGTTTGGTTCATTAGAACAAGAACCATTATCGTCACTACTACTAAGCCTCGATCTCTTACCGGTTATAACGGATTCTTGCATGTTCTTTCTCCTTATGCCTGATACTCCCTCGAGTTCCTTCACGCGATTTTGAAGTTCTTTGATGTAATTAGCTGCATCTTCTAACACAGTTGCCTTATCCGTCTAAAACCAAAGAGTTTAGTTAGATCATTATTAATTAAACGTACTACATCTAAATATTTCCTTGTAAGATCATAAGAAAAAATTAATCACTAGTTATTCCTAGCTCGGGTGAACTTTTTGGAAATATGGTCGTTGGGAATTGGCTAGTTGTACAAGAATGATAAGAAAACGTCTACACTAACCCAAACTCCAAACCACCTACAAATCCAAAATAAAGGTTAGCAAATGGTTATCCATTAAGCGGACGAAATCTTAATTAGTTAACATAGACCCCTCTTGCAAGAACGGACTAACAGGGTCAGCTACCCAGCCAATCTTCATAATTAAATACCGTTACTGTATAGGTAGAGCTCGTTCTAATACTCTATCCGAGAGTTATCAGTATTTATCAAATCTGTTCCTATCTAACGGAACACTATTGGATCAAATGACAAATTGGTACCTTTTTCAAGTCTGGAAGAAGCAAAGATAATGAAACAAACCGCTGAGCCAACTTTTCTCTTCTCTTCCTTTCAGCCAACACATGATCTTGAACTTGAATTGGACTCCGGATAGTGGTTCGAGCTTTTTTCATACCGTAGAAATCACTAAAGAAAGATACTCAGCTTTAGGCTCTACATCTCCAAAAGATATAGTGAGAGTGTTATGAGTATCAATTAGCTTTGGCTTAGGTTTTTCAGTTGTAGGTAATTTCTTCTTGAGAATATCAGACTTTTTGTAATAAACCGGTTTATTGATATGAACTGCTTCCCTAGGAACTTATGAGTTTGAATTGATTGATCGATAAAAGACGGCGCTTCAGTGTAGTTGTATGATGAAAATGAATCAAAGCTGAAATCCTCCGTTGGATGATAATAAGGTTTGTTCATCTGATATTGATTCATGAACACTTGATCTTGCATTTCCTAAAATATGGATTCAACAAACATGTTATAAAAATTATAGAAAGAAAATATGGAGTATATGGAATATGTGATATTAGTATGATTCATTATATAATTCTATGTGCACATCCTGCAGCTTTTACTTACCAGCTCCGGTAGCCATGATGAAGGCATATCCATTGCTTAAAGATGTCGGTTCGCTGTAAATACACACAAAGTTTCATTAGATATATCTCACACATGATATCACATAATACGAACAATGAAAACATGATATATCATGACGAGCTTAAGGAGTAGAAACATGTCACTGTTTCTTCTTTATGAAAACTAAAAAAATGAGTAAAAGCTTTGTACATAAGCATATACTTATAATATATGTTAAGACAGCCTAAGCTAGAAAGTGCTAAGTTCTTCAAGCCTGATATTTATCAAGACAAAGAAAGAGACATAGTAGACATGTCAAGTTCACAATAAGATGTTCATGATTTGAATGTGATAAGCATGAAACTCAGACTTTACTGAGAACTGTGATGGGAGAGGAATTACCTTTGAGAAACAAAGAATAGTTTTTTTTTTCCAGCTTTTTGGTGGAATATTCATATTTTTTGGTATATATAAGCCATAAAATATATTAGAGAGAATATCATTAGCACATCTGAAAATAGAAGCATCTAAAATAAAGGTATTTTTCAGCTTAAGATTGCTTAGCTGGTTGCTTAGGGTCCAATTGATAACACTACAAGAATCAGAAGCATTAGCGACGACGTCGTCGCTATTACTCACAAACAGACAACTGTCATCTTGCTTTTTCATAATGGATTTGGACCGTTTGATCGTATATCATCTTACGGCTGGGATTGAAAAGTACGTCACTCAATAGCGACGACCCTTTAGCGACGACGGGTCGTCGCTATTGCTCGAAAAATGGGCGGTATTATTATTTCCCCTTCCCTCCTTCCTTGCTTCTCATTTATCACAAAACCTCCATCTTCCCTCCCTACTTCTCATTATATCCCGTTGAACCACCGTCACCCTCTGTTCGTGAACCACCGTCCCCCACCGTCACCCTCTGTTCGTGAACCTCCGTCCCCAACCGTCCATCTCCCTCTGTTAGTGAACCTCCGTCGCCTACAAACCACCTGAATCCGGCTACCGAAGCTTAAATCCGGCCATCTCCCTCCGTTCGTGAACTCTAAATTATGGATTAAACTTCAAGTTAACGGCTACATCACACCAAATTATTCAGGTTAACACATTTCCAAATCACTTGCTCGTAAACTTATAAGATTTGTTTTACGTAACTTGTTAGTTAAATGTCGTCGCTAATGCTCGGAATTCTTGTAGTGTAATGTGGCTCATCCTTCCATATTGAAATTGTTAGTACATGTTTTCTTGTAATGTGCCTAGCCAATTATAAGTGTTTCTACGTTGTTTATAACTCGTTTATATGACTGAGTGTATTTTTCTAATTGTCCTGGGCAAATAGCATTAGCCATTCGTGTAGGGATCAGGGCAAATAGATAGTACCTACTTCGTCTAAAACAAAGTCATTCGTCCCAAGGGCTTGGGTGAATGGTAGCAACTATTTAAAGCAAAGTTGCAAACCCTAGTCATTTAGTTGTCCATTTTGAGTGTTTGTTGTGTATTTGCTCATCAGATTTGATAGAAAGGCACATGTGCTCTCCTTTATAATCAAGTAAACGTTTGATAGCAACCGGCAACTCGTCTTTGTGTGTTTTAATTATTCTATACAATGTTGCAAAAGTTGCTAGGCGGCTCCTAATCGGCTGACTAGGGAGTTGGGTGTACTTGGAGTACTCGGGGAGTATTAGGGGAGTACTCGGACATGATAAATATAAAGAAAATTAATTATTGGATATAATATATATATATATATATCAAAATAAGCATAATTCATGTCAAATACGCATGTTTTTTAAAGATACATGTTTAAAATTCAAAGTTTTTTGACTACAAGGCCGAGTAGGCCGAGTATAGGGCCGAGTATGACGAAGATGACTGATTTTGACAATTGAGTACAACTTCGAGTTGACCGAGTACAGGGCCGAGTTGGCCGACTTGGCCGAGTACAAGGCCGAGATGGCTGAGTAGCCTGAGTACAGGGCCGAGTTGGCCGCCGCCGACTAGTTTGGCCAAGTAGGAGATAATCGCCTTGGAGGGGTTCCGAGGTTCGAGTAATCGCTGAGTACAAGGCCAAGTAATCCAACTTTTACAACACTGATTCTATATATAAATTGTTACATAACTTTGAGATAATGATTCCGAACTTGTCGAGAAGCAAAACCGTGATATTTGGATTCTTTCTACCGTCCTACAAGTTATTAGAGTCGAGGCTTGTCTCACGGGTGATTTTGTTGCAAAAATTCTAAAAAAAACATCAAGTTTTTACTGATTTAGATAGTATTTAAGTTTAAAAAAAAACTAACTTTTTCTCAACTTCGGATAACGTCAAATTAGATTTATAATTTTTTTGAAAATTATTCTAAGTTTATAAAACTTGAAACATTTATATAATGATTTTTTATTTTTGAAAATTAGTATTTAATTATTTTTAACCCATTATTTTTTAATCATAAATAATTCATTATAAATCTATTTTTAATCATTTTTTAGCCAAAATTTGACAAGAATTATTTTTAACAATTTAAACAAAAATATAAATTTATCTTCCTAAAAGTTAAAATTTATTATTTTTAACTTACTTAAAGAATTATTTTGTTTTAAACAAGAAATCGTTTTAATACATTTAAACATGAAAATAATTATACCAAACAATATTTTATGTAATATCATTTTAATAACAATCTTTCCATAACAAATTACAATACAAATGTCCATATCTTTGTTATTTTAAAATTTATAATTATATCAATATCAAATAACAAGTATTTTTCCAAATAATTTAACATGAAAAATCATTTAATTATTAAACAAACTTCTATTCCAACAAAAACCCTAGGATGTTTTAGAAAACTTAGACTCGTTTAAGTCCCAAAAAAACTTATTGTTATCCAATTATTTATCTAGGATAATTTATCGGGATTTCTTGCCAACATAAACTACATTTTGATGTTATTATATACTATTCAAGGTCAGTTTACAAAGCCCCATTTTTCCATTTTTACTTTACTCTTGGGGTGAAACATGTTAGACAAATACTCAAACACATACAATTTAACTATGTGTCTTTGTGTAAATCTTTGATACCACATGTCTTAAATAATAGCTATGTAGACTAAACTAAGTATCGCATACTCATTAGCTTTGATCAAGCCAACGAAAACAATGATGGATCCATTGGACTGACAACCTCACCAAGATTCGTTGACCATCTCTATATGGAGCGCGAGTGATTGTTATTGACAAACACAAACACTAATGAACCATATGCGTATGGGATGGACCCACATACATGTCACATATGTTTGATTTTGCACCGGCTACCTTAGTGTCATTTTCACATGTAGACTTAGTTAATAATTGACACATGAATTGTAAAATATTATTTTTGAAACTTGTTTTAAACATAAACAAAACCTATGTATTCTCATCAATTTTTAGTTGACCCATTCATTTTTAAAACGCAACATGTTTCAAGGAAGAATGATGCTCAAGGTTAGAGCTTTCACAAGAGGGATTTATTTAAAGTTTTTGAATAAAGATTATCATTAATTTGATGTATTTGAGCATTTAGAACTTTATGGGCGTATTTGGTTTTGGATATTACATAATGAAATAAATGAATTATTTAAACTTACTAATTAATTGCTATGAGCGACTGAATCATCACTATGTGGCACCTCGATGTTTCCGCTATCGGTTGGGGTGTTACAAAATGAACACGTCTGATTGTATCTCCGTCAATGACTTTGTTATCAAGTTAGAGAACAAGGAATTTAATGAATCAGAAATCCGAACGGGGCATTTATTCCAAAAAAAAAAGATATTTATTATGGTGCAATTCATTCCACTTCTGATGCTTCGAGCTCTAAACCTCAGATGGCTTTTGTATCTAACATTTCTACATAACCAACATACACTTTTGATCAATGTTATCCTAAGCCATCTGTTCCACCGCAATGAAATCCACTAACCCAATACAATGCAAACCCTTTTGCTCATCTAGATGCTCCAGCTCAAGCTATTCCAAGCTGTGCGGGGCATCTACATCAGGCACAACTAAAGAAGTGCCAATCAACTAAACACGACTGGTTTTGAAAATGTCGCAGTGGAAGTTGCCAAAGAACACATGGCACTTCGATCCACTTTGGTATTTTCATAGAGTGGACTTGTAGCCGGTCAGATCAGAAATGCGTATCTAACAAATGAAGACTATTTTCAGATAGACAAAGAGGAGATGGAACTGATGGACATTCATGATTTTATGGACAGGATGGCAGAAAAGATGTTTTAGTCAATAGTAACAGTAAGTTTGGTTTCAATAAAGCCAAGGTTACGTTTTATAACTGTGGTGTCAAATGCCACTTCGCTTGTGAGTGTGATAAGCTGAAACAGCAAGGTAATCAGAGTCCTTTCACTAACTCAACCGGACTAATGAAAACAAAAGACAGCAAGCCTAGACACAACCGTACTGAAATTCTGAACGATCTATTGTTGCCATGCAAAATAGGAACCAAACTGCTCCGATTTACAATAATCTTGCTCGAGCACTAGTAATCCAAGCTGATGAAGGTTTCAATTGGAATCTTCAAATGAGGGAATAAGAAGAAGAAGCTCCACATGGTGATGCAATATGTTATGTCAAAGATATCGTGCGTATGAATAAAGAGTTGGTTGCTGAAGGTGATATAAATGTTTCTGATAATTTTGACAGTAGCTCATCAAATTATGATTCTGATTGTGATACCAGTCTAAACAGTTTGGATACTGATGTTGATCAGTTGTTAGCAGAAGCTAATATTCTCAAAATTCAAAGGTCTTTCCCTATAGATTCAGTGTCTCCAAAGGCCGATTATTCTAAATATTTTGTAGATGCAAAATGTGTTGCTCAATATGCTCTCATGGCGATAACCGAATCAGCAAGCAAGGTTAGTCCCACTTCCACTTCTAAATATACTGAATGTGGTAATTTGATGTTTAGAATGGAGAGGTTATTAAAAGATAAAAATAATTTAGCTTGTGACTTTGCTAATTGCCAACAATCAAACCAAGTTTTAAGAAAGAATGAGAATGGTTTCGAAAGCAAACTTGAAACCTATAAAAAGGATGTTTCTGAGTTGTCAAAAACTCTTTGCAATATGCAAATTACAATCAATAACTATATTAATGAATTAGAAGAGTATAAGAAATAGTTGGCAATCGTTAAGTGTGATTATGAGAAGATCAACATGAAGTTAGAGAGATACTTGAATTGCAAGTATTTGTTAGATCATATCGTGGATGTTCCTGAGAAAGAGGGTTCTCCCACTACCCTTGTTTATAAGGAATGCCCCCACCAATTAGATTTGAAAAACATACATGGGATATTATACCCAAGGAGCAAATTGCTAAAACAAAGGCCAGCATTGCTAGTGTTGGTGATCCACATTAGACTAAAGTGAGACCAACGCTTGGTGGGAAGACTAAGGAAGTTAAGATAGGAAATGAAGACTGGTGGGAGGCAGATGATTCAAAAGCTGAATCTAAACAACCTCTTATTGTTGTGCGGACAAAAAATGAAAATATTCCTCTTAAGAATCACATTTCTTGTGATCTAGAGCCAAAAGCACAACCTTCTCAAAGTGAAGCGGGTGTTATAGTGATCTACAAGCTTAAGGGTTCTGATAGAATCTATCTAATGAAGAAGTATCTATGAAAGTTGTTAATCAATCATTAATAACTAAAATTTGGAAGAATCAACCATTTATTTTATAAAGAATTAGAAGGGTAAAGGTAAGCACAAGGTTGAATAGGGTAAATCTTCTCAACCTGTATAGAACCAAATAGAAAAATGGTAAATCAAATCAGAAAAGGAACACTCACCCCGCTCGCAACTAGAATCAAAACAAAAATCCCAAGAAATATGTAACTCAATTTGTGAGATCTACTAGAGAAGTGGACAGTGAAAAATCTCAAGAAAGTTTACAAAGAAAGTGTCTTGAGGCAGTTCCTAAGAACCCCTTCGCTGGTACGTCCAAATCAATTGTAACAACCGGCAAAAATGAGGTAATTCCTTACTAATTAATTAATATGTGATTAACGTAATTAAGTGCACTTATGTGTTGATTATTTAACTGAGGCCTTAGAGGATAGTAAATTCCCATATAATGCATAGGAATGCATACGTTTAATGGTAAAACATGATAGGATCATGTGCGAATAAACTTATCCGGTATGGACGTTGGCGATTACCCGGTAATAATTAAATAAACAAAAAGAATCCCGGATACCCAGGATATAAAATAAAGGGTATTTTCACAAAACATAATGGGTTTTGGAACTCCAAAACCATAAGTGAAAACTTTCCATACAAATCTCCCGGTAACGAATAAAGTGCGCGTACCGCACCTGGTACGCGTATAACTTATAATTTCACCGGACAAAAGCCTAAATAACCAATCAACGCTTAAACTAGGCTATGTTTAAGGGTTATTAGAGGCACTTTTAATGTCCGTATAACACGCGGTTAAAACCCGAAAAATACCCGAACGACACCCGAACGACGAGGGATTAAACTTAACTTAATATTGGTAAATATTTTGTGTTGTGGACCCCACCTAAACCGCCCTAGAACCGGCTCCTAACCCCCCCCCCCCATGCTTAATCTTTTCCTTTTGTACTAATGATCTAAATAAAGATTAGAAAAGGTATGGTGTGGATATGTTAAGATATTGGATGGATTGTTAAGTACTAGAAGCATGCAAGACCATGCTTTCCTTTTGAAATTTTCGGCCAAGCATCACTAGCCACAATCCTTGTGAGATTTCCTAGTACATGAAAATCCATGATTTAAGGGATCCATATCTAAGAGAGATTATAACTAGGATATATGTGTGTCCTTGAAAGATTATAAAATCTCTCTTTTCTTTCTCCAAATCCACGGCACCCACACACACTTACAAGATCAACCAAAGATCACTTGGTACACCATACAATCTCCATTAGATTACTTGCAATATTTGGAAGATATGGAAGATTTATAAAAGGAAATCATGTGGTGAACACTTGGATAACAAAGCAAAAATCCTTTCCTTTTTCTTCCCTTTGGCCGTAGGTATTCAAGAGCACAAACCCATCTTTCTTTCAAGTTTAACACTTCCAAATTACTCCTAAACATCCACTCTTCAAAACCCCATTGTGTGTTTCAAGAGCTTGGAGCTTAACCATTAGGAAGAACACACTAAACCTCATCCAAATCAAAGGTTTTTGTCTTCCCTAGCCTTGTGCTAGTAGTAAGCTTCTTAATCTTGCTTTGTTTCACTAAATATTCATGTTATGTGTTTTTTAGAAGCAAGTTGTACATAAGGGTTAAAAATGTGGTTTTGAACATCAACTTTAGTATGTTTTTACAAGACTAAAATGGATATTTAAAATCATGTATGTGGACCATAAATTTGATGTTGGTGAAGTAGTGTATTTGAAAGTTATAAAAACTACACATACACTTATATAAGATGATGATCTAAGCATAAATTGTGAAGGTAATTTGATTATACTAAAAAGTAGTTTTGATCATCATAAAATGATCATCTAAAGCTTAATACAAGATGGATCATGTTAGAAAATCAAAAATACAAAAGTTACATATTTAAAGTCTACCCACTTGGATAAATGAAATTTGGACTTGTTGGACAAATACACTAATCACACATATTAGTAGCTTTATTAATGGAATATGAGGCTATTAAAAGTGTTAAAATGTAAAAATAATCCAACATTAAAAAGATGATCCTTTAAAGTCCACTAATTTGGGAGAAAAATGCTAACTTTGAAAGTTAGTATGGAAAAATACAACTTTTATAAGTTAAGGGACTAATGTTATAACTTTGAAAGTTGAGGGACTAAAATGGATATTTTAGAAACTTGGGTCCAAAAATGCAACGATGGAAAGTTTGGTGTCAAAAGTATAAATAATAATTTTTCCAAGGTTGGTTTGGTAAACACTAGTAAACTTACTTGTGTATTTTGTATAAAAAGTGTATTTTTATAAAATGGAAGTTTATAAAAATATGGACTTTTACTAACATAAGGATTTTTATAAAAACCTCAAATTAAAAACATGGGAAAACTTATATTAAAATGAACACTTTTATATAAATGGGAATATAAAAGTGTTGGAACATTTTTGTATATGAGTTGTCAAGTTTTGGGTTAAAAATATAAAAGTATTTTAAAACCATCCAAGTTATATGTGTTGAGAATTAGAAAGGTGAATAATATTTCTATAAAACACATATTGGAAAAACTTGGAAAAATTAAATATATAAGTTAAGAAATCGGACTTAGACGTCTTAATGAACAATGACGTAAAAGCGGACAAACGAGAAAAATGCCGTTACGGCAAAATAAATAAATATATATTTTAAGGAGTAAAATATATAACTTGGATGAAAATTATATAACACTTTCCTAAGTGTTGGAGAAAATATTCGTGGGAGAAAACATAACGTAAACGATTAAAACGGAACGTATGGACTTAACGAGGAAAGTACATGTATATATATATATATATATATATATATATATGTTCGGCTCGACGAAATTTCTAGTACATCTACTTAATGGGAAAGTAGATATACGGGAAGGAAAACCGAGACGAGTAAATAATATGTATATGTGTATACCGAACCGACAAAATCCTAGTATATTTACTTAATGGGAAAGTAAATATACGGTGTAGTGAGTCGAGTCGGGCGTTAAGAATATACTACCGAACGACAAGACCCTAGTATATTTATTTGAATGGGAAAATAAATTTGCGGTAAAGTGAGTCAGGTCGAGTGTTAAGAACATATTATATCGAACGATACGATCTTAAGTATAATTATTTAATGGGAAAGTAATTATACGTTAAGTGAAGTCGAGTCGAGAATAATATTATACAAGTTAAAGAAATATTAATGCGAATATATATAACTTGTAAGAAAAGTGTAATCCATCGCCAACGAACCTAGGATACACGTTTAATTAAACGGGGAATTGGAATAAATCGTGGTTTGGGAGTTGGGTGTACAAATTGCCGAAGCACATGCACTATAGGTATAGTGGCTTATACGTCTAGGACGTTTGTAGGTGTGTGACCTCAAGCTTGCTATTTCCTCTTTGAGCCGAGCACTTGTGCAGGTGAGTCTCACGGCCCCATTTTAAACTATTTTTACGTTTTTCGGGGGAAAGATATGTTAGGGAAAATGTTTGACGGGATAATTACTTGAGTTGTGATCGCCACTCGGGGTTGAGCCCTCTCTTCTATAACCATTAATTCGGGAAATGAAACTGAAGGAATATTTGGATAGTACTATTGGTGCCTTACAAGGCCCACCCCTAATCGATAGTGTCAATTATGCATCGGCGTATGCCTGGGGTGCACGTATTCTGAAATCAAGTCGTAGGATACCGAGTAACGACTTGGAGCGGGGCATTATTATTAGTCTTGGTTTGGTTTATAGGCTCAAGTAAAATTGCAGAAATTTGCAACTCCTATAAATTGTCATAACATGGTATTTCCCAAAGAATTAAAGTTTTAGAAACTAAAACCTGTGAACTCACCAATATTTATATATTGACGATTTTTAAAATATCTTTCAGGTAATTGAAGGAAGACAGGAAGTGGCTAGCAGGGTGGGGAAATCTCATACTCATCGCGTCGAATAACTTGGGGTTTTGTTATTATTTCCCAAATATTGGGATATATTTTGGAAACCCCTTTGATGTATCAAAACAAGTTATTTTGGATATGTAACTCTAAAACTTGGTTTGACGTGAAAATAAATGAGCCCCCTTTTGATTAATTACTTATAGTTTGCGTTAACCTTGACTTTATGCACTTGAACCGTCGCGCCACGTGTTTCCGCCATTGGCGTGGTGTGACATCAATGGATAAAAAGGAGAAAGTTGGTGAATCTCCTAAGTATGAGGAATGCAAATCCTGTTTTAATTGTGGAGAGCGTGGCATTTAGTTATTGTGAGCCCTGAATTAAGACGAAAAAGTATTGAAGTCACTACAACAAAAATGGGTTTTTAGTACGCATAAAAGCGTCCTAAAATGTTATTTTATAGGACCTTTTACTTAATAGGACCAACGGTAAAAAGCGTTTCATGTAAGGGGGTCGTAATAAGTCACGAAACTTAAAAAGCGTCCTAATATCTCAAATAAGATTATTGATATACGTTAATTTACACATATAAAAGTCCCCGTTTAACTCCCGTTTTCAGACGTTTTTGACCTTATACACAGGAATTGGTACTTATTTGGTATCTTTATGATTACAGGTCTTAAACGATGTCCCGGAAGCAAACCCGAAGAAAAACAAGGATTTCAGCCCTTTATCAGGAGAACTTTTGCGCAGCAGTTGTTCGGATCGTTTTTACCCCTTCTAAAACCCAAAATCCGACTTCGACTTTCAAATAAGAATTGTTCTACGCTCCGAGAGCTTTCCAGGCATATAAAGAACACCTCCTAACGATTTTTCTACGATTTTATATGCAATTTTAAAGATCGCGTTGTCGTGCTGTTCTCAGTGAGCAGCCGCTCACTCTCTCCGAGCGGCCGCTCGCTCATCCTGATATTTCCAGAAACATTCTAGAAGGCCTACGTCAGCAATCGAGCAACTGGTCCACTTGGCTGTAAAGTGAGCGGCCGCTCACAGGCTTCGAGCGGCCGCTCGAAGGCCCTGTTCTTCTATAAAACCCCCATTCAGCCCACTGATCGATTATTGGATCTTTGGGGGGCGATTTCTGGCGATTTTCAGGGCTAACGAAGTGCTGCATAGGCGTGGAACAAGCTCGGGAATCCATCCGTTCCATCCTTCATCATCCAATCCATCTCTTTAGCAATCTTATGGTTTGATCCTTTAAGCTTTCTTAGATCCAAATCTGATTTTGTTTGCTACATTGATGTTATTTTAGTTAATCGTACGCCTACGGGCAAGAACATTAGTAGTAGTTAGTAGTTAAAACAATCATTTGCGTGAAATCAAGTTTTGTATAAATTTGGCGTTTTTCATGTTTGAATCTTGATGATCATAATGCAACCTTGTTTCGTTGTTGATAGATTTGTAGTTGTGTTCGGATGACTTTGATGATTATCGAATGTGTTAGGCGGATTACTTGTTGAGAAAACCGTCCGTTTAATCGTCCGGTAGTAAACTAGTTAACTTGTTAATAAAGTTTACACCATGAAACTGTAACCGGGTATTGGTTTGGTTAAAGTCACTCGGATAATGATTATAAATGTTTACCGGCACGTAAAAGAGTTTAAAAAGCATAATGGTGTTGTTATTAATCTTTGACACGGTTAATGTTTACCGGCACGTAAAAGAGTTTAAAAAGCTTAATGGTGTTGTTACTAATCTTTGACGCGGTTAATGATCTTTGCTAGTTATTTTGGTAGAAATAGCGATCTTAGTAGATTTGTGTTCAAAGTTAGTAAAATGGAATAGGTTGTGAAATGCTCTACTTTATGCTAGTCTCGGTGGTTGTATTGTGTATTCGATATTGCTTTCCTTTGCTAGTGCGGTTGAGGACTCCCGAAAGGTGATACTAACCCTTCTTTAAAGATTCACATGAGATCATATCAGCTGCGCGATAATGAACGACTTGAGGTGGTTAACATGTGTATTCGTGTTAGCTTTCCATATGGTTGTCATGTTAGGATGCCCGAAAGGGACACTAACTGTCGGAAAATGGGAATGTTGATCACGCCCTTTTTTCTTATATAGATGACATGCTAGGATTGGCGTATTATAGCTTTTATAGTTATATTTTCTATTTGGAGTCGTAGTTAAGTTATTTACATGTTTTAGAATTAATTTAGTCTTAAACAAAACTCAAACTTATCTTTTCCTACTGGTAAATCGGGGACAGAGTTTTAGTACAATTGCTCCGCGAGCGTCCATGGATCGATATCTGGTTCTTATCTGTACGTTACTACATATATGACAGGGTACACTTGCCCTATTGTGTGTGTTTTAATATTAAGGTCTAAACCATTTTTATAAATATTAAAGCAAAACGTGTGTTAAAATCCATTGTGAAATATGTATAGTTACGCACACGTCAAGTTTTTGGCGCCGTTGCCGGGGACGCGACGAGCTTTAGGAACGAACCGAGTCAACTTTTTACCAGTGTACATGCTTGTGAATACTTGTTTATACTTCTTTGATTCGTTATTTCATTCATTAATTTGCATATATGATTATTTGAATTTTTATTAGATTTATCTGTCTGTTGATATATTGGATTAATTTTAGATTGGTTTATAGGTTGCATATAGATTCGTTCATTTATCTGCTTATAGGATTGTTTGATTTGATTTTTCGTTCATTAGGATGTTGATAGATTTAATTTATTGAATATTGGATTAATTGGTTTGTCTATGAATTTGATTTGTTCGTTATTTGATTAATTAGATTTATTTGTTCGTATTCGGACTAATTATTAATTTCATTCTTTGTATAGTTTTAGGCTTAGTCTGCTTATTTCTGTTCATTTTATTGATTCTATTTGTTTATATTTGATTTTCTTGAATGTATTTGCTTTCCGTTATTATCGCATGAATTTATTGATTCTTTATTTCATTTATTTATTTTTCTGTCTTTTATCGCCTTTTTGGGTTTGTCATATATTCGCCTGTTGCAACTGTATCATTCTTACATGCAGGTTGATGTCCACAAACCCTGGGTCTTCTGGTGATCTTTCTGACGAGGAGCTAAGGCGCCTGAGGAGAAGCGAGCGGATTAGACTTCATAAATTGCGTCTTGTTTCTGATATTCTTATTGCTGCTCCTATTGTTGAGGTCCCAATTGAGGAGGCGAGGCACGATCTGGCCGACGACAACGGGTCGGACGCCCACAGCGACATTATCATGGCGAATGACGACATTCCGCTGAATGATAGTGGTCGTCCAGGAGGAGATGGACTCGCGCCGAGTATTGTCCGTCCGGCTATTTTGGCGGACCATTTCGAGATCAAATCTAGTATCGTGAATATGATACAAACTCGGTGCAATTCGGTGGACTGGAGCACGAGGATCCAGGCCGACATATTGCTGCATTCTTAGAGGTTTTAGCCACCTTTAAGATGACGGGCATCTCCGATGATGCTATCCGTCTCCGACTCTTCCCATTCTCACTGCGGGACAAAGCCCGGACTTGGCTTCTGTCACAACCCGCAGGGTCGATCACGACTTGGGCAGAGTTGTCACAACAATTCATGCAGCAGTATTTTCCTCCTGAAAAGACACAAAAACTGAGGAATCGCATCATGACATTTCGTCAGGATGACGATGAATCATTATCCACAGCCTGGGAAAGGTTTAAAGACCTACTCTTGAGTTGCCCGCACCATGAGCTTTCGAAAAGGCATTTGGTGCAAACTTTTTATCAGGGACTCGGGTATGCGTCTCAGGAACGCCTTGATGTATACGCAGGGGGAGACATCGGAACAAAGTCTCCTAGGGAAGCGTGGAGCATTATTGAGAAGGCGTCCCTAAAATCTAAATCCCGGCAGAATGATAGATCTAGGTCTTCATCTGCCAAGGCTGGTGTGCATGCCGTGGATAACTATACGGCGATTTCGGCACAGATAGCGGCTCTGGCTACGAGATTCGATAACTCTCAGCAACACGTAGCGCAGTCCGATTGTTTGTGTGTGGAGTGCGGGGTATCTCACGAGCCTGGCTCGTGTGCTCAGGGGGTGATGTATACAGGCCACGAGGAAGTGGACTACATGGGTAATCAAACGAGACCCCAGAATAACCCTTACAGTAACACTTATAATCCGGGTTGGAGAAATCACCCGAACTTCGGGTGGAGATCTGGTACTTCCAATCAGAACCCTCTCGGATTCCAGCAGAGAGCCGCCGCACCACAACAGTCCTACCAGTCCCAACAGCCTTACCAGTCCAACCAACAGTCCTACCAGTCCAACCAACAGCCATACCAGGGTCGTGGTCAATCGTCCCAGCAGAGACCGAACCAATACCAGAACCAGGGCGCCGGGAGCAGCTCCCAGCAGCACGCCCCTCATGGTATGTCTAAGCTGGAGGAAATGATGTCTCAGCTCCTTACCAACACCTCTAATACAAATCAGATCGCTGAGCAGCGCTACCAGCAGCATGAGGAGCGCTTCACGAATTATGAGGGAGAGATGAGGGGCCAAAAGGCGTCGATGCAGGCCATAGAGAACCAGGTTGGCCAGATGGCAAAAATGATGTCTGAGAGACAGCAGGGTGGTCTTCCAGGCAACACTGAGCCGAACCCAAGAGGGCATGTGAATGCCATAACGACGAGGAGTGGTAAAACCACGGGACCTGACACATCGGGCTCACCACCGATCACTGAGACGGTCCAGACTGAGTCTTCGGACGAGGTGCACGCTAGGCGAGTCCCAGCAAGTACAGCACAGCTACCGAAGCCAGTCACTGACTACACTCCTCCTGTTCCATATCCTGGTAGACTTAGGAAGCAGAAAGACGAGGCGCAATACGGGAAATTTCTCGAGCTGTTCAAGCAGCTACATATAAACATCCCGTTTGTTGAGGCCTTAGCACAGATGCCTAAGTATGCCAAATTCTTGAAGGACATCCTCACAAATAAGCAAAAACTTGAGGACCTGTCCTGCGTTCTATTGAACGAGAACTGCTCTGCAATTCTGCAGAATAGACTGCCCATGAAAATGGGCGATCCTGGTAGCTTTACCATCCCTTGTCTGATAGGTGATATGACTGTCAGTAATGCACTCGCAGACTTGGGGGCCAGCATAAACCTTATGCCTTATAAGGTTTTCGAGAAGTTGGATCTGGGTGAACCTTCACCCACCAGGATGAGTATTCGTCTCGCTGATCGTTCGATCAAGTATCCACGGGGGTTTGTAGAAAATATGCTTGTCAAGATTGACAAATTTGTTTTCCCTGTGGACTTTGTTATCCTAGATATGGATGAGGACTCTAAAGTCCCTTTGATTCTCGGACGTCCTTTCCTTAACACGGCAAGGACGATTGTTGACGTGGCTGCGGGCCAGATCACACTCCGAGTCAATGATGAGCACGTGACTTTTGACATTCAGAGGTCGATGTGCCATCCTGAGAGCCAAGACGATACACTATACTATCTTGATATAGTAGACCGGTGTGTCAGCTCTCATGTCAGAGGTGCTTGGGAGAGAGATGTTTCGGACACACATCTGTTGTGTGGGAGCCTAGATGGCATTATGCAGGAGGGCCATATAGATGAGCAGCCGGTCTATCAGATCGGTGATGATGGTTCCCAAAGTCCGGAGCGTTTTGTGGAAATTGAGCGAGAGGAAGAGGAGAAGGCGAAGCCGTCTGTTGAGGATCCACCGTCTCTAGAGCTGAAGGAGCTCCCGCCGCATCTCGAGTATGCATTTCTGGATGAGGAGGGGCGTCTACCGGTGATCATATCGTCTTCATTGACTGTGGAAGAAAAGAGCGAGTTGTTGAGGGTTTTAAAACTTCATAAACGGGCAATTGCCTGGAAGATCGTAGACATCAAGGGGATTAATCCCTCTTTCTGTACTCATAAAATCTTGATGGAGGATGTCTACAAGCCTTGTGCGCAGCACCAGAGGCGTCTGAACCCGAACATGCAAGATGTTGTTAAATCCGAGGTGATTAAACTGCTTGATGCTGGATTGATATATCCCATCTCGGATTCTGTTTGGGTTAGTCCTGTGCACGTCGTGCCCAAGAAGGGTGGCATGACGGTGGTCACAAATGATAGGAATGAGTTAATTCCTACGAGGACCGTCACGGGGTGGAGAGTTTGCATTGACTATCGCAAGCTCAATGACGCCACCCGCAAGGATCACTTCCCGCTTCCATTCATCGATCAGATGTTGGAACGACTGTCGGGGAAGTTGTATTACTGTTTCCTTGATGGTTTCTCTGGATACTTTCAGATCCCTATCGATCCTGTGGACCAGGATAAGACGACCTTCACATGCCCTTTTGGCACATTCGCCTACAGGCGTATGCCATTTGGGCTGTGCAATGCGCCGGCGACCTTCCAGCGTTGCATGGTTGCCATTTTTCATGACATGATCGAGGACTCCATGGAGGTGTTCATGGATGATTTTTCCGTTTTTGGGAGTTCGTTCGATCAATGTCTGGGGAACCTGGAGCGGATGCTTCAGAGGTGTGAGGAGACCAGTCTTGTGCTAAACTGGGAAAAATGCCACTTCATGGTGAAGGAAGGAATAGTCCTGGGGCATAAGGTCTCCCAAAGTGGGTTGGAGGTTGATCCTGCCAAAGTAGATATCATTTCTAGGCTCCCTCCACCCTCCTCTGTCAGAGCGATCCGCAGCTTTTTGGGTCATGCGGGATTTTACAGGCGATTTATCAAAGACTTTTCAAAGATCGCCCGACCGATGACCCGTTTGTTGGAAAAGGATGCACCGTTTGTGTTTGGTGCAGAGTGTGTGAAGGCATTTGGCCTTCTGAAGCGGTTGCTTGTTGAGGCCCCTATATTGGTAGCACCCGACTGGGGGCTGCCATTCGAGATTATGTGCGACGCGAGTGACTTCGCGATAGGGGCGGTCTTGGGACAGCGGAAGGACAAGCACTTCCACCCGATCTACTACGCGAGTAAGACTCTACATGATGCTCAGGAGCATTACACCACGACTGAAAAGGAGCTTCTTGCTGTAGTATTTGCGTTCGACAAGTTTAGATCATATTTGGTGCTGTCGAAGACCATCGTCTATACGGACCATGCAGCGATCCGATACCTATTCAGCAAACAGGACGCGAAACCGCGCCTGATTAGGTGGATCTTGCTGCTGCAAGAGTTCGATATAGAGATTCAGGACAAGAAGGGTGCCCTGAATGTTGCTGCTGATCATCTGTCCAGACTCGAGCATGATGATGCCGAGAACTGCGCGTGGGATACCATTAATGACAACTTTCCCCACGAGTTCTTGATGAGCGTTGAGTCGGTGGAAGATGTATCACCATGGTTCGCGGATTTTGCGAACTACCTCGCGTGCGGGATCCTCATCAAAGGATTGTCGCACCAGCAAAAGAGGAAGTTCTTCGCGGACCTAAAGCATTACTTCTGGGATGACCCATTTTTGTTCCGGGTCGGGGCGGATCAGCTGATTCGCCGTTGCGTGTTCGGGGTTGAGGCGGCGCAGATCTTGCGCGACTGTCACGAGGGGCCTACCGGAGGTCACCACGGAGCGAATTACACTGCCAAAAAAGTGTTAGACTCTGGGTTTTATTGGCCCACACTTTTCCGTGACGCTCAGATACTGGTCGGTGCATGTGATTCGTGCCAGAGGGCGACGAACATATCGGCACGCGACCAAATGCCGCAAAATCCCATCCAAGTCTGTGAGGTCTTTGACATTTGGGGCATAGACTTCATGGGACCATTCCCCTCCTCACGGGGTAATAAATACATACTCGTGGCGGTTGACTATGTGTCAAAGTGGGTGGAGGCGCAAGCCTTACCCACAAATGATGCCCGAGTAGTAGTGAGGTTTGTTAGAGGCTTGTTCTCGCGGTTTGGTGCCCCGAAGGCACTAATTAGTGACCGTGGCACGCATTTCTGCAATACGCAGCTTGATCGCGCGTTAGCACGTTATGGCGTCCAGCACAGGTTATCCACCCCGTATCATCCACAGACAAGTGGACAGGTGGAGGTCACGAACCGTGGATTGAAGCGAATCCTTGAGCGGTCGGTTAATCAAAACCGCAAGGATTGGGCTGACAAGCTTGATGACGCGCTGTGGGCCTTTCGAACTGCCTACAAGACGCCTATTGGGACGACTCCCTTTCGGCTAGTCTATGGCAAAGCGTGTCATCTCCCTGTCGAGTTAGAACATAGGGCATTCTGGGCTCTTAAAACGGCGAATTTGGATCTCAAGACCGGCGGTGAGACCCGTTTCTTACAGATTCACGAGCTGGAGGAGCTTAGGCAGCAGGCCTATGAGAGCTCGATATTATATAAAGAGCGCACAAAGAGACTGCACGACAGTCGCCTGAAAAGCCAGAAAGATTTTCAGGTAGGCGATTTAGTTTTGCTTTATAATTCTCGCCTGCGCCTCTTTCCTGGAAAGTTGAAATCCCGCTGGACAGGACCGTACACTGTTAAGGAAATATATCCATACAGTGCTGTCGCAATCGCAGATTCTGTGGGTTTGACTTTCAAAGTCAACGGTCATCGCCTAAAAGTCTATGTTGAAGGACCGGTTGACCAAACCGTAGATGAAATCGATCTCTACGCCCCACACGCCTCATAAAGTGTGGGGAAGTGAGTCTAGCTAGCGACTCGTTAATAAATATAGCACGGCGTGTATGGGCGCGCCAAATTGTATATAAGTTCATAACTTAGAATAGTTTTGTAGTTAACTTATTTTTAATTTTAACTTGTTCTTTGTAGTTTGTTTTTAGTCTTTGCAGGTTCGATTCGCGCCTTATGAAGATGTAGAAAGTCGCTTCACAACAGAGGTAAAGTACTAAGAAGCGTCTTAAAACAGGTATGTTGGTTGTTTGGGTCAAAACGGACAAGTACAGGCGTCGTTTGGTGAAAAACTGCAGAAAAATTGCACGCGCAGACACATTGAGCGGCCGCTCGGAGGCTCCGAGCGGCCCGCTCCAAACACCCAGGTCTGTACCCAAAAAAAAAAAAAAAAAAAAAAAAAAATAAAAAAAAAATAAAAAATATGAGCGAGCGGCCGCTCAGTGGGATCGAGCGACCGCTCGGATTAGTCTGCACAGCTTTTTCAGGGGTAAACTTGGTATTTCACACTTAAAACTCAAAAATACCAACCCTAAATACATACAAGCAGCCGCTCAGTGTATTTTGACCCATTCTTTCAATTGTTTTGCTCTCAAGAACAACCACATCAAACCCTTCAATCCCATTTCAAATCTTCAAGAAAAAGGTATGAATCACTACTTTTCTTGCATTTTCTCTTGTTCTAGTGTAGATTAGTTTAAATTTCTGCAATGTTTTCATGATTTTAGGGTCCTTTCATAATGTTTAATAAACCCTAAATGTTCATTGATGGATTGTATGCTTGGTTAGTATAGTTTAGAGTATAGTGTTGTCCAAATCTTTGAGTTTTTGAGGTTTTCTTCATCATGATTAAATACATTCCGAAAATTTTTTAAGATTTGGGTCAATTTTCTTAGCCTTATATTTAATATACTTTAGAATGTTTGTAGTTTAATTTGATTTTTGGGTTGTATGCTTGTATATATCTTAATGTAGTTAGGATTGTTGTTGAATTTTGGGGACCTTTCATAAACTGTTCAATCCTTCCCCAAAATTCATCATGCTTAGGTTATGTAATTGTATTGTTTTCTTGATTTTTGGGGATTCTTCATAATGTTTAACAAATCCCCAAATTTTAAGGATTCTAGTTATTAGATTGTAGTTTAGAGTGGGATATTCATGAGTTTTGGGGCGTTCTTCATAACTAAACAAACGCGCCCCAAATTCGATGATTATGCCATAAATATTTGGGCTTTAAACACCTTGCGCTAAATGACTTAAAGTTAAGGTGATTTGCAAAGTGAAGGGCGCGTAGGTGTTAAAATCCCAAATTCACTTTAAAACTTCATAATTGCGCAAGTTCGGCCATTCAAGCGCCAAAGTTAATAATTTTTCAAAAATCAAGTGCTTGAATGGCCGCTTTTGGAGTGCATTTGGCTAAAACACTGAAAACCGGGAAAACGCCAGTGCACAGGATCGAAAAACAGGGCTGCAAAACAATTTTTGGCGCGCAGGATGCTGTGAGCGGCCGCTCCATCCCATTGAGCGGCCGCTCAATGAATCTGTGAAGAATTTTTATTTTTTGTTTGTCGTGTTTTGGGTCATGGTCCTATTTCTTTGATTAAAACTGACATATCTAAGCATTTTGATGCAGATGGTGCACCGCTTTTTGAGATTTGACCCGTCAAACCCGAAAGAACGCGGGTGTCTAGAGAAGTTTGAAGAGCTAAATGCGCGAAGGGATATGATTGCCACTCCGCGTAGGCTTTGTTGGGATACTCTAGCTGAGGTAAATCAAGAGGAGCGGCTAAGGGAATGGATGGACCAACCACTAGAGAACCTGCTTTCAATAAACGAACCGGTCTTCATGGAGATAACTCTTGAATTCTTCTCCACCTTGACCTATCGAAGGCCAAGAAAGCATTTAGAACGGAATTTCAAGCAAATGGGATACATGGGTTGCAGTTTCGCCTTGGTGGCATCTGGTGCGACATTTCAGTCGCGGAGCTGGGTCACCACTTAGGGATTTATACCGAGGAAGAGATCTACGATGATAGCTTCAATGAAGCTATGTATGGCTTCCCCGACGACAACCAATTGCGAAACAATTTTTGGGCTCAACTGACGGGGCTTCAAGAATACAACCCCCAAGGGTCAAAAGCGACTAAGATTATTGACCCATTGCTTCGTGTATTCCAAAAGGTTCTCTGTGGAACGGTGGCTGCAAAGAAAGAAAGTTCCACCAACTGCCCCACTCCAGATTTATTATTCTTGTACGCCCTGGTAAGTGACCAACCGGTTAACTTAGCTGCATTACTAGCTTATTTTCTTACTACAGCAGCAGGGGGGAAACCGGGCAGTATGATTTATGGTGGAGAATATGTGACGGCGCTTGCTAGATCAATGGGTGTCCTTAAGGCAGCAAGGAACACCCTTACTCGGGTTAGAGGAGGATCCTATGTCGACCTAGATACACTCAGACACATGGGGATCCTCCATGAGTATGAAGATGGGACGTGCCGGTTAAAAGGGCACAATAATGTGATCTGGGACCCACTTCCACCACCACAGCAGCAGCAGCACACCACAGCAGCAGCAGCCACCACAGCAGCAGCAGTCACCAGTACAGCTGCCACATGAGCAGCAGAAGCAGCCACACCCGCAGGAGCCTCTACTGCCTCACCAGCACCAGTATTACTACCAGCATCCTCAGGACTTCTATGATGAGTTTGGCGCGTTCAGAACAGAAACGCGCGACACTTTATACCAGCATGGCGAGTCCCTACAGCATCAAGGGGCGACCCTAGACTACCTTGTCTCTGAATTTCATGCTTGTTTCCCAAACCATTTTGGGAATCCCCCACAAAGGGGACATCCGGGGGACAAGCGGAGGCGAGGTGGTGATGCAGCAGGATCATCAGGGACTCGCCATGATGATGAGGATTGAAGAATTGCTGGTAAGATGGTACTATTTTGTTTATGATATTCCTGTTGGTACTGTATATGGGTGCAAGCACCCATGGATTTATTTTGTTTTTTGTACTTGAACTATTTACTTTTCCGCATTTTAAGTTTCAGTAATTTTTGGTTTGTTTGAAGAAGCGTGACTATGAATGGGTGTATTTGATGAGTTTGTTTTGTCAAGAATGTTCATGTTGCAGGGAACTGGCGAGCACCGTTATCGGGGCTCATGCCGTCCATTTACCCGGGAGTTTCTTCGATACCAGGGGAGTATTATTCTCCTTTTTCCCACTATAGATAGCTAATTAATAAACGCTTTCTATTGTCACATTGGGGACAATGTGAAGTTCAAGTGTGGGGAGGGATTATAATCGTGTTTGTCCTCTTGTATATATATATATATATATATATATATATATATATATATATATATGTGTGTGTGTGTGTGTGTGTGTGTGTAAAAAAAAAAAAAAAAAAAAAAAAAAAAAAAAAACCTTTAAAAGTACATATATGTATATATTCTCATATAAACATCAAGCCTAACTAAATTTTGATAAAGACAACTCGAGGCGCGACAAACAGATGAGATACGAGCGTGTTATATTCATACACTTGCACCCATTTCCTTCCGGTTACGTGAGCGTTTGAGCCTTAGAATAGATTACATTTCTTTGACATGCTTGCGAGTGAGCCGGATGTTTTGTGCAGTTTAGAACTTGTCACTAGTATACTTGTTTAGACCAGATACGTGTGAGATTGTACGAACATGATTGAGGCATTTAGGATACCCTTTTGATTTAGCCTTTTCTTTTCGTTCTATCTGTTTCCCGCACCAATATATTATCCACTAGTTAACCATGTTGAACCTAATCCCGTGTTTTTTCTTATTTACCACACCATTTCACCACTAAACCAAATAACCTTTTTCTTTTAAACCTTTTGTGTTAAAACTCGGTTTAGGTTATTGTTCTACTAGTTTATGTGTTGTAAATAGTTCGTGTTCGGGTTTATATATTTAGAACCCGTTTGTTGATTATATAATCAGTTTCAGTTCATTATATATATCATAGATATATATATATGTAAAAAAAAAAATCCAGAAAAATAGAACACCCTAGAATAGGGTGAATTAGCAGTATGCGAGCAGTTTTTAGAGCTTTAAAGTTAAGAATAATAAGTTAGCTCGATTTAAAATAAAAATCGCCTATATTCGCGTTTGTTTTGTACAGTTGTATTAGTTGATATTATTTAGACATAACCGCCGGGTTTTAGCCGATTTGTCACTTTAAATATCCATTCCGCACCCTTACCTTTGCCTAACATTACAACCCGTAAAAGACCTCTTGATTTGTGCTTTTTCACACGTTAGTTGGTGAAGACTAGATCTTTTGACAAGCTTATGATATTGCACGATTCATTGTCTTGGCAATGGAGCGATTTACACATACACATTACACGTATGTATCATAAATAAAACCGAGTGTGTGTGAACATTGTGAGTCGTGTACGGGTTAGCGTGCTTGTAGATCGGAAGTGAGTCGTTGCTTTTTAGTTATCTTATCACCTGTTTATATATCTTTGTTGGCTTGTCTATTATCATCTGTACAGGCTATATTTTGCCTTTGTTGCCACTTGGCGAGTTTTTCGTTTATTTTCTGTTTAAGTGTTTGCTTGAGGACAAGCAAAGTTCAAGTGTGGGGAGGTTTGATATACGTTAATTTACACATATAAAAGTCCCCGTTTAACTCCCGTTTTCAGACGTTTTTGACCTTATACACAGGAATTGGTACTTATTTGGTATCTTTATGATTACAGGTCTTAAACGATGTCCCGGAAGCAAACCCGAAGAAAAACAAGGATTTCAGCCCTTTATCAGGAGAACTTTTGCGCAGCAGTTGTTCGGATCGTTTTTACCCCTTCTAAAACCCAAAATCCGACTTCGACTTTCAAATAAGAATTGTTCTACGCTCCGAGAGCTTTCCAGGCATATAAAGAACACCTCCTAACGATTTTTCTACGATTTTATATGCAATTTTAAAGATCGCGTTGTCGTGCTGTTCTCAGTGAGCAGCCGCTCACTCTCTCCGAGCGGCCGCTCGCTCATCCTGATATTTCCAGAAACATTCTAGAAGGCCTACGTCAGCAATCGAGCAACTGGTCCACTTGGCTGTAAAGTGAGCGGCCGCTCACAGGCTTCGAGCGGCCGCTCGAAGGCCCTGTTCTTCTATAAAACCCCCATTCAGCCCACTGATCGATTATTGGATCTTTGGGGGGCGATTTCTGGCGATTTTCAGGGCTAACGAAGTGCTGCATAGGCGTGGAACAAGCTCGGGAATCCATCCGTTCCATCCTTCATCATCCAATCCATCTCTTTAGCAATCTTATGGTTTGATCCTTTAAGCTTTCTTAGATCCAAATCTGATTTTGTTTGCTACATTGATGTTATTTTAGTTAATCGTACGCCTACGGGCAAGAACATTAGTAGTAGTTAGTAGTTAAAACAATCATTTGCGTGAAATCAAGTTTTGTATAAATTTGGCGTTTTTCATGTTTGAATCTTGATGATCATAATGCAATCTTGTTTCGTTGTTGATAGATTTGTAGTTGTGTTCGGATGACTTTGATGATTATCGAATGTGTTAGGCGGATTACTTGTTGAGAAAACCGTCCGTTTAATCGTCCGGTAGTAAACTAGTTAACTTGTTAATAAAGTTTACACCATGAAACTGTAACCGGGTATTGGTTTGGTTAAAGTCACTCGGATAATGATTATAAATGTTTACCGGCACGTAAAAGAGTTTAAAAAGCATAATGGTGTTGTTATTAATCTTTGACACGGTTAATGTTTACCGGCACGTAAAAGAGTTTAAAAAGCTTAATGGTGTTGTTACTAATCTTTGACGCGGTTAATGATCTTTGCTAGTTATTTTGGTAGAAATAGCGATCTTAGTAGATTTGTGTTCAAAGTTAGTAAAATGGAATAGGTTGTGAAATGCTCTACTTTATGCTAGTCTCGGTGGTCGTATTGTGTATTCGATATTGCTTTCCTTTGCTAGTGCGGTTGAGGACTCCCGAAAGGTGATACTAACCCTTCTTTAAAGATTCACATGAGATCATATCAGCTGCGCGATAATGAACGACTTGAGGTGGTTAACATGTGTATTTGTGTTAGGTTTCCATATGGTTGTCATGTTAGGATGCCCGAAAGGGACACTAACTGTCGGAAAATGGGAATGTTGATCACGCCCTTTTTTCTTATATAGATGACATGCTAGGATTGGCGTATTATAGCTTTTATAGTTATATTTTCTATTTGGAGTCGTAGTTAAGTTATTTACATGTTTTAGAATTAATTTAGTCTTAAACAAAACTCAAACTTATCTTTTCCTACTGGTAAATCGGGGATAGAGTTTTAGTACAATTGCTCCGCGCGCGTCCATGGATCGATATCTGGTTCTTATCTGTTCGTTACTACATATATGACAGGGTACACTTGCCCTATTGTGTGTGTTTTAATATTAAGGTCTAAACCATTTTTATAAATATTAAAGCAAAACGTGTGTTAAAATCCATTGTGAAATATGTATAGTTACGCACACGTCAATTATGAAACCAAGTTTATGGTCGCATAATATGTTCCAAAAAAAACTCCTAATAAAACATATTAGGACACTTTTACAAAGTTTTAACATGTGCTTACCTAGTTTTAATCTTTTAATACACATATAAGAGTCTTAAAAAAATAATTTATAGGACCCTTATGATGTAACTTTATAGGAGCATTAGTACCAAAAAATGGGTCCTAATATCTCAAATAAGATTATGAAACCAATTTTGTGGTTACATAATATATCAATGAACAAACAATATAGCGTCCTAAGAAAAACATATTCGAACACTTTTACAATGCTCTAACAAGTTAATTAGGACAAAATTTCAAAGTCCTAACAAGTCATATGATACAACGTTTTTTTAAACATTCACACACACAATTTTATGATATATTGTATATAACATCAACTAATGAAAGAAAAAAAACTTTATTATATTTCAAATAAGCATATTCATAACAAAAACACTAAACATAAATTTATCCAACATAAACTCTTGTAACATTTAACAAAGAAATTAAAAGCAATGAAAGAAACAAGCAGCATAGAATCATGAGTCAACATGCGTCCTCAATCCTCACGGACTACCTACAAATAAACCATCCATGTATAAGCATTAAGTTCCAGAGTATTAAAATTATTCGTATCACAAGATTAATAAATACATACCGAGATGAAAGGACAAGGCCATGCAATGGAGGCACCAATACAATCTTGAATTGTGGAAAATAACCCATATGGTCTCACCAACTTTTCATCTATTTTTATTGCTACTTGAACGTTTACTTCACACCATTCTGGTCCAATCTCTGTACCACCAACTAGCTCATTTGGGTCTAAGCTCAACAAACATATATCAAACTCTAGTCACAATAGTACAAGTAACATTTCACAAAAAAATAATAATAAAAATTTATATAGAAAAATACCCGTAAACTTCGAGGTCCATTGGTTGCAATAGGGAAATGTGGTGATGTAAGAGGTGAAACACTAGGAGCATCCCTACACCCCTTAATCTCCGATACCTGGGCTTGTAACCGGACCACAGTACTAGTAAGTTCTTCACATTTAGACTTCAATTGGATGTTTTCTCTACGATACGTTGAACGACTTAGTGTTACACCCCAAACATCAGTAGCACGAACACCCAGACCATACATGACTGCATCACCATTTCGATCTTTCCCCATTACTTTAGAAAAAACATCATCTGGTCCAGGCTTATTGATCGAACCATCAGGAAGATTAGAACTAAGTTGTTGCATCTGTGCCTGTATTAGATGTAGTAACAAAAATAAGATATGTATTTTTAACAACATCAAGAACATAAAGAAAAGATATGTATATGAATATATAAGATATTACCTACAATTGCATTTGCAGCTTCCACATTTTTTGTACTTCCATGTTTAGAGAAACATGCACGAAACATTTCCAATCGACTTGGATCTTGTCCCAAAGATGCCTGTTTGAATAAAAAGAAAATAAATAGTAATAATGGATATCGACATGCTACATTAAGAATTGCACTATTTCATACAATCACCTTCTTTTTTTACCCGTAACTTGCACCATCTTCTTTTTTGATCGATTTGCCTTGTTTTTTTCACTTACCATCTTCAATAGAAAAATAAAATATCATAATGAGAAATAAACTAATTGTAACATCCCAAATTTTGAGGATTTATATTTGAAGTGTAAGGCTATTTCATACCTTAGACTTTGTTTTATTCCAATATATTACAAGTCTCCTCCATTGTTTTTTTGCACTTGTTTTCGCCTAAAATTTATTTGTTCCTGAAGTGACAAAGACGGATCATAGTAGCATTCCTTAACTCTTGCCCTCCAGTTCTTGACCTTCTTCCCAAATGATCGCAATATCCAGCCTTCAGCATCTTCTGGAATATCAAATTTTGTCCAAAAATGGAACATGTCACATTAGAAAACAAATACTTTAGTCATTCATTAACAAACATAGTTTTAATTATGTACCTTTATGAAGTCTAGCAACGTTTGTTTTTTTTTTTTTTGTGTGTCCTTAACTTTATTCCATGGTTTATAAATCGGATAGTACTTTCCACTCCTTGAAAGGGTTCCCATGAAATGGGTTAGTTTACTACTTTTGTCACCAATAGGTTGTCCAAGTTCATTAACTAAAATAGGAATTCTATCCCCTTTTTCTTGGGCCCAAACTTTTGGCATACGCGTAGGTCCTCTCACTCTTTTACGTACATTTCGAACTACAAAAAGTAAACATGATTTAGAATGTACATGTATACATTAAAAATACTATATAAATTGAAAGACAATATATTAAGTTTGTAAGTTTTCTTAGGGGCTGTTTGGTAGCCTCTTAATGGTCATTCAGAGGCTACCTCTTAATGGTCCATAACCTCTGAATGATTAAGAGGTAACCTTAAGTCTGAATGGTTAAGAGGCAACCATTAAGATGTTACCTCTTACCATTCATACTTAAGATTACATCTTAACCATTAAGAGATTATGAATCATTCAGATGTACCCTCTTAATAACCATTCAGAGGCTACCAAACAGCCCCTTAGTTTTATTATAGTTTCTTATATATTCATCATGTGTTACACAATATATGTATTGAGAAACAAAAAAAAATGAAGCAATCAAGTAAATTAGATAAACCTACTTCATTTTCTGGTTGTGGAACTTCAAACTCTTCATCAACCAGTTCATCGATATCATTTTCTAATCCATCCGTGTGTTTATTTCCATCATCTTCAGCGGCATCTTGTTCTTAATTGATATATATAGTTACAAAAACAGTAAGCATCGAAAACAGTTAATTGAATCAAACTTAATACTAATTGAATATCATATATAAAATATTTGAAAAGAGAAAATATAGGTACCATGAAATATCATGTCACGCTCCTCGTGGTCATCATTGTTGTGGACTGCAAATAACTTTCTTTTAGCTACAATTGGTCGCCCTCTCATGTGGCCTTCGTCATACTCTGGTACACTACTATTTATTGGCCTCCTTGTGTCAATCACTTGTCCCTTTTGCATATGAATATTTTGCAGATGTTAGCACATGAGAGAAATTAGGAGCAATAACTCGTTTCTGTGCTAAATAAGCATATCTATTCATGGACTGCGGAGCGATGTATCTAGGGGTGTAAAAAAACCTCGCGGCTCGAGGCTCGCTCGAAACTCGCTCGAAAAAAACTGAAAAAAAAGCTCGCTTGAAAAGGCTCGTTTTGTTTTCGAGCCGAGCCGAGCCGAGCCGGCTAGTTTTGTAATCGAGCCGAGCTCGAGCCAGGGGTGTTCAGCTCGTGGCTCGGCTCGTGACTCGGCTCATTAGCTCGACTCGTGGCTCGACTCGATGGCTCAACATTTGGCTCGACTCAGGCTTGTGTATGTGTAATTAATATATAGATGAAAGTAATATATTTTGGCTTCAAACGCAATTCTAAAATTCAAATTTTGAAAGTTCCGCTCATACTACCTATCTACCTCACATTTTCATAATTCAATAAACCCTAACTTAAAAAATAAAAAATATACATATATATGTGTAATTTTATTTTATTTTTGTTTTGTTTTTTATTTTATAAATATTTATAAAAAATAATAAAAAAATAACGAGCTGGCTCGAGCCAGCTCGAGCTGAGCTCGAACATTTACGAGCCGAGCTCGAGCTCGGCTTTTCAGCTCGACCAAAAAAACGAGCCGAGCCGAGCTGGCTCGTTTAAGTTCGAGCTCGAGCTTAGCCTGGCTCGGCTCGACTCGACTCTTGTACAGCCCTAGATGTATCTTGGATGTTTTTGTAAGTCAAACGTAGAAAACAAACATAAAGATATTATCTAAATTTGTTATTAGTACCTTTTTAGAGATATTTGTAGCAACTTCTTTTAAATAATCTTGCTCAACACCAACATCTTTCTCACTGATATCAATTGGTTTCTTTTTATTTTTCTTTGTTTTACACGCTCTGCTAGACTTTTCAAAGACTTAGTAGTATTTTTTTACTCCCAGGGCTTGTAATTTTTTTTCGTTCTCTAGAATATTCAACATTCTACTCTTTTCATAAGCATTCATATGTCTTCTGGGGCTTTGGCCTTGCATGCTTTTATCTTCCATTACTAGTGTACACAACTCCTTTTTTAACAAGAAAAGAATAATCAAGAAAATCAAACACTGGAGTTAAGAACAATAATACATTTAAAATCAGAATTATAACATTCACACAGGCAAATCTTAAAACCAAAAAACAAGCAATCATATATTTTAATCAGACTGTAAGTTAGCATAGATATATCGCATATACAAGCAATGTTATTCTTGCAACAAATTTACCAACTGTGCATGTCAAGACCAAACAAATACAATAAAGTAACAAAAACCCAAAATATTACAAGCAGGTTCACTTCGTCAATTGAACACCATCAGTCTTCAGACCGTTAATCGATGGGAGCAATTCCAAGAATCACACCCATATTTTAACCACCTCTAGCTTCCTGAGATCGAGCAACCCTAATTCACCGCAACAAGTATCACCAAGAGCCCTAGTACACCACACGAATGTCCTAAAATCTTACGCTACAAAAACAAGAACACAATAGACGGAAAAACTATACCAAATCCAGAACTAGAAGTTTCCAGATTAGCATTCAGATCGACAATTCCAACTAGAAATCAGATCACCACAGACAAAAAGGTAATGAGTAAACAAAGAAAATTACCTTATAAAATTACTACTGGAGGTGAAACCGAGTGTCTAGGGAGGGCAAAACCAATTGATATCTGCCGCTCACCCTCTGTCCGTAGAGGTTATATAAAAGCACGAAAGTAGAATCGACTTCAGAGAGAAGAACCGACTAAGGAAAGGGATAAATGATGGAAATCAATTAATGAAGATTGTGGATATGAGCTGTCAGTTTTGGGGAGAGGGCTACAAATGGGAGGGAAAAAAAATTGGGTCAAAATTACTTTGAAAAAATTAATAGGAGGGAAAGTAAAAAATTTGAAGAAACGTGTAAAGAGAGAAACTATTGCATAAGTCAAATATATATTCTAACTAAAATATAATAAAACTAAAACCTATATAGTTTAATAACAAGTAATGATCACATATAAAAAGGGTCCTCAAATATCAAGTGTCCTATTACGTTGTATAATAGTAACACTACTATGATTAATCGTCCTATAAAGGTTGAAGTTATAAGACTAAAGTGTTAGGTGTCCTATTAAGTTATGTTATAATAAAATTCAAGCGAATAAACGTCCTATAAAACTAATGTTTTATGACTCAAATATCATGTTGTCATATTACGGTGTATTATAATAACACCACAATGATTAAGCGTCCTATAAATGTTAAAGATATAAGATCTATGTGTCAAGTGTCCTATTAAGTTATGTTCTAATATGACTTCGACTAGAAAGGGTCCTATGACATCGAACATTTATGACTTAACTACTAAGGGTCGTATTAAGTTATGTTATAATATGATCCCCGGTGATCAAGTGTCCTGTTACATTACCACATAATGGGACACCAATAACTAAATGTCTCATAAATTACTTTATTAGGATCTACATTTTAAGTGTTTTATTAAGTTATATGATAATAGGACCCCAAAGAATCATCCATCCTATCAAATAGCTTTTTAGCACACCGGTTTAGTAACGTATATTATAAAAGGACCACAAAAGTTCATTCGTCCTATTAAATAGTTTTTAGGACCCTATTTTACAAGAGTCCCACACAAAAGGTTCTTAAAAGTCATTTTTGTTGTAGTGAGTTGATGAAGCTCCTTATCCTAACAAGGAAAAACAGTATCTTTCCCCAAAACTTTCTTAAATATACAAAAAGGGAACATCATGTATAAGACAACAGAAACAAAACTGCTATGGGCCAAAAGATAGTCGATGTTAGGGCTTAAAAGGTGAGAGGGAGCCTAAAGGAAAATGCAGCAGGAAAGCTAATGGCAAAGCCAAAAGCTACTCCTAAACCTAAACCTCATGCAGTTAAATTTGAGGTGGTTCCAAACACTGTTCCACCAAAAGAGTCTCAAACAAAATTATAAAGCCCTAAGGCTAAAAACAAAACAGAACTGAAGAGACCGGAACAAGTATCGAGGCCTAAACCATCGACCAAATCTGGTGAATCATCAATTTCTACAGCAGGACCATCGGAAGCAACTCCAACTCCAGTAGGAAAATGGTTTGACTTTCCAACGATTGATGATCATGGATGACCCAATACTGTAAAGGCTTGGGGTCCCAATTAACCATTAATCTTTGAATGTTTGTGCAAGGAACTTCACAAGGACTTATCAGTAGTCTATGGCTGTCTGTGGGTTGTTGATTGTGGAGCTTCTGGGCACATGATGGGCAACTTATCCCTGCTATTTGACATAAAGAATATCAACGGGGGATATGTGGCTTTTGCTATTAATAAAGGGGGATATATATAAAAAAAAGAAGGTGGTATGAGCAATGGTAATATAAGTCTTGACAAGATCTACTATGTGAAACAGATAGACCACAATCTGCTGAGTGTTTCACAAATCTGTTACAAGAAGTTTATAGTGTTCTTTGATGACAATACATGCTTAATCTTAAAAAGTGGTTTTAAAATACCGAAAAAGTGGATCATCAGCTGCTCCGAGGGTTAACAATTTTTATGTACTTGATAAGAGTGAGGCAATTACTACACAAGGTCAAATCACTTGTTTTCTGTCCAATGCGACAGAAAAGGAAACCATCAGGTGGAACAGGCGAATGGGGCGTATCCACTTAAGGAAGATGAATCAGTTAGTGAACAGTCAACTTGTAGATGGTGTCACAATTAAACATTTCCATCTAAACGACGTTCGTGTCTCAGGCAAGAAAGGAAAACAAAAAATAAATCTCATAAGCCCAAGAAGGTCAACTCAGTTAGTTTTCTACTTGAACGTTTGCACATGGATCTCTTTGGTCCTATGAATCGAACAAGTTAAAATGAAGATTTATAATGTTTGGTTGTTACCGATTGTTTTTGCAGGTTTCTTGGGTGGTATGTATGTAACACAAGAGTGAGACTTTCAAAATCTGGAAGAATCTATTCACCAAAATTGAAAGCTTATATCAACTGAAGATTCGTGTGATTCCAAGTGATATTGGAATAGAATTCAAGAACAATGCTATGGAGGAATAGAATTCAAGAACAATGCTAGGGAGGCACTATGAAGAGAAAAAGGTATCCATCATGAATTCGGTGCATCATATACTCCACAGCAAAACAGGGTTCCAGAAATAAAGAACAGAACACTCATAGAAGCGGCTAGGACAATGCTTGAAAATTCAAATATCTCTGTTTTCTTTGGAACGAGGAGATTCATTCTGCTTGCTACACGCTAACTTAAGCCCTTACAGTTAAGAAGCAAGGGAAAACAAGTTATGAGCTTCTGAACTGTATAAAGCCTAATCTAGAGTGGATCTAGTGAATAATGAAAGTGAAAATGGACAGTCAAATTACATAATGGATCTAGTGGTTTGAGTGGTGGAAACATATACATTGCTTACAGAAAATGTAAAGACTTACAATGATAAAATTAAAGTTTTGACTTTTTATAAACAAACAAGATTCAATTAATAATTACATTGATTATCAAGCTTTGCAAAGAGAGCTTGATAGTTACTCAAATTCAAAATTTGTGTTAGATCATATCATCGATCAAAGGTAGCCAAAGGAAGATTTCGAATTTATCGGGTATAAAAAATTCCACCCTCCTCTTAATGATAATTTACCATGTTACTCGAGGAAGATGGACTTCTTTAGTTCGAACCAACAACTACTTTGGTGGTTGATCCCGTTTGTGATGTGGTCGGTACATCTGAAAAGGTTTTGATTGAAAAAGTGAAATCAAGGTCTATGGCATTTGATCAAGTCATAATCGAGGAATATGCCTCTGATTTTGATGAGGATGAGATTACAAACGCATGATGGTGGTGGCAGCGGTGATGACACTGGTGAAGGTAATTGAGATCATGATTTGTGTTGGTGTTGGTGTTGGTATTGGTGATTGTGATGAGCATGGTCATACCGTGGATAACCTAGTTAATTTTGTACCGTTAACGGTTTACTCGTTTCTTAACAAATTAATAAAATAAATAGATTAACATTTCTTTTGTTTTTTAGTACGTAATCAAGATTGGCTTTATTAATGAACATATTTATCATTTATCTCAGAAATAATTATGTGTAGTATATATGGTTTATTCATTTTGCCATTTTTTTAGAGTAGTATTTCAGCGGTAAATCATGTGATGCAAAGCGACCACTGCCCAGGATCTAATCTCATAGCACCACATGGGTTTCTCCTTTCAAACCCAAGTGGATATTTTTTCGGTGGAGTGTGGGATTCGAACCTGAGACTAAGCCCGGGCGGGAACCCTCCAAGGAGGTAACCCTTTCCACCTCAAACCAGCTGGGCTGGAGATCATTGGCATCCATTTTGGCATTTGCATACCTATTTAAAAGAAATTACATTATTAGTATCAACTTTTATAAATGATTCCACTTTTATAGCCTAAAGTATTAACCGTGTAATTAATCCTACAAATAGTTTCATCATTTGTACACATGGGTATTAATGATGAAAGCATTTGTAAAAGTTCTACATTTATAATAAAATGTTTTATAATGGTACCAACCATGTAATTAATTTTAATTAATCACTCTTATGTTTATCTTTAAAAAATATGTGTCAACAAAAGTGTAATAATGGACGGCGCACGATACGTGCATGAAATATATAATAGGAAATAGTTACAAGGGATAACTATTTAGATATGTTGCGATGCACATAAAACTCAAAGTTTCGCTAGATAATAATGCAAATTTGTCTAACAATCACGAAACCTGCTAAAAATTACCTCACAAACGATCATCACTTCTCTTTTATTTTAATCATGTAGAAGAACAACTTTAACTTGATAACTATTTTACCCTGATTTTAAGAAATGTTTACTTACAAAATAGATGTCAATATGTGTGTGTAATGGCTCAATTAACATTAATGTAACGAATATATTCATCAAGGAGAAGCTAAACAACTTCTCAATGATTAGACTCAACAATGTTGTCATGTAAGCATCATTTAATATTGAGCAACAAAATCTTAAAAACAAACAAAAAGGACTTTGTGTATCTTTAGAACTTCTAAAACTACTAGAAACTTCCTTTTGTGATACTTGCGGGAAACCCGGGCTTTGCAGCGGGACCGTTGAACCGAACAAAAAAACAGATAAAAAACGTTGAATCACGCACATGCATGGCGGCAAGTTTACTCACCAAATTAAAAAGGTTAGAAATTATCATAGAAAAAGCTAAGTAAGTAGAAACCGTAACAAATCCACATAAAATAAGAAATAACAAACTAAAAAAAAAACTGTAATGACTTGTTCGTCTATGATTAGATGACTTGTACATTATCATACACAACTTTGTTTTAAACGAATCTTACATTGAAACGTATATAAAAATAGAACCAATAAAGGAACTTCTTATTTCTCTTTCTTCTAAACACAAGATAATATTATAAAAAATAATAAGTTTGACCTATGTCATATAAAATGATTTTAAGAAAAATATAAAAGCACGTTATTCTATGAATAGTGCAACTTTACGTTGCTTAGTAGGGTATGCTCTAATGATGTCAAAGTATTCAAAGTTTTATAAACTATATAATTCTATGTAAAAGATTATAACAAAACATAAAACATGTAACATTATAAATTGTTTTTATATGTTTTTTTTTATTTCATATGTTCAAATTAATTATAGAAATAAATGTCATGAGCTATCATAAACATCTATTGACTCTTTAATTCATCTAGATTAAATATGTTGTGTTGATGCACGTTTTGCGACTAATGCTTTTGGATTGTACATTCTATGTTGTTTACTTGATTACGTAGGGAATAATGTGGATTTCAGGAAGGTCGAATGTGGATATTGAAGGTCGAAGGTAGAGAGATACAGGGCGAATGTGGATACTGAAGTATATGTGTTTGTTCGAACCATTGTCAGGGTCGAACCTGCACATTCGACCCTTATGGGGGGCGAATGTGCAGGCTTATATATAGTTCGAATTTCATTTTAAGTTTAACTTTTTGGTCATTTTGTATGCTATTGTTACAGAAAATGATATTCGGGAAGCATTAAGATTGCGAGATGAACCAACAGATCCTAGAAGCTTATCTTGGATTGAACAGAGAAAGTGCCTTCTTCGTATGAAGTACAACGGACCGATTACATATGGAGCTTTGAGCAAAGGAAAGCTGTGTCCGCAGTTTAAGTATCTAGCTCATGTTATGTTATGTAACATCGCAAAATTTTCCCTAAATTTCGTATAGGTAAAAATTTAAACCACCACTTTATTTGTATTAAGCTACTTTCGTACAAAAGTTACCATGTCAATTTTATATCAAAACATTTATCTTATTTAATATTAATAATAATAATAATAATAATAACCAAAAATCTATAAAAGTTAGTTAAAAAAAAAAACAACAACAACACAGCGACATAACAGACCCACGTCCAACCTCCCTTCACTTTTTGGAATTTCGGAGCCCAAGGATCACAGCCCACAAATCCCGGCCCACCTGGATACCCGGCCGAGTCCCTTCTTCCTTCCCCTTACTGTTTAAAAAAAATGGTGTCCCCGCTGAGGCTCGAACCGGAGCCAAACCAAACACCCACACACATGTAACATCACTAGGCCACAAGACTTATACTTGATAACCATGGGCTCTTTAATCTTTTATACACAAAACGAATCCTCTGTTTCCCTTGCCTGTTCGACGTACAGCAGCAGCAATGGATGTTGACCAAGAAAAGTTTCCATCTTTGAGGTATCCAATTGGCTTAATTAACGTGCCTTTGATCTAAACTGACATGATACCATAATCTCTGGTCCATTACACGTCAAACAAACGTTTAATCATCATTAACTCGTATCAATTCACGCGTATACATTAACTTACGGTCAAACCTTCCAAATCATCGAACCAGACCCCGTCCCTATAAATTGAACCTCTGTGAACCTTCACAACTCGCCATTATCTCCTTCTCAACCCCCAATTCTTCATTTTAATATTCTGTTCTTGTTAAAAAGATCGCACTTTGACTTTTTGGCTTGATCGATGGTTCTTAATCAAATCAGCTTTGTAAGTACGATTACTATGATGGGTTTTGTTATTCGGAACATGCACAACATTAACCCCATGATTAATTGGGTTAATGTTGTGTGAATTGCTTGATTGCAGATTCTAGGGCTCGAAAGCTTTGGTTTGGGGAAGATGACTCACGTCATTATTATATAAAAGTTTATCAAAACCAAATAAATCACAAACAGACTAGCAGCTCAGTTGGTTATTGCGTGGGGCTTGGACCTGAATGTCTGGGGTTCGATTCCCATAAACAGCATTATTTTATTTTTCTTTCTTTTTAACCCTTCATTTTTATATGTAACCTTCTAATCTTTTAAAAATAGTTTTAAAATACCGAAAGAAGGTTATAAATTCTACAAAAATTATTTTATGATGTTCTAATAGAAGAGTTCATCATACAATTTTTAGTTTTTCAAAAATCTTTTATTTATTATATATAATAAATATTTCAAGTTTATTCAATTATAACTATAAAATTCTATAAAAATATCAAAACAATTTTATAAATAACCACAAAAATTATTCTGAGTTTATATAATGATAAACTTTTCTGAAATGATTTTTAATTCTGAAAAATCATTTATTTAATATTTTTAATCAATTTTTGTTAGTTTTAATCATAATTAAATCATAATAAATCCAATTTTTAATATTTTTGCACCAAAATTTTATACAAATTATTTCTGAATATTTAGAACATAAATATAATTTTTAAACTAATAATTCTTTAATTTTTATATTTTTAAATATTAAAGTTAAAGTTTGACAATTTGTTATAAATAGAATTAATATTCTATTTTAAAGAAAATAATTTTGTAAAAATTATTTTTATACTTTAAACACATTATTGTGACCATCTTAAATTTAAATTTCATAGAAAGATTTTTGGTTATTTATTTACTAAATTTCTCTCAATCGTCGGATATTTTTAATATTAATCAAACGAGCAATTATCCCCAATTCGAAGCCCTAGAAACTTATACATTTGTAGACTTGATAGACTTAGACATATTTATTACCTTATTATAGGGTGATACTTGACACATTTGGGCAACACACTATTTTTCAACAGATATAACATATTGCTAAGGTGAGTTTTACATAGCCCCTTTTCTATTTATCACCATTTTTGGGTTGAAACATGTTACAACATTATTTATGCAATTCAATCATCAATGTGTCTATGTGTATTTCTATGTTGCATTATGTCTTGAACATGACTAGGGTAAGCACAATTCTAGCATAAATATTCATCAGCCAAACGGTATACATTGATAGATCTATTGGACTGACAATCTCACCCGGATACGTGCCTCCTACAAAGGTTACGTGGGTGTTTGTTACTGCAATATAAACGAGTGAACCATGAGCGTATGGGATGTACCACAATACAACAGTCACAAGGTTGATTATGCACTCGATTTACTTCTAGTATGTTTTGCATATGGACTAGATTGCCATGACACATGAATTGCACAACAATTTTATTCGATTATCAAAACCTATGTAATTCTCACCAACTTTTGTTGACCCAAAATATTTTCAACTTAACATGTTTCAGGTTCTACTTGCTTGAAGATTTGAATTGATGCTTGAAGATGTTTGCATAGTTTTATTTAATTAGATGTATAAATTCTTAGAACAATTGTATGTAACTTATTTAAATTATTTAATGAAATTTATTATTCACCATGAGCTACTGAACAATCATCAATAAGTGACATCCCGATGTTTCCGCCATCGGTTGGGGTGTTACATGTTACACTATTTTGGATCTGTTAGTGGTGGTTATGATGTGATGAGGAAGAGCATAAGTTCGTTGATGGTAGCTCTAGTGCTGAACAAGCCATTTAATGTTTCGGGACTGATTTTTGATCACATGCTTGAACTTCTTAAAGGTTTGAAAACGGAGAAGTTCTAGATTTTAATAACGAACACGTGCAATCTGGAAGGGTGAACGCCTGTATTCTGAGTCTTCTGTCTAGGCTGGCATTGCGCATATATCCCAATCAGACGAGGGACCCGGATGCCTACCTGGGAATTCTCGGGATGAGTGTTCACTTATAGGCTAAAGCATGTCTTCATATGTTATTAGAATCTAAAATCTTTGATAAGTCAACGTTTTCGTTTATTCGTTTTAATGAATAAATGATTACATTCCTTATATAACCTCATTCATTTCATTGTATCTCTTACAGATCATGCCTCCACGTCGCAGTGCTCGTCTTAACAGTGGTGAAAATCATGATGAAGGGAGTAGCAATCACAACCATAACCATGACACTAACAACAACAACAACAACAATAATGGTGTCGATGCTCAACTGGCTGCAATCATTTCTCAACAAATGGCGCAGCAAATCGCAACTCTGGTTCCCAACTTACTAGCTCAAGTCATCCAGATGAACGGCAACGGGAACGGCAACGGCAACGGGAATGGAAATGGAAATCACAACGGGAATGGGAATGGTCTTCCAGCCTGTACCCTTAAGCACTTTAATTCTTGCAATCCCCCAAAGTTTAGTGGAGAAGAAGGAGCTACAGGACTCCTACAATGGTTTGAGGTATTGAGAATACTTTCATCAACAGTGAATGCCCCGACAACTTTAAGGTTCGTTATGCCATGAGTGTTCTTCACAAACGAGAACTCACTTGGTGGAATGAGGAAAAACGCACTCGCGGGGCTGAAGCTGCACTAGCCTTAACTTGGGATCAAGCTAAAGACATTATGAAGGCAGAGTTCTGTCCTCGTAATGAAATTAAGAAGCTGGAAGATGAATTCCATGATCTTGCTCAAGACAGTGGGGAAAACCTTGCTTACAATACTCGTTTTCACGAACTTAGCTTACTGCTACCCCACAAAGTCACCCCTTTGCCCATTGCTATCGAAAAATACATTAGTGGCTTACCGATGCAGATTCAAGACACGGTGTGGGGAAGGAACCCTGCTACTTTGGAGGAAGCAAAGCGTTTGGCTGCCACCCTAACAGATAACCATGTGAAGGCAGGAACCCTGACTCGTAAAGGGGAAAAGAAAAAGGATACTCCCCAACCTGCCGTTGAAATCAAAACCGAGGCCTCAACCAACGGGAAGTGTAAGGTCAGGAATTTTGCAATAGACACCACTGCCCCACCCAACAAGAAACAATACAACGGGAAGCTACCTAAGTGTGACACCTGCCAGTATCACCATCCAACCCAAGTACCCTGCCGACAGTGCACCAATTGTCAAAGGTATGGACATCTTGCAGATGCTTGTCGAATCCCTGCTACAAACGCTCTTGATGGCCCAAATAACCCCGCTTGAAACCCTCCAGCTACTTAACAGCAAGCCCTACCATTTGAATAATGTCTACTTTCTCTTTAATTCCATGTATTGCACTTTTGATTCAAATAATAAATTCAAGTATTATCATAACATCTATGTGCATGCTTGTTTGAATGTGAACTGATTGCTATATCTATAACCATACTTGCTTACTTGTACGACAATTAGTTGACTACCAAACAATCTACTCAAAAATTGGTAGAGGTCATCATGTCTTTCCAACAGTCGGGAGAGGCCCTACAACCTGCTCAACGACTGGTGGAGACTATCAGACCTGCTCAACAATCGGTAGAGTCATAAAAGGACGCAGAACCCTAATGTAAGGTAAATTGGTAATTACGGTCCGGAACGTAATCCTGAATTTACAGGTACGTTAAGGTAGTGTGAAATTCTATCAAGATTTTCGGTAGTTAACCAAATGTAAAACTCTAGTTATCTAGTAGCTCATTTAGTCAATCAACTCACGCGTAACACGCCTCTTATCCACATTATTCGAGACAAATTATTCTACTCACGTCGTGCCTTAACACAAAATTTCCCAGGTCACACTTGTCCTAATCCCCTCCTACCCTATGTTTTCAATAAACTTCGGGACGAAGTTTCTAAAAGTAGGGGAGACTGTAACATCGCAAAATTTTCCCTAAATTTCGTATAGGTAAAAATTTAAACCACCACTTTATTTGTATTAAGCTACTTTCGTACAAAAGTTACCATGTCAATTTTATATCAAAACATTTATCTTATTTAATAATAATAATAAAAATAATAATAACCAAAAATCTATAAAAGTTAGTTAAAAAAAAAAAAAAAAAACAACACAGCGACATAACAGACCCACGTCCAACCTCCCTTCACTTTTGGGAATTTCGGAGCCCAAGGATCACAGCCCACAAATCCCGGCCCACCTGGATACCCGGCCCAGTCCCTTCTTCCTTCCCCTTACTGTTTAAAAAAAAATGGTGTCCCCGCTGAGGCTCGAACCTGAGCCAAACCAAACACCCACACACATGTAACACCACTAGGCCACAAGACTTATACTTGATAACCATGGGCTCTTTAATCTTTTATACACAAAACGAATCCTCTGTTTCCCTTGCCTGTTCGACGTACAGCAGCAGCAATGGATGTTGACCAAGAAAAGTTTCCATCTTTGAGGTATCCAATTGGCTTAATTAACGTGCCTTTGATCTAAACTGACATGATACCATAATCTCCGGTCCATTACACGTCAAACAAACGTTTAATCATCATTAACTCGTATCAATTCACGCGTATACATTAACTTACGATCAAACCATCCAAATCATCGAACCAGACCCCGTCCCTATAAATTGAACCTCTGTGAACCTTCACAACTCGCCATTATCTCCTTCTCAACCCCCAATTGTAACATCGCAAAATTTTCCCCAAAATTTTAATACATAAAAAGCCCTTATATATATATATATATTTTTTTTTATTACACCTTTATCATTAATATTATACAAATGTGCCTAACTCTTTATTTATCCTAACTCACAACTTATATACATACATAAATGTATATAAATAATAATAATAATAATAATAATAATAATAATAATATGATTCTAAATTCTTTTTTTTAACATACAAGATTTTTTTTTAAATAAAGCCTTGAGTCAAATAGTCAAAGTCCTAGTCAAAGTCTTAGTCAAACAGTCAAAGTCTTAGTCAAAAACTCAATTCATCATAAAACCTTACTTTATGGTGTTGACCAATTTTAATGGCTAATCGACTCCAAAACTAGTATAAAAACCCACCTATGACCCATTATACTTTGCACCTCTAAATCGATTGTTTCAATCCGATTAAACTTTCCCTCATACCTTTCTTCTATAGTCTATTACTTCTACAATTGAAGCTTTGATTATAAGCTCTTGTAATTGGCAACTTTGGGGCTACACATATTCTATTTCTCGAGACTTAATACTATACTAAGGTGAGTTTACGTAACCATGTTTATGCAATTCTTTATACTTGCAACATTATACTTAAGCAATTCTACATACATGTCTAGTTGTAAACTTTAATGCCTCATGAATTAGACAACAACAACAGTTTCAACGAGTTTCAACATTACATAATCATTAGCTATGGCCAAGCTGGCGATACTCAATAATAGATCTATTGGATTGACAATCCCACCCGGATACGTGTACCTTCTACATAGGTAGCGTGGGTGATTGTTATCGTTTCAACATATTATTAAGGTGAACCGTGGATGACGGGATGGACCTAAACTAGTCGGAGGTTTGATTATGTCGATTCAACATATTATGTTTATTCATGTAGACTTAAACTTACGATAGACATATGAATTGCTAAACTTTTATACTTAAACTATTTGCTTGACATGGCTTATGTATTCTCACCAACTTCTAGTTGACCCCCCCCCCATTTTTACAACTCAACAGAAAATAATGATGCATGAAGACTAGAGTATTTACATGAGAAGGCAAATTGAAGTCTATGCTTGTTTGGATTTTGTGATGTATTAGATTTCCACTTAAAACTCATTATGTATTTCCATTTTTGGATATTTGCACTTTAAATTAATTTCAATTAAAATTTGGTTACCATGTGCTACTGTATACTCATTCTTACGTGACACCTCGATGTTTCCGCCATCGGTTGGGGTGTTACACCAATTCTTCATTTTAATCTTTTGTTCTTGTTAAAATGATCGCACTTTGACTTTTTGGCTTGACCGATCGTTCTTAATCAAATCAGCTTTGTAAGTACGATTACTATGATGGGTTTTGTTATTTGGAACATGCACAACATTAACCCATGATTAATTGGGTTAATGTTGTGTGAATTGCTTGATTGCAGATTCTAGGGCTCGAAAGCTTTGGTTTGGGGAAGATGACTCACGTCATTATTATATAAAAGTTTATCAAAACCAAATAAATCACAAACAGACTAGCAGCTCAGTTGGTTATTGCGTGGGGCTTGGACCTGAATGTCTGGGGTTCGATTTCCATAAACAGCATTATTTTTTTTCTTTCTTTTTAACCCTTCATTTTTATATGTAACCTTCTAATCTTTTAAAAATAGTTTTAAAATACCGAAAGAAGGTTATAGATTCTACAAAAATTATTTTATGATGTTCTAATAGAAGAGTTCATCATACAATTTTTAGTTTTTCAAAAATATTTTATTTATTATATATAATAAATATTTCAAGTTTATTCAATTATAACTATAAAATTCTATAAAAATATCAAAACAATTTTATAAATAACCACAAAAATTATTCTGAGTTTATATAATGATAAACTTTTCTGAAATGATTTTTAATTCTGAAAAATCATTTATTTAATATTTTAATCAATTTTTGTTAGTTTTAATCATAGTTAAATCATAATAAATCCAATTTTTAATATTTTTGCACCAAAATTTTATACAAATTATTTCTGAATATTTAGAACAGAAATATAATTTTTAAACTAATAATTCTTTAATTTTTATATTTTTAAATATTAAAGTTAAAGTTTGACAATTTGTTATAAATAGAATTAATATTCTATTTTAAAGAAAATAATTTTGTAAAAATTATTTTTATACTTTAAACACATTATTGTGACCATCTTAAATTTAAATTTCATAAAAAGATTTTTGGTTATTTATTTACTAAATTTCTCTCAATCGTCGGATATTTTTAATATTAATCAAACGAGCAATTATCCCCAATTCGAAGCCCTAGAAACTTATACATTTGTAGACTTGATAGACTTAGACATATTTATTACCTTATTATAGGGTGATACTTGACACATTTGGGCAAAACACTATTTTTCAATAGATATAACATATTGCTAAGGTGAGTTTTACATAGCCCCTTTTCTATTTATCACCATTTTTGGGGTGAAACATGTTACAACATTATTTATGCAATTCAATCATCAATGTGTCTATGTGTATTTCTATGTTGCATTATGTCTTGAACATGACTAGGGTAAGCACAATTCTAGCATAAACATTCATCAGCCAAACGGTATACATTGATAGATCTATTGGACTGACAATCCCACCCGGATACATGCCTCCTACAAAGGTTACGTGGGTGTTTGTTACTGCAATATAAACGAGTGAACCATGAGCGTATGGGATGTACCACAATACAACAGTCACAAGGTTGATTATGCACTCGATTTACTTCTAGTATGTTTTGCATATGGACTAGATTGCCATGACACATGAATTGCACAACAATTTTATTCGATTATCAAAACCTATGTAATTCTCACCAACTTTTGTTGACCCAAAATATTTTCAACTTAACATGTTTCAGGTTCTACTTGCTTGAAGATTTGAATTGATGCTTGAAGATGTTTGCATAGTTTTATTTAATTAGATGTACAAATTCTTAGAACAATTGTATGTAACTTATTTAAATTATTTAATGAAATTTATTATTCACCATGAGCTACTGAACAATCATCAATACGTGACATCCCGATGTTTCCGCCATCGGTTGGGGTGTTACATGTTACATTGTTTTGGATCTGTTAGTGGTGGTTATGATGTGATGAGGAAGAGCATAAGTTCGTTGATGGTAGCTCTAGTGCTGAACAAGCCGTTTAATGTTTCGGGAATGATTTTTGATCACATGCTTGAACTTCTTAAAGGTTTGAAAACGGAGAAGTTCTTGTTATACCCCAGATTCTTACAGTTGATTTTTGACTTGAAGTATACTACTCTGAAGAAAGATCCTGTTCAGATTTTAGTTCAAGATCACATGAATCTGAATATGTTGACCAGGATGAAAGGTTATAAAGGGGTTCCCGAGAATGAAAGACCACCACACAAGAACCTGTTTGGACACTTGATTCATCCAGGGTATGAGGATCCGGGTGAGGACAAAGCTAGAAACGCTGACAGTAATTCAGATAATCATGATCTTTTGTTTCATGTTAGTCCAAAAGCAAAGAGAAAACGTCAGGTTGTAAATGTTGGTGGAAAAGGGGCAAAGGAAAGGGTAAAGTAAAGGAAGTTGAAGTTGAACCACCAAAGAAAACAGTGATGAGAAAGAAAAGCATGGCCAGAAAAGGTACAATGTAAGTTGATGAAGAGTCTGCCGATTTTGAGGGGACTCAAGAAGATGAGAGATGGGATTCTGGTGAAGAGACAGTCAAACAAACCAAGCCCAAGGCCACTGTGGCTGGTGAGTCTAAAAGTCTAAACAAAACCATAGAAGAGCAATGACTGGAGAGTCCAATTGCAGTTGATGAGATAGATATGGATCTTGGTATTGGTGAGAAAGATTTCAGTGGATCTCCTATGGTTGGTGAGAAACAGAAGAAGCCCAAGTACAAGACGATGTCTAAGAAAGATGAAAAAGAGAATCCAAAGAAAAGATGTGCGAAAGAAGTTGAAATCTTACTTGCAGGAAAGAAAGTTCCTGAAGTTAGTAGTTCTAAATCTGCTACATCCGTGACATCCCCATTAGCAAAGAAATTGAAGAAATCTGCTGCTGAAAAGACTGTTGATCCTACTGCAGATTTTGACGCTTCCTTTGAAAGAGTGATGAATAAATTCAAGAAGAAGACTCCTGTAGCTGAGGCTTCAACACCACAGGTTACTGTATCGAGTAATGTGATGGATGCAGTTAACCAAAAGCTTGCTAAAATAATGAAAATGATTAACCAGCAACAGCAAGAGATAGAACAATTGAGAAAGAATGATAAAAAGATGTTTGATGTTGTTGAATCTTCTCAAGAGAGTCAAGAGGCATTGGAAGCAAAGATAAAACAACTTCAAGAAGAAAATCAGAAGTTGTTAACGCATGAACAAAGAAACACAAGAAAATACATTGCTTTGAGACTCGAGAATAAACAGGTGAAGAGGGACAATAAGAGTCTAAGGAAACTTATTGATGATTTATATTCGAAAGCTCCACAGTTGAAAACTGGAGAGGAAGATAAAGAACGTGAAGAAGAACAAGTTGATTTCGAACCCTCCGAGTCTGAAGAAGAAGAAGAGGATGATGACGAGTTGGATCAGGATGCCGGTGATGCTCCTGGGAAGAAGAATGATGATGATAATGATGGTTCTGGAGAAGGTTTAGGAGATGACAGTTCTGCAGATGATGATGATGATGATGATACAGAGAAGTATCGATGTGAGAAGAGAGATTCTGATAAAGACGCGGGTGAATCTAGCTCAAAAGCACCTGGTGGAAATACTGATGATGAAAATATTTTATGAACTGAGAAGATTAGAGCTTTATCAGATGATGATAAGAAATTATATCGTCAGATGTTGTCAAAGAAAGTTTGGACGATTGAGCTTACCGGAAAGTTTCCAGAGATTTTTGAATCTGATGATATGAGATATGAACTTGAATACAATGATCCTGATTTAGAAGATGGTGAAGTTTCTGCAGCCGTAGCCAAAGAGATTCTTGAAGGTTTAGCGAAACAAGTTGGTAAATCTCTTGAAGAGTTGATGAGTGACAATCAAATTCCAAATATTCCTGAAAAAGAAGCAGGAAATCACTCTGATGATAGAGATACTCCGATATATTTAAAGATATTGAGATTGAAGATATTACTAGTGAAGAATATCCAGAGTACTTCAAAGACAAACAGGATGATGCATATCCTGAATTTTCTAAAGAGATGTTGAATCAGGCTGAGAAACTTGCACAAAAGAAGAGCAAGACATTCGTTAGTGAATTATTCAAGAATGCAGAGAATCAGAAACCGAATGTTGAACAATCTGATGATCTAAAGAACTTATTAAGAAAGCTGAAAGAAAAAGAAGCCAACCGACCCAAGACTGAAATTCAGGGTGGTTTCTACAAGTTTCAAAACGAACTATTCAAAGGAAAAGCTCTCGGTTGGAAGTATTTGAGACAGCTAAGGCGTGTTTCTGTGAAATGGGAAAAGGGAATTCTGTATTTCAACAGATTCCATGATATCAAAACACTACCTTACTGGGTTGTGTGAGACATCTGCCGACATACTTTGTCTTGAGCAACTGTGAATAATGATGCAGTTGGCTATTTCGCATATCGTATGGCAAGAGAGAGCAGAAAGAGATGGGATGTGTTCACGCCGCAGTATCCTAAAAGGATTGTTCACAAAAAGATTAATCTGATAACTGGGCTGAACAAGGTGACGTTAAAGTATAAACCACCGACTGTATTGAAACCTATTCCTTTGATGCCGATTCCACAACATTTTTCAAAAGAATTCATGTGGTGGTACTATGATTGGAAGACTGCAGAAGCTGTTATCTTGCTGAAGGACAAGAGAGATGAGCTTAAGAAGATTCATATTTTTGATCCGATGTGTTTAATCAACTGTTCACATGAAGATATCATCATACTCTATTACAACCCGATTTATTGTGAGGAGAAGGATAGCGAACAAGCACTGAAATACCAATGTGTGGTATGCTTGTGTTTCGCTTGGGATGTCAATGCGGGATGTGATTACGATAAGAAACTGGGAAAGTTTGTGAAGATTCAGAAAGAAAAGAAGAAAGCAAAACCAATTTTCGAGCCAGCTATGACGAAAGAGCAGAAGACTTTATTGCGTATCAAGCTTATGAACAAGCAGATGGATGAAGCGTGAAGGCAATCCAAGCAATAGTCGAGGGGGAGTTTGTTGATGCACGTTTTGCAACTAATGCTTTTGGATTGTACATTCTAAGTTGTTTACTTGATTACGTGGGGGCGAATGTGGATTTCAGAAAGGTCGGATGTGGATATTGAAGGTCGAAGGTAGAGAGATACAGGGCGAATGTCGATATTGAAATATATGTGTTTGTTCGAACCATTGTCAGGGTCGAACCTGCACATTCGACCCTTACGGGGGGCGAATGTGCAGGCTTATATATAGTTCGAATTTCATTTTAAGTTTAACTTTTTGGTCATTTTGTATCTGGTTCGATCTGTATTCTCTCTAGGTTATTAAGAAGTGTCTAGAACTTGTTTATTTCATCTTAAACCTTAATTGTAAAGCTTTATAACATTGTTTATGTATGAAATGGATATTGAAAAGGTAAATTTGCGTGTTTGATTCGATTACTATCATTTTGTAACTGATCTAGGGATTCCGCACCTGGATTAGTAGACTTGTATGATCAACTAAACTTGTTTCTGTTAAAACGATCCTCCATATGTTGTTTTAAAGACCAATTTGCCCCCAAAATGTAGTTATTATGTGCATTGTGTGTTGTACCATAAGCAATTTAACTTGTACCTCTTAAATTTTAAGAAGTCCTTGTCAAATGCTTTATAATATAGTATAGAATAGATATAGATATAGATATAGATATAGATATAGATATAGATATAGATATATTGGACATTTAATAAAATATGTTTTTACTAATGCAAGAATGAATGACATATCTAGTGGTTGGTTTAACCTATATTATGTCATTAATCAAGTTATGAATTATATTAATTTGTTTTTAATTAAAGATATGGTTCTTAGGTGTGACACCCCGCATTTTTAGGTTCCTACTTTAATTGAACTCTAGTTAACTTGCATGTGCATACGTGACTAAACACTTGACTAGGGTTAGTTAGGAAGGTTTTCCTATATGTTATAGGGTAATAACAGATGTTATGTGATAATAACATATGTTACATCATAATAAGTAAAGTTATCATCACAATGCACACACGAGTCCTGTATCCCGAGTCCTGTATCCCAAATGTTGGTGAATTGTCTGGCATACGTGATAGTATGTGCAATTAAAATATGATGTACGTGAATTAACATGTTTATGTGAATTACATGTTTATGCGAATTATTGCTTAATTGATAGTCAGTACGTGAATCCTGCGAATTATGTGCACACTATGATTAATATGTTATGAGATAATAAAAACAATAGTTTTTATGTGAAGTAGTGTGGTTAATATTATCGGGACTAGTATCGGGATTAAAACCTTATTAATGGGTCCGGTTATCAAGTAAAAACCCATAATACTCAATTACTTGGGCCCCAAGACAATTCCTATTATAAATATAGATAAAAAATAATAATAATAACCCTAGCCTACCCCTTTGCGCCGTGAACTACCCCCACCCCCTCTCTCTTGATTTTTAACAAACAACAATCCTATTCATCTCTTCAAGCTAGTTTGGGTGAAATCTCTAGGCTTGGAGGACTCTTGCGTGGAAAGGTATAATTTTTACATGTTTTATAATGATTTATAATGCTTGAAAAGTTTAAAAATCATAGAGTATACATATATATAAAAATCGCATACATGTGTTAGTGGGAGTTCTTGAATGCTCATGGTGATTTGATGATGATGATTGTTGTTAGTAATCATAATTAGGGTTTTTGTATGATAATATATGTGTTTGATTATGATAATATGGGTTATGCATGTGTTAGAGATTTTTATGCATAATTAGGGTTTGTGAATAACTTGGGGTGCAAGTTTCAGTTTTCTGACAGATTCGTTAGGGTGTTTGTAGGGTCTGTATTGTGATGTTAAATTGATTGTTTTGATTGATTCTTTGCATTAATGGATTTTACATGGTCTTAGCTTTTTAGAATGAGCAAAATCATCTGATTTGGATGTCATTTGATATGTTTTTGGAATTTTATTTGATTAAAGGTCATATCAGATTTTCGGAATTATAAATTTGGTCAACTTTAAACGGTCATAACTCGAGTTTTACAAAGGGTTAAGTTATGAAATTTGTAAAGTATGTCAACATTGGAAAAACTTGGCTTTTCCAAGTGGATTCACCTCGTTTGGATGAATACACAAATTTTGGGAATTTTTCTACTAAACTGACCTGTTATGGAAATTTTCTAGACATAGCTGTGTTGTACGAATTTTAATAATTTTTGTGTTTGGTTTTGAGACAAAAAAAAAATATGGGTTATCAAATGAATCCCAATGAATATTCAGTAAATATTTGGTAGTTTATTTCATTCGTTAAGTATTTTAAATAATTCGTTTTTCACAGCGTACAATTTGTCCTGAAAACGCAGATTGTGTAAGGGATGTTTATGTGACTATTTGGAGTCTTATATGGTATGTATTTCACATGAACTTGTATGAATACTTATATGAGATGGGTATGAGGTATAAAACTGATAATAATCAATATGATCACCAACGGGATACGTAGGACTTACTTGTGCATGTAGAGTCATTAGGTGTCACTACACGGTTTGAACTTTAAAAGTCTTGGACAAACGAGTTGTATGGTGTGTTGGTTATGCACATATAGTCACCTAGTGACATTTGTAATAGGGATTCGGTAGCTCATTACTGTTTGAGGAATTTGGATTATTCACGTGCGACCAAAGGTTAGTTTCACTACTTTTTCTCAAAAGCATGTGTCTCGGGTTTGAGACAACGTATTTAACATTTTCTAGTCCGGTTTGGGACTACTTCGACATCCCGGGTTGGGATGCTATGACTCCTTGTGTGGGTCGGGTTTTTGACTCCTTGTGTGGGTCGGGTTTTGCTAGTTCGCAAACTGTGTCCTTGATGAACTAAACCAACTCTATCACTGTAAGTCCTTCACATACCGAATGAGTTGTCGGGTTATGGCAAGCGGGTTATTAGTTGATAGTGCTATTAGGTTTGACAAACCTCACAACGTGCTGGGAGCCGGGCGTGAACTACGACCTTAGATTTTATCATTGTTGATAGGCAATGATGGGAGGCAAAAACCAGCTCGCGGAGCGAGTGCATCGTTTGAATAGCAATTCGGTATATCATTGTTTAGTTATCATGAATGGGTTAGCTACCCTTGGCATACGCTGAACTAGTGGTACTTGGTTTTGGTTATTGATTAATACTTTTGGGTTTGGGAAACCTAATTGTCATTCTTGGTTTGGGAAACCTAGGACTATAATCAATGGGATGGTTTCAAAAGATATTAAAAGTCTAATTTTATTACAATTAAGTATTTCATTAAACTCATGATTAATGGACATGAAGGTTATAGTTTGTGGGCTTTATAAAGAACATGAAGGTTCATTTTTAGGAGAGAAGACATATGAGTTTTTACGAAAAAGTCAAACCAAGTAAGAAATCTTAGCATGTTTCTTCATTCCACACCGAATTACAGAGGGGTACTCTCTAAAGTTCACCTTCATCGTTCCAAGTTCTAACACATAGTATTACCCGATGCCTTGGGCGTGTGGCCTTCTCCGGTAGTACAGACTGCTTCTGCTATTGTACTTAGGGAAACAAATGCGTTGTCTTAATAGAGGCTTGAAATTTGTTTTAAGGGAAGCATATTGAATACATGCCTTAGCCGAAACCATCAACATTAGTTTGTTCTTTCTTGCAACCAAATGTGTAGAAAAATATCTTGTTGAAGAACACTTGAAGACTCATTATTTTGAAGATCTTGCCAACGATCGTATAAGAAGATGCGGTTCAAGTTCTCGTTAAAGACAAAGAAAAACTTGTACCAGAAGAAGCGATTCAAGTTCTTATTGAAGACAACGGTTTGAATCGGTTTATTACATAAAATTATATTTATGATTATTTTTCATTTGGTTTTATACACTGTACGGGTACTGCAATTTCTCAAATCTATTAAGTGTGCGTATTTATTATTTTATTAATATTATTTTAGTAAAATCGTGACTCATATCCTACAATAAAGCACCAAATTGCATGATATATCAACACAGAAAAATGTGTCCATTTTTATGGGGTGAGTGAACTGGGACACAAATAATTTTTCAGTCCTGTTTTTCATTCAACAATGATTTTATATTGGATTACGTGATAAATTTTGTTTTTGAACAACCAACAAATTTTATTCCACCCAATGCTAGCGGGATACTAGCAATACACCATACAACACCAAAAAGGAAACCAAAATAAACAACAATTATCAACCAACACTAGACAAACTAATACTCCGCCAAGCTAACCAATTGAGAGAAGGTTTCCTAGCCCTCAACTTCACCCAAAAGAGATTTAGAGCTTTGATTTCACCCATTGCCTATTGAAGCGAGCATTGTTTATGATCGAATACAGCATCAATCTGACACTTCCATATACACCATATTGTCGTCAAACACACCGCATAGAATGCCTTTTTCTTCTCGGATGATCCACCAATATATGAATGTAACTTGAGTAAATCTCTAAACTGGAAGGCATAAACTTATCCGACATTGCACCATTGAGAGACCAAACACCACACCGATTGAGCAAAACCAGAGGACATAAAAATATGGTCAACCGTTTTTGGAAATTCCCCACAAAGCGGGCATATATCTTGTCCCACTACTATGTTTCTTCGGATCAACGTTGCACGAGTAGGAACTCTATCCAAATCGGCTCTGCAAGAAAGAATCCCCACCTTTTTTGGGACCCACGAGTTCCATTCCATAATGAAAGATGAACTGACGAGCCTATGATGATGAAGCAGTTGTTTGAGATCACCCACTGAAAAGATGCAACAATTATTGGGGTCCCAAGCCCAAGAATCCTTCGAATCCAAAAGATTAGGAATTGAAACCCTATCCATTAAGTCCTTCAATTCATTAGCCCCCCCCCCCTTTGCACACCACGTTTCCACTCCTAAACCCAGCCCGAACCCAGCTGATCGACTCGGTCCGAAACAAACGCATGTTTGTACTTTTCCAAGGCAAACAGCGCAGGATACAACGAAGCCAATGGGGCTTCCCCAACCGAGAAATCAAGCCAAAAGTATATACCCAACCCATTACTCACAACCCCTTTTATGACCCTACCCAAATCCACCCCAACCTGTTTAATGAGATGCGCCGAAGTCACAAACTGTTTCCACAGCCCAGCCAAAGTAAGTTTAGATGGAATTGGATTCCATCTTCTTGAAGAGTGATAAAGTGCCCAAATTACATTCTCCATACACCATTTGAATCGACTTTGAATCGCCACCACTATTTCGCCATCATCGCCAAGTTTGTATCTTGTAGAGACCCAAAGCCGAGCCCAGCATATTTTGTCGGAGCGATTACTCTTTGCCATGCCACCCAATTTGTTTTCGCCTTTTCTTTGGACCCACCCCAAAAGAAGACCCGTCTCAACTTATCTAACTCATCAATAACCTTAGCCGGCGCCTTAAAAGAGAGAAGTAATACGTAGGACGAGCATTAAGCATGGATTTAATCAAAGTTACACACCCACCAAAAGATAAAGTAGGGATGGCAATGGGTCGGGTTTGGGACGGGTTTAGGTAATCCCAACCCTATACCCGATTAGGTATGCTTGTCCCAACCCCGTCCCAAAACCCATCGGGTTTGTATCGGGTAATTACCCGTCGGGTATCGGGTATACCCGCGGGTTTTGGGTAAACCCATTAATTTTAAAAACTTATCCTTTGGGTATATCTGCTTAAAAACATGTCGGGTATCTATTGCGTGACTACTAACCAATACATTTAGCATTATCAAATATGTATGTAATTGATTACAATGTATAAATATAAAATAGTTAAATTATATAAAAACACTAAAAGACATGGATAAAAGATATTATACACAAATAATTAGTGTTTTTTTTTTTTTTTGAAGAAGAAGATGACAATCTAGATGGACAATTAGATATATTATGAATACATATTTTAAAAGATATATAGGAAATTACATCGGGTATCTAATCGGGTAAATGGGTATACTTTATCGGGTAATCGGGCCGGGTAAATGGGTATATCATCAAATCCCAAACCCGTCCCAAACCCGCGAAGAAAATAAAAACTAATCCCATATCCGGTCCCATACCCGATTACTCGATCCCAAACCCGTCCCAAATGTGTCGGGTTTCGGGTTTACCCATCGGGTTCGGGTTTGATTGCCATCCCTAAGATAAAGTCTTCACTTTCCAAATTGATAACTTGTTCTGAAACGCATCAACAACCGGTTTCCAATGCTTACATATACTCCTGTTCGCGCCCACTTGCAAACCTAATTATTTAAATGGAAAGGACCTAGGTCGACAATTCAACACCCCTGCCATACCATGAATTTCATGACCCTCAACACCCAAGCCGAACATACTACACTTACGCACGTACACCTTTATGCCTAAGACTAAGTGGAAGCATTTCATGGCTTTTGTAACCGACCAATCGCCAAGGAAAATAATATCATCTACGTACAAAAAATGAGATAGAGTCAAACCGCCCGACCCACATTGCATGCCCCGAAACAAACCCACCTCACTAGCGCGCTTCATTATGCCGGTTAAAGCCTCCATAGCAATTAAAAATAAAAGCAGGGATAAATGGTCAACCTGTCAAAGACCCCGTCTGCAACTAAACTCGTGAGTTTGCAAACCATTAATCAAGACCGAGGGAATGATAGCCAGGATCCACTTACACCATCTAGATGAAAAAGTCATTTGTTGCATAACAGACTTCAAAAAACCCCCCAATTAAGTGAATCATACGCCTTCTCAATATCTACATTGAAAATCAAACCTTTCCTTTTAAGACGTTTCATGTACCCGATCAATTCGTTTAGCATCAACAGCCCATCTATTATATTTTTCCACGCGAGAAACACGGATTGCTCGAGAGAAATCAACTTGCCAATAACAAGCTTAAGTTTGGACACCAACACTTTTAAAAGCACTTTACTAACACATCCAATCAAACTTATAGGTCGATAATCTTGGAAACCCACCGGATCTTTCTTTTTCGGAATTAAAGCAATAAACGATGACGCATAACCGGGGCCTAACTCAGCACCTTGATAAAACTCATTAAAAAACCGGACAAAATCATCGTGAAAGGCCATCCCATCCGCGTTTTAAGAACTTAAAATTGAACCCATCACCCTATCACAATCACATGCCCATACAGCCTCCTTTATTTCCTGCATAGAGAATGGCTGGACCAACAAATCAGCCTCACCACTAGACAATTTATTAAGATGATGACAAACAATAGTAGGGTGCGTCTGCATCGGTTCGCAAATTTGAGATTCGAAGAACGCATATGCTCTATCTTTAATATAAATCGGATTTGTTTATCCATTCTCCATCCACCGGTAAGCCATTAATTTTGTTATTTGATAAATTAGCACCCAGTATCCCATGAAAAAACTCGAATTCTCGTCGCCCACCATTGCCCAACGAACTAGAGATATCTGTTTAACTTCTTATTGTTTGTGGCGGTCAAACCCTAGAATAAACGACTTATTATCAAGTCTAACACTAAGCTCTTGAACACTAAGGTCCCTCACTTCGGCCACTTAATCGAGCCTTTTGTTTTCTACGAGCCTCCTATTGTACTCTCCCTCCAACCTGCTTTTTCCGCCCCAACCCAGATTTCTAACTTGTTTTCAATGAACTTCAATTTAGTGACGATAGCCAAATCAGCTGGGCCATTGAAGGAGAAACCAAAACATAAACCTGCCACATAATCGGAGAAACTAGGAATATCCAAGCTGAAGTATAAAGCAAAAAGAAGTTTTACAAAAATCAAAGATTACATCAACCCTCTACCATATATTATTATTCATGTTTTCATTTTTCACTTAAACTACACCATATCATTCATGTATATTGTTGTAATTACCTATGCATATATGTGTGGACGTGTATGCATATGTGTGTGTATTTATGGTGGAGTTCCTGTATTCAATAGAAATTGTGTGTATAAGATTAGAGAGAAGAGAGGAGAGGAAAGAGAGAAGTAATTAACTGCAGAGCTAATAGAGAACTAATTTATTAGAGAGGTAAGCCTTTTAATTTTTATCGTTATACCCATTTTACTTATTTTGTGAACTTTTGAGATTGAAAAAAATAATAATAACGGTACATTTTTTTTTTCAAACAAAGAATGGTACATATTTAATTTGCTTTCTATTTCCCTCAATTTATAAGGCTTTGTTTATTGGCACACACAAACACTCCCCCCCCCCCCCCCAACCTGCTTTTTGCCGCCCCGACCCAGATTTTTAACTTGTTTTTAATGAACTTCAATTTAGTGACAATAGTCAAATTAGCTGGGCTATTGAAGGAGAAACCAGAACATAAACCTGCCACATAATCGAAGAAACCAGGAATATCCAAACCAAAGTATAAAGCAAGAAGAAGTTTTACAAAAATCAAAGATTGCATCAACCCTCTACCTTATATTATTATTCATGTTTTCAATGTTCACTTACACTACACCGTATCATTCATGTGTATTTTTGTAATTACCTATGCATATATGTGTGGACATGTATGCGTATGTGTGTGTATTTATGGTGGAGTTTCTGGATTCAATAGAAATTGTGTGTATAAGATTAGAGAGAAGAAAGAAGAGATGATAGGAAAGAGAGAAGTAATTAACTACAGAGGTAATAGAGAACCAATTTATTAGAGAGGTAAACCTTTTAATTTTTATCATTATACCCATTTTACTTATTTTTGTGAACTTTTGAGATTGAAAAAAAATTAATGGTACATTTAAAAAAAATGGTACATGTTTAATTTGCTTTCTATTTCTCTCAATTTATAAGCAATCTATACGTGGCGTGTAGGTTCAATAATTTGGTGTCAATGAATGTTCAGTGTTGGAGACTGTTTTGACTAAACTTATAAATGATCACGTATAGGTCTATACGTTGCATATAGATGGGCATGGGTATTTTCATGTTGAAAAACCAAGTCTTTGGTGAATCCATGATTCAATACGTGTCGTATAGGTCTGGGTTTTTTCAATCGCACATTTGGTGTTTTTCAATCTGTTTTGATTAACCCTCGCGGCGTATAGAGGGCAATTCTTAGCATTTAATGAATTTTGAAACACTATACATTACATACAAGACTATACACGACATATAGAAGGTTGTGCATAACGATTTGATATGTGTATTACTAGCATCATCCTTTTTAAATGATGCATAATACTTAGTCGTGGACGAACGCTAGAATTGTGCTCATTGCTGACACGCTTTAAGAAAAGTGATACGTCTGAATATTTGTCTCAATATATCTTTTACAAGAGATCGGCATTCTCTATATTTTTTAAATGTTTCTCGCATTTGATGGCGCAAGCATGGGAAATAATCAATGGATCAATATACCCCACTGTTCAAATTCTTCTGCGTAATTCCTATATTTTATTTAGGCTTTTAATTTGTTTTTGCATTGTAAGATTTCTAATTCCATAAATAAATGAAAACCCAACCTCTATGTATTTCAAAAGTTTTATTGGAACAACTGTATGTATTCTTTTATCAAAAGTGGTGTAACTAGAGTATCTAGACCCAAGATTTATCATATTTGTTTTTAGTTTGTACTTTATTGTTTTTAATTTATCATATGTCTAGACCCAAGATTTATCTTATTTACTTTTAGTTTCCACCCCTAGATTCACATTGTGTCGTGTAGATCCAACTACAGACTATTTAACATGTTTCAGATTCTACTTTATAATCTATGAAGTGTGCAATCCAGTATCTAACAAGATCGATATTTGTTTGATGAATGAATGTGCACAATCAGGTAAATAATCTCGATTTCATTTACTCATAACTTGGGCAGCATAACGATACAGGAATCAAATTCAAATAACAAAGTTATAATGCACATATGTATATGCTCTCATTTATATAGACACTAGAATATATGTTTGACAAACGTATATGTCACATACGTTTGAAAAGTACCATTTAAAAATTAAAAACCTCAACAACCCTCAAAAAGGACACTGGGAAAATGTGACTTTTCAACGTTTTGTGACGCAGTTAACGATGCCGAGCCATTTTTTTAAGGCCTAAACTTGCATGAACGCCAAACTATGTCCTAATACTGCGTGTTGGCGGGTCCGGTGACGGGCAAAACCCGGCCCGGACATGGAATCACGCCCCCAAAAGTGGCCCTGGGCCATTTTGCGCACGCTAGAATAACATTAAAAATTAAAACACCTCAAAAACTCTCAAAAGGGGCACAGCAAAAATGTGACTTTTCAGCGTTTTGTGACGCAGCTAATGATGTCAAGCCATATTTTTTAAGGCCTAAACTTGCATGAACGCTAAACTATATCCTAATAGCTGCGCGTTGGCGGGTCCGGTGACCGGGGAAACCCGGCCCGGACATGGAATCACACCCCTGAAAGTGGCCCCCGGACCATTTTGTACACGCTAGAAAAACGTTACAAATTAAAACACCTCAAAAACTCTCAAAAGGGGCAAAAATGTGACTTTTCAGCGTTTTGTGAAGCAGCTAATGATGCCGATTCATATTTTTTATTGCCTAAACTTGCATGAACGCTAAACTATGTCCTAAGAACTGCGCGTTGGCGGGTCCGTGACCGGTGAAAACCCGGCCCAGACATCGAATCACGCCCCCGAAAGTGGCCCCTGGGCCATTTTGCGAACGCTAGAAAAACGTTAAAATATAAAACACCTAAACATTATGTAATGGTTTTAAACTTACATTGAACCAATCAAATAACATATTATACAATTTTATGCATCGTTCTTACAGTAACCAGGATCACCACAACTAGGTAGATTACAATATCTACTACCGGTACCACATCGAGGTCGACGCCAATTTATACCCCCCATCCTAGAAGGAAAGATCCTGCTTTTACTATGATGAAAAATTTTCTTAATAGTATAGTATAAAATGCATTCATTTCCTCTGCATTGACGCAATCTATGATACTATCGGAGTGAAAAAAGGGTCTAAAGAAGAACAGAGACGGGGCTGTATTAGTAACAAGTAAATCCTTTGTGTGTTTATAAAAGGTCTCTTAAAATTCAATTTTGGGGATAAACACCAATCCTAAGGTCTAAGACGACCCAAAAAGCAATTGATCAGATCATGATTATTTCGGTTTTGGATCTAGGACAATAGGTTCAAGAGATGAGAGAATTAAGGATACCCACCAGGGATTCCGACGTTCATCATATTCAAAAGGTACAGGCGTCACAAAATTATTATAACCCATTGGTTGTTCACTTTGATTTTCTGCCCAGTAAGTGAACGAAGATTGTTGGGTGGTAATCAGGTTATCTGGTGTCCAAAATGATGACGCTTAAGTGTTACATGGGGTAGAGGGGTATACATAATAGACTCATAAGGAGTAGGTATGAACCCCCCAGAGTGTTGTGGATTGACTCCCCCCTCCCAAACTGTTGTGGATTGAACCCCCTAACTATTGTCGATGAACGGGTAACTGTGACGAAGCAGTTCCTATAAACTTACCACTCCCATCATCATCATCATCATCATCATTCAAAATTCTTGTTAAATCATCGTAGTCTATATTCTCATCATCCGTGGGAGGGTCTGGAATTCTTGAAGAAGGCCCTTCTTCGTCATTATCGACACGTCTATGCTGCATGTGCCCTGAAACCCTTTGAGGTCGGCTTTTGTTAGCGTGGAAACCGACCGGGTGATTTTGTTGATGCAAAGGATAATTCAGACGATCTCCTTCGCGAATTGAAGACAACACTACGCTGGTAGTGTTTTGAATTTCTCCAACTAGTGCAAGAGCGCTTGCCATAAACTGGCCCGCTTGACTGTGAATCCGTGTATACCCTTCCAGCTGCATTAATACTAAAATAACGCATATTAAAATAATATTTTGCATTATATACAAATTCATAATTATTAAAGTGATATACAAACTAGTAGTTGTGTCATCGACCCATCATTTCAGAACCCGGTTTGTGGTACCAGGTTATTCATCGGGTTGGTGACGTATCAAACCGTGTTTTCCAAATACCAACTAATGTAATCTAGAAACACGGAAGGAACCGGTGTCTGTACCCCCTTCACTTTATTTGCTCTGCGATTATCCCCTAAATCAACACAGAAGCGATGTTCGTTTCTCCAGTTTGTCTCTCTTTTCCCGGTACGTATCAACTTGTGCAATCTACGGTCGACTCAGGGGTAAGGGGAGGATCCAGAGGTCTCCCTTGATGGAACCCGAACTATCTAAGGACCCTCAATGGTGAGTGGTATTCAACCACCTGCATCCACAAAATATAACACTCACAACACCATGAATCCTTCCCTTCTCTACAATAGTCCGGCAAATACCTAATCGCTTCTTCATATGGACGTCAAAAAATTGGTGCACAAAAATAAAATATTATTAAGTCATTGTATGAAATTCACCAGAAATGTAATGTAACTTAACTCTTACCGGGTCCTCATGAAGATGGTTGTAGCTGCGAACGAATTTGTCGTAACGAGTGTGACGCTGTCTCCGTAAAATCGTGTTTAACACGCCAGCTATAAATATAATTATAAAAACAATAACTAGTTAAATTAACATGTTTTAATAAATAATATGTAGGCATAACATAGTACTTACATGGAACCAAATGGTAGTCAACCTCTAACTTAACTAGGTTTCGGTACAATTCTGGGGGCTAATACCCGGATTCTGGTCCAGACCCACAACTGTAACAAATACACTGCTTCCCTGGTCCCTGTTGCTGTTTTCCACAAGTTGCAATACAACCATGCCGACACAGCACTCCCCCAACTCAAATTCCCACATTCATTAAGGTCCTCTAAATGTGGTAAAAGGACGACACCTTATCGTTGTTGGTGTCACTAAGGAGAAAACATGACAAAAGAATTAATATCACACAACGTGCACGTTGTGTGATCTCGAGCACACTCGGCTCAGCGGGCAACAGAGCCTTTATTCTTTCTACAACTTTTTGGTCCCCATAACGTTTCCGCGAAAATCTTTAGGCTCAGTTGCTACACCCAACATTTCTGCGAAAAGCTGTAGCTGTTCATCATCATTCTCCGCGCTAAATTATCCTCCTGTCACCGCTGCACCATTAATCGGAAGACCCATTAGGACGTTAACGTCCTCTAACGTCACTGTCACCTCACCAAATCGTAGGTGAAAAGTGTGGGTCTTAAGACGCCATCTTTCAACAAGGGCGGTTATCAACCCTCGGTCAATCTGGCGGTATCCGCACTCAATAACTCTAATAAAACCCGCCATCCGCAGCAAAAATTTAACACGTTCATCTAACGGATGTTTGCTAATAAAGGACCAAAATTCTTCGTCCCCCCGTCTAAAATCAAGTGCACCCCCATCTTCGCCATTTCCTTCAAACAACCTCGCAGAACGATGTCGTCGTTGATCCCATAAAAGTGCATTGTTGCGAGGACCAGGGTTTAGATATGCCATGTTGTTTAAAAATGCCAACTTTGGTGACTAAAGGCTTTATAAATGAAAACTTGTGTGTGATATAAAATTCTGTTTTGAGTCTGCGAAATGTTGCATGATATACAAGAATCGATTTATAAGCCTCTTTATAAGCAAGTGGTTTTGCATGCATTGCATGAGTCTTTGTTTTCTAGTTGTCTTGTATTATTGTAGTAGCATGACTTGTCCTTTGACTGAGATTCGCTCAACCTTCATTCATTTCAGCGATGTCATGTTATTTGTAAGACATGTGATTCAATAAGTGTTTGAAGTTGTCATTCATTTCTTGTGTTATTGTTGTGTTATTGTATTAAAGACACATTGATGGAACTGACTGCTACTCTGCGATTAATATACACACACGACAAACAATTATGACAACTGAGATTCCCATCAGGCTTCAAAGGAAAACCGCAAGTCCAACTTGCGGTTTCTTCTTCCCCTTTCCTACTCACCAACACCCTCCCTCCTAATCACCACCCTCCCTCTTAATCACCAGCTTCTCCCTCCTACTCAACATCCACCTAAGCCTAACCCGTAGGTTCAACCTGCCGTTACACCAAATGTGAAAATCGGCTACTGACACACTCCAATTGCACAAAGATTTTGTACTATGCCATTATTTTGGCAAAAAAATCTGACATATGTTTGTTCCTAATTATGCATGTGACATCCCTATACAATAAAACTCAACCCAACCTCGATAAAAGTATCCAAAACGTATTATGACCATTGTAACACTGACACACCATGTATCAACATGTCACATCATATTGTAATGGTATAAAACAGTGGTTTAATCTCTGGATCCAAGTTTTCGCATATAACTTAAGTGTGCGTTTGGGTATTTGAGTTGGTGATGTATGTAGGTGTGGTATGTGATTGTAGCTAGTGTCTCGCTTGGTACAATCTTGTAAATACTTTGGGTGTGGAATAAAATTTCGAAGTTTTCCGATCAATAAAAATTAAGTGGTAAGGAAATGATTTAAAGGGAATTGCCCAATATTTTATAATTACATGTTAAGGCTATAGGGTGTGGTGGAGGCCCATCATGAAGGATGGTCCTCCACCTCACTTGTTATGTCATTGTGGGGTATGTTCATCCTCTCCATGATGGTCCAAGGGTGTGGAGGTTGGACCTCCCTTCCTTTAAAAAAACACCAATCAAGAGGGACGGCAAGGAGATGTCGTTGAGGACGACGCCGTCCCTAGGGAGCGGTGTTGCCGGTCCGTTTTTGGGGTTGCCAAGCCTAACAACTCGGAGTTTTGTTGTACTTTGATGGCATTAATAGTAAACATTATTTCAATATTGTAATGATACCGCTAAAGTTACTTCTTTACACACTAGTAATCCTAAATAGTACGTTGTAACAATACCGACTGCTGAGAAAATTTAAATGGACGACCATTATAACACCATAGGCAAATCTCACATCAGTCGTTGACATGAGGAATCCAATTCCTCTTAAATTATCAATGTGTTTTAGGCGTAGTTGGTTGTGGAGTATATGAAATCTCTACAGTTAAGCATGCTCATGTGAGAGTTAGGATGGGTGACATCTTAGGAATTATACACTGGTCAACCAAAAACAAATACGTGAGCTCCTGGATAGAAAACCCCTAGGGAGCAAAGCTGACAATATTAGTGGTGCGAGGGGCCGACTATTACAATTGGTATCAAAGTCACTCATTTGCCGTTTAGGATGGTGAGGCAAACCTCATCGAGGATAATGAGTCCCTAGGGGGTGATTTTAACGATACCTACTACCTTGAAGATTGACATGGATCACTGTAACACCCTTGGCCGTGGATATGAGAAATTCTTTATTCATAAGGAATCCAACGCCTCTTAAATAACCAACTAGTCGTATTACAAAATTGAAATGTTTTGTATATGTTGAAATTGTAAGGTAAGTTGTTTTAAAGTTACAGGTTGTTAGTGCATCTTACGGCTATGTCCCTAGCTTATATATGTATTTAGGATCTCATATGTATGTTTTTAGACGTTAACGAGTTGATTTTGGGGTGTAGGGGTATTTCTGGTATTTTGTAAAAGGTCCAGGCATATGGGAATCACATATGCGTGGCAACCTAGGCGTAAGAGCCCCTACGTCTGGAAGGCCCCAGGCGTAGGGAGTCAGCCCGATAAATAAACCCCATTGCCTTTCATTTTGTAACTTTTGCTAACCAAGTGAAACGAAGTGCTGTCGAATTTTGAGTGTGTTAGTGTGTGTTTTTCATTTCCATACTTTTCTAACATTATATCTCATCTCTAACAACAATCGATCCATTGATTCCGCCTTTTGATCGATCATACGCACACGGTCTCATCAAATCTTGTCACGATCCTACACATCTATATATATATATTTCAAAACATGAAATCTTACATGGCACTCAAAGAGGCCATGGAACCCCAAAAAAGTAATTAAACGTTAATAACTTTTATATACGAGATTTTTTTAAAGAAAAAAATTACAACAAATTAACGAGTGTTTTATTATCTTTCCAACGAGTACCATAGTGCTATACAAAAAGCGAAAGGAAAAAAAACGACTTTTTTTGCTGGATTTTTGTTCATGCAAGAAAAAAAACATAATGTGTTCAGGTAATTCATAAATCATGTCTAGGCAAGTCACTAATCATGTTCAAACCAATAAATAGGAATTATATTTTCATACAGAGCATAATAGGTTAAAACTACTCATTAAAAAAAGTCACACCTTCAAGACCGTTGCGTCAATCACGTCCTGCAATGGTTGCTTTTGGCTCTACTCCTTATCCAAACATACATTTTCTTTTTAATATATATTTTCATTCTTATTTACATGATTAAAATTGTTGTTTTCTCATATTGTAGTACATTAATTTCTATGTTACATCATAACCCATATTTTAACACTTCATATTATATTTGTCTATCCCGAAAAACATCCGAAATATAATCTAGTGTGACAATATTATAAAACTTATTTCATAGCTAACCCTTGTCAAAGTTTAAGTATTAAGTTAACAAAAATTTGGATGTTTTAATAATTTTTTTATTAACAGTAAATTTCTTACACCAATTTGTTTTTGGTGTGGCTTGAGCCGTTGATCTCAAGGAGAGCAATAACTTAATTCCAATTAGTGACAGATCGAAAAAGCAGGGTTATAGTATAGGGATTGGTTCAATTCGACTGTAAGGATAGGATGTTTTAGTATTTAATGGAATACACATTTTTAAGTTGTTTTTAAACGTTTAATGTTTGTTTTATACTCATTTGTTATTTTATTTGATCCGTTCCATTTTTAAATTAAATGATCTATTGATCTTACGCCTTACTATAATTTAAAATTCTTGAATGGGCTACGTATGAATGATGCTAGTACGAATCGTTGTTGAATAAACACAAACATGATAATGATCTTGCCGACCATCTGTGTGTCTGTATATTGTCAGCGTCGAAATATTCAGTACGATGATTACACTTGACCGCTTGATGCTATATATACCTTCATATATCTAAATTAAAATTGCTTTTTACGTACTCCTTGACAAGCATTATAAAGCAAATACATACGACAATGTGACACATCTGAAAATAAAGATATGTGATGAACGCATGGACTATGGTCCCAAAGTAAAATTGGAAGCTTTAATCATAAAAATAAACGGTTATTGTTTTCACCATGAGCTTCCCTTGGTTAGGTGATAAGTTGCTACTTGCTAGGTTGCTATTTTAAATTAATTTCTTACTTTTTATTTTTAATCTTATTTCTTGAAACGTTATCTTTGATTCTTTTCTAGAAACGCTTTCCCTCCTTATTCTGTTTTCGCAACCAATGTTTCACGTAATGGGAAATCACTAACATACTTTGATAACTCCAGTCTCGTTTATTGATCAACCATCATTCACCCTTTGGAATATAAGAGTGTAACCAGTAATAACAAGACAATGATAAAACGTCAATAACTATCATCATGTTTAAGTTAGAGATAAAATAATGACTAACAAACGATAATAACTATGATAGATGATAAACTTGCCTAACACATACATTTCAATCGTGGATTGCTAACCAATATCATATGTTTCAACACAACGCACTACTAGAAAAATACCCCTATCGTGACACACATTTAATGACACGCGATAACTCATGACACTCAAAGCGCGTGTCATTAAAAAATCGTCATCTTTTAAAAAAAAATGGTCAAACAATGACACTCTTTTTTGTATGTCAACAATCTAATGTCAAGAATTCAAAAAACATGACAGGATAACAATTGCGTGTCATGTTTAGTGTCAAGATTTCACACTTTTCATTTCCCTCCCACGCTTAATATCCCAGGCCCCTCTGCTCTCTTATTATTATTCCCAAAAACAAAACCTTGATAATCAAACTCTCTCTTCCCCAAATCAATCCTTTTAAAAAAAACCCTAAGAATCACTTCACCGACGACATCACCACCAATCGGAGGTATTTCGCAGCCTTCCACCACCTGTAACACGTTCACCTCCGCGTACACCGTCGGTGGAGGTTTCGTGTGGTGGCGGTGGAGGTACGTAATGATAAATACTTGTAAGTTGGTTGTATCATTCCCTGCTTAATATTATATACCAAGATTGTTCATTTTATTGAATTAAATTTGGTTATCATTTATATAAACCCTAATATTAAGCAAACGAGTAATTTATATGATGCAGCTAGACTTGTTGTTGATCCAAGAACTCAGAGGCCAAAGGGGTTTGGGTTTGTTACATTTGAATCAGATGTTGATGCCCAGAATGCATTGAAAGCTATGAATGGGAAGGTATTTCCTTACTCCTTTTTCTTTGTAGGTTATCTAGATAGATTTTTAGTGTATGAAAGAATTTAAATCTTTAATAATAGAATTTGGAGTCAAGAAAATGTGAATGGTCAAATTACTTGTATAAACCCTAATATTAAGCAAACGAGTAATTTATTTGTCTTTGTTTCTTGCATTCCTCATTATCGTGTTGGTTTAGTTGGTTATGTTTATTAAATAAATCAATCTTCAAAGAATGATTCAAAGGTTTGAATTTGATGTAAAACATCAATACCCATATGTTAATCTTCACGTGTTATTCGTTACATTCAACCTTATTTACTTGTGTTTTTTTTTCTTGGTTGATGTAGTTATAAACTTATGTATTTAGTTAAACTATCCATGAGATTATATTCAACTGTGTATTGTGTTCATAGTTTGGGGCTATCTAAATTAATTTGTTTATGTACTTATAGTTAAGAATGGATAATATTAACATAATTTGTTGAATAGAGTGAAAATTCCCAACATAAATATTAAAAGGTTTCTGTTTTGGGGACAAAAATATGGAATGGTCATGAAAAAAAATAGTTAAAGTCAACCTTATCCCCTTTTGTATGGTTGCTACCATTTGACCTGGAGATCACGGTTCGGTTGTGGATCCCGTGTGTGCGGGAACCACGTGTACCGGGTATGATGTAATTATGTTGTTTCTGTTGGTTTATTGTTTAAATGTTGCGTATGATGGTTTGATTGATACATGAAGCTAACGTCGTCTGTTATCATGTTTGGTTGTGGTTAGATGGATAAAGATGTTGATAAACGAGTCGAGTGGCTCCATTCTGGACAGTGTTCTGCTGCTAATAACATATTTGGAGAACCAAAAAAGACCACGAGGGTTGGGGATGAATACCAGGCACAAATCCCATCTTTGATGACATAAAACGAGCGATCCCAACTCATGAAGGTACCTGTCTGTGAATTCGGTTGGTCAGGTCCTGCCACTTGGGTTCACAGTCAACAGACTCGACATAACAACAAAGCAAATGCAAAGGGCAAGTCTTGTAGTGTAGGCTGTCATACAAACAATGATTTGTGTCTGGCTCCTTGTTCATCGAGTGAAGAATCTATGGGAAGTTTTATCGAAGCAGCGAACACCAAAAATGGTCAATGTATCGGAAGAAGAAAAGAATTAGCAAGTCCCTTCCTGGGAAAAAGATATTCAACGGGTGGAGGCTGCACGAGCTTTTGTCTCGCTTGCTCTCTAATGTGACAGACGAGTGTAAAGCTAGGTTGACACAGGTACCTTGTTTGATGTTTATGTTACTAAACTGATTCAAGAGAGATTGGTTATTGATGTATGGTTTCTTGCAGGTCGTTAAAATGTTTGACGAAGGAAAACATTCGTTTGAGAAGTATGTGTTCGCTTTAAGGGACACAATGGGCCTCGATCTTCTTATACAAGCCGTAGCCATTGGCAAAGGAAAACAAGACCTTGCTATCAAGACCAGAAGACGATTAACAAGCAAAAAAGTTGAATCTTCATGCTCATCTCTAAAGACAGAAGAAATTGTTAATATTTTAAGTGATCGAATTGGATTAAGCAAAGCGAGGTTAAATGAGTTCTTCTGGGAAGCTGTGTGGCCTCGTCTTTTAGCTAGAGGATGGCACTATGAACAGGCTAGAAATTATGCATTACAAAACTCGAATAATTTAGTGTTTCTGGTACCTGGTGTGACAAAGTTTTCAAGGAGGAGTATGGTCAAAGGAAGTCAATATTTTGACTCGTTGGTCGAAGTGCTGAATAAAGTTGCATCTGAACCACACCTTCTTGACCACGAACCTGACAAGGACCAGTTGGTCGAGCCACATGAAACACAAGACGCAGATGATGAACAAGATTTGATGAAATGCACAGTTGTGGACACCAGTTTGGTTGCGCTTGTGAAAGTCAGAGAGCTCACAAGTTTGACTGTTTCTGAACCTGCTCAAGATGAAGATGTGAGTGTTAATACCAAAATGGATCTCTCTACAGATGGGCAACCAGCGAGAAAACAGAAGTTGGTGTTCAAACGGAAAACAAAACGCCAAACTGTTGATAATATTAAAAATGACAACACTCGTGGTGAAGATGAACACATGGAAGATGCGGCATGTCCTGAGAAGAAACGTACAAGGATAGTGATCGACTTGAGCAATCCTCGAGCGGGTCCACCATGTGTGGGTTCTTCTTACACCATGTCAACCGTATACCCAACAAAGTAAGATACTTATATTTAGTTTAGTTAATTATATCCATTGAGCAAGAACAACTAAAAATGTTTTTTTACTGCAAATCAGTGGGAAGGGCTTGAGAGGCAGACAACGATCTTCAATACTAGAATGATTTGGTCGAGCGCGCCACAACGCTAATCGTAATTTTTTTGTAACTAGTGGTAGGATTCGACAAATGCTAATTGTAATTTTTTTGTTGTATATATAATATATGCAATTTTATTTTGAAATTTATTGATTTTGTTATTATAAATATAAATATAAATCCAGATTTATTAGTTATTTTGCAGAATTTTTTTAGGTAAAAAAAAACATGACACGCAAAATTAGTGTCATAAAGGTGTGTCGTAAATGCATGTCATGAAAGAGTGTCATTAAAGGGTGTGTCATAAATGCGTGTCAAAAAAGTGTGTCGTAAAGGAGTGTCATAAACGCGTGTCATTAAAAGATGACACGCGCCTGCATGTCATAAACCTTTCTTGACATGTTCTTCTTGACACTTTTCTGTGTATCATAAACACCCTTTTATGACGCGCAATGCGCGTCAAGAAAGGGGTATTTTTCTAGTAGTGACGTGAACTAGAGATTTGTAATAAGAAAATTCCTAACGGAAATTCCATTCTAAGTAATTAAATTTAAACTTCATATTTCTTTTTGTTGTACTTATAATTAATAAAGAAATGAATGGAAAGGTTACGCCACTTATATGGTGCCAAGTCAGTTAAAAGAAGTCTGCAAAGGTGATTAAGCTTCCAACATTTTCTTTTACCACTTCAGACAAGAGAAATAAAGGTTATTATGTTTCTTGGTCATGTATTGCCTTTAAAAAAATACATAACTATTTAAGTATGGGTTAATTAACAATTCACCAATTAAGCACATTGACTTTCTTTTTTGGGAAGCATTTAATTCCCTCTAAACATATTCATCATAGATTATGGCTTTTCTTTCTTGAAAGTGTTTTCACATAGCATAGGCATAAGTTTTCCAGTAGCTCATTGGACTCGAATGTGAACTTGATAAGCCATCACAAGAGCTCATTGGACTCGAATGTGAACTTGACAACTTGATAAGCCATCACAAGAGGCATAATCATCAATTCATCATAGATTATGGCTTTTCTTTCTTGTAGTTGTTTAATGTGCTTTATATGTGTAACCAATATTAACACGTGTTAGCAGTGTTGTTTGCTGAATATAAATTTGCAATGGAAAACAACAATGCTGGCTAGAAAGAGTGCATAACTGTTTGTTAGTTGGGTCCGTAATCTAACACGTGTTATACGATGTGTTTAGTCATCGTACAGACCCATCCGCCTAGTAGGTTAAATATTCTTTATAAAATGAGTAAAGCTAAACATGTGTTAGTGGTTCACATAAGTAACATGTGTTAAACCATATTCACAAATTATGCTCCCTACATAGTGGGTTTGTGTTATCCATTCCTACAAATGTTTATGAAAAAAACTAACGAATAGAAAATTAACATCTGTTAAGCCCATCCCACGGATCCTTCTAGTAGAGTGCATAACAACTATTTGTCAGTTGTGTCCATGCCTTAACATGTGTTGTACCGACAAAATTAGTAATATTATCCGTGAACGTATTGAGCAATATAATAGAAAAGTAAAGATTGTAAATACCGGTACCGTACTTCAAGTAGAGAGGCCTATAAAGGGCATATATGCCATTGTTGTTTGTGCGCATGCACATCATGTGCCCAGGTTTACATTCACGTGTGTGTGCGCCTGTGCGTGCACACAATAAAAAATGAACGTGTTAAGCCCATCCTACTGCTCAAGTGTAGAAAGGTAACATGTGGTATTTGAGTAACATGGGTTATCCGTAAAACATGGTTTAATTTTAAAACTTACCCTAAAAATTCAAAAGCTACAAACATATAAAAATATAAAAAGGGGATAAATGATTAACATGTGTAACCCCATCCTACACCGGCTAAAAAGAGTGCATAACTATTTATCACTTGGGTCTGTAACCTAACACGTGTTATACCATGTGTTTAGTCATCGTACAGACCCGCCCACCTAGTAGGTTAAATATTCTTTAAGTTGAGATACACAATAAAAGTAAAGCTAACATGTGTTAGTGGTTCACATAAGTAACACGTGTTAAACTATATTCCCATATTATGCTCCCTGCATAGTGGGTGTGTGTTATCCATTCCTCATTTTACCAAAAAAAAACTAACTGATAGAAAATTAACATGTATTTAGCCCATCCTACGGATCTGGCTAGAAAGGTGCATAAATGTTTGTCAGTTGGGTCCGTAACCTAACACGTGTTATACATTGTGTTTAGTCATCGTACAGACCCGCCCGCCTAGTAGGTTAAATATTCTTTAAGTTGAGACACACAAAAAGAGTAAACCTAACATGTGTTAGTGGTTCGCTAAAGTAACACGTGTTAAACCATATTCCCATATTATGCTCCCTGCATAATGGGTGTGCGTTATCCGTTCCTACAAATGTTTATGAAAAAACTAACGAATAGAAAAATAACATTTGTTAAAGTCTATCCCACGGATCCGTCTAGTAGAGTGCATAACAACTATTTGTCAATTGTGTCTGTGCCCTAAGATGTGTTGTACCAATTGTTTTGGTCATCGTACAAACCCACCCGCCTAGTATATGAAATGTTGTTTATGCACACCATCCGGCGGGTGGTTGAGACACACAAAAAATGGTCAGCTAACATGTGTTAGTGCTTCACATAAGTAACACGTGTTAACATATCCCGATTATGCCCACTGCATGTAGATTCAAGTAGTTGTGTACACCAAAATCAATAACTTACATAATAACATTTAGCATATGTATTCAAAATGGGACACCGTGAGGGTCACATAGTTTAAGTTGGGTCCGTAACCTAACACGTGTTATACCATGTGTTTAGTCATCGTACAGACCCGCCCGCCTAGTAGGTTAATTATTATTTAAGTTGAGACACACAAAAAAAGTAAAGCTAACATGTGTTAGTGGTTCACATAAGTAACACGTGTTAAACCGTATTCCCATATTATGCTCCCTGCATAGTGGGTGTGTGTTATCCATTCCTCATGTTTACGAAAAAAAAACAAACGGATAGAAAATTAACATGTGTTTAGCCCATCCTACGGATCTGGCTGTGCATAACTGTTTGTCAGTTGGGTCCATAACCTAACACGTGTTATACATTGTGTTTAGTCATTGTACAGACCCGCCCGCCTAGTAGGTTAAATATTCTTTATGTTGAGACACATAAAAGGGTAAAAGCTAACATGTGTTAGTGGTTCACAAAAGTAACACATGTTAAACCATATTCCCATATTATGCTCCGTGCATAGTGGGTGTGTGTTATCCGTTCCTATAAATGTTTATGAAAAAAACTAACGAATATAAAATTAACATTTGTTAAAGCCCATCCCACTGATCCGTCTAGTAGAGTGCATAACATCTATTTGTCAGTTGTGTCCATGCCCTAACATGTGTTTGTACCAATTGTTTTGGTCATCGTAGAAACCCACCCGCCTAGTAGATGAAATGTTGTTTATGCACACCATGCGGTGGGTAGTTGAGACACACAAAAAAGGGTTAGCTAACATGTGTTAGTGTTTCACATAAGTAACACGTGTTAATAACATATCCAGATTATGCCCACTGCATGTAGATTCAAGTAGCTATGCACACCAAAATCAAAAACTTACATAATAACATTTAGCGTACGTATTCAAGTGGGAACACTAACATAAACTGTTACGTGTACATAACACAACCCCAAAAAACTGAAACAACAGCTCAGTGTTGCACTTACAGGGCTGCTGTGACATTACTGTGTTGAACCTCCAGTCTGGAGGTTCTCTTGAAGTTGTTGTTGTGAAACCTTCTCGCAGTTACGTTAATCATGACCAATGCCATACTTCTTACAAGTGCGACATAGTCTAGGTGCCTTGTGACCAATGACATACGTCTTGAAAGTGCGACATAGCCTGGTTCCATTGGAAATTTCAATCAAGTAATCTGGTCGGGGGTCTTCGTTACCATCTGCAAAACAAATTGGTGAGATGTTAAACTGTGTTACCCAGCCATCATCTATAATACTAACATAAAAAAACTGAGAATGTTAGTTGGGACATCACTAACATGTGTTAGCATATACAAAAATAAAAGATCAAACCCTTTTTCAGTTTTCACAAAGCCAGAAACCAATTTGATCAAGCTAATTTAAACACCCTATTCACCAAAAGATAAAAAATTTATAATCTTTATAAAAAAACATCACTTACAACAGCCACATCACCAACGCCGTCTTCTTCCTATAGCCTACTTGTGAAAACCAACATTGGAACAGATACATATGTTAGTTGGGACATCACTAACATGTGTTAGCATATACTAAAATAAAAGACTACCCATTTATTCATCAAATCACATGTGATCTACAACCTCATGTCCCCAATCCAATAACAATCTAACATAAACAAAATAATAATAAAAAAAAAATCAAAAAGGTTAAAATAAGTTTTTTTTTCTCATTAAAGCATTTGATCAAACACTTGGTATGCAAACAAAAAAAAATCTATGATTTGAGTGAAAAAAAGTTAAAACAATCTTATGTTAATCGACCAAAAAGCTTTAGCAACGACCATAAACAGAAAAACAAAGAAAAATCTTAAAAAAAAAAAAACACTACATAAATGAAAAAAAAAACTCACCTTCAATTTCAACATATGGAGACCTATCAACAACAAGTGGTAATGGTTGTCCATCTCCGGACTCTGTACATGAACACATACATATAAAACCATCATATACCTATGAAAAACAAAAAAAAAGTACATAAAAAACTCTTTGAGTAGTACGACCTAACTATACATACTTGTAACATTGACGTCAGCTTCAAAGTTGTTCATAATCAACCCACGAGAAGGAGATGAGAAAAAGGGAAACATGTTTGTAAGTGGATGTTCTTGGTGAAAATCCATGGAGAATGATGAGAAAGATGAAGGTAGGAAGGTTTGATATTTTGATTTAAATATAGGGGTGTGTGTGTGTGTGGGTTGGTAAAAGTAGTGAGGTACAAACATGGGGAAGGGTGAAGAAAGTACAAAGTCTTTGAGTGATGATAGGTGACTGACAAGAAGGGATGGGTATATGGAACAAAATTACTTTATTACCCTTCTAATATTATTAAATAGATTTTTTTAGATGGGTGATGTGGCTTAATTCTAACCACATACAAGGTATCCAAGGTTTTCAAGATAAGGAGGGTTTTCTTTGGATACTTATATTATATTATATTATATATATATATATATATATATATATATATATATATATATATATATTTTGAACGTTAACTTCATTCACACAAAAAAGAGGACCTCAAAAGGAGGGTCACTCACAACACCAATTACAACATGTACAAAGGATATTTATCCCAATCAGTCCAAACAATCCTGTAACGACTCGATCTATATTTTAACCAAAGAAAAGACATAGATTTTACTAAAGCCGCCACCTCGCTTACCTTCGGAATAGAGCTAAAAAACCGCCTTATTTCTTTCTTTCCATATCGCCCAATATGTCACCATCACAATACCTCGGACAATGATCTTGGCCCTAGTAGACACCGGCACCGAATCAGCCCATTGAAACAGATCAGTCGCCGTAGCACAGCTAAGATATGGAATCCTGCACCAATTACATACACTATTCCAGACTGCAGCCGCAAACCCACACTCGACAAAAACATGCAGCACAACTTCATCTATCATGCTGCACATCGGGCACTGCTTACTGGGAAGACCAATATTCCTTCTCACCAACTCAAGACGGGTAGGGACTCTTTCTTTCTCGATTCTCCAGGCCAACACATTAACCTTGATAGGTACCTAGTTCACCCACCGCATCACCCGATTGAACGTTCGATACAAATCCTGCCTCAAAAACTTTTTAACAGCGGCCACAATGAATTTTGCATTCGTTTTATTATCCCAAAGCCACTGATCAGAACAGTTCCTAAACCGCACTTGGGAGACCATACACCTAACGTCTTGAATTTCCGAAATACCCGCAACAGAGGAAGCTCCCAAAAAACAACTTTCAGCCAAGCAAGTGTGACCATTAACCAGTTTTAACCGATCACTGCCCGAACAATTCTTGTTTTTTTTCCAAGGAGAAAAGTATAGGCCATCTATTGCACAACTAAGACGTTCCGTACCATACATCCTTCCAAAATCTGATTTGCTCTCCATTGCCCAGCTGACAAGTGATTAATTTGTCAAGAGTCATACCTTTTATACGGCTTTTATCCAAGAAATTAACTAAAGCTTTCTAGGTCTCGGGAATAGCTCTATTCACCGGTAAAAACGTCCACCTATTTCGTCCCCATAAACACTAATAATAACTTTTTTCCACAGCCCTTCCTGACAATTTTTAAACCTCCACGCTCATTTAACAAAGAAATATATATAGTTTTAATTGCTCATTCATGTAGAAAAACTTGTCACTAAATTTATTTCTACCAAACTTCAGGTGGCAGCAGACATTTTCACTAAAAGTCTTTCAAGTTTTCAATTCAACATCTTCCGTCGGATGCTTCATGTTGATCCTTCACCGTTTAGCTTGCGGGAATGTTAGATAATGTTATATTTATGAAGTGATAATGTTTACTTATAGTACGTACTTATGTGTAATATTTGTGTCCTATATATAATCTCTTACATTCATTCTAATCAAGAAATGGATAAACTGTTAAAATCGTCTCTGTAGTTTGTTGAAAGTTGTCACTTACATACAAACTTGAGAGTTTTTGTCATAATTGTACTATGGTTTTAATTGTTTGTCTAAATCGTCCCTGGCACTAATTCCATCTAGTTAGTGCCAGTTAAGTCAAGGGTAATTTCGTCTATTCACCTTTTAAAGTTTTGTTTGCTGAAATCGTCCATTTCCAATTATTAAAAAATTAAAAGAAATATAATTAATATATATATAAAAATTTAACTAGGTCCCACCCCTACCCCACCCATTTCATCTTCCCCACCCTAACTCCACCACCACCCACCAACCCTCCACCGTTTAATCATCCTCCAACAGAATTTACAAATTCCTGCGACACTTTGTCTTCCCCACATCACACTACCACCACCCATCTCCACCGACATCCATAACCACCATTGCAACCCCACCACAACTACCACTGTAACCCCACCACAACCACCACCGTAGCTCACGAATTATAAACACCATTGAAGAAAACGCCTTTTTCACTAAACAATAAGCTCAAATTTACTAGGCTCGGTTTTCACTTGTATATGTTTTATCAATTCTGAAAGATATGGAGAGAAAGAGACTTAGAAAAATAGAAAGAGAGTGACGAAGAGAGAAAAAGTTGTAGAGAAAGAGAGAGAGACTGGGAGAGATCGAAGAACAAAGATGATGGGTCGTCGGCCTTGACCTTTGGTCGGCCAGCCTGCACAGCTGACGAACGATGGAGCTGACGGTAATGAGGTCCCTACAGTGGAAGGCGACGGAGACGGCGGGTGGTGTCGGTTACTGGTGTTTCACGATGATGATGATGATGTTGGTTGTTGAGGACAGTAAGGTGAAGTAGAGGTAGCTTACGGTAGTACCTGGAGGGGTGAGGGGATGATGTGGTCATGGGTGGTAGGTGGTGGTGGTGAAAGGTGGAAATGGGTGGTGGTGGGGTTAGGGTGGGGAAGATGAAATGGGTGGGGTCGGGGTGGGACCCACTTAAATTTTTATATATTAGTTATATTTCTTTTAATTTTTTAATAATTGGGGAGAGACGATTTTAGCAAACAAAACTATTAAACGTGAATGGACGAAATTACCCTTGACTTAACTGGCACTAACTGAATGGAGTTAGTGCCAAGGACGATTTAGACAAACAATTAAAACCATAGTACGATTATGACAAAAATCTCAAGTTTGTACTTAACTGTCAACTTTTACCAAACCACAGGGACGATTTTAGCAGTTTACCCTCAAGAAATATAGTTTTAATGCTCATTCATCTACGCTAACTCTATATCAACTCTAGGGGTGTTCAGAATTCGATTCGGATTCGAAAAACTCGAAATTCGACTTAGTTCGATTTGATTATCAAGAATTCAATTCGTTTATTAAGAATTCGAATTCAATTTGATTCGAATTCGAGTCAATTAAATCGAATACGAATCGAATACGGATTTATGATTTTAAATTCGATTCGATTCGAAATTCGAATAAAAACGGTACATGTATATTTTTTAAATATATATATATATATATATATATATATACACACACATACTCATTATTATATACACATTAAAAAAAACTTCTAAATTTTGATCAAAATCTAAGAACCTATAGTGTCTACAACTTTTACCATAACCATATTTTACATTTTACCTTATACATCACAAAACTCTAACAAACTATACTCTCTACTATTTTTACTATTCCTGTATTTGACATATAGTTATTTATTAATTTTGTAGATTTGTATTTTATATGTTAAAAATAATGAGTTTGTATTAGTTTTAAAACTAAAAGTAAAACAATTTATTATTGATGATAAATTTGAACTAAATCAAATTTATTCGAATTCGATTCGAATTCGAGTTTCTTATTCGAATCGAATACGAATCGAATAAATTGAATTTTAAGCGAATACGAATCGAATACGAATTCAGATAAATATATTAAAAATTCGTTATTCGATTCATTGAACACCCCTAGTCAACTCCTTATGATGACACTTTGTTGGTTCGGTACAAAATGAGCTTTTACATATTTCAATACTTGCTAAAACGTCATGATCCTAAAATTATAAAAATGCAAATAACTTTATTTACGTGTAACATATTTATTGGTCTCATTAAGTAAATGTTTTCAAGGATAAATTAATAGGCCATATTAAGGTCTAAATTGCTGGAAAAATGAGTAGTGAAAATGATTTTTCACTAATTTTGGACTTAAATAAATGTATTTATATATGTAAATAATTATTTTTGGGTTTGTGTACTATATTGTGAGAGTATCACAACGAACCAAACCACGTCCAAAATAGAGCTAAGATGAATGAGATATCGAAGTTTGAAAGTTGCAGGATGGAATAACCAAAGATGAGAAAGTGGATTAAGTTTTGTCCCACATTGGTGAGATGACAAAACATAAAGTGGTTTATAAGGATGAGCGCTCCTTATATATTGTTTAGCTTGGGCCAAACACTAGTGGTACCCTAAAGGGTGCGAAGCACCCTGAACTCACACTCGCGCGCGTGGCGTGGGTGATGGGCGCAATGTGGCGCTTTGATGGCGCACTTTGCACTTCCCACACTCGCATCGCCGCGAGCCGCTTGAGAGTCGCCTTTGTATTTTTGACCTCGTGCGCGTGGTCTGGTACATGGCGGAAGACCAGGTAGCATCCTGGTCTCCACGGTGCGCAAGCGAGCTTCCGCATGGACAGTCTCTGGTGCGCAGATGCATGGGTGGCGGATAGCGAGTCACGTGGGTAGTGTATTGGTCTGCGCCTGATGTTACTGGTAGTCTCGATGACGCATGTTATGCTTGCATCGGCTTCTGGGAGCATGAGTCTGTTACGAGTCAGTTGACTTGGTCAAACCGACTTTTTCAAGTCATGCCATAAAATAACTTGACGGTTTCAAGTTCACCACTAAAATCCATTTTATTAGTATTTATTATTGTTTATTACAAGATTTATGATCTTGTTAATTACAATATTAAATATAAAAATGTTTCATATTTGTTTTTGTCAATATAAGAGATGAGTTATGTGCTCAATTTTTACGAGAGGAAGAACAACAATCTCATGACAAAAATCTCTAGAAACATTGAGAGGAGTATTCTCAAGTGTTCCATAACATTCCTTTTCTAACTTTTACCAACACCAAATGACCCGGTGGAATCTCGGGCTCAAGACCATCTCCAGCAGTACGACTACTGTTCCAGTTGTTGTACCCTGGGAAACAGCCCGCCTGAGAGGAGGCGTCGTGTCAAACACGATCCTCAACCAAAACTGTCAACGATTAGTTTGTTATTCTTGCAACGGTGCGCTACACAAGATGGTTCGGTTGAAGTTTACTAAAATATTCGGCTTGGATCAAGATTCGGTACAAGCATTTGTATTTATTTTCATTTACATTTAGTTTTGTAATCTGTATTTTACTATGTTATTTCCTACGAATAACGAGAGTATCGTTATTATATTTATTTTATTATTATTTTAATAAAATTGTGAACCCTATTTCCTACATAAATCAATATCGTTATAATTTCCATGAGTTAAATTATTTATTTGAAACCTCGAACTACAATATGTTGGGAATTTCTGAAACGAACTAATGCTTGGATTATCTAAGAATCTTGTAGAGACTTTAGTACTGAAACAGTATGGTTCACTCGCACTTTTTGATGTGTACCACTTGGATAAATAACCCTTAGAGTGGGTAAACCTCAAAGAAAATTGTTATGTGTCTGCTAAACCCAAGGCTAAACAAAAGGAAGGCCAGGACCCCATGAAACATGCATGCGATTAATGCATGGCTTGGTCCAAGTCAAAACTACTTATTTATTTTATGCATTTTCCAAGTCAAACCACTACTACCAATAATTTAGCATGAATTGCTACATTTTAGTTAATCCATTAGTCCATGATCTCCATGATTTACGTTTCCCTTAATGTAATTGTATGCCTATTTAAAAGGCTATTATGGTATTAGTTGGCATGATGCATGTTTCATGGGGTCCTGGCCTTCCTTTTGTTTAGCCTTGGGTTTAGCAGGCACATAACAAAAATAGGGTGAATACTAGATTTGAGATAACTCTCTTTTAATTCATTTCATTCCTATCCCAAAAGTAAACATACGGATGGCTTAAATAGCCTTACAAACCATGTAAAGAAATCCCACTACTCTTAATAAAAATGAAACTATAACCACTAACACCACTATTTACGTTTTATTCCCACTAATTACGCATTATTCTTTTGACCCCATAAATGACTCATAACTAAGATGTTGAATGTGGCATGCATGTGGTCTACTACATGGGTAGCATATGTCCGGCACATAACAATCCACCCCGCTTAAACTCGCCTTGTCCTCAAGGCGAAAATTCGGAAACGACTTGGTGAGTCACGGCGGATGCCACTCAGTCAGTCCCATAGCATTCGGAGAAGGCATGCCAATGCGCCAGGGTGGGTGCCACTCGCGATACCCTGCTTTACCTTCTACCGATGCCACTTTCCTGGAATGCGAAGACTGTAGAGACTTGGATAGATGCCAAAATGATTGCAACTTGGTTTCCTCGATGGCAACTACTATTGTCCTCCTCTTGAAATCTTGAGCAAAGTGATTGAATGCTCTGTTGGCAAAATCCTCACTAGAAAGGTGGAAGATCAGATCACTTTTTCCACCAACACTAACAACCTTTTTAAAACTATAGACAGTGGCAAAAATTGTGGGTTTTACCAATAGAACAGGAACGGTTAAGGGTGTCTGTCTTGGGGCAGGTTTTTGGGTGGTTGTCGATGCTGGTGATACGGGTTTTGATGAAGGTGGGTTAGTGACAACGGTTGGTGATGGTGTTGTGATGGAGGCAAAAATGGACGGGGTTGGGTTCACGGCTGTTGTCATTGATAATGGTTCTGGAGCGGAAACTGAACTGGGTGATGATGGGATATGGGTTTGGAGGCTAGCTCGGACCGACTCGAACTCTGCGACGATGGTTTGAAACTTGAACTCGAGTCTAGCAAAGGATTCATTCACCCATTGACGGAACTCGTGCTCGGATAGAATTTGAGAGGCCATGGGTGTGGATCAAGACCGCTCTGATACCACTGATGTGTACCACTTGGATAAATAACCCTTAGAGTGGGTAAACCTCAAAGAAAATAGGGGGAATACTAGATTTGAGATAACTCTCTTTTAATTCATTTCATTCCTATCCCAAAAGTAAACATACGGATGGCTTAAATAGCCTTACAAACCATGTAAAGAAATCCCACTACTCTTAATAAAAATGAAACTATAACCACTAACACCACTAATTACGTTTTATTCCCACTAATTACGCATTATTCTTTTGACCCCATAAATGACTCATAACTAAGATGTTGAATGTGGCATGCATGTGGTCTACTACATGGGTAGCATATGTCCGGCACATAACACTTTTCAACGTAGTAAAGCTCAGGCTTTGATCTACAAGAACAAAGTATGTGATCTATACATAATTCATAAACTAGTGTGTGTGACCAATTTCAATATTAGGGTTGTCTAGATAACTGCAATTAGGCAGTTTTCCATTCTATTTGTAAATTGCTTCGAAATTGGACCTAAAATTTATCTCGAGATTTAATCCATTTCCGAAAATTTAATTCACCTATTCATTTTTAATAAAGCAATTTAATCAAATCGGCCCCAGGTAGGGCCTGGCTCCCACTCATTCGACTTTGCTCCTAAGGATGCTGGCCACTAAGGGGGTGATACCCCCTTGGGAACCCATTCCTAAAGGGCATCAACTCAAAGAACCAATAAGGTTCTCGTATACTTAGAATTATAATAACTCAAACAAGAGTGATATGCAACAAATTACCGACCAAGTTCTATATTGAAGTTCATCAAAAATAGTGAAGTCTGTGTTAGTGTTGATTGGTGCTCGATCACACCATGTTAGAGTACAAGCCATGAATCGCAAGGCTGCTGTTGATATGAATATGATTAGAAGGTCTTGTACGTACACTATGTTACCTTGTAACAAATTTCATTTATGTTCATGGCTTGCCAAATCCGGCATCGGCCATATGCATTCATTGTGATATACCAAGGTGGCCGAATCCGGCATCGGCCATATGCATACATTGTGATAGCCAATCGACAATTGGCAGAGCTCATAGCACAATGTATAACGGTAAGAACAGGCATATAAGACGTAGGCATAATACGATACGACAACTAATCTCTACAGGAGTTATCACTGTTGACTATGTGAAGTCAAAGGATAACATCGGGGATCCGCTAACAAAAGGCTTAAGCAGAGAGTTAGTTCAGAAGTCGTCAATGGGAATAGGACTAAAGCCCATGAAAGGCTAGGTTTATGCGAAGGAAACCTAATTCAATTGACTGGAGATCCTAAGATCTGAGTTCAATAGGACAACCTAATTGTATGAACTGGCGAAGGTCACTGTGGGGGGGAAAGTTGTTGGAAACCCCACATTTTGAAAAAGGGAGCCTACTATAAATTTAATAAGCTTCCTAGTCCATTCCTAAAAGTAACAAGGTTGAGGTTAAGCTTATGGCTTTTAATGATTTGACAGAGATAACCAGTCCCAGTAGATCACCTATGTGAGAGAGAAGTGGGGTCGCTTCGAAGGGTATTGTTGGGGCACAATACTTAATAGCTCTCGCAGAACCAGGCACGTGTCCATGACCATAATGGACACAACTATGAGGACTTGACGTTGTCAGGGAGAATTTTGTGTGAAGCGTATTGTCGTCTACACAAATGGCAGACGAGTTCAAAGACATCGTGTTCTACTCAGAGCCAGTAGGCTAAGTGCGTTTTATAAGCGAAGGTTCAAAGGGTCACACCTACCTATCGTATGCAAAACTCAATTGTTGAAATTTAATCGGAACGAGATTGTTTCTAAGAATAACTCCCATTCATGTGGGGGATTGTTGGATATTATAGAAGTGAATGTGAGTTGGTTGTGTCCCACATTGGTGGGAAGATGGAAATTGGAAGACTTTATAAGATAAAGTTTGAGTGGGAGATTTGAAATGTTAAAGTTACATTATCCTCTGGCTCCTACCCGCGCGCAGGGGGGGTGCAAAAATGGGTTCTGGCTCGGAAAAATCCTTGAACCAACGCGACGCCCGCACGACCTGCGGACACGAATGCAGCTCAGAAAACTCGGGTCCGTGCGACACTAGTTTTTGATATTTGTTTTGATTTTTGCATAATGTAGATGACTCTTCTAGAAAAAACTCTTTGCCTTCAGCTTCCAACAGTTTCAACTCTTGGCTATTATCAGCAATTAATATCATAATGATGGTGATTAATTCGCATGATTAATTTGAGTTTGATCAGCTTCCAACAGTCTTGGTTGTTCAAGTATATAGGACAGACCATTTGTGAAGAACAAGATATACTACACACAACAGAAACATATACTCTCACATCTGTTTTGCTGCAGCAACAATTTTCAGTCCCAGTCCAGTTCCAATTTCTTTTCAGACAAGTGGGATAGTCCGCACTGCACCATCACTGTCAAACACAAGCCCGGTTCTGTTAATCTGTTTTAGTTCTTTCCGTTTGTTTTGTTTGCAGAATCATCACAGGCTCCATTTTACTGTAATACTTCCAACATAAACTATAGCTACTTTGTTATTAGAGTGAGAACCAATTCCTTCACATTAACTCTCGTTAAAGCACAGCTTGTCAAACTTTGAGGTGTTACTTAGTTTTACAAATTAGTTTATGAACTAAGGAGCTGTTTGGTAAGGCTCTTAATGAGCCTCAGAATCATTTAGGGCTGAATGATTCAGCATTCAGCTCATTCAGCGCGTTTGTTTCAGCATCTGAATGGAATGGTTAAGATTGAACCATTAAGACTTGGGATATTGTTGAACCATTAAGTACTGAATGAATCCATTTTTACTTCCCCAACCAATATGGGACGAGAAAACCAACCATTTAGAGGTCCAACAAAACAACACTTAATGATTCAGCACTTAACCATTCAGACCCTCATAACCATTCAGACTTCTTAATGATTCAGCAATTAGGGGCTGTTTGGTTGATTAAGTGTTGAATCATTAAAATGGTCTAAATGGTTAAGAGGCTCTGAATGGTTAAAAGCTGAATCATTCAGCATCCCTTATTAGCTTAATGGTTCGGCACTTAATCATTCCATTCAGATGCTGAAACAAACAGTCTGAATACTGAATGATTCAGAGCTGAATGGTTAAGAGACTGATTAAGAGGCTACCAAACAACCCCTTAATCAACCAAACAGCCCCTAAGCCTGGTTATGCAAAACTTCACTACACGCAAACAATACTATTACACATACGTAACAAAAAATTATGTAATATTGAAGCTTGTGCTTAAAAATGTATCAGGTAATTGATGTGCCGAGAAATTGACATGTTTTCCACACATATTCTCACCTATCTCACACCTGAAGTCGTGCTTTTATCTTAGTTTTATTATTATTTATCTCTCTTTGTTGATAATTGCAGGATTGGAGGTCGGGAGGTGAAAAGAAGTGAAAAACGACACAAAACGACACTAACAGACAAGGAATTGAAGACTTTGAAGCTCTACCAGATGTACCTGGGTCAACAAGTCAACATTTCCTAGTCAACGGAAGGCAAAAAGTCATCTTGCAGAAGTGCACGAGCGTGCCAAAACACTGGGCCTGGCCGTGCCATTAAAGACGTGCTCCCCAAGGCTTAAAACCGACCAAACTGACAAGACGGTTACACGTACCAGCAAGCACGGGCGTGCCACTACCCTTGGCATGGTCGTGCAACACCTGAAAGGGGACAGTTCTTCTCGAAAGGACTCTCCAACAGTACCTGCTATCGACCATGGGCATGCCACAACACTAACCACTGGCGTGCAAGGTCTGAATTGCCTATAAATAGAGGCCTCCACTCCTTATTTTGATCATCCCTTCCACGAAGTTTCAGCCATCTTTGGGGCTTGTGAGTGTCCTTTGGAGCCTAGGATCACTCCATAAACACCACATTCAAAAGAGAAACAACTAGAAATCACCCAAAACCACTAAAAATCTTCATACAACCCCTCGCCATGTTTTGTACTCAAACCCAACCTTGTGAGCTTGTTGTATCAACCATGCTAGGCTAGATTTATCTTGGTGTTGCTAGGGTGATGATGGACTTTGGTATGAAATAAATAGTTTATCTTTTATTTAAAGTGGTGTTTTGTGCTCTTAATAATTCTTTCAACTCTAAACTTTGTTTAATGAATTAATTAATTAATCATTTAGTCTTTGGTCTTGTGGGTGTTTTGTAAGGAAGTGGGAGGATTTATAAGTGTACCCATGGTGTGGATAGAAATATACACACTTAGTGGCTTAATCCTTTACTATCAAGATCTCACTTAGGATCGGTACGGTCTTTATACTTGGTCCTGGTGATAAGCCAAGACTTGATTTTGCGAATCAGCATCATTGTCCATGTGATAGCTTTGGCGCAAGTCGAGAATTGGTGAACCCGTGTTGAAAGAAAACGGTCTTTATTTTCTTTCATTACTATATTGCCACATAATTAGTAATAGACCACTCACTTTTTGATATATTAATTAAATCAAGTAGGGGATGCACGTGTTCTGGTTGGTCATGAAACCTCTATGGTATTAAGTGGTAACTTATTCGGTCATGCTCCGGTCATCGACAAGTTATTTATAAAAGTATAGAGTAGTAAGATGTCTATATCGCAGCATTGGGAAGTGGGTAATTCGGGGTTGGGTCGACACAGTCTCAAGTCATTTTCTTTTCATTGTTTAGATGTGAGCTGCCCGGTTTGGGAGACCCTCATAAAAATCTTAAGAACGCAAATTTTTTATAAGGTTATGCGAAAACAGTCACCTCTAAAGAATGTAGTTATGCAACTCTAAGTTAAGAACAAGTGCGCAACTTAAAAACACCACTTTAATAAAAGTCTACTATTATTTCATACCAGGCAACATATGATCCCGAAGCAACATCTTCGTTTTGTTATTGATTTCTCTAACAGTTTACATCTCTCTTCTACTTTTCTTCTCGCATTTTAAAAGTGTATTAGTAATTTTTAGGAAAGATGAGTAGTAAAAATCGTGTCCTTGGATTCGATACTCGGTACTTGCACATTTCTATACTACTCACGATAGGTACACTTGCCTGTTGTGTGGGGTCTAGAACGTTGAGCAACTATCGTTTTAAATTATAAATTTAAAACTTGAAAGCGTCTTACTATTTTCCGACTTAATCCCCTTTTCACCAAAGTTTTTGGCAGCTCCTTCGAGAATTTTCCATTTTTAAAGAAAAGAAGTTTAAGTTTTGTTAAAATCCACACACATCAGTAATATGCTATTGAGATTGACCAATTTATTTATTTATTTCAAAGATTTTGCAAAATTGATACAAATGTTTACCGTTTATGTATAAACATCTCATAGCGAATATGCCTCGTTCTAAAATGAAATACGTTTAATACTATAATACTTGCTAAAGTTGGTTCCTAGTAGTATCTTCTCTACCACCTATCATATGATGTAGTGGTATGGAGGCTCAATAATAGAAGACTTATGGCTGAAAGGCCACGGGTTCGACTGTAAGAGTACCGAGTGTTACTGATATTCCATTGTCGTGTCTTCGAGCCGGTGAATGATAGGGTTTTCCTCAAAACTGGTGGCTGGTGGGCTAAGGGCTCTGTCCGTCTGGGTAAAGGCCAGCTAGGGCTCATTTGACCATTGAGAGCCACATACAGAATACCAGACTTCTACTTAGTTGTATGTTAAAAAAAAGTAGTATCTTGTCTTTGATGCTTAATAAATGACTTCTAAAAAATTCATGATAATAAACTTGGGTGCAAAACTAAAGTTTACATATAAAATTGCTTTCATCTTTATCTTTCTTGGGTACAGGGAATTATCAGAATTGGTCATCGGTACCCAACTATAAGTACGGTAATATCGTCATCACCGGTGCTGATATTGGGTCCGTGGACTTTTTTCTGGTTCTATTTAACGCACGATAACAATGATTTATTAATTGCAATGGTCGAATTTATATGTTATTTTAATTATTTATTTGACCGTTTAGAATTTATTTTCTTTCAAATGGTAACATTTTTTTTCAATTGGTATATAAAATGTCCACAGTTTAAATCAAAAAGCACAAACAAACAAATAGATTAACTAAACTACTTTTAAAGACAAACAAATGGATCCAAGGAAATTAAAGAGTGTGGAAAAGGGTGGTAGGGGAACCTCGAAATCTAAAGTCGGGGGGTTTAAGTAGTCGAGATAGAGGTTCAGGTTTGGGTTTGAGCTCGGGTACGGTTGAACCCTATAGGCCTGTGATAAATTTTCCATAAAGTTAACCCCCACCACAACCGTTTTACCCACAATACCAACAATTCACACATTACCAACAACCTCAAAGCTAACCCAATTATTTTCCACATTATTTGACGCCGCCTCAATTAACACCACAACAACTAGAGGAATTCAACTTGTTTGCAATGAGGAGTCCAAACCCTCGTTCAAACAAGCGATTATGATACAGAGCGAGACCTCCACCTACGTGACGATGATGAGGAGGAGGAAGAAATTGTGCCAGAGACACAATTCAAGGCACATGAAGACGAAGAATTAGGCGATGAAGTGGAGGAGATGCTTGTTGTAGAGGATGAAGTTGCAAAAGTTGATCCGCAGGGGGAAAAGAAATTTGAAAAGTGAATAAAAGCTGTGAAGTGGAATACGGCACAAGATTTTTCTTTGGCAAAAGCTTGGTTCTATGTGTCGGAGAACATGGAGAAGAGTAATGAAAGAAGTAAGGGGAGTTTTGGAGGGCGGTCCAAAAACATTACGCATAATTGTTCGGAGGATCCACACTAACAATTGATCAAATTACTTATAAATGGACCGCCATGAACCTACAAATGAATTCGTTCAATGGCCTTCATCAACAAGCGGTAACGATTATGATATATTTAACGTATAGTTTTATTTAATTATACAAATTTTTCTAAAATATATTTTTACTTACTTGAATATAGGAGCGCCTACGAGGGAATGGATGTAGTGATCTTAATTTCATGCAAACGGTGATGAGAGATTACGGAAAAACTCATCCTTTCGGTATTAATCGTCAAGCGGCATGGGAGATTGTAAAAGATCATGACAAGTGGAAAAACCAAGCATTGATGGGTGAAGAACAGTCTGATAATCATTCCGACAAGAGACGGAAGTCTTCGGAAGGTGGCAACTATTGTGTGTCTGCCTTTTCCACATCGGACGACTCCATCCCACTAGCCACATGCCGGATCTCAATGAAGATGCCAACCCAGCGAGACCAAAACGCAAAAATAAGAAAGCCGCCGCCGCCGAGTCTTCAAGCAAAACATCCTTAGTTGACGAATTTGGGTCAAACCGAGCGATGAAAGAAGATAAATTGAACCAGTTGGTCACCCTACAATCTTGATATACGTTAAATTACACATATAAAAGTCCCCGGTTAACTCCCATTTTCATATGTTCATGACCTTATACATGAGGAATTGGTACTTATTTGGGTATCCTTACGATTTCAGGTCTTAAACGATGTCCCGGAAGCAAACCCGAAGAAAACGAGGATTTTGGCCCTTTATCAGGAGAACATACTGCTGCAATTTTTGCGCAACAGCTGTTCGGATCGCTTTTACCCCTTCTAAAACCCAAAATCCGACTTCGACTTTCAAATAAGAATTGCTCTACGCTCCAAGAGCTTTCCAGGCATATAAAGAACACCTTCTAACGATTTTTCTACGATTTTATATGTAACTAGCTGATTACCCCGGGAGGGTCCCGGGGTTGAAAAATCTAATATTACGTGATAACCTATTGCAAATGGCTTAAGTTAACTAACCACAAAATCTCTCAATCATTGCATGTTCATAGTATTCTAATAAGTAATAACTCATATTCTCTAATCTAAAACCTAATCAGTAATCATCTAAATAATCACTTATGTAAGCTGCAACTATTCAAAAACTCATTACATCTCTCTAATTTCTCACATTCTAATTGCTCTTATAATTCCTAACCTAATCAACTAAATAAACACTTAAGTTTGAAGTTGTAACCATTACATCTCATTATGCCACGTAGCATAATCAAGAGATGGTTGATGCCACCATTGAACACCACGTCAGCAACTATCAATTCTTCCCGGGAGCGTCCCAGGGTTGAAAAATATAACCATTCTAATAATACTAATACTAATAGTAATAATTATTACTATTGTAATTAAATAAATAAAAAAATAACCTTGCTATAAAGTGACACCATGTGTTGCAGTGTTGCGCGATTCCTTCTCCTAGCTTCTCTTGATGAAGTATACCTAGTAAAATTCCAATGATAACATGGCGATTGGGCTGATTTTCAACATCGTAGATAAGAACCTGGTTTAAAAGAAAAAAACATGATTAATGAATAACATGAACACTTTGTGTGTTTTTTTCCTGTATAAACGAAACGCCACAAAAAATAGTCGATTTTTTCTCTGTTTTTTTATATAACACTATGGTACTCGTTCGAAAGATAATAAAACGCTCGTTAATTTGGTGTAGTTTTTTTCTTTAGAAAATCCCGTATATAAAAGATATAAATGTTTAAAAATTATGAGAGGAAACATGAGAGAGAAAATTTTAAATTTATTTTTAAATTCTTTTTTCTTAAAATAACTCAATTTAATTTTAGTAATTGAGAATTTAGGGTTTTATGTTTATCTTTTTTTTTAATTAAAAAAGGAAATAATTCAAAAACATCAAAAACACTCAATTATTAAGCCACGTGGCACTCTCAAGGAGAGGTTAAGGCCTCCATTGCACGCCACGTCAACATATACGTTTTCTTATATATATATATATATATATACTAGCTGATTACCCTAGGAGGGTCCCGGGGTTGAAAAATCTAATTTTACGTGATAACCTATTGCAAATGGCTCAAGTTAACTAACCACAAAATCTCTTAATCATTGCATGTTCATAGTATTCTAATCAGTAATAACTCATATTCCCTAATCTAAAACTTAATCAGTAATCATCTAAAGAATCACTTATGTAAGCTGCAACTATTCAAAAACTCATCACATCTCTCTAATTTCTCACATTCTAATGGCTCTTATAATTCCTAACCTAATCAACTAAACAAACACTTAAGTTGGAAGTTGTAACCATTGCATCTCATTATGCCACGGGGCATAATCAAGAGATGGTTGAGGCCACAATTGAACGTCACGGCAGCAACTATCAATTCTTCTTGGGAGCGTTCTGGGGTTGAAAAATATAACCATTCTAATAATACTAATACTAATAGTAATAATTATTACTCTTGTAATTAAATAAATAAAAAAATAACCTTGCTATAAGCTGACACCATGTGTCGCAGTGTTGCGCGATTCTTTCTCCTAGCTTCTCTTGATGAAGTATACCTAGTAAATTCAAATGATAACATGGCGATTGAGCTGATTTTCAACATCGTAGATAAGAACCTGGTTTAAAAGAAAAAAACATGATTAATGAATAACATGAACACTTTGTGTGTTTTTTTCTGTATAAACGAAACCCCACAAAAAATAGTCGATTTTTTATCCGTTTTTTATATAGCACTAGTACTCGTTGGAAAGATAATAAAACACTCGTTAATTTGGTGTAATTTTTTTCTTAAAAAAATCCCGTATATAAAAGATATAAACGTTCAAAAATTATGGGAGGAAATATGAGAGATAAAATTTTAAATTTATTTTTAAATTCTTTTTCCCAAAATAACTCAATTTAATTAAAAAAGGAAATAATTCAAAAACACCAAAAACACTCAATTATTAAGCCAGGTGGCACTCTCAAGAGCAGGTTAAGGCCTCCATTGCACGCCACGTTAGCATATACGTTTTCTTTTATATATATTAATATATATATATATATAGATTTTAAAGATCGTGCTGCCGGGTTGTTCCCTGTGAGCGGCCGCTCGCTCTCTGTGAGCAGCCGCTCGCTTGTCCAGACCTTATAGAAGGCCTACGTCAGCACCCGGACAACTTGTCTCCACTTTTTAAAAGTGAGCGGCCGCTCCAAGCCTCCGAGCGGCCGCTCACAGGGCCTGTTCAGCTATAAAACTCTCATTTAGCCTCTGTTCGAAGTATTGGGTGTTTCCAGGCGATTTGGAGCGATTTCCAGGGCTGAAATACTACTGTAAAGGCAAGGAACAAGCTCGGGAAGCTATCCGATTCATCTATCATCATCCAATCCATCACAGTTGCATCTTTATGGTTTGATATTTAAAGCTTATAACTTGTTCAAATCTGATTTTGTTGTAATATGTGATGTTCTATCTTAGTTTATGTATGTTTACAGATAATATTTAGTAATCTTTGGTAGTAAAAACAATCGTTTGTATGTTTAATCTAGTCTTGTAAGATATTGGTGTTTTTCATGTTGAATCTTAATGATCATAATGCAAACTTGTTTTATTGTTAATGGATTTGTAGTTATGTTTGATTGACTTTGATGATTATCATGTGTGTTAGGCGGATACATGTTGAATAACCGTTCGTTTAATCACCCGGTAGTAGACTAGTTAACTTGTTAATGAGTTTACACCATGAAACTGTAACCAGGTATTGGTTTGGTTAAAGTCAGTCGAATAATGATTATAAATGCTTACCGGCACGTAAAAGGGTTTAAAAAGCTTAAGGGTGTTGTTACTAATCTTTGACGCGGTTAATGATATTTGGTAGTTATTTTGGTTGAAATGGCGATCTTAGTAGATTTGTGTTCAAAGTTAGTAAAATGGAATAGGTTGTGAAATGATTTACTTTATGCTAGTATCGGTGGTTGTATTGTGTATTCGGTATTGCTTTTCTTGATTAGTGCGGTTAGAAAACTCTTAACGGATGACTAACTTATCTTTAGAAGATTCTCATGAGATCATATCAGCTGCTCGCTAATAAATAACTTGAGGTGGTTAACGTGTGTCTATCGTGTTAGCTTTTCGTATAGTTGTCATGTTAGGATTCCCGAAAGGGATACTAATTGTCTAAAAATGGGAATGTTGATCACACGCCTTGTATCATATGATATGTAGATGACATGCTAGGTGTCACACCCTCAAATTTCCACTGTGGGGTTTATACCGTGAGGCGCATGACATACCAGGATCCCATAGCCATAAGTCATATGAACAAACTCTAAATGCCCAAACCATTTAGTTCGTTTTCAAAAATCAAGTTTAGTTAAGCTGCGGAAGCGTAAACCAAATTTAAACCTTTTTAAAACCATGCGCAAAACAACGCGCCCAAGATAAAACCATATGGAAGAAAACATAAAAGCATAATATGTAATTTAGGTGTATGCCTAAGACCCCAAATGCAGTGAAGTGTGCAGTGCTTTCTAATCCTGGCACCGGAAGCTAACTACCTGCAAAAGCATGTATATCGTGGGTCAACAAACAATGTTGGTGAGTTCACTAAGTAAAGAAATGAGTAAGTAAATGCGCCGGTTTCCAAAACCACGTAACCAAGTAAAAGCGTAGGTCTCCCAGACCACATAACAACAAGTATTAAGTAATCGAAAGCGTAGGTCTCCGAGACCCAAATGTTCAAGTGTTATCAGTTTAAGCGTGTCAGGGGTAGCTAACCCACTCATTGCAACTAAACAGTATTATTGGGACACCTTTAGAAATATAATAATTTTCCTCAATAACTAGTGTCTATCAACACTAGTTCTCAAATGTGGTCAGAAGTTCATGTCCATGCTTCCAGCATCGCAAACATGAGGTTGTTGCACAACCTAATAGCGCTATCAACTAATACCCCGTTCGCTCGCAGCGATTAACCCAATAATATGCAAGGACTTTTCAAGTCATAGAGTGTTTAGTTCACAAAGGACCAATAAGTTTTAAACTGATCAAAGCGCAATTCTCCCCGAGGATTCGTAACGAAAACCTGACCCACCACAGGAGTCAAAACATCTCAACCCTAGATAAAACAATTGTCCCAACCCGGACAGGAAAACGTTTACCAAGTTGCCTCACCCTGAGACGCATGCTTTTGAGAAAAAGTAGTGAAACTCACCTTAGTATGCAAGCAAATAAATCCAAACTCCAAAGTAGGGTGTGCTACAGACTCCCTAGTACATGTTTCACTAAGTAAGTATATGTGTAACACCATTACACCATATAACCCGTTTGTCCAAGACGTTTAAATGTTCAAAAGCGTGTAGGTGACATCTAGTGATTCTACATGCATAAGTAAACCCTACGGACCTGTTGGTGAATATGTTGGTTACAATTAGTTTTGCACTCCATATGCGTCTAATACAAGTGCCCATTCAATTACATATCAAATACATACCACCTAGGACTTCAATTAGTCACATAAACACATAATACACAATCTGCATTTTTAGGACAAATTGTGCGTCACCAAAACTAATTTATTTAAAATACTCAATCAGTGAGTTAAACTCCCAAATTTTTGCTGAATATTCTTTGGGATTCATTTAACAACCCATATTTTTGTTTTGTCTCAAAACTAAACACAAAAATTATTAAAATTCGTTCAACACAGCTATGTTCAGAAAACTTTCACAACAGGTCAGTTTAGTAGAAAAATTCCCACAAATTGTGTATTCATCCAAACGGGATGAATCTACTTGGAAAACCCAAATTATTCCAATTTTAATCTTCTGCAAAAATTTCATAACTTAATTCTTTATAAAACTCGAGTTATGACGGTTTAAAGTCGACTCAGTTTGTTAACCCGAAATTCTGATATGACCTATTTTCAATGAAAATTCCAAAAACGACTCAAACGACGTCCAAATCACTCGATTTTACCCATTATGAAAAGCTAAGACCAGGTATGATTTAACCATGCAAAGAAAACATCAAAACCATCATGTTAAAGCCAAGTAACAGACCCTACAAGTTAACCTAAACATTCTGTCCAGATTTTAATCATGCAAAAACCCTTATTTAAACGACTCACATGTGCGTATAATCAATCAACAATCATCAACAATCACTACAAAACATTCCTAAGACCTATTAAGATCAGAACCTATCATAATACATGCAAAAATCATAACCATAACGATCAAAACATCAACAACTTGTGCAACAAGTAATCTATTATATCACTAATCGCCTATCATCATGTTTAACCCGTTAATTCTTCAAAAGCTTCAAGTTTTAATATTTTTAAAAAGGTCTCAGACCTGGACAAACTTAGTTATAGGGTTTTCATAACATAATAATAAGATTAAATCATAATAGATTAAGGATTATACCACAAGCTCTTCGAAGCAACCAACCGAATGCTCTTGAAGCCTCCCGATCGATGTTCTTGCGCCTTAGCAGGTGGTTTGGTGTCAATATTTCATAGGTAGGGCAGTAGGGGCGATTAGGGTTTGAGTTTTGGTGATACAAGAGGCTTAGGGTTGCTTAAAAAGGTGTTTAAGTCGGTTTGGTGGCATCAGGCACCCGCGAGCGGCCCGCTCGGTCCCTGTGAGCGGCCTTTCACAGGGCCTTGGCCCGCGTGGGTGGCCTGTTTCGTCATCCGACGTGTTTTCCTTTGACGTTTTCGCTATTTCGGACCGTAATAAGTGTAACCCCATGTGTTAAGACCCCAATCATCCTAATGGTCCACCTTTAACGATTTTTATTAACGTATTCGGTTTAAGTTCACATAATCACATATGGTTTGCACATAGGTTCACCGAGTATCACAGAAGCACGTAATCGCAATCAATCCAAATCAGTTAACTCTCAATTATTATACTTCATTATTCACCAACGTCCGAGGTTCACTAATCATGTATACAGTCTGGTAATTCCTCGAATTACCACCTTATGCAGTTATTAACTTATAACTGTGTAACGTGTGTCCTATCTAGCTAACCATAGTTAAGTAGAATGCATAGAATGTAACCAGAGTTTAGTTAAAGTGAGAACCTGAAATTGCGGGGTATCACACTAGGATTGGTATATTATAGTTTATATAGTTATACTAGGTTATGTACCCGTGTGATACACGGGTTGAACAACTTAAATTATATATATTATATATAAATTCAAAATAATTAAGAAAAAATAGATTGCATATTAATATATTTAGAATAAAAAAAATTGCCGTTACAACCTAAAAAATATTAAATATGCATCAGCCCATAAATAATTTCTTGTAAAAAACAATCGTATTCACATAAAACTTTTTTAAACTTTTCAAAATATATCTTTCATACCGTGGTTGTTACCTTGTAGACTGCAGGTACAACAAAACAAAAAATCAAAAGTAATAAGAGTAAATCTATTTAGGCTATAATATAAAAAAATGAAATTAATTTAAAAGTATTTCTCATCCGTTAAACCATCCCAATCGAATATCGTTCATTTTGAAATTTGGCATCAAGTTTCTTCAAAAGCTAAAGTATTTCTAACTTTGGGTGTATTTTTTCTAACATCAAGGATTTTAAACATAGTGACATTTATTGGTTCAATTTGATTGTATTATAAAAAGAGATTGCGTGAATCAATTGCATGAAAATAAAGATTGAAACGAGTTAGTAATTTAAAGAATGTGGCCACTTACTTAGATATTGCTTTTCTTGAAAAAACAAAGTCAATAAAGATTTCAAACAATGATTTTTCATATATAAAATGTATTTTATAAATCAAGCTATTATAATACGAAAATAACCAAACATATTTAGTTTTATATTAAATCAAATAAATAATTAATGTGAATTGATTCGTTTTATTTTGTTTATTCAAAAAATTTTTAACTTAAAGTGAAAGACCACATATTAAAAATAGGTTAATTCAAGGTACATGATTTATATTTAAATTTAATAACATATAAATATGCTATATTAAAAAATGAATAATTTTAATAAAGATCACTTCTGTTAGTTTATAAACATTTTCAAATTATGTCTAATAATTTATTTACAAAAACATAGGATATATATATATATATATATATATATATATATTAAACAGAATTTCTGTAACTATTTTAATAATTATAGTTATAATAAATAAACATTAGTAAGTAATAATTATTAAATAAAAAACAAATTAAAATAAATGTATTGTTTTAAATAATAAAATAGGAGGCTTTACGGGGGAGTTCTATGTACTCCATGTGTTGTCTTTTATTAGTATAGATAGAAATATATTAATGTTGATTGGTTTATTTTATTTATTTGTTTTGAACAATATGAAAGTCTAAAAAAAACTTAACAAATTACATTGTGTTATTATTAATTTGTTTATTTGAATTTTGAACTATTTTAAACATCTAAAATTAATACGTATTTGCTTAGCATACTTAACATCCAAAGCAATGACCAAAATAGTTTTAAACTTAGAATAACAAATCAAATTTTTAGAAACGGGTACATGATTTAAATTCAAAGTTAATAACATATAAATATGTTATATAAAAAAAGAATCAGTTGCTTTTTTTATTAATGATTTCGGTTAAAACTATATTATTAATATAATTACTAAAATTTAATTTATATATTAATTGATATTTGAATTTATTGTATTAATAAATAAAATAAGAATTCATGAGGGAGTGCCATGTGTCCCTCATGTTTTCTTTTATTAGTATAGAAAGATTATGTATTTGGATTCCTACTTATGTTAATTATATGTTTTAGAATTAATGTAGTTTAAACAAACTTCAAACTATCTTTTCTTACTGGTAAATTGTGGATAGAGTTTTAGTACCATTACTCCTCGCGCGTCCATGGATCGATATCTGGTTCTTATCTGTACATTACTACATATATGACAGGGTACACTTGCCCTATTATGTGTGTTTTAATATTAAGGTCTAAACCATTTTTATAAATATTAAAGCAGAAATGTGTGTTAAAATCCATTGAAAAATATGTATAGTATCGCACACGTCAAATCTAAACAAGGCAAATAAACTTTAGCGTTTTTAGAGGAACAACGGGAATTGTTGAGGCAAAGACAGTATGACCACGACTTGAATATGTATTCAAAACCGCACGACCACCTCAAAGGTAAATCCTTGGAATTGGTTTTGAAACGTAAAGAAGAAATCGCGTCGAACTACAATTGGGATCGTTATTGGGTTGAAGACGACGATGACGATGAAGGCGGGGAGTAAATTTAGGTGTTTATATGTTTTTTTAATTGATGTTTCTTGTTTTTTTTTATTTTAGTGAAACGGTTATTTTTTTAGTTTTACAAACGGTTCTTTTTAATCAAATGGTTATTTTTTGTCACACCCTCAAATTCACTTGCAGGGTTTTACGGCGAGTCGCGTGACATACCAGGATCCAAGTCAACGGTCACAATAAACGACAACTATATGCAATGAAAATAACGTAACACAGCCAACCAAACAGTTTCCAAAAGTATAAAACAACCATAGCGGAAGCTCCAAAGTTTACAAGTCAAACAGTTTTAAGTTCAAGATTATTTAAAACGTGCAAGTGATACTAGACGTCATGGACTTCGTGCGCCTACTCCGACCGCGCTACCTTAGCGACCTGAGAAAACATGCTAAATGTGTCAACAAAATATGCTGGTGAGTTCACAGGTTTTATAAACACTTTCCATAAGTAAAGTAGACCATTCCCATTACTATTATGTTATATGAACGTTAGCTAGACGTTAGGTATGTTACTACTACAATTGAATGGGTCGAATGGGAACATTTCCTATTTGGTTCGACCCTTATGAGAGGTTGAATGGGGTTTTTATAATTTGGTTTGACCCTTCGACTGGTCGAACCAATTTCTGGTTCGACCCCTCAGCCTGCTGCACCATTTAAATGCACTAAATCTCATCAAAACAGCCCGAAAACATCACAAAAAGTCACAAAACACAGTAGTTGACTATGTTTATCCTAACCACATGAAATCATACCATTTTTACATACAAATACGTCTGTTTCACATAGAAATTACACTCTTTCCCAAAATGACATAATATGGAAATGTCACATCAATGCATGGAAACTTTACTTAAATGAAAACTATCAAAACAACTTCATATACAGATGAATATGCACAGATTAGATGTGTACAATGAACCTCCAATCATATCATCATCATTATCAATCATGAACAAACCCTAGTTCTAACATAAAACCCCCAAAATAGGTGAAAATCCAACAAACATCAATCAAACATCATAATATCCATAAACCACTATCCAAAATAGTCCTAAATCATTAATATAACATTTATTCATTATTTCATTTCATATAACACAATAACACATCATTTAACACCATCAAGATTGGGAGTTTTATAAGAAAACTCATTATTAATGAATATGTTTTGTTTAGAAAAGTGTTAGAAAGGTTTTTTAGTCATGAAAACTTGTTTAAATCAGATCTGGACACTTAGGGTTTGGTGAAAACATATGAAACTTGATTAAAAAGAGTTTAGATGATGAACACACCTTGATTCTTTGCTTATTTTGTGAATAGAACATGTTTTTGGCTTAGGATCTGAAAAACGAGATCAAAAACTCATCCCTACAGGTTTAGGGTTGAGAGAGAGCACTTGGAGGCGAGTTAGGGTTCTGAAATGATGAAAATTTGGCAAAGTGTTGTATTTATACTCTGTTCTGGTTCGCCCCTACATGAGGTCGAACCAAACATCATATGGTCGAATCAAGTTTCAGTTCCTCTGGTTCGACCCCCTATAGGTCGAACCAAAACCTGGGAGTCTTACTTTTTTCTTTGATTCGCAATTTTGCCATTTTCACACATGTTAACACCTACTAACACATGAATATGCATTTCTAACATATGTTAATCATATCTAATCATATAAACACGTATCCACGCGTTGCACATCTTTTATAGAGCATTTCATACTAGATACTCAATCCAACTATGTAATTTCACCAACAACGGGATTCAAGACTCGTGTGTGAGTGCGTTTCCCCCAATAATCCTCCGAATCATTGAACCCTGGATAATACGTAAGTGTAAATCAACTCCCAATGATTCCCCGAATCATCGGCCCGACTCAACTGAACTAGTTAAGTTCGTTAAATAAATATTTTCTCTAAGGTAGACTTATATGTTTGTAAAAGTATTAACCTGAGTTTGCCGGGTGTCACATTTTTTTAAAACGGTAATAAAAAAAAAGAAAACTAAAAAAAATAAAGATTTCAGTGAAGTGAATCAGTTAAGTGTTGCCCCACAAAAAAAAAAAAAAAAAAAAAAAAAAAAAAAACTGTTTCAGTGAAGTAAATCAATAAAGTAATAAGGCGGTGCAGGATTTGTGTAAATCAGTGAAGTTGAAAATAACTTGCCAGTCGTAGAAAACTTTGGGAAGCACCCCTTCCGCATATGTGATATCCTTATTTATTTGTTTCAATGAATATCTTATGTATCAACTACCTAAAATGATTACCTCTTGAGATTATGAAACTATTTAGCATCCTTGCATTAATAAAGGCATCACTTCGATATTAATATTAATCAAAATTATAAGTTAGATCCTCATATGAAAATGGTAATTAAAGTTGTTAAATAAACAAATGTCTTGAAACTTTCAAATGCATGTATCAAGTTATAAAATATAACAGATGTGATTTTAAGGCAAGCAAATGAGCAAAAACATGCCCTTAATTATTTATTTTAATATTTTATGAACTATTAAATAATTAACTAAAAATCAAAACAACTATTTTGCAACTTTTGGTTATAGAGCCAATAAGAGATGATTTTGATTAAAAAAAGGCATAATTATCTCTTATCTAAATCAAAAGTGTTTCATTTAACTTTTTATTATTTAATAAATCTTGTAAGTAAACTGGTTACAATTATTTTCTCAAGATATATGTTTGTGCTCTCCCCTTGTGAAAAGTACAATAGTTATTAATTTTTGACCAACTATGATACTCACACTTCTTGATTCTAGAAGTAAAATGACAGTGTAAAATTATACTTTTTTTCTATTTTGTCTTTATAGTTGATCGACTGCAAAGAAAATGGGCATTGATTTTGACAATTCACTCTGGTTTTATTGTAAATATACCTTGTACGTATCCTAAAAGTTTACAATTTCAAAAATCAACCTTAGGTTTGATTATATGGGTGACAATTGTTGCTTCACAAATCACAATATAAAGTATACTGCTCTCCCCACTAATAATGATGATGTTGCAAGTGGTCACTGTCGTATTATTGCCAAATAACCATAACTTTTTATCATGTTACAAAGTAATGTGTGGATATATTGATTAATAGTTGAAAAAACGCAAAAATATGTGTAAAAAGGATTCCAGAAGGGGGAGAGGGACCAGGCTTTACGTCATTGACATTTAAAGTTTGATATTTTTTTTTTCGAACAGCAATCACTTTATAAATGAATATAAAGAGCCAGCCAGGGGCTGTCGTTGATCTGTAATGTCACTTCCCGGGTTGAAATATATAATATAACAAAATAAAATATATTATTATTATTGTTATTTTAAACAAATCTATGCCATAAGTTATCATATTCAAATATAAAAAAAAAACGAATCTCTGCGCCGGGGTATAAATCTAATGCCATTACAAATGAATTCAGAAGTTTGTAATCGATCATTCTAAAAAGAACTAACATGAAATAAGAAAAAAAAAGTTAATTATTGAAATATCGAACGCATTAGTCTAAGGATTATGTGATGCGTTAAAAAAATTCATGGGTATATGATCGGGTATGTAGTTCGGGTATTTGGGTATGTTGTTTCGGGTAATCGGGTCGGGTATCACCTAATCCCAGACTCGACCCAAACCCACAATTTTTTTTAAACTAATCCCAAACCCGACACAATACCTGTTGGATTACAAAAAATAGTCATTTTTTTCTCCGATTTTTATATAGCACTATGGTACTCGTTGGAAAGATAATAAAACGCTCGTTAATTTGGTGTAATTTTTTTCTTTAAAAAATCTCATATATAAAAGATATTAACGTTTAAAAGTTATGGGAGGAAACATGAGAGATAAAATAATAAAGGTTTAATATTTAGATTTAGTAGATTAGATATTTAATAGATTAGGTTAAAGATTATAATAGATTATGTTAAATCATATTTATTTCTTTTTTCTAATTGGTTTAGAGTTGCCACATCACATCCTATGTGACATCTCTTAAAACGGTGCATTTTTGAAGCGACGAATGTACTTCCAGAAGTATCCTTCGAATGGTGCAATTGGGTACCTAAAAAGGTTGGGGTGGTAGCGTGGAGAGCTTTTCTGAATAGGCTGCCCACGGCGGACGCGTTAATAAGGCGTAACATACACATAGATTTTCACTTGTGCAAGATCTGTGAAACAAATGTCGAGTCGGTTGAGCACATCTTCACAGGTTGCCCGGTCGTCTTGGAGGTGTGGCAAGCGCTCTTTACATGGTGCAAGGTACCGCCCTGTTTTGCATTTCATGTAAACGATTTACTTCGGTTTCACTTAATTGCATGGAATGGCCCCCGGGTGCGCAAAGCTTTTTATGGGGTTATTTTGACGGCCTTTTGGAGTATATGGAGGGCGCGCAATGATCTTATTTTTAACCAAAAAGAGATTGTGGTCCGGAAAGTATTTGACGAGATTCGTGTGATGAGCTTCTTGTGGATTTCGAATAGGGGAAGGATGACGGACTTAACTTGGGACCATTGGGCTAGCTTTGATGTAAATAGGATGGGATAGTCGGTTGGGTTGTGGTTTTTTGTTTGCGGCATTGTATGGCCGGATTGTTTGCTTTCGGCATTGTATTTTGGGTTCGCTAGCCCCTTGCTAGCTATTCAATAAAGTTGGTTGGTCGTTCTAAAAAAAAACACAAATCAACTACATTTAAAGTTTGATATAAATGTTTAATAGTGTAACTTCTGTTATAGCCAAGGAGGTCACTGTCGGGATTTGGTTTCTAGAAAAAAGAACAAGTACAAAGTACATTAAAAGAGAATAATATTGAATTGTTTCTATTAAAGTAAAACATGTTTTTGAATTCCTTTTTCAGAAAATTAGTGAGGACGGGGTATAACCGGTAAGGGTGATCGGATAGTCTTTACCCCTATTGATCGCGACCAACATCCCAATCATCTTCTCAAAACTCTAGAAATCGCCCTCATATTCATTTTCAAAATTTGAGTTATGTAATTTAATTGCAGTAATCAACCAGAACTGTGGGCCTTTTATTTGAGATGAAGAGACGATTAGATTGGTAAAATTATTAACCCAATGATGGTTCATTGACTTAGCAGGAAAAAGAATGACGGCAACTTTTATAACTGAGTTGTGGATGCTTGGCCTCGTACAGATAACCCCCTTAGTTTTAGTTAACCCCTATTTTATTTTATATATAATCTATATTTATTGTTTATTATTATTATTAGAACAAGATTTATTAAAATTTGAGGAGTGGAATTCCTATAATTTCTTTTATAACCCCGCATACATACAGGTATCATATCCAAGCGTATCTATATCATAGGGATCAGTTATTTCGCTTGGTTCTTCCGCATATATATAATATAGAGTTTGTAAGATGTCAATATAGTATTGATCCTCTTTTCCCAAGTCTCTATATCTTTCTTTTTTCTGTGAGATTGCTGGCTTATTTTTCTTTAAGTATTTATTAAGCATATTGATGGGTATTATATGGTCTATAGATCCTTTGTTAGAATGCCAATCCAAACGTTTTAACGAACATTGAATACTCCGGATATATACCATCCGCCAAGTAGTATCCATGCTCGTAGTAATTATTATTTGCATAAAACCCAGCTTTTGGTATTGTTCCGCCAATGTAAGACTCTAGCAATGGCGAAAACTGAAAAGTATTTATGTCGTTCATACACCCGGCAAGACCAAAGAAGGCCGACCAAACCCACAGGTCTTGTGAGGCAACTGCTTGTAAAACCAAGGTTGGTCCATTTGGTCACCGCGTGTATGTTGACCTCGCCATGCGGTTGGACAACTATACCACCGCCATTGACGACAGTCTATACTACCAATCATGCCGGTAAGCCATGTTTTTGTAAATGCGCTACGTATAGTTGTTGAAGGTCGTTCCATGTCGGGTTTCTCAAGTATCGTTTTCCATATAATTGGCATATACCTAAAAAATAAAATATATATATAAAAAAATGTAACTACTAATTATAATTATAATTATAAATATATTTAAATTTGTAAATATACCATAGCAGAAATACTCCAAGGTATTGCGTGTGGTTTTCTCCGCCATCTTCAAATACTCGTCATTGATATCGTATGTGTTCCCGTAGGCGAGTACACGTAATGCGGAAGTGACCTTTTGAATTGGGGTGAATCCTAAACACCCTCTAGCGTCAGGTTTTTGCTTAAAGTAGTCATATGTTGACTCTAAATCTTCGGTAATGCGCAAAAATAAGCTTTTACTCATCCGAAATCTTCGCCTAAACATATCAGGGCCGTAAACCGGATTCGCATTGAAATAATCATTCATTAAACGCTCATTGGCGGATACACGGTCTCGATGTATATATTCCCTAGACAATATCGGCCGTGGGGCCGCATTGTGTAGGTGTTGCATCGCGCTCGCCGCTAGCATAACCGCACTAGTAACGGCTTCTTCCTCTTTTGTGCCGTCGTCGTAAAAGAACCTTTGATAAAGATCGGTAAACGAGTCTTCGGAGGGAGGAGACGGCATTGTGGTGATTTGTGTGTATATTTTTTATCTACTTGAATTGTATGTGTGTGTATTTGTTTGTGTGTTGATTTGTAAATGTGAATTGGTTTATATATATAGTGAATAAAATAGTTTTTTTTTTTTTTTAGAATATGACCGTTGGTAACGGTCAAAAAACAAATCATCTTCACTTTTCAAGCATAACGCTCCTTGTATGCATAACCCTCTCCCCCTAAAACGCCCCATAGCGTCCGGGGGGCGGTGTTCCCCGGCGCTATGGAGGTTAAAACGCCCCATAACGATACCACTACACACAGACTTACACACCTATTAGACAATATATGTATTTCGGTATTAGAGTATGTGTGTGAGCATGGGGGCTCAGAGGATTCATGGATTAAAATATTAGGGGGGGGGGGGGGAGGGGCACTACCCCTAAACATTTTCAACTTCACTTATTTCTACCAATCTTGCACTGCCACATCACTTCACTGATTCACTTCACTGAAACCGTTTTTGAAGGCAGCACTCCACTGATTCATAATAATAATAATAATAATAATAATAATAATAATAATAATAATAATAATAATAATAATAATAATAATAATAACAATTATATATATCAACACACGGTTTCTTTTAAATCCTAGAATCTTCCACAAAAGAAAGACTTCATTTATCACTGCTATTCAGAAACAGTCATTGAGAACTGTCTTCTTCTCCACTCTTTTTCTTCTCTCTCTCTAGAACTCACCTTCTTTTTACCAGTGACCACCACCACCACCATCTCTGTCGGTGGCTAAACCACCCACCCCCAGATCACCAGTCAATAAATCACCCACCGTCGCTGTTGTTGATGATGACGTCATCGCTCCTAAATCATCCAACGATCGAGATCTGATCTATGTAGTGGTGGTCAACGGACTGTCAACAGAGAGAGAGAAAGGAAGATTGGACATTTGCATTGAATTCAGTGCTTACCGTGCGGTAAAAAGAACCAGCAAAATGGTTCACGGGACCACTACCAGCATGGGTGGCGGCGGTGTTACCGTGCTGGTAGTGGGTACCCGTGACCAAATCGGTAGGCGCCCCGTCCCCCCTTATTAAAGTGAGATGAGGGGTTTTACAGGAGCCTTATATAAAGTAAGCGTGTATGGGTAAGAGTCTTGATAAGGATTAAAATATTATTGTTTTATTGGGTGTAGAAGAAGAGGGTATAGAAATTGATTAAAAATATTATTATAGAATTTTTTTTTTTTAACCCTCGTGATGAGGATCAAGCCCTTCCTCATGAAGCCCCATGAAGTCTAAGGGAGCGGTGTAGAGGGCGCTATAAGGACATTATAGATCACCATGGAGCCCCCATGAAGTCCACTACGGATACCCTTATAGAGATATATTTCCTCATTAAAGAGATATGGTATCCATACATTAGAGCGATTAGAATTGTAATTATATTCTCTATATAATCTCTATAAATGGAAACCATTACCATTAAAATTGTAGTCAATGTAAATTAATAGCATTCATTATCAATTATTGTATTTCCTTGTATTTGTAAAGACTTTGATTATAAATAAAGGTTTCCAATCACCTCATGGGGTATGAGGTGATTGGAAACCTTTATTTATAATCAAAGTCTTTACAAATACAAGGAAATACAATAATTGATAATGAATGCTATTAATTTACATTGACTACAATTTTAATGGTAATGGTTTCCATTTATAATCTCTATATTCAAAATACAATACAATACGATCTTTTAGTACCAAACTTAATTTGGTATCAGAGCGTAGGTAACTTAGACGTTTTTTTCTGCCGCTAGCCACAACACCAATCAGAAAAACAGCTTCTGATCATAGCCACCACAACAGCCCTTCCTCTCTAATCCCAACCACGATAGCTAGGGGTGCAAACGAGCCGAGCGGCTCGCGAGCTACTCGAGATCGGCTCGGTAAAAAGCTCGAATGAGCCGAGCCTTATCCAGCTCGAGCCTGAAATAAAGCTCATTTAGTTATCAAGCCCGAGTTCATTAATGGTAAAAAAACGAGTCCTAAATAGTCCAAAACAAGTTCCTTAATGGTCCAAAACGAGCTCGAGCCGAGCTTGGGCTCGTTAAAACTCTTGCCATATACACTTTTATCGAGCTTTCGAGCCGATCTCGAGTTCTGAAATATACTATTGAGCCGAGCTTGAGCCCTAAATACAAGGCTCGAGCTCGAGTTTCTGAAAAATGTCACGAGCCGAGCTTGATAATGCAAGGCTCGGGCTCGGCTCGTTTGCACCCCTAACGATAACGATAGCCTTACGATGACAGGCACTACTAAAACCTTATAAGGGCATGTTCAAAATTTTATTTAACATTATATTTTAGAAGTTAAATGATTAAGTAAATATTTTCAGTACCACTAAACCAACTCACTTCTCGTTTATTATTTGTTGTATTTTTCATATATGTATATATACATAAAAGATAAATAAAATCACTTTTCATACTGATTTTATTAAGGGTTAAGGACAAACCACGGTTTAGTTAACTACAAAGTAAACCTCAAAAAGTAAGATTTGAAAACGAATTTCAATTTCAAGTCTAATAATACGCACCAGAAGGTTGAATCTTAAAGAAAAAAAATAGTTTTGTCAATTTGGCACGTTTAGTTCACAATTTAAAAGCTGAAGTAAGGATTTAAAAAATACTTTTTGTCAAAATCAGTCTCTATACACAGATGTTACAAACTTACAAAGTACAAACAAAAGAATTGGGCCTGGTACACGGTCCAACTAAACTTTGCTGCAAAAGAGAGCCTTTAGTGAGCAAAGAATGAGCAAATTGCTTGCAATTACGAGAGGGTTTTAATGATGAAGACAGATTATAATTACATTATACTATATATTTATAAATAAACATTCATGAATAGTGAGTAAACGGCGTTTCCTTACTGTTATCAACCTCCATTAATATTGACAGAAAGTGTTTGAGTTGGATACGTGTTTACTACCACTTTACTCTCTGACCACGCGTTGACTGCACCTATTTTAACCTTACACCTTTCTCTCTCTTTCTTTTAACCCCCTTCTCTCTATCTCTTACCATTCTCAAAACCTTCAAGATCTCCGGCTTACTCTCCCTCTATATCTCTCTTTGCACCAATCACCATCCCCAAACCTTTAAGATCTCCATGACCACCTTGAACTATAAAACGTCCGCCTCCGTGACTACTGCTCGCATGGCCTCCTTTACCTCCTCTATTTTATTAAGCTGAAAGAAATGAATTAAACTATATGATATGCTAGTGTTGTAGAACTCGTTAGGCACTAGTCGGCCGATGGGGTACCGATTAGGGATTAATCGGATTGGATTTTTATGTATATTTTTCAAAGTTTATACATATATAATGCTAATTTTGTACCTTATATGTATAAATTTAGAAGTTTAGGGATAAACTAGTGAATATGGAGGGGGGTTAAATATTAAAATACCTAAACTTAAATAAACCTAATCACCTCCATCGTAGGGGTGTTCAACGAATCGAATAACGAATTTTCAAATTATTCGAATCGAATTTCTTGAATTTTTAATATTGTTACCTGAATTCGTATTCGATTCGTATTCGCTTAAATTTCAATGTATTCGATTCATATTCGATTCGAATAAAGAACTCGAATTCGAATCGAATTCGAACAAATTCGATTTATTTCAAATTCACTATAAATAATAAATTGTTTTACTTTTAGTTTTAAAACTAATAAAAACTCATTATTTTTAACATAAAAAATATAAATCTACAAAATTGATAAACAACATGTCAAATACGGGAATAGTAAAAATATTAGAGAGTAAAGTTTGTTTGAGTTTTGTGATATATAAGGTAAATATGTAAAATATGATTATGGTAAAAGTTTTGGAGACAAAGGGTTCTTAGAGTTTGACCAAACCTTAGAAGTTCTTTTTCTCAATCGGTATATTTGTGTATATAATAATGTGTATGTGTATATATATTTTAAAAAAAATATACATGTACCGTTTTTATTCGAATTTCGGATCGAATCGAATTTAAAATAATAAATTCGTATTCGATTTGTTAGAATCGAATTCGAATTGAATCGAACTCGAATTCTTAATATTCGAATCGAATTCTTGGTAATCGAATCGAACTAAATCGAATTTCGAATTTTTCGAATCCGAATCAAATTCTGAACAACTCTACTCCATCGTTCAATATATCCCGTTTTTCCTCCCCATTCCTTCTTTCATCGGAAGGAACCATCAGACGCAACTAGAGTTCATGGAGTTTCATCGATTTTTGCTTCTAAATCATGGATTATCATCCAATTTTGAGGTATAAGAACTTGTTTTATTTGATCGATTTGCTCCAGTTTTGACTTGTTTGAATTCATCTTTTACCTAATTTTGAGTTTTTTTAGGTCCGACTTGGACCATGAAGAAACAACGTGTATAACTCGGGGTATAGCCGGGAGGTCGCTACTCGTGTTCACTGCAGGATATAATCCTTTGCTCACACAGAGGTTAGATCCGTGGTCTGGAAGGTAAAGAGGGAGTAAAGAAATGGTGCACAAATACACAAGATATAAGTGGTTCGGTCTCGTTGACCTACGTCCACTGTCAAAGTATGATCTTTATTACTTGAAGGTTACAAGTGTAAAGAAAGAGATACAAGTGTATTACAAGTGTGTGTGTGTTTACTTTGTGGATTGATCAACCTCTAAAAAGGTAATGAAGCCTTCCTTTTATATGGGATGTGTGGGCCGGGTGCCGCGGCCCAAAACAGGCGTGATGAGATTGGGCCAGCGAGCTGGGCCGGCCTTTGAGAAGCCCATCTAATTTGGTTTGGACTAAAGGTTTACATAAAGCAATCCTGGTGAAAATGGTGCCATTAGCCCACGTAGCGTGTTGTGATTGGTCGTCAGGGGCGGCGCTATGCGACTGGTACATGTGTCACCTTGTGGTTGACTGCAGGGGCCTCCTTTTCTTGCTGCTGCTAGAGTGTGTCAGGACGTGTCATGCGGCTCAACTTCCTCTGGAAGATTGGCTGAAGTGACGTCTGACACATAGGAGATAGTGCAGCAAGTGGGGCTCAAGGGGAGCTTCACCTTCTTGCTGCCAGCTATTATATTCCGCAGGTGACTATCGCCAGGACTGGCGCATTGTTTCACGCGGACGGATTGCACTCCGCATGTGATGCTTATGGAAGCTTAACTCTACGGAGGTGTGTTGTGATCCTGAAGTTATCATTTTGAATGGCAAACTCTCCGCGGGTGAATTATAATAGCCATGTTGTGGGGTTGGGTGCGGCTGCGCGCCATAATTGGTACCCTACCCCTTCAGACCAATTTGGTCCGACTAATCGGTGATTAATCACGATACCGATTAATTGATTGATTAGCCCAAAATTAATCAGTAAAGTGAGGACTAGCGATTAATCACCGATTAATCGGGAGTTTTACAACCTTGGGATATGTCACACCCTCAAATTCCACGTGTGGGGTTTTACCGCGAGGTGCATAACTGTGACACCCCAGGAAAATCCCATATCGGTCGTGGCCAGGAGAGACCCTTGGTTCATAAGTAATGTCTTGCCTCTTAAATCACCAACGCGTTTTGGGGCTTAATGTTAGTGGATGAGAGGAGAACTCTACAGTTAAGCGTGCTCAGGTGGAAGAAATTATAGGATGGGTGACCTCCTGGGAAGTCTCCATCGGGGCAACCAAAAACAAATCCGTGAGCTCTGGATGGGCAACCCATCGGAGCAAAGCGGACAATATTGGTGGTGAGAAGGGCCGGATGTTACAGATGGTATCAGAGCCACTCCTGTTCCGTTCGGGATGGTGGGTACACACCTCATCAAGGACGATGAGACTCTAACAGGGGGTGAATGTGACACCCCAGGAAAATCCCACATCGGTCGTGGCCGGGAGAGATCCTTGGTTCATAAGTAATGTCTTGCCTCTTAAATCACCAACGCGTTCTAGGGCTTAATGTTAGTGGATGAGAGGAGAACTCTACAGTTAAGCGTGCTCAGGTGGGAGAAATTCCAGGATGGGTGACCTCTTGGGAAGTCTCCACCGGGGTAACCAAAAACAAATCCGTGAGCTCTGGATGGGCAACCCATCGGAGCAAAGCGGACAATATTGGTGGTGAGAGGGGCCGGATGTTACAATGACAAACCAGGATCCAAGTCAACGGTCACAATAAACAACTATATGAAAGAAACGTAGACTCAAATCATAATTCTTTAATAACTCAAAATAGTAGCGGAATCATAATCAAGTTTACATTCCCAAAAGACAACGTAGTCTCAAATGATTTATTCAAAACATGCACTAAAAGCCCTAGACGCCATGCAAGACCCGTGCGCCTAGTCCTTGTGATGCTACCTTTGCGACCTGAGAAAAACATGCCCAAAAAGTTGTCAACATATAACGCTGGTGAGTTCACAGATTTTCATTAAGTGTTACCAAATGTTACCAAAGTGTACCAAGTTCAATCCTGTCAATACTACGCCAAGTGTACGCTAGCTAGGCGTAAGTTTTGCTACTACTACGATTGGAAAACCATTAGTGGACACGTTTAGCAAGTTTAGCATATGTTTAATCCGCCGAATAATGTTTAGTAAGTTTAGCATAGGTCGAGACAACATGCACCCGCCCGACCTCTAGTTGACGAGTGGGGCTGGTCACGCCCAATAGATCTATCCACATTTCCCCCGTTGTGCAACCCCGCACATTCATGGTTTTCCCCGGGACTTCCAAAGATCGTATAGTAACCCAAAAAGTAACCCATAGTATGACACAAGTTCCAAAACATAAGTTCATCGCATGTTTTCTCCCCCGAAAGTAAAGCCAGTAAAAGTGGGGCTGTGAAACTCACCTTAAGTTGTGTCTTCCAAATAAAAGTGTTACCAACAAGTCCTAATTGTGGAGGATTGTTTTGACAAAAACAAGTTTATTTGATCATACAAGTCTACTAATCCAGGTGCGGAATCCCTAAATCAGTTACAAAATGATAGTAAATGAATCAAACACGCAATTTCACCTTTTCAATTTCCATTTCATTCATAAACAATTGTTATAATCTTTACAAATAGTGTTTAAGATGAAATAATAACGTCCTAGACACTTCCTGAAAATCTAGAGAGAATACAGACCGAACACACTGACAAAATGGCAAAAAGTTAAACTTAAAACAAAATTTCAACTATATATAGGCTGCACATTCCCCCCCCCCCCGGTAAGGGTCGAATATGCACCTTCGCCCTTCTTATGGTTCGAATCAGCACACATGTATATCAGTCTCCACATTCGCCCGTTTTCTCTCTACCTTCGACCTTAACTTCTACCTTCGACCTTAACTTCTACATTCGACCTTCTTCAAATCTACGTTCGCCCCCATGATATCAACAAAACAACTTTGAATGTACAATCCAAAAGCATTAGTCGCAAAACGTGCATAAACAAACTCCCCCTGGACTATTGTTTGGATTGCCTTCGTGCTTCATCCATCTGCTTATTCATCAGCTTGATTCGCAATAAAGTCTTCTGCTCTTTCGTCATAACTGGTTCGAAAATTGGCTTTGATTTCTTCTTTTCTTTCTGAATCTTCACAAAATTTTCCAGTTTCTTATCATAGTCACACCCCGCATTGACATCCCATGCGAAACACAAGCATACCACACGTTGGTATTTCAGTGCTTGTTCGCTATCCTTCTCCTCACAATATATCGGATTGTAATACAACATAATGATATCCTTATGTGAACAGTTGATCAACCACATCGGATCAAAAATGTGAATTTTCTTAAACTCATCTCTCTTGTCCTTCAGTAAGATAACACCTTCTGCAGTCTTCCAATCATTATACCACCACATGAATTCTTTTGAAAAGTGTTGTGGAATCGGCATCAAAGTAATATGTTTCAATACAGTCGGTGGTTTATACTTTAACGTCACTTTGTTCAGCCCAGTTATCTGATCAATCTCTTTGTGAACGATTCTTTTAGGATACTGCGGCGTGAACACATCCCATCTAGTTCTACTCTCTCTTGCCATACGATCTGCGAAATAACCAACTGCATCATTGTTCACAATTGCTCCAGACAAAGTATGTCGGCAGATGTCTCGCACAACCCAGTAAGGTAATGTCTTTATATCATGGAATCCGTTGAAATACAGAATTCCCTTTTCCCACTTCACTGCAACACACCTTAGTTGTCTCAAATACTTCCAACCAAGAGCTCTCCTTTTGAACAATTCATTGTGATACTTGTAGAAACCACCCTGAACTTTAGTCTTGGGTTGGTTGGCTTCTTTTTCTTTCAATTTCCTTAACAAGCTCTTCAGATCATTAGATTGTTCAACATTTGGTTTCTGATTCTCTGCATTCTTGAATACTTCACTAACGAATGTTTTGCTCTTTTTCTGTGCAAATTTCTCAGCCTGATTCAACATCTCTTTAGAAAATTCAGGAAATGCATCATCCTGTTTATCTTTGAAGTACTCAGGATATTCTTCACTGGTAATATCCTCAATCTCTATATCTTCAAATACTGGAGTATCTCTATCATCAGAGTGATTTCCAGCTTCTTTTTTAGGAATATTTGGAATTTGATTATCACTCTTCAAGAGATTTACCAACTTGTTTCGCCAAACCTTCAAGTATTTCTTTGGCTACGGCTGCAGAAACTTCAACATCTTCTAGATCAGGATCATTATATTCAAGCTCATATCTCATATCATCAGGTTCAAAAATATCTGGAAACTTTCTAGTTAGCTCGATCGTCCAAACTTTCTTTGTCAACATCTGACGATACAACTTCTTATTATCATCTGAAAAAGCTCTTATCTTATCAGTCCAGAAAATACTGTCATCATCAGTATTTCTACCAGGTGCTTTCGAGCTAGATTCTCCTGCATCTTTATCAGAATCTCTCTTTTCACATCGATACTTTTCCGTATCATCATCATCATCATCATCATCATCAGAACTGTCATCTCTAGAACCTTCTCCAGAACCATCTTTATCATCATCTTTCTTTTTCTCAGGAGCATCACTGGCATCCTGATCCAAATCTTCATCATCCTCTTCTTCTTCTTCTTCAGACTCAGATGGTTCGAAATCAACTTGTTCTTCTTCAGGTTCTTTATCTTCCTCTCCAGCTTTCAACTGTGGAGCTTTCTCATATAGATCATCAATAAGCTTCCTTAGACTCTTGTTGTCCTTCATCACCTGTTTGTTCTCAAGTCTCAAAGCAATGTATCTTCTTCTGTTTCTCTGTTCATGCTTTAACAACTTCTGATTTTCTTCTTGTAGTTGTTTTATCTTTGCTTCCAATTCTTCTTGACTCTCTTGAGAAGAAAAAACAACATTTAACATCTTTTTATCATTCTCTCTTAACTGTTCAATCTCCTGTTGTTTCTGGTTAATCAATTTCATCATGTCAGCAAGCTTTTGATTTACTGCATCCATCACATTGCTAGATACAGTAACCTGAGGTGTAGAAGCCTTAGCAACAAAAGTTTTCTTCTTGAACTTATTAATCACTCATTCCAAAGTAGCGTCAAAATCTGCAATAGGATCAACAAGCTTTTCTGCAGCAGATTTCTTCAGGAACTTTCTTTCCTGCAAGTAGAATCTTGACTTCTTTAGCACGTCTTTTCTTAGGATTATCTTTTTCCTCTTTCTTATACATCGTCTTGTACTTAGGCTTCTTCTGTTTCTCACCAACAATAGGAGAACCACTGAAATCTTGTTCACCAATACCAAGATCCAGATCTATCTCATCAACTGCAATTGAACTCTTTAGTCTTTGTTCTTCTATGGTTTTGTTCAGACTTTCATACTTACCAGCCACAGTGGCCTTGGGCTTGGTTTGTTTGACTGTCTCTTCACCTGAATCCCATCTCTCATCTTCTAGAGTCTCTTCAGAATCGGCAGACTCTTCATCAACTAACATCGTTCCTTTTCTAGCCATGCTTTTCTTTCTCCTTATCGTCTTCTTTTGTTGTTCAACTTCAATAACCTTAGCTTTACCCTTCCCTTTGCCACTTTTTGCACCAACATTCACCACTTGACGTTTTCTCTTTGCTTCTGTATTAACATGAAACAAAGGATCATCGTTGTCTGAATTACTGTAAGCATTTCTAGCTTTGTCCTCACCCGGATCCTCATAACCTGGATTAATTAAGTGTCCAAACAAGTTCTTGTGTGGTGGTCTTTCATTCTCAGGAACCCCTTTGTAACCTTTCATCCTAATCAACGTATTCAGATTCATGTGATCTTAAACTAAGATCTGAGTAGGATCTTTCTTCAGATTAGAATACTTCAAATCAAAAATCATCTATAAGAATCTGGGGTACATCAAGAACTTCTTCATCTTCAAACCTTTTAGAGGTTCAAGCATGTGATCAAAGATCATTCCCGAAACATTAAACGGTTTGTTCAGCACCAAAGAAACCATCAAAGAAATTATACTCTTTCTGATCATATCATAACCACTGCTAACGGATCCAAAAACATGTATAATAACATGTGTCGGATACTTAAACTTCGGACACAGCTTTCCTTTGTTCAAGGCTCCATCTGTAATTGGTCCATTGTACTTCATGCATAGAAAACACAACCTCTGTTCAATCCAAGATAAGCTTCAGGGATCTGTCGGTTCATCTTGCAATCTCAATGCTTCCCGAATATCATTTTCAGTAACAATAGCAAGTTGTCCCTGAATGTTGCTTACTATTGTTGTTCGATTATCCCAGTAATCCGTCTTTGCATTCTTCCAGAAGTCCACTTGATGGTCTTTGTAGATAATTGCTGGGGTAGCTAATGCATCAACAACTCTACTTCTCCTCAAAAAGTCAACAATGCCAGAGAATTCTGTGTATTTCTTGACCTCACCAAGAAATGCACAACAGTTATGAGCTTCTTCGAATGGCATTTCCTCTTCTTTTTGTTTATCAGTGGCTTTTCCAGATGATCCGGTGTTTTGTGGTTCAGCCATTTAGAATTATGCAAAAACGAAACATAAAAATTCATTAGAAACGGTCAAAATTAGCAAAATTGAAATTTGATTTTGAAAATCCCACATTCGACCCATCGGGGGTATGAATGAAGAATTTCTATGGTACGAATGTAGATTTTGAGTTCGAATGTGAAAGAATATCAACAAAACTCCACATTCGCCCCTATGAACAAGTCACATTCGACCAAAAGAGTCTCATTTGACCGTTTGAGCCACATTCGACCCTTTATTTTTGGTCGAACCTATCTGCTCATATGACCAATTATTCAAAATACAATTCAGACCCATTTAACATGTAATTTTCATTTGTTTAGCATCTAATATGGCTGACTAAGCAGGTTTGAATGATCAAAATGCTTAATTAACTTGTAATTAACCTAGATTTTTAGTTATTCTCCCCCTAAAACTAACTGAAACGAAAACCTAACCATCAATTTGTATTAAAACAATCTAAATATGATCAATCAGTCCAAAATTAGGGTTTGAACACAAAAACCCACAATCTGTTCTTGTTTCTGGATCATTACCTGTAAAATTTAGATGAAAATGATCAGAAAGAGGTAAGCAACAAGGTTATAAGGTCTAAAAATCAACGGCAACAAAGTCTGGTAATCTCAGAAAAATTTTGAAAATGTTTGAATGAGGGTTTGAAAGTGAAAGTGAGTATATATAGATCCTCACATTCGACCGTTTGAACGGGGCGAATGAGAAGCTTAGTCTACATTCGACCCTAGTTAAAGGCTCGAATGTAGATAAAGGGTTTGAATGTACAATTCTGCACTTGAACACTCCCATTCGACCAAACTAAAAAGGTTCGAATGTATGAAAAATTCCACATTCGATCCACCGAAGGGGCGAATGAAGATTGGAATTTTTGAAAAATTTACCAAAACTCAAATTCGAATCCCGTTCAATCATTTTCACACATTTTAAGCTTCAGACATTTATTATTTCACATTTGATAGATACAAAACTCAAATTGGTACATCAAGTTTCAGAAAATAACCATCAAACACCATCGGTTATCAAAAATAACATAGAAATATAAAATCTTTTGGTTTTTCTGAAATTTATGCTAAAACACACCTAAAATCTTTTTGAGTTTTTGTATATTTTGAAAAAACAAATGTAAAATCCAGAAATGTAAACATAAAGCAGTAAACATTTGTGATTTCCGGTAAGAGGATCATATTAGTTTTTGAGAAATCTGATCACACCATTGATCTTTAGTGTTAATAATCATTAAAGACAATATGTGATCCAGCAATTGCTGATATTGTTATCCACATAAGCTTTCATGCAGACTGTTATGCAGTGCTTGATACAGTTATTTATATTATAAACAACATTGTCTGTGGTTCCCACGCACACGACATACTCTCGTATCAAGGAAATTTTGCACAAAGACTCATTGTAACGCGTGATTATGCTTTCGTTATCTGTAATTTACAAGGTATTGAGGCACAGAGGTGACCAGGTCAGCAAATTAATGCTACAAAGTAACTTATGCACTCTACCAGGTTAAGGGCTTATATCAATCACGATTTGCATCAATGATTAGATACGATGCATTAGATAATCTTTGATTATCGTCATACATTGAAAGTTCCTCAATTCGGTAACTTTAGGTTTTGTCAGTAAAGCTCTTTTATAAAGATACCCTGTCTGGTCTAGGTCCGTAAAACCTTATGACAGAAGATCAGATAGGCTATCCCCAGATAACTATTAACATAACGACCTGAAACTCTCGAATTTTGTACAAAAACCCTATCAAACGAAATTACAGTACTAAGACCATATGCCCATGAGATGTTCATCCACATAACAATTTGTTAGATATGTACGTATCCAACACGCAGTAATAGGTCTACGAAGCCTATCAGCACATCACATAGATTCAAGACACGACTTATATAACATTTCAAATCTTTAGCATGTGTCAGATCCCCACTGATGTACTATCATTTCCTCTTTTAATCCTGGAAAATCATTTTGGGTTTTTCTGATTTTTATGGCTTTTTCAATTTTTCAATGTTTTTGGTTTTTCTGAATAAGAACACCCCCTAAAATGTAAAACATATTTTTGGAATTTTTGAATTTTCTGAAAAACAGTAAAATTTTAAAAATTTGAAAACAAAACGTGATAAACCGAGGTGATGATTAGTCTTGTTATTCTTTTATACCGTTAGCCTTTAAAAGATATTCAAATCTGGATTTATCAAAAGCTTTGGTAAAAAGATCCGCCCTCTGATAATCAGTGTGGATTTTGACCATATCAATCAACTCTTTTGTATAACAATCACGGATAAAGTGATACTTAATCCGGATATGCTTAGCTTTTGAGTGATTGTCCGTGTCTTTAGTTAATGCAATTGCGGCTTCGTTGTCACAATGAATAGGGGTTTTTAGAAATTGCAAACCGTAATCAACCATCTGCTGCTGAATCCACAGAACCTGTGAGCAACAACTCGAGGCTGCCACATTATCATCATTAGGGTACCAAAGTCCTTTCGACGGACAACCCTTCAGATATCGTAGGATCCGTTTGACGGCTGTAAGATGACTTTGTTTCGGCTTCGATTGGAATCGTGCGTAGAGACATGTAGCGAACATTATATCTGGTCTAGATGTTGTGAGATACATCAGAGATCCGAAGATTGCTTTGTATGTGAAAGGATCTGTCAGCTCCCCCTTAGCGTCAACTTCAATTCCGTGATTAGATTGAATTGGGGTATCCATCGGCTTCGAATCTTCCATCTGAAACCGGCTCAAGACTTCAGATACATATTTGGTTTGGTGAATAAAGATGCCCGTTGGTCTTTGTTCCACCTACAAGCCGAGGAAAAACTGCATCTCCCCCATTGCACTCATCTCGAACTTTTCCTGCATTACTTTTTCAAATTCTCTGCATAAAAGTTCATTAGTAGATCCAAAAATAATATCGTCAACATAAATCTGGACGAGAAGCAAGTCATCCTCTGTTCTTTTGGTGAACAGAGTACAGTCTACCAAACCTCATTTGAATCCTTTGGATAGTAGGTACGTGCTTAACTCCTAATACCATTGACGTGGAGCTTGGTGCAACCCATAAAGTGCTTTGTTGAGAACGTAGACCTTATCCCGGTGAATAGGATCTTCAAAGCCTGGAGGTTGACCGACGTATACCTCTTCCTTGACCACACCGTATAGAAACGCGCTCTTGACATCCATTTGGTACACCTTGAATTTCTTATACGAAGCAAACGCTAGAAACATACGAATAGCTTCTAAACGTGCCACAGGTGCATAGATCTCATTGTAGTCAATTCCTTCAACTTGATGAAAACCTTGAACTACCAACCGAGCTTTGTTTCTCACGATTACACCTCTATCATCCTTTTTACATTTAAACACCCATTTGGTTCCTATTTTCTTCCTTCCCGGAGGTAAATCTGTAAGTGTCCAAACACCCAGCTTCTGAAACTGCAACAACTCTTATTGCATCGCCTCAACCCAAGCATCATCCAATAGAGCGTCTTTGTATGTCCATGGCTCCACCTGCGAAACATAACAAGCAAAGGACCAATCATTCTGACAACCAGATTTTTGAATTTTTGCATATAAAGCTAAAGCGCCAAGATTTTCAAGTGAGTTTGCACTACGAAGTTGTCCTCTAGTCATAACACTGCTTCCACGGTCACCAATAACTTGCTCGAGCGGGTGAATACGATGAATCCGAGATTCCGGATGATCAGGTACTTGAACTCCCGTTTGAGTAGTCAAATTTTCTGCCGAATCCAGATCATTACCCATGTTAGATGATGAAGCAACATCTGGATTTGGGTTCACTGGTGGTGTCTCTGTTGCATGATCTAGAATAGCTTCACTAAAGATTTCTTCATCATCTTCTGATTCTGAAGTATCAAGAGTACTTGGAGATTCCTGGAAAACCTCTTCTTCAGCTGCAGGAACATTGGTATCATTAGAAGCTACTGGAGGAGTTACGGTGATTGGACGCACCAACGATGAAGTCACTGCGCTTTCACACTCGTAATAAAGTCTTAGAACAGCCTCTTCAACCAAGTTATCTAGATTGAATGATTCAAAGAAATCTTTGTAATCAAACATCCAATATGGACCGCTACCCTGTACGTTCTGAGTATATCGTTGAACTTCAACGTTAGCCCACTCCTCTACCTGACGAGTTCGTTTGTTGAATACCCGTTTGAGCGGGGTTGCATATCCAAAAAAGAATCCCTCTTCAGCTTTTGGTGCAAACTTCTCAGACGGATTTAGCATTGTACAAGGTGCTCCAAATTGTTCTAGATACTCTAAATTCGGCTTACGTCTGTTCAACAGTTCATAAAAAGTTTTGCCAAACTTCTTCACTGTTAACACACGATTTAATGTGTAACAAGCTGCGTAAATGGCTTCATTCCAGAACATTACTGGAAGGTTAGAATCCGCAAGCATTGTTCTCGTCGTCTCAATTAGAGTCCTGTTTTTCCTTTCTGCGACACCGTTCTATTGAGGGGTATACGGAGCACTATATTCATGATGAATTCCTTTGTCTTCACAAAGAGAATCCATCTGTGCATTTTTGAACTCCGTCCCGTTGTCACTCCGAATTCTTTTGATTTTCAATCCAGAAACATTCTCTAAACGAGTGAACAGAACTTTCAAATTGTTAAACGTGTCGCTTTTGTATTGCAAGCACATTACCCACGAAAATCTTGAGTAATCGTCAGTAACCACAAGGCAGTAAAGCTCTCCGCAATGACTCTTACGCTTGACAGGTCCGAATAGATCCATGTGCAAACGCTCAAGTGGCATTTCCACATAGTTCACTTTCTTTGGTTTATGGGATTGTTTGTGCTGCTTCCCCTTCTTGCAACTTACACACTTATCATTAAGATGAAAATGTTTGACATTAACTCCTTCAACAAGTTCATTTTTCACCAAATGATTCATTTTCCTGAGGTGAATATGTCCCATCCTCCTATGCCACATAATTGATTCTTTCTCTATAGCCTTTGATAGGAAACATGTAACTTGGCCCTGAGTTGTCATAGCTTTAGACATATCAAGAATGTAAAGATTATTCACTCTTGGTGCTTTCAGCATGATCCACTCCTTTGGAATAACAAAGCTGGGTTTGAGGATATAACAAGATTTATCATCGAAGTGCACAGAAAACTGTTTGTCACGATTTGGCTCACACTTAACATATTATAGTCAATTTGTTTCACATACGAAATCCTCTCAAAACTAACAATCCCGTTACTAACACTTCCCTCCATCGTGATATAACCACCTTTATTTCCAGCAAACGCTACATATCCTCCATTGATGTTCTTTATATCGAATAACATCGTCAAATCACCAGTCATGTGACCAGAAGCTCCATTGTCGACAATCCAAAGACTGCTAACAGGGCCAGCTGGAGCTTTCTGCACATATCAAGGAAAATATCAGTTCTTTCGGGGGACTCAAGCCTGCTTGGCCTTGGGTCTTTGAACATCAGATTTCAAAGATTCATTTTCACAAACATTAGGTTTTGAATCGACCTTTTTATGATCTATAAAACCTTTCTCTTCTTTCACATTTGCAGTTGAGGTGGAAGCACCCGGAGAACCCATCGGTGACCAAAGTTGTTCAGAACGTTTTAGAATCCTAATCTGAGACTTTTGAGTCACAACAGGTTTTTTAACATTATTCTCAAACGAAACTTTCTTGGTTACCTTCTCTGAATTAACAGATTTAGGTCCAACTAATGATTTAATAGCAGGTTTTGGTGGAACCTTTTGTTTATCAACAGTTGAGTTTACCACTAGTTTCTTCAATAGTTTTTCCATAGCAATCCAGTTTCGACGATCATAGGTAAATTGACGATTATCCCTCCTTTGAAAATAACGACTTTGATTATAAAATGGTGCTGGTTGAGGGACAAAACGTCTTTGAGGATAACTATGATTGTCAACTGGACTTCTATAGGTTTGCCTCATCTCAACTTGTTGGGTCTGCTAACCTGGAGACGAACAGATGATTGGAAAGCCAAAATATACTACTCAGTTGATCCTTAGAAATAAACTGCATTTACAAGATACTTCTCTCAAAAGACTGTTGACCCTAACATCTGCTGTACTCAACAACTGTTGGAAACAACTTCTGCTGCAAAGAACTACTGGATAAACAACTGCTAGAGAACAACTGCTGACTAAAGGTCTGTTGGAGCCAACAACACTTAGGCTCCAACAGATGATACAAGACCATCAGAGTTTTCCCCAACAGCAGTTTACCTTACAGTGTTTTACAATGTAACAGTAGTTTGTATTTAACAGATGTTTTATGTTGTTATTCTGTTAGAGGTCACTGTCTTAGGTGATGTCAGCTTATATCATCAGTGGTTTAGATTTGTCTATAAATAGAACAATGCTTGTACTGTTCTATTCATCACTCGAAACATTCTCTCAGATAAACAATCATAGAGTGATCAGGCTGAGGGGGAGTACTTGTAATATTGTAATCTTTCAATTAATGCAAGCATTCGATTGATAACAATTATTCTCTTGTTTTGATTTATAGTTTATCATTCCGCTGCACTTTCCATTTATAGTTCACTTCATTCTTCTCATCTTTACTTAAACAAATCAACACAATCAAACTCAGATCCTAACACAACTTCATGCCTTTTATGCCTCACTACGGGTAGTGAGCAAGTAAATTCCCTCTCTCCCGCACTTAAAACATGCACGGTATTCCTCAAAAACATTCTTAGTAGTCGACGTAGCGTAGGAATTGATTGGATATTGATCATCCACATATCTACGTCTCAAACTCTCAGGAGCTAGGTCCTTTGAGTAAGCCGGCTCAAGAAAACCATTAGCCTTTTCTTTAGGCCTGATGAACTCAGTGACATGAACCTTAGGTTCTTTTGGAGTATCCAGATATATTTTCTTTAAAATTTCTGGAGGTACATCATTGGTCCTTTCATGTTTAGGAAACCAAATAGTACTTTCCTGCCAGATTTTCTCAATTTTTGAATAATTGGCAAATTTTATCGGATACTCCTCGTCAGAGATAATTTTATCAGATCCTTCCATTCGATAAAATACTTTGACGGGTTCGTCAACTTATTCATTTTTCACTTCTTTCTTTACTGATTGATTCACTCGATGTGCATTTGCCTGAGGATGAGAAAACTGAGAAGGTGAAACTGGTTCATTAGTGATAATGTGATTTTCCAAAGGAATATCACCACCTTCTTTTGGTTTCTCATCTTCAGTGTCTGAATCATCAGTCACTGCTGTCACACCCTCATCATTCAACCCTAAAATCGATCTAACATCGGAATGTGGATCTCCAACACTAGAAGTGTTAGATTCATTATCTGATGCAGAGTCAGATTTGATTGAACTCTTCGGTGTTATTGAATGTAAATTGTGGTTCTCAAATAACACTGGGGATGGAACAGCCTTGTAGTTTGCACTACTAGGTTGTGAGGGTTCTTCAATGATATGGTCAACCACATAAGCAATGTGTTTATAACTTTCAAGCTTTTTGTTGACCTTTTCAGCAAAGCATTTGATGGTGGCCATTTCTAATTTTGTTTCTTCAAGTTCATTTATATAACTGTTTATAGCAAGTTGCTTTAAAGCAAGAGTTTTCTTTAGATCTGAAATGTCCTTTTTATAACCATCAAGCACTTTGTTAAACTCATGGGCTTCCATGCGATAAGACTGGCAGTTGATTCTCGCACTCTCAAGTTGAACCTTGAGTTGCTTGTTTTCCTCTGTCAATCTATCATAAGTTCCACAATACTTATCACTATTCATGTCAGTTGTGGATTCAGGACATACCAGTTTTGGAGCATCAGTCATAGCCATCAAAGCGAAATGAGTCTCCTTTCCAGCAAAGAACTTGGAGTAGTCAATTTTGGTGAGGGCATCATCAACAATACATGATTTCCTGGTCATCAAGAAATCAGCTTCGGCTAACAACTGATCAATGTCATCATCCAAAGAATTAGCACTTCCTTCTGAATCAGCTTCACTCTCAGAGTCAGAATACACAGATTCAGGTTCATCAGAAACTTCTGTGACAGAATCAATAATAGTTCCTGAAACCTTCTCTTTAGTAAGTGTGACAACCTGCACCCTTCACTCTTCATAAATGTGCATAATTGGTTCCTCAACTATTTCAAAATTTTCACTTTTAACCCTCGTATTTTAATAGGACCAAAATTCACAATTTAATAAAACTTATAATTTTTATAAGTAAAAGTGTGCACGTTTTATACTCACATCTACACCCGAGCACGTATGTTTCAGACCTTGATACTCAAAGCCCTTAATTTTCGGTCCTAAAACAACTTAGAAACAGAAGGAAACAAGTCTATAACTTAAACTTGATTAAATTAGAAAAATTATTTTTTTTAGCCCTCGCGGTCCGCTAAGACAGTCTCAGTCAAAGTCCGAGTCAAAGTCTCAGTCAAAGTCCCAGTCAATGTCCTAGTCAAAGTCTTAGTCAAACAGTCAAAGTCCTAGTCAAATATTCAATTCATCATAAAACCTTACTTTATGGTGTTGACCAATTTTAATGGCTAATTGAATCCAAAACTAGTATAAAGACCCACCTATGACTCATTACATTTTGCACCTCTAATTCAACTATTTCAATTCAATTAAACTCTCCCTCATACCTTTCTTCTAGAGTATATTACTTCTACATTTGAAGCTTTGATTATAAGCTCTTGTAATTGGTGAATTGGAAGCTTGATATTTTTTTCCTATTCGGTTTCTTTTCTTCTAAATTGGACTAGTTTCGTTGTTGAACCTTTGGATTGCTCGCATTTTCACGCTCGCTTAGTCATCTAGTCATTTGGCGAATGTGAGTATTTTCTAACCCCTTTTTGTCTCTATTCACTTTTGGGGTGTTACATGTACACTTATACAAAATACACGTGCAAGTTCACATTTTTACAATACAATCCTAGTACTATGTACATTTGCTTACAAACGTGCTTTATGCTTAGACATTACATGTAGACTACATTTGTACTTAGGGAAATCATTAACATTGTACAAGCCGACCTTAACATTGGATAGCGCTATTGGATTGACAACCCGCCTAGGTTGATTCTCCCCCTTTTTCATCGGAGAATCCGTGGTCATTGTTAAGTTATTATCCATTTATTGGATAAGTACACCGCCGTTCATTTAGTACATTATACAGTCACCGGATTGATTTCGCTCATTTGTATGATACATAGTTTACATAATTGCATTGTATCTTTGCACTTGAATTGTATAACATTTTCCAACTTACTATATGTATTAAAACTAGGAATGCTCACCAACATTTCATATGTTGACAAAACTTATTTTGTACATGTTTCAGGTGCAGTTTGATCTTAGTACTATAGCATTGGACTTTAGTGCTTGCTTTTAATAAGTTATTTCAATTTTCATGTTTCGTTTAGACTTTTGTATTTTTCCCATTTCATTTATGTAAGACAATTTAAATTATTCAATAATATATTTACATTTTAGTACCATGTGCTTTTGAACAATCGTCACTATGTGACACCTCGATGATTCCGCCATCGGTTGGGGTGTTACAGATTGGTATCAAAGCCATGGTTATAGGGAATTAGGTTATTAGAGTGCCTTTTAGCCTAGTCTATAACCAAGCTTACATTCACGAGTCCTCTCGTGTTTATTTCTCTTTATCCTATTATTTTCTTTTAAAATATTTTCGCTATGATTCTTTCTCGTTATTCTTTCGGTGTGTTGTTTAAAGAAGAAGATACTCGTATTTCACAAACGAAACGATATCACCAAGTTAGGAGTGACATCCATACCTTGGTGATTAGTTTCACTCCTCTATATGTTATTTATCTTAGGAATATATCTTTGAGATAGGAGTGACATCCGCACCTCAAAGAGTATTTCTTTCAAAAAGGAACTTAACCACTAAGCTGGGAGTGATATCCTTAACTTAGTGATTGGTTTCATTCCACAATCGTTTTCATTTTTGAAATACATCTTTGAGTTAGGAGTGAAATCCAATTCTCAAGGATCTATTTTTGCATCTCGTTTTTAATCTCGCTAAAGTTTTGGAATTCACTATTGATGGGGCACGTGCAATCTGGAAGGGTGAGCGCCTGTATCCTGAGTTTTCTGTCTAGGCCTGGTATTTCGTATAAATCCCAATCAGACGAGGGACCCGTATACCTACCTGGGAACTCTTGAGATGAGCATTCACTTATAGGCTAAAGTACGCCCCCACAAGTCACTAGGAAATTTCAAATACTTGAGTTGGTCAAAGTTTCCTATGGAAACAATTCCAATGTTTTATATCATTGATATTTATGTTTGTTTATTATTTGAAGATTCCATTTAATCACTTGATGTTTCATATGCCATTATTCATTGATCATTCGCTTTTGAATCCCTTATCATCATTACTAAAACTTTTGTTCGATATATTATCGCATTAAAGCTTACACTATTTCACTTATGCTCATGATTTTTTACACTATAAGGTATTACTCGTTTTGCGTTAAAACATTTTTACCCACGACTTAAGTTTTAAACTCTGTGTTTAACTTTGATCACATCCTGATTTTAGGAATGTTGCATCATCATACAGTTAAAAATGAACATGGTTTTTCCAAACTTATTATTTCAACCTGTTTTATACCTTCATGTTTACAAACTTACTTGATCGAAGTCACAGTATATCCTCATATACCTAATACTAATATTGCTGCACCCAGTCCGCTAAGCCATAGCCAACTACCATTATTTAGAACTTCTTAGTCAGACTAAACTCATACATAAATGCCTACCTACACGATACGCACTAGTACACTTCTCTCTAAAACAATTAATTTGACAACTTATTCTATAAGTCTTTTCACAAAGCCTATTCGCCAAATTAGAACACACTTTTCATACACCTTGTGCCTTGAAACAAATAGCCCGCTATGAGCCCAAAGAGATGCCTTAACGATCCTGCAAATAAATGATCTTTCAATGTATAAATTTCGTAAAAGTTTAAAATTTTAAAAGGTTTCAAGTTTACCCAGTCTTAACGGGTAACACTTCGATTTTCTCAACATTTCATAACAATTAAAAATTTCCGACTTTTCAACCCACAAGTTAAAGAAATGTTTAAATACAGAAAATTTTATTTTCCAAAATTCGTTAAGGCATCTGGGATCATTCACAACCTTCACATCATTTTAAATCTTGGTCTTTCAAAACACATTAGATTTACACACACTTCATGAAATGGTTTCATCTTGCATTTTATAAACTTGCATTGCATATTTTACAAATCAAATGTAAATCTGCACGTTTTCATATAACGTATCCAATATATGTTTTCGGGAGGAATTTGCAACTAATAATATACCTTATAACACTTTTCAAACTCGACTTCTCGTAAACACATGAAAATGTGTACCTACGAAATCTTTTCAAGTGAACCTGTTTTGAACTTAAAACATTCTTCGGTTTCCAAAAAGTTATCCTCATACCAGTAGACTATACGTCTGTTCTGTGCACTTTCATATACAATAAATTTCATTATTCTATTTATAGTTACGTTCGTACATTATCTTATTATTTTTGTATTATTCTTTTGTTGGTAGTTATTTTCACGCGTTATTCGCAACTATTCTCGCACTAGTTATTAGTAATTATTCTTACAACACTAGTTTTGAGCATTAATTTAACTCGTTTACTTTCATTTTGTGCAAATTGCGTGATTTACTCGATTTACGTTATGCTATTCTTTCAATCGAAATTTTATGCTATACTTATATACTTACATGAACGCATATTTGGTATGCATATTTTTTTTGTTGTGAGCAAAACCCTGTTATACTTTACATTATTTTGTTCATCATCATGACCAACGAACATACTAATTGATAGCTCGTATGAGATCTAAGCCAGTTCCCATGTACGACTCGGTTCAGAGTATTCCTCTAACCCAAGGGGAACGGTGTAATCCTCAGAGTTTATCAATATGGTTGTTTAGAGCCCAATGATGTGAACAAAAATTTACCGGTTAAGGGTGAACCCGAATGGTGAAGAACCCCTAATCATGTCTTATACTTACACATTAATCTCATTACGGTTAAAAGGTGAACCTGAAAGGGGAAGAACCTCTAACCGCATCTTATACTTGAGCAGTATCTACTACTTAACACATTTTGGTTGCACGCATTGTTTCTTGTATTACTTATGTTAGTGTTATGGAAAAGCATAGCACCCTAGTGTAAGGTAAATCGATGATTACGGTCCGGAACGCAATCATGGATTTACAGGTACATGGGGTGGTGTGTGATTCTACGTAGGCTATTGGTAGACAATCAGTACGAGTCCAAAGTATCAGTAGTGTGGTGGGTTAGCTGCGGTACACCCTATATATAAGCACGAGCGATACTGCGGGAGCGGACTAGGAGTCTGACCAAGAACCTACCCATTACTATCTCTTTATTAGATCGTTTACTAATAGCTAGCATTTTCGGTAAGAATGTTCTTACGCGAGCTTCAATTCGACTTCCTAGAGTCTTTCTCTGGACCATCCACACAGAAAACACAAACTTTCTATACTCTTACACCCTCTGTTAGTCGAAATCATGTTGTATATCCTTAATAAAGTTCGGTCAGAAACTTCTCTAAAGTAAGGGAAGCTATTATAACACTGCCTTGCTCTAACCAGTTACATACTTTTTCCCAAACCTTGCACATTATAAACTCTTAATTCTCTAACCTTGGTTCAAACTTTAAGGATTTTCAAACTCTTATTTTGGGTATTAAACAACTACTTCAAACTTTGTCAAATCATGGCTGATGCATTTCTTAAAATCTACTTTCCTTTTTACAAATGTCTTTTGTTTCATGGAAACCTTCACTTGAAAGTATTTTCGGGACGAAATTTTCGAAAGTAGGGGAGACTGTGACAACCTGCACCCTTCACTCTTCATAAATGTGCATAATTGGTTCCTCAACTATTTCAAAATTTTCACTTTTAACCCTCATATTTTAATAGGACCAAAATTCACAATTTAATAAAACTTATAATTTTTATAAGTAAAAGTGTGCACGTTTTATACTCACATCTACACCCGAGCACGTATGTTTCAGACCTTGGTACTCAAAGCCCTTAATTTTCGGTCCTAAAACAACTTAGAAACAGAAGGAAACAAGTCTATAACTTAAACTTGATTAAATTAGAAAAATTATTTTTTTTAGCCCTCGCGGTCTGCTAAGACAGTCTCAGTCAAAGTCCCAGTCAAAGTCTCAGTTAAAGTCCCGGTCAATGTACTAGTCAAAGTCTTAGTCAAACAGTCAAAGTCCTAGTCAAATATTCAATTCATCATAAAACCTTACTTTATGGTGTTGACCAATTTTAATGGCTAATTGAATCCAAAACTAGTATAAAGATCCACCTATGACTCATTACATTTTGCACCTCTAATTCAACTGTTTCAATTCGATTAAACTCTCCCTCATACCTTTCTTCTAGAGTATATTACTTCTACATTTGAAGCTTTGATTATAAGCTCTTGTAATTGGCGAATTGGAAGCTTGATATTTTTTTCCTATTCGGTTTCTTTTCTTCTAAATTGGACTAGTTTCGTTGTTGAACCTTTGGATTGCTCGCATTTTCACGCTCGCTTAGTCATTTAGTCATTTGGCGAATGTGAGTATTTTCTAACCCCTTTTTGTCTTTATTCACTTTTGGGGTGTTACATGTACACTTATACAAAATACACGTGCAAGTTCACATTTTTACAATACAATCCTAGTACTATGTGCATTTGCTTACAAACGTGCTTTATGCTTAGACATTACATGTAGAATACATTTGTACTTAGTGAAATCATTAACATTGTACAAGCCGACCTTAACATTGGATAGCGTTATTGGATTGACAACCCGCCTAGGTTGATTCTCCCCCTTTTTCATCGGAGAATCCGTGGTCATTGTTAAGTTATTATCCATTTATTGGATAAGTACACCGCCGTTCATTTAGTACATTATACAGTCACCGGATTGATTTCGCTCATTTGTATGATACATTGTTTACATAATTGCATTGTAGCTTTGCACTTGAATTGTATAACATTTTCCAACTTACTATATGTATTAAAACTAGGAATGCTCACCAACATTTCATATGTTGACAAAACTTATTTTGTACATGTTTTAGGTGCAGTTTGATCTTAGTACTATAGCATTGGACTTTAGTGCTTGCTTTTAATAAGTTATTTCAATTTTCATGTTTCGTTCAGACTTTTGTATTTTTCCCATTTCATTTATGTAAGACAATTTAAATTATTCAATAATATATTTACATTTTAGTACCATGTGCTTTTGAACAATCGTCACTATGTGACACCTCGATGATTCCGCCATCGGTTGGGGTGTTACAGTAAGCTCTTCATTCTTTTCAGCAACAGAAACATAAATATCTTCAACTATCTCCTCAATCACTACCTCGGACACCTTCTCAGTCTCCAAAACTTCTCCAACTATCCCTGACTCCTCTAAGTCAATCTTCTGAGCAACACAAGCTACATTCCCAGCAGTAATTTCTTCAACACCCAATTGCATACCCGTCCAGTCATAACCTTCATCCTTTTGGATCACCAACGCCTGATTTTGAGTTTCTGTTTGCTGTTGGCTATTTGGTGTTGAAATTGGAATAATGGTTCTGGTTGGGTTATGTGGTGTTTGAGTTTGAGTCTGGTTGGGTGTAGTTGTTTGTCTAGCAGGGTTGCTATTTGAGGTGTTCTGTCGGTTTTGGTAATTGTTTTATGGTTGATAGTTATTGTTGTTTTGGCTTTGATAGGTTACTTGGTTTTGAGATTGACAATTCTGATAATTTGAGTTGAATGGATTTATGTTACCTTGTTGAGCTGGCTGAGTACACTCCCTCTTGAAATGACCTTTAGCACCACAATTAAAACAAGTGACTGTGGCTTTGTTGTAGCCATATGTGGTATTGGGATGTAGCCAGATCAGTTCTTCCTGTTTTCTCAATAAACTCAGTTGCTCATCTCATAACACTCGCAAAAGCCCATTGGATATCAATAAGCTCCATTTCTTCCTTATCAATCTGAGCATAGTCTTCATTGGTTAGATTGTTGTTACCATTTTGACTAGCCACCAATCCATTGTATGAAGCAACCATTGCTGAAACCAATGCATTGTATTGCTGAGCAACTTCAACTGTGACATTGTTCATGTTGGATGTTTCAACACAACTGAACTTTGCTTGTAGAAGCTCGTGATGTGTTAGGAACACAAGGTTGTTGTTGAGGTGTATTGGATGAATAACATGCGGTAGACATTTGAGGTTGTGGTGGAATGTAAGAATTTGTGGTGTAGTTTGGTGGATAAGTTGGTGTTTGTAAAAGATAGTTAATTGGTTGTCTTGGTGGTTCAATCACACTCGACACACAAGCTATACGTGGCACAACATTACCTGCCACACTTGTACTGGACACAGAAGTAGATGAAGAGGCATTATACAATTCTGGATTTTGTGGAAATTGTGATCGCCTAGTTTTCCTCTTCTCCTTCAACTCCTTGTTCTCTAACTTCTGGATTAACTCATTGATTGTCCAGTATTGATAAGCATCCTTCTCTTTCAATACTTCAATGTGTTGGTTCCAATACGGTGGTAGAGAATTAGCAAATTTGTCCACCAACTCAGACATGGGAATCTTTATATCATAGTTCGACAATTCAGTCAAAAGATGACAATATCTAGGAATAAGTTCCTTCAAAGTCTCATTCCCCACGTAGCTAAAATTCTCAAATTCCTTTCTTAATTCTTCCATCCTTAACTTTCTGGTTTTCTCATTACCATCATGACGATTCTTCAACATATCCCAAAGCTGTTTGGAAGTAGTACATGATCCAAACTAATGTAGAAGATCAGTAGTGATAGCTTGAGATAGTTGGGAGAAAGCCTTTTTCTCCACTGCAAACTTCTTCTTTTCATCCTCAGCTAAACTCTCAAGAGGAATTGGTTCACCTGTATTCTCCAACACTGGTGCAACATATCCTTTAGCAATCATCTGCCATGCCTCTGTACCTTCTAATCCCATTCCTTCCAAGTGAATCCTGAACTTTTTCTGCCATTGATTGTAATCTGTCATCTCCATCAGCTTCGGTGGACGGTTTCCACTACCTGAAGACAAATCATTTATTAGTGTAGAAATAGCATTAGTAGTTTGAGTGTGTACCGCTGCTGCTGCAACGCCCCAATAATCATTCATGGGTTGCTGTGGAGGTTGAGCAACAGTATGTGGAATCGAACTACTCATCGCGAGTTAATTGATCGGCTGAGATGGTTGAGTGTTCGTCTTTTGTGCAGCTACTGCCCAAGGATCCATGGTAACGTGTTGTTGCTGTGTAGTATTTGGCCTAGGTGTTGTTGGAAATCCCCACATATCGTCTATGAAGTTCGAAATACAAAACACTTGGAAAATTTCCTCAACAGTTCTACGTTCGACCCTTTTTCACAGTCGGGGGATCGAATGTGGAAAATGTCCAGGTTCGCCCCTTAATACTGACTCGAATGTAGAAAATGTAACCCACTAACTCACGTTCGACCTCTTACAACCCACGTTCGTCCTCCCGTAAGGTCGAATGTACCAACACTGGACGAATGTACAAACCCAACACACACAACTTCTTGGTTCGACCTAAAATACTTCACTTTCGACCTGAAAAAGCTAGGTTCGACCCAAAAAATCTACACGTTCGACCCTTCTCTCTTAGGTTCGACCCGACCCATTTGAAAAACGGTTATTCTTTGAAAATCAGTTATTTTGATCCCAATTTTTCAAAAGTTGATGAATTTTGATGCTATTTTGCAGGTTTTGCTTCGGTTTTGATTTGGAACAACTTTAATGAATAGAAATCTTGATTTTATCCGTAAAATCTAATCCGAAACAATCAATTTTCATCAAAACTCATTGTTCATTCAAAACAGGAAAATTTTGATCAATTTTGGGTCCAAATCAGTTCAAAAACTATCAATTTGTAGTTGTATGATCCGTATAGGCTCTGATTCCACTTTGTGGAGGATCGTTTTGACAAAAACAAGTTTATTTGATCATATAAGTCAACTAATCCAGGTGCGGAATCCCTAGATCAGTTACAAAATGATAGTAAATGAATCAAACACGCAATTTCACCTTTTCAATTTCCATTTCATTCATAAACAATTGTTATAATCTTTACAAATAGTTTTTAAGATGAAATAATCACGTTCTAGACACTTCCTGAAAATCTAGAGAGGATATAGACCGAACAGACTGACAAAATGGCAAAAAGTTGAACTTAAAACAAAATTTCAACTATATATAGGTTGCACATTCACCCCCGTAAGGGTCGAATGTGCACCTTCTCCCTTTAATATGGTTCGAATCAGCACACATGTATATCAGTCTCCACATTCGCCCATTTTCTCTCTACCTTCGACCTTAACTTCTACATTCGACCTTCTTCAAATCTACGTTCGCCACCATGATATCAACAAAACAACTTTGAATGTACAATCCAAAAGCATTAGTCGTAAAACGTGTATCAACAGTGCATCAACACTAATAGTTCCTATTACCAGGAATCTATCATAGAAGTTCGTATAAGTGTTTTGATTAATAACCATAAGGTTATCTAGTCCCCGATTGTCCAGATCGTGACCAAGTATGTTTGAAAACGTGGTTGATTGTTAAATCGGCACACCAAACTGATCCGACATCCCGTTGGTGACCCATTACATAAACTAATCAAGCACACATAGATTACACATAAGGTTCAAGCATAAAGCACTTAGTTTGCATCACGAATCGCACATACGAACTTGTAAGGTCGAATCACTATTTTATGGAAGTTGGTTCGACCCCCATAATGTTCATTCGGCCTATACACAAGTTCATTCAACTTAACACATGTTCATTCGACCCTAACACATGTTAATTCGACCCTAAAACGTGTTAATTCGACCTAAATCATGTTCGTTCGACCAAATTAAAGTTCGTTGGACCTTATTTGATGTTGGTTCGACTCCAGAGGTTTCTCATTCGACCCCACGTGGGTCGAATGGGCTTCTGGTTCGACCCCAATAGCTGCACACATCCTAAAACGCACCAAATCGCATCTAAACAATCCAAAAACACCACGAAACAGGATGAATCACAGCAGTCCAACATGAGTAACATATCGCTACAAAACCCTACTAATTTTACTCCAAAATCATTTCGTTTTATAACTTACCCAATTAGGAAACTTGTTGAAAATCCCTTAATAATCCGTTCAAAATGCTCAGATTAATATGTATATGAAAACCCCCCAATCGTTTTAGTAACATTAGCAACATGAATCAAACCCTAGATCTAATAAAAATCCCCAAAATAGACAAAACACCAACTTCTATCAATTTGTAACCTAAGGTAATCACAAACCATTACCAATAGCAGCTGTTGTTGATGCATTTTGCGACTAAGGATTGGATATACTATTATTAACATGTGTTAGTGGGTAGCCGAAGGTACTTTTGGATGGGCGAATGTAGTTAAACTGGGCGAAGGTGCATCAGGATGGGCGAAGGTAGAACTGGAATGGACGAAGGTAGAATGGACATAGACAGAAGATCACATTCGACCACTTGCAGTGGGCGAATGTGGAAAATGCCCACATTCGACCATCTGTAAGGGGCGAATGTGCAGAGGCTATATATAGATTTTGAGTTTTTGTTTATGTAAGAGAGTTATCATTTGTGTCTAGGTTCAGTTCAGGTTTGGGAGTGTTTTTGAGAAAGTGTCTTTGTGATTCTAGATTAACATAAACGTTGTAAATGCTTATTGATTGAAAGTTAATCTATGAAAATGATATTGAAAATGATCTTGATTGTGTCGTGATTTGTATCTTATCAATTTGTTCAGATCTAGGGTTTCCGCACCTAGATTTGTGACTTGTATGATCAAAGAATCCTGTTTTAGCTAAAATCCAACACTCACAAAGTGGTATCAGAGCATAGAGGATCATACAACAACAAGTTTGATAAGATCAGAGTTGATTTGGACATGTTTTAGACAAATTATCATCTGTTTTTACAAAAACTCTTATAAAACATAGTTTTTGATCGATTTAAAGGTGATTTTGTGGTCAAATTCAAGTTTTCCAAGACTTAAAGTTGTTCCAAATCAAATCCGAAACATAACCTGATTGAGATCATTGAAATCCAAGAACTTTTGAAAATCTGAGATCAAAATAACCGTTTTTCAAACAATAACCGTTTTTCAAAAATGAGATCTGCTGATATGGGGCGAACCTGGAACCTGGACTGAGAGTTGTGGGCGAACCTGACTAAAAGTGGGCGAACCTGAGTTTAAAGTGGTCGAACCTGAAAATTCTTGTTAAAATTTTTCACATTCGGGTTGAAAATTCCACATTCGACCGTTCTTATTTGGGCGAAAGTGGAATTGTGATAGTCTTTGTTTACATTCTGGTCATTTCCACATTCGGGTATCACTATTTGGACGAAAGTGAGGAAAAAGGGACGAGAGTGTGACAGATTGGACGAACCTAGAAAAATTTGGACGAAAGTAGTACTTTTCGGGCGAACCTAAGGATTTTTTTTTTGAAAATTTTTCTAAGTGTTGAGATTTTCAGATTGTGATCATGTGGCGTTTTCAGACTACTCAGGGATCAGCACCAACACAACCACAACAGCAGACAATGGACCCATGGACTGTGGCAGCTCAAAAGACGAACACGCAATCCTCACAACCACATAACTACATGACAACAACGAGCACGATGCCTCAGAATGTAGCACATCCGGCATTACAATCAGATTACTGGGGAGTAGCTGCAGCGGCGGTAAATACTCAAACCACTAACGCTATCTCTACCTTGATTAAGGATTTGTCTACAGGTAGTGGAACTCGGCCACCTAAGCTCATGGATATGCAAGAGTACAACCAGTGGCACACCATGTTCAAGATCCATCTGGAGGGCATGGGAGTTGAAGGAGCTGAGGCATGGAGCATGATCGTCAAAGGATACACAGCACCGATCCTGGAGAATACCGGTGAGTTGATTCCTCTGGAGAGCTTGACTGAGGATGAAAAGAAGAAATACGTGGTGGAGAAGAAGGCGTTCTCTCAACTGACACAGGCGATCACAAGTGACCTGTTGCATCAGTTTGGGACATGTACTACGTCGAAGCAGCTTTGGGATAAGCTGAAGAGGAAGCATGATGGAAATGAAAAGACCAGGAGTCTTAGAATGGAGGAATTGGTTAAAGAGTTTGATAATTTTTCTTTCATTAATAATGAAACTTTGAAAGAACTAACTCCAAGATATATGCATTTATTGTCTGAATTGTCTAGCTATGGTGTACAGATTCCCATGACTAAGCAGGTGGATAAGTTTGCAGATGCTTTGCCACCACAATGGGATCAGCATGTGGAGGTACTCAGAGAGAAGGATGCTTATCAATTCTGGACCATTTCAGAGTTTATTGAGAAGTTGGAGAACAAAGAGCTGGAGGATAGGAGGAAAGCTAGGAGGTCGCAGATTCCTCAGAATCCAAGTTTGTATTTTGGAGGTACTTCAGTTTCAGCTGGAAACTCGAGCTCTGGAAGCGTTGCACCACATGTTGCATGCATTTCCAATGTCATGGATTCATCAAAACCAACCACCAACTATACACCACCACAATACAATTCCTACACACAACCATCATACACACCACCACAATATACTTCCTACATTTCACCAGTCTCTCCAATGCAACAAGCTAGTTTTTACACTGCTAACCAAACACAACAACCATCAAACCAAGTTACTCAACATAAACAACCAGTGGTTTTGGATACATCCAACTTAGGAAACGTGACTGTGGAGGTTGCTCAGCAACACATTGCATTAGTCTCTGCTATGGTTTCTTCCTACAATGGATTGGTTGCTAGTCAGATTGGGAACAACAACTTGACCAACGAAGACTACGCACAGATCGATAAAGAAGAGATGGAACTCATAGACATTCAATGGGCTTTTGCGAGTATAATGAGGAGAGCAACAGAGTTCATAGAGAAAACTGGAAGGACTGACTTGGCAACTTCTCCCAACACAACTTATGGTTTCAATAAGGAGAAGGTTACATGTTTTAATTGTGGAGAGAAAGGACACTTCAAACGGGAATGCACCCAGCCACCTAAACAAGGTAACCGAAACCCTTTCAATGCAAACTACCAGAACCGTCAACAAAACCAAGTTTCTTACCAAACCAACAACAACTACCAAAACCGAAACTTTAACAACCAAAACAGACAACCAAACACTCAAAACCAGATTCAAAACCAATCTCCTAATCACCCAAACCGAACAGTTGTACCTATCACTACACCTACTGAGACTCAACAGAATGCGAATCAGAACCAAGCTTTGGTAACTCAGCAGGATGAGAGGTTTGACTGGTCGGGTATGCAAATAGGAGTTGAAGAAGTAACTACTGGTGGGAATGTGGCTTGTGTTGCTTATCAGGTTGATTTGGAAGAGTCGGTGGTAGTTGATGAGAAGAAAGAAACTGAGGAGAGTGAGAGTGATGATTCTGAGACTGAGATGGAAGTGGAGAGTGAACCTGTTGAGGTTAAGGCTGAGGAGAAGAGATCTGGGATGGTGATTGATTCAGTGTCTGATGTTCCCGAGGAGTGTAAATCAGTCTATTCAGACTGTGAGAGCGAATCAGACACAGAGGGAAGTGTTGATTCTTTGGATGATGATATTGACCAGTTGCTGGCAGAAGCTGATTTCTTGATGACGAGGAAGTCGTGCATAGCTGATGATGCTTTCACCAAGATCGACTACTCAAAGTTTTTCACTGGAAAGGAAGCTCATTTTGCTTTGATGGCCATGACCGAACCGCCAAAACCTGTAAGTTCTGAATCTAGCACTGATGTCATGAGTGATAAATACTGTGGGACTTGTGATAGGTTGACAGAGGAGAATAAACAACTCCGAATTTCACGTGATAGTGCTATTCAAAACTGTCAATCTACTCGCAAAGAGTTAAATGCTTTTAACAAAGTATTAGATGGCTATAAAAAGGACATTTCTGACTTGAAAAACACTTTGTCATTGAAACAATTGGCCATAAATAACTACATCAATGAAATTGAAAACACCAAGTTAGAAATGGCTGCCATTAAATGCTTTGCTGAAAAGGTTAACAAGAAGTTAGAAAGCTATAAGAATGTTGCTTATGTCGTGGATCATATCATTGATGATAACACCACCAACTACAAGTCTGTACCATCTCCGGTTCTTTTTGAGAACCATAACTATCATCAAGTTATACCGGAGAGTTCGGTGAAATCAGACTCATCATCAGATATGGAATCTAATACCTCGAGTATTGGTGATCCATATCCTGAAGATGTGAGACCGATTTTGGGCTTGAACAATGAGGGTGTTTATGCTGAGAGTGATAGTTCAGATTCAGATAATGATGATACTGGTAGTGATAAATCTGATAATGAATGTGAGATTCCAAAAGAAAATCACATCATTACTACCGAACCAGTGTCACCATCTGATCATATTCATCCGATGGCAAAAGCTATTCATGATAAGAAATCTGAAAAGATTGATGTTAAGAAAAAGAATGTTGTTAAGAATGTGATTGAAAAGAATGAGCTGAATGAACCAAGTGACAAACCTGTAAAGGTGTTTTATCGGATGGAAGGATCCGATAAAATCATTGCTGATGAGGAATTTCCGATTAAAAACGTTAACTATTCTAAACTTGATAAAATCTGGCAAGAAAGCACAATTTGGTTTCCAAAACATGAAAGAACCAATGAAATTCCACCAGAAATTTTAAAGAAACTGTTTTCAGAAGTTCCTCAAGAGCCAAAAATCCATGTCACTGAGTTTATTCGACCTGATGATAAAGCAAATGGTTTTCATGAACCTTCTTACTCGAAAGGACCACTTCCTGAGAGTTTAAGAAATCAACAATATAATGATCAATTTCCTGTAAGATCATTTGCTTCACCGAATGCTCATTATGTGTTTGAGGAATATAGAAAGTGCTTTAAATGTGGAGAACGCGGGCATTTACTTGCTCAGTGTCCATATGTAAGGCATAAGAGACATGAAGTTGAGGTTAAGAATTCCATGAAAAAGCCGATTGATCATTATATTCCACCGCATAGACGGACTGTTCCTCAACAACAACATTTTCAAAATCAAAACAATTTTCAAATGAGGAACAACCGTCCATTTCATTATGATCGGAGGAATCGGATTGCAATGGAACAATCTTGGAGAAAACCAGTGGTGAACACAACAGCTGATAGACAAAAGGTTTCACAAAAACCAATTGTCAAGTCAAATGTTGGACCTAAGTCTGTTCATTCAGATAAGGTTGCTAAGAAAGTTACTTTTAGTAACAATGTTCAGAAACCTATTGAGAAACCAAAATCTCAAATTCGTATTCTCAAAAGGTCTGAACAATCTTGGACACCTAATGGTTCTTCAGGAGCCTCTACGTCAAAGGTGAGTGATAAAAATGAATCTGTTTTGAAAAATCAGAAAACGATTGATTCAAAACAAAAAGTTGTTGAGAAAGTCATTGAGAATGATTCTTTGAAAGCCAAAGTTCAAAGGCCCAAGACTCAGGCTTGGGTCCCCCGAAAGAACTAATTGTTTACTTTTTGTGTGCAGGGAGCTTCAGTTGGCCCTATTAGCAGTCTCTGGATTGTTGATAGTGGAGCTTCAGGCCACATGACGGGGGATTTGGCGTTGCTGTTTGATGTGAAAAATATCAATGGAGGATATGTTGCGTTCGCGGGAAATAAAGGAGGTTATATAACGATGGAAGGAAGCGTGAGTAACGGGATTGTGACTTTCGAGCGGATATCTTATGTCAAGCAGATAGACTATAATCTGTTGAGCGTCAGTCAAATATGCGACAAACAATTTTCTGTGCATTTTGATGACAAATCCTGCTACATCCTCAAACCGGGCTTCAAGATTCCAAAGGAGTGGGTTATGTTGATGGCACCTCGAGTCAACAATCTTTACATTCTTGATATGTCCAAGGCAATGACACCACAGGGACAGATAACATGCTTTCTATCCAAGGCGACCGAAAAAGAATCGATAATGTGGCACCGCAGGATGGGGCACATTCATCTGAGGAAAATGAATCAGTTAGTGAGAAATGGACTTGTCGATGGAGTTAACGTGAAACATTTCCATCTAAACGACAAGTGTGTGAGCTGCATGAAAGGAAAACAACACAGACAATCCCATAAAGTGAAGAAGGTTAACTCTGTTGAGATGCCGCTTGAGCGATTGCACATGGACCTTTTTGGACCAGTCAAGCGCAAAAGTCATCTTGGAGAGCTTTATTGTTTAGTCGTCACTGATGACTATTCACGATTCTCATGGGTGATGTGCTTGAAGAACAAAAGCGACACCTTTACCAACTTACAAGTTCTGTTCACTCGGCTGGAGAATATTTACAACTTGAAGATAAAAAGAATCAGGAGTGACAACGGGACGGAGTTTAAAAATGCAAAGATGGATGAACTTTGTGAAAGCAAAGGAATTCATCATGAATATTCAGCTCCGTATACCCCGCAACAGAACGGTGTTGCTGAAAGAAAGAATAGGACTCTGATTGAGGCTGCAAGAACGATGCTCGCTGACTCAAATCTTCCAGTAATGTTCTGGAACGAGGCGATTTATGCAGCAAACTATACATTAAATCGGGTTATGACAGTGAAGAAGTTTGGAAAAACATCTTATGAGCTGTTACACCGACGAAAGCCCAATTTAGAGTATCTAGAACCATTTGGGGCGCCATGTACGATGTTGAATCCAAGCGAGAAGTTTAGTCCTAAAGCTGAAGAGGGATATTTTGTTGGATATGCAACCCCGCTCAAACGGGTATTCAACAAGAGAACTCGTCAAGTGGAGGATTGGGCTAACGTGGAAGTTCAACGATACACACAAAATTTGCAAGGCACGGGCCCTGATTGGATGTTTGATTACAAAGATTTCTTTGAATCATTCAACCTAGATAGCCTGGTTGAAGAAGCTGTGATCAGATTACTTTACGAATGTGAAAACGCGGCAACTTCACCGTTGATGCGTCCAATTACCGTAAACCCCCCACCAGCTTCTAGTGATACCAGTGCTCCTACACAAGAAGAAGAGTTGTTTCAGGAAGCTTCAACTTCATTAGACACTTCAGAATCTGAAGATGAACAATTTGAAGAAGCTGTTCTTGAAAATGCAGAAGACTTAGAAGAGCAAACTGTGAACCCAACTTCAAATCCAGATGTTGCTTCATCGTCTAACACGGGTAATGATCAGGATGTTACAGAGAACTTGACTGCTCAGACGGGAGTGATTGTACCTGTTAATCCGGAATCTCGGATTCATCGTATTCACCCGCTGGAGCAAGTGATTGGAGATCCTGGTAGTGGAGTGATGACCAGAGGGCAGCTTAAAAGCGTTAATACGCCAGAGAGTTTTGGTGCTTTAGCATTGTATGCCAAAATTCAGAAATCTGGTGACCAAAATGATTGGTCGTTTGCATGTTATGTGTCGCAGGTAGAGCCAAGGACATACAAAGACGCTTTGCAAGAAGATGCCTGGGTTGAGGCAATGCAGGAAGAGTTATTACAATTCCAGAAATTGGGAGTCTGGACGCTCACAGATTTGCCGCCGGGACGAAAGAAAATTGGCACTAAGTGGGTGTTTAAGTGCAAGAAGGATGATCGTGGAGTTATTGTAAGGAACAAAGCCAGATTGGTTGTGCAGGGTTTCCATCAAATTGAAGGAATTGATTACAACGAAATCTATGCACCAGTAGCACGAATGGAAGCTATTCGGATGTTCCTTGCGTTTGCTTCGTACAAGAAATTTAAAGTCTATCAAATGGACGTCAAGAGCGCATTTCTGTATGGTAAAGTCAAGGAGGAGGTTTATGTCGGGCAACCACCGGGCTTTGAGGACCCAATCCACCGGGACAAGGTCTACGTGCTGAACAAAGCTTTATATGGTTTGCACCAGGCTCCAAGACAGTGGTACGAGGAGCTAAGTACATACCTCATCTCCAAAGGATTCAAGCGCGGCCTCGTCGATTGTACCCTCTTTACGAAGAAGACGGGAGATGACTTGCTTCTAGTACAGATTTACGTTGATGATATTATATTTGGTTCAACTAACGAACTCTTGTGCAGGGAATTTGAAACTGTTATGCAGGAGAAGTTCGAAATGAGCGCTATGGGAGAAATGCAGTTTTTCCTCGGCTTACAGGTGGATCAAAGACCCGACGGGATCTTCATTCACCAGACGAAATATGTTGCCGACATCTTGAGCCGATTCCAGATGGAGGACTCTAAGCCGATGGATACCCCGATACAACCCAATCACGGGATTGGAGTCGACGCTAAGGGGGAGCTGACAGATCCATTTACATACAGAGCAATCATCGGATCTCTGATGTATTTGACAGCGTCTCGACCAGATATTATGTATGCAACGTGTCTCTGTGCGCGTTACCAATCGAAGCCGAAACAAAGTCATCTGACGGCGGTCAAGCGTATCCTTCGATATCTGAAGGGTTGTCCATCAAAAGGACTTTGGTACCCTAATGATGATGATTTTGATTTTATTGCTTTTAGTGATGCAGATTGGGGCGGCTGTGACAAAGACAGCAAATCAACAACAGCCGGTTGCCAGTTTTTAGGGAGCAGGTTAATTACCTGGCAATGCAAGAAACAGACTTCCGTCGCACTGTCTACATGTGAAGCCGAGTACATTTCAGCCTCGAGTTGCTGTTCGCAAGTGCTCTGGATCCAACAACAGATGGTCGATTACGGTTTGCAGTTTCTTAAAACCCCTATACACTGTGACAACGAAGCCGCAATTGCTTTAACTAAAAATACTGAAAATCATTCTAAAGCTAAACATATCCGGATTAAATATCATTTTATCCGTGACTGTTATGCTAAGGAATTGATTGACATGGTCAAAATCCATACTGACTACCAACGTGCAGATTTGTTTACAAAAGCTTTTGACAGATCCCGCTTTGAATATCTTTTGAAAGTAAACAATATAAAGGAAAAACAGGACTAATCGGCTCCTCGGTTTATCATTTTTTTAGTTTTAGATTTAAATTTTTTGCTAATTGGGAATTTCTCTTTGCTAATTGGGAATTTCTCTTTACTATCATAATCCTCAAAGAAGTTGATGCTTTCGAGGGGGTTGTTTAATCCTCAAAGAAGTTGATGCTTTCAAGTGGATTGTTTCTTTCAAATTTTGTTTTGTTTTGTTTTTCAGAAAAATTAAAAACCCAAAAATATGTTCTTTATTTTAGGGGGAGTCATTTTATCAGAAAAACCAAAAACATTGAAAAATTTTCAAAATACCTAAAAATTAAAAAAACCCAAAATGATTTCCTGGATAAAAAGAGGAAATGATAGTACATCAGTGGGGATCTGACACAGGCTAAAGAATTGTATAGTTTTAATGAGACGTATGTTGATTACGTGTGATATGCTGATAGGCTTCGTAGACTTTATATTGCGTGCATTAGTGATACAAACATAACAAACTACGCGTTTGTGGATGAACACCTCATGGGCATATGGTCTTAGTACCGTAATTTCGTTTGATAGGGTGTTTGTACAAAACTCGGAGGTTTAGGGTCGTTATGTTATTAGTTGTCTGGGGATAGCCTATCTGATCTTCTGCTGTAAGTCATTACGGACCTAGATCAGACAGGATGTCTTTATAAAAGAGCTTTATGCCAAAACCTAAAGTTACCGAATTGAGGAACTTTCCATGTTATATGATGATCAAAGATTATCTATAATATCGTATTGATCATTGATGCAAATCATGATTAATATCAGTCCTCAACCTGGTATGGTGCATATGTTACTTTGCTGCATTAATTTGCTGACCTGTATACCTCTATGCATTATATCTTGTACAATTACAGACGACGAAAGCATAATCACGCTTTACAATGAGTCTTTGTGCAGATTACTTCTTGATACGGGAGTATGTCGTGTGTGTGGGAACCACAATGTGTTAGTCTAATACATCTAATTCGTATCATTTTAAAGCATTGCGTAATTGTCTGCATGTGAGCTTATGTGGACAACAATATCAGCAATTGCCGTGTCACATATTGTTTCTAATGATAATATTGAACCAGATCAACGCTGTGTTCAGATTTCTCAGAAAACTGATATGATCCTCTTACCGGAAATCACAAAATGTTTACTGCTTTCATTTACTTTAATGCATTTTACTTTGTTGCATTTTACTTTTATTGTCAAAAAGTTACAAAATCCAAAAAGATTTTAGGTGTGTTTTAATATAAATTTCAGAAAATCCAAAAGATTTGCATTTCTGCTTTATTTTTGATATCCGGGGATGCTTGATGGTCAATTTCTGAGATTTGATAACACCATCTGGTCTTTGTAACATTCAAAATGTGAAAATTTGAGTTTTAGAAGCTTAACGGATTGAAAAATGTTGAACGGGATTCGAATTCGTGATTTGGCGAAATTTTCAGATTTTTCCATTTCACATTCGCCCCTTAAATGGGTCGAATGTGGAAAAATCTTCAAGTTCGACCGTTTTAGATTTGGGCGAAGGTGGTTATTTTCACTTCTGGGTGACATTTTCACTTCCGGGTATCACATTCCACCTTCGGGTCTTTAATTAGGGGCGAAGGTGGACAATATTCACACTCGTGCCATTAATTTGGGGCGAATGTGGTTTTTACCCACATTCGTCCATTTCATTCGGGCGAACGTGAACCTTATAAATAGATCTGTCACATTCGAGTCTCTCATTCGAAAATTTTTCAAACATTTCATCAGTACGAGACCTTGTTGCTTGTGTTTTTCTTGTTTCACTGATTTGTTCCCTTGTGATTGCTGATCATTTTAAGCATAATATTGCAGGTAATGGACTTCGAAACAGTTCTGAATCATCGATTCAAGAACACGACCTAGGGTTTCTAATCTGGGGATTTTTGATGTTTATTAATGATTGTTTTTGATAACCGATCATTTCACATAGGTTTTAGGGGGAGATTATAGAAGGAATTAGGATAAAAACAAGTTTATAAGATATTTTTGATCGATTGAACACGATGAACCCTAATTCCATTTGAAAACCTATGTAAACTGATGTTTTTGACAAAATTGATCATAAACGGGTGTTAGTCGGCCTTGTTAGTATGTTTTAGAATCAAAATTACGGATTAAAACTAAACATGGCAAAATTTTAAATTTTTGGGGGAAAACTTTCCACCTTCGGTTGGTTAAACCGGGCGAAAGTGGAACGGGTGGACGAAGGTGGAACAAATGTGGACGAATGTGACTTTTATTAAGAACTTTTTCATTTTCGACCATAATTATCTACCTTCGACCACAAAATCTCACATTCGGCCAATCCAAAAGGGGCGAATGTGCAGAACAGTTTTTGACCAAAATTTTATATTTTTGTCGTTTTTGTGTTTTGACGCGTTTTATTGATTTTTATGTGCAGATGGCTGAACAACCAGAGAATATCGAATCACCAGCAGTGAATGTTGAGACTCCAGCAGAGATAGCTGTTCAAGATCCAGTCCCCGTAGCTGAAACATCTACACCGAGCAGTTGGCCTTTCGAAAGATCGCACAACTGTTGCGCGTATTTAGGAGACGTGGAGAAGAACACGGAGTTTACTGGCATTATTGAATTTCTGAAGAGGAGCAGGATTGTACATGCTCTAGCCACACCAACCATCATTTACAAAGACATAATAGAAGATTTTTACCAGAACGCTAAGTATGACTACTGGGATAATCAAACTATCATCAAGAGCAAGATTCAGGAGATAGATATGTTCTTGACTGAAGCCGACATTCGGGAAGCTTTACAGATTAAGTTCGAAGATAGAGAAGATCCCAGGGAATTGTCGTGGACAGAACAGAAGGCGTGCTTCTTAAGGATGAAATACAAAGGTCCAATCACTGACGGATCGATGTATAAAGGGAAGCTGGGAGTGCAGTACAAGTACTTTGCACATGTTCTGATTCATGTCTTTGGATGTGTTAGTGGTGGTTATGACGTGATGAGAAAGAGTTTGAGCTCATTAATGGTTGCGTTGACACTCAACAAACCATTTAATGTGTCTGGGATGATACTTGACCACATGTTGGAGATGCTGAAGGGTATAAAGTTTAAGAAGTTCATGTTGTATCCAAGGTTTCTAATGATGATCTTTGATTACAAGTATCCAATGCTGAAGAAGGATCCGACAATGATTCTAGGGCAAGATCACATGAATATTAGAACCTTGATGAGGATGAAAGGTTATAAGGGTGTAGCTGATAATGAGAAACCACCTAACAGGAGATTGTTTGGCGCTTTGGCTCGTCCGGATTACACTGATCCAGGCAAGAACAAAGCTAGACATGATGATAGTGACTCAGACAACGACGATCCCTTAGTGTATGCTGATTCAAGCACTAAGCGGAAGCGTCAAGTAGTCAATCCTGGAGCCAAAGGGAAGGGCAAAGGAAAGGCTATTGATCAGGGGAGCACAAAGCAACAGGCTGCTAGAAAGAAATCGACTGCGAAGAAAGGTTCGGGTTTGGTGGATGAAGAGTCTGTGGATTCGGAAGAAACTGAGGTTGATGAACAGTGGGATTCTGATGACGAGAACGTAAGGACCACCAAACGTAAGGCCACTATGGTTGGTGAGTCTGAATTATTGAACCAGTCGATTGAAGAGTCTGAGAGAAGAAGGAAATCAGTTGAAGATGAAGGTTTGGGAGTTGATTTAGCTGAGCTGAGTGTTGGAGACACTGTAGTTGTGAATTTGCCAAAGAAGACAAAGAAACAAAAGACTATGGCAAAGAAGTCTAGTGTGAAAGAACTGAGAGAGAAAGAATTAGCTCAGTTGTTGAAGGGTAAGAGATTGCCTGATGCTGGAACACCTTCCAAGTTATCTTCACCAGTTGCTAAGAAGCAGAAGAAAGGAAAGGAGGCAGAGACTTTACCAATCGATCAGTTCAATATCGATATGGATAAAGTGCTCGATATGTTTAGGAAGCCTCAAAAAGAGAAAGCTGTTGAAGTTGAGCCCTCCAGATCAAAGTCAAAGAAAGTGACTGTTGATGATGATGTTATGAAACAAGTCAATAAGAAGATGGAGGACATGATGAAAATGCTGATTGCTCAACAAGCTGAAATCACTAAATTCAAGCAGAATGAGGAGAAGATGCTCCAAATTGTAGTTGCTTCAAAATCGAATCAGGATGAGATAAATGAAAAGATTCAGATGTTAGAAGCTAAGAATGAGAAGCTTGAGAGGAGATGTGATAGAAACAAGAACAAGATCAAACTGATCAAGGCTGATAACAAAGAGTTAAAGAAGGAAAACAAACGCCTGTGTGGTTTGATTGAAGAGCTGTATAGCAGAGCACCCCAATTGAAAGAGGGTGAAGAAGATGAAGAAGAAGATGAACAGAAAGTTGATTATGAGTATTCTGAATCTGAGAAAGAAGATGATGATGAAGAGGATGATGATGGTTCGGATAAAAGTGATGATGACAACAATGATGATGATGATGACAATGATGATGATGATGATGGTGCTGAGGGTACAGAGAAGAAGAAAGGTGATGAGTTTAGCAGTGGAAGTGATCATGAAGGAGGAGATGATACTTCTAAGTATAGTTATGAGAAGAGAACATCACAGAAGAAGAAAGATACTGGAGAATCGAGTTCCAAGAAGAAAGGAGGGAATGTAGATTCGGATGAAAGTATCTTTTGGAACGAAAAGGTGAGATCTCTTTCTGATGATGCTAAACTGATATACAAGAACATGTTGGAGAAGAGGGAGTGGACCATTGAGTTCACTGGATGCTTCGCTGAAATATTCCAGACTGATGATCTGAGATATGAGCTGGAATATGAAGATCCAGATCTTGAGGAAGGGGAACTACCTGCATCTGTGGCGAAAGAAATATTAGATGGTCTTGCACAGAGGGTAGGTAAGACGTTTGAGGAGTTCATGATGGATGAATCGATTCCTGATATTCCTGAAAAGGATATGGGAAGTCATTCTGATGATGTGCATACTCCAGAAAACAATGAGGTTGAGATTGAAGATATTACTCATGAGGAGTTTCCCCAGTATTTCAGAAAAGAAGATGAAAATGAAGTATTTCCTGACTTCACAGAGATACCAAACAAGTCAGCGAAACAGAAAGCGAAGAGAAGAAGCGAAGAGTTTGTTGAGAAGGTGTTTGGTGATGAAAAGAAAGATTCTTCTAACCAGTCTGATGAGTTGAAGAATTATCTGAAGAAGTTGAAGGAGATGGATGAGAACCGACCTAAACCTGAAGCTCAAGGTAATTTCTATCGATTTCATAATGCCAAGTTCAAAGGCAGAGCTCTCGGGTGGACTTATCTTGGCAGATTGAAGTGTATTGCTGCGAAATGGGAAACCGGAATTCTGTATTTTAACAGATTCTGTGATTTGCTTACTCTACCGTATTGGGCGGTGAGAGATTTATGCAGATTCCCAATGTCAGGTGCCGAGGTAAATGGATCGCATGTCGGTTGGTGTGCAGACAAATTAGTTTGGGAAAGTCGCACTAGATGGAACAGGTTTAAGCCTCAATATCCCGAAGAAAAGAACATAGGGATATTGATCCTCAAACCAACATGAAGCGTGTGACTTTGATATATAAAGCACCAAATGTGATGAGAAAGATACCATTGATGCCAATGCCACAGCATTTCAGTGCTGATTTCATATTCTGGTATTACGATTGGAGGAAGGCAGAAGCAGTGATTGTGTTGAGGGATGGAAAGGACAAATACAAGCATGTTCATGTATTTGATCCTATGTGGCTGATAAACTGCACTTTTGAAGACATCATCATGTTGTTCTTTAATCCGATCTACTATGAACCGAATGACTTTGCTCAGGCGAGGAAGTACACTCAAGTTGTGGGAGTTTGTTTTGCATATGACATAAATGCAGGAAGCAACTTGGAGGGTAAACTTGGCAAAAATGTGAAGATCGCCAATGTATCGAAGCCTGTGAAGAAAACATTCGAGCCGCCAATGACTTCTGAGCAGAAGAAGCAGCTCAGAATCAAGCTGATGAACAGGACGATGGATTATCAGAGAAAACTATCCAATCAATAGTCGAGGGGGAGTTTGTTGATGCATTTTGCGACTAAGGATTGGATATACTATTATTAACATGTGTTAGTGGGTAGCCGAAGGTACTTTTGGATGGGCGAATGTAGTTAAACTGGGCGAAGGTGCATCAGGATGGGCGAAGGTAGAACTGGAATGGACGAAGGTAGAATGGACATAGACAGAAGATCACATTCGACCACTTGCAGTGGGCGAATGTGGAAAATGCCCACATTCGACCATCTGTAAGGGGCGAATGTGCAGAGGCTATATATAGATTTTGAGTTTTTGTTTATGTAAGAGAGTTATCATTTGTGTCCAGGTTCAGTTCAGGTTTGGGAGTGTTTTTGAGAAAGTGTCTTTGTGATTCTAGATTAACATAAACGTTGTAAATGCTTATTGATTGAAAGTTAATCTATGAAAATGATATTGAAAATGATCTTGATTGTGTCGTGATTTGTATCTTATCAATTTGTTCAGATCTAGGGTTTCCGCACCTAGATTTGTGACTTGTATGATCAAAGAATCCTGTTTTAGCTAAAATCCAACACTCACAGCTGTAGATCATGATTATATCATCTAAACAACATTCAATCATTAAACAACACATAACACAACATAACACACCATTAACACATGTTTATTTGTATGAAAAATCATGTTTAATGATAGGGTTTTGTTTAGAAAGATGCTAGAAAGGTTTTTAATCATGAAAACCACCTTAGAACAGATCTGGACCTTTGGGGTTTAATAAAAACGAATCAAAAATGCTTAAAAAGGGTTTTAGATCAAAACACACCCTAGATCTTCTCTTGTTTATGATATGGAAGATGTTTGTAGGTTAGATTATGAAAAACAAGGTCAAAAACTCCTTCCTCAGTGTATATGGTCGAGAGAGAGTGTTTAGAGGCGACTAGGGTTTGTGAAATGATGAAAAATTGCAAAGTATGGTATTTATATTAACTGCTGGTTCGGCCCCTGCAAGGGTCGAATGGGGTTTTACTGAGGTCGAATGGGATTTCTTAATGACTCAGTATCTTGGTTTGACCCCCTTATGGTCGAACCAATACCAACCTTTTCCAGATTTACAAGTTTTGTCGTTTAAACGCGTTTAACACATCCTAACACATGAACATGCAATCCTAACATATGTTAAGCATATAGAATCTTGTATAATCATGTTTACACCTTTGAAACACATATTTGCACATTATGTAACATGTATGGATCAATCTATGTATAAGACTTAATTCAATTCTTGTAATTTCACAAACAACGGGACTCAAGACTAGTGTACGCAAAACAACCCCCAATGATCCTCCAGATCATTGAACCCTGGACAATACGTAATGTAACCCGACTCAACTGGCCCAGTTAAGTATGTTAATAAATGTTATTCACTAAGGTAGACATATATGTTTGCAAAATGTTAAGCTAAACATGCCGGGTGTCACAGGATATGCATACTAGGGCAAGGATTAATAGAAAACCTCAAAAATTTGAGGAAACTCTAGAAAACTCTTAGAAAAAACCTACTTTCCGAGCTTTTTTTTGTTTGAAAATTTTAGAGCATGTAATATACATGTGTTTTTAGAGTTTTGAGTCAAAAAATCAAAAAAGCGCCGATTGGTTTTCTGTTTTTAAAAAAATAAATTTGGCATCATAACATATGTTACCCATGTAAACATATGCTAACATATGTTACGATGCAAAACTTATTTATTTAAAAAAAACGAACCGTATTTTTTTTTTTATTTTTGGCTCAAAACTCTTAAAAACATGTATATTACATGCCCTAAAATTTTCAAATAAAAAAAAAACTCTGGATGTAGAGTTTTTTAGGGTTTACTCAAAAAACGTAGGTTTTCTACCGATACTTAGCCTATATAATGCATACTATTAACTAAAAGCTAAAAGGGAATTAAAACATGGGAGTTTAATATAGTAACAACTATAACCTATTTCTTATACCATTCGTAATGGTTAATGCCCCCTAAGAGACATATTTTGCTACATCAATATCATAATTAGGGTTGTTTAAATCGCTCGTCGCTTGTGACTTACTCGCCGCTCGTTGCCGTCAACACCACCTAGGCAACGGTGGCACCACCGTCAACACCATCGTGACACTACCCCCACCACTACGCCACCTCCATGATCACATTCAACACCACCTCTTCCACCACCTTCACTTTTCCCACCATACGTCATAAAATATATAGTATTTGAACATATTTGATACATTTTTTAAACAATTCATTTCAACTCAAGTTCAGTTTGGTTAGGCCACAAGGGGTGGTAAAGGATTTATCACACCCATTGTAACACCCCAACCGATGGCGGAAACATCGAGGTGTCACGTATGAATGATTGTTCAGTAGCTCATGGTAATACATATGTTTAAATAATCCTTTATTTCATTGCAATATTGAATTACATTAAAGTCTTGAATGAAATCTAATACATCAAGCAAAAAAACGAAACTTAAAACTTCAAATAACTCCTCATGCTAGCTTTAGACTTCAAGCATCAATATGTCGTTTTGAGTTTGGAAAAATGGGGGGGGGGGGTCAACTAGAAGTTGGTGAGAATACATAAGCCAAGTCAAGCAATAAGTTTTGAAAGAATAAAAGTTTAGCAATTCATATGTCTAATGTAATTTTAAGTCTACATGAATAAACAACAAGTATAGTATGCACATAATCAATCCTCCGACAAAGTTTACGTCCATCCCGCATCCACGGTTCACCTTAATATAACGTTGGAACGATAACAATCACCCGCGCTCCCCATACAAGATGGTCAACGAATCTAGGTGGGGTTGTCAATCCAATAGATCTATCATTGTATACCGCCGGCTTGATCAGGGTTAATGATTATGCAAGTTGAAGTTTAAGTCTAATACTCTTTGTCTAAGTCATGAGGCATTAAAGTTTACAACTAGACACGTATGTAGAATTTCTTAAGTATAAAGTTTCAAGTATAAAGAATTGTATAAACAAGGTTACGTAAGCTCACCTTAGCAAAGTGTTTAGTCTTGTGAAATAGAATAAGTGTGGTCCAACGTTGCCAAGTATTACCCTATGTTTAAGGCAATGAATAAGTCTAAGTCTTTCTAGTCTATAAATATTTCTAGGGTTCCTAATTTGAGGATAAGTATTTGTTTAATTGTTAAATAGATAAATAGTTAATAATTAAAGGAAAATTAGGAAAATAATTAAATAAAAGACTATTTGTAGATTTTTTATTGAGGATGGTCATATTATAGGATTTAAATATGAAAATAATTTTTATAAAATTATTCTCTCAAAAATTGAATATTTAGTACATTTATTTCCATTTGTCAAAACATAGTTTTAATATCTAAAAATATTAAAATTAATGAAATTTCAAATTAAAATTTATACTTCTGTTCTAAATGAATAGAAATAATTTATCTAAAATTTTGGTATAAAAATAGTGAAAAATGAATTTATTATGATTTATTTATTATTAAAATAACAAAAATTAATTAAAAATATTAAATAAACGTTTTTTCTGGAATAAAATTTATTTCTGAAATACTTATTGATCTATAAGTTTAAAAGAATTTTTGTGGGATTTTATAAAGTTGTTTAGATATTTTTATAGAATTTTAAAATTATAATTGAATAAACTTGTAATATTTATAATATATAATAAAATGATTTTTGAAAACTAAAAAATTGTATAACAAACTTTGTCATTAGATTAACACAAAATAATTTTTATAGAATTTTTAAGGCACTTTTAATATTTAAAAGCTATTTTAAAAGATTTATAGGTTAAATATATAAATAAAAAGGGTTAAAAAAATGTTGTTGTTTGTAAGGATCGAACCCGCGTCAAACCTGGGTTGGGATTTTAAATCACAAGCCCAGAACGATTGGTCTGGACCCCGAGAACGATTAATATTGATTCCAATTAATTATACACGCTAATTGGTTTGTTTCATAATGTTTCAAAAAAAGAAGACAGGGACGGGGCTCGAACTCTTGTTCGTGGCCGGTTCCCAAGCCTTGACTGGTAGTGTAATACCAACTGATCCACAGATCAGTTGGTATCTTTTATTTAGAACATAACATTATTTATGCGTTTACTGTCTGTGATACTATCCCCAAATCGAACATAGAACATAGATGAACCCTAGTTTTTCTAATTGTTCAATACAGAACTCAATAGCCCCTGAAACATTGGGGCTATTGTTTATATGATGCCGAATAACAAATCCATAAAGAAAAATCATAACTTACAGAATCGTATAGAAGCAGGAACACGAGTCAAAGCAAAAGTCAAACGTGCGATGATTTGCAGATTAGAATGGATTTTTGTAAGGAATTTGTCACACCCTCAAAATCCACTTGCGGAGTTTTACCGCGAGGCGCATGACAAACCAGGATCCAAACCAACGATCACAATAAACAAGTCTAAATTAACATATGCAATTTCAAAAACATAGTTTAAATCTCCAGTTACAGCGGAAGCTTATTATTAAACATAATCCAAAAGTAAACCAAATTATTCAATGTTTGAAGACCATGCAATCCTAACTAGACGCCGTGCAGACGCGTGCGCCCTAGTTCCATTGTGCTACCTTAGCGACCTGAGAAAACACGTAAAAGTTTACGTCAGCACAAAAATGCTGTTGAGTTTACAGGTTTTGTAATCATAGTACCAAGTTCAACCTGTCCATACTATAACAATTTGCAAACCAAGGTACGCTAGCTAGGCGTATGTTTTATTACTACCACGATTGGAAAACCATTACTAACTCGCAAACCAGATGTTGTGCCCGAATAGTAAACCTGTTCCTGTTTGAGACAATATGCACTCGCCCGACCCTCCAAGCCGACGAGCGGGGTTGGTCACTCCCAATAGATCTATTCACATTTCCCCGTTGTGCTAACCCGCACATTCATGGTTTCCCCCGGGACTTCCAAAGATCGTATAGTAAACCATAGAAACCCATAGTATGACAGTTGTTACCAAAACATAAGTTTAACACATGTTTTCTCCCCCAAAAAGTGAAACCAGTTAAAAGAGGGGCCGTAAACTCACCTTAGGTTGCGTTACTTCGAAACACGAATAATATCAGCAAGCTATGCTAGCCCCGTAAAGCGGCGACCTAACATATGACAGTTACAAGTACTTAGACTAATAACCCGTAGGTTAGTTAGTCCCTAGATGTCCAGACCATAACCAAGTTCGTTTGAAAAAACCGTGACTGTTAAATTAACCCAAAGTACAAGACTCGACATCCCATTGGTGACCCGAGACTCCCCGTGTTATACTTGTACTCACAAACATACAATCATGCAATGCACACTTAACATACGTTAAAGTCCAACAAGTTATAGCACGTAGTTCAATTATCACATAAATAAGTCCGAACACATGTTACCAAGTTATTAGATATGTTACGGGGTTCCTAGCATGTTCCTATGTGTCAAATCGGGTCCCGAAACGCTATATTACACTTACAGCAGCAGTACAGGCGATTAGGAAAAGTCAACTAGTGATTACGTGGGTCAACAGGCATTTAGGAATGCTAATCGCCTATACTATAGGCGATTAGGGCTATCTCATATGTAATTTCTGAGTTTATAGGCGATTACGTCGTAAAGCATGCAATTCAGGGCTTAACTAGCATTTAGGATCGTAAATGCATGAAGTAAAGGGGAATAGGATCCTATTCGCCTATACTATAGGCGATTAGGGCTCCCCTTCAGGCGAATGGGCTCCTAATCGCCTATAGTATAGGGGATTAGGATTCCTATTCGCCTATAGCACAGCTGTTCCGGTTTTTCGCGCGTTTAACACTCCAAATCGAATCCAGAACGTGTGTAAACATCAATTATCAATCAAATAACTATATCAAACATATATCAATCAAAATCCTTCGTTTAACCTTGTTCTATCAGCCCTGCATGCAACCATGTATCCCAAAAACAACACATATAGCATGAAACATCACATTAACATGCATAACCCTAACCCTAATGCACAATTACTCAGATTTATCAACATACTATCATTACTAATCTGTAACTACCTTAATATCATGTTACTAATCCTTCTTGAATCATAAAAATCCTATCTTTTAATCATAAACCCACATACAACAATCATAATAGTTAGAATCCAATTAACAACAATTAATAACGAATTTCCATAAGACATTTACGTTTATAAACAGGTCTGGACTATTAGGGATTTAATAAAACGTTATTAAAGATTGCATGAATGAAAACCACACCTTAGATTTGTAATAGATTGATGTTATAGACTTGAAATCTTGTGTTTTGATCCAAAATCGTGTTCCAGAGGTTGTGTGTGTGTTGGGACGAGTTGTGGGACGACTAGGGTTGATATAATGAAGTTTAGGAGGTCAAGTATTGTATTTATAGGCGTTTTTAGTCGTCCAGTACGTTATAGGCGATTACGCAGCATCATCAGGCGAATAGGGATCCTATTCGCCCCTAGTATAGGCGAATAGGGCCTATTCGCCCCTATGGGGACCATACTCGCCTACCCTATAGGCGAATACAGCCCCTATTCGCCTATAGGGTCTGGTTCAGCACATTTGGCGCGTTAAACTCCGTTTTAACATATGTTAACACATTTTCACATACCGACAAGTCACATAATGATTGTAAACATATAATACTTGCAAACAAACACATTCACACTCGTTCACCAATTCCCGGGACTCGAGACTTGTATATTCCCTGTGCTCTGACGATTCTACGAATCGTCACCCTTTGAACACTTGGTTAAGGACCGACATCTAATGAGCCTCTAGACTAACATCCAATGATCCTCTATACCAAACTAACAGTTCCCAAACCGTAACACGACTCAACTATCCCGGTTAAGTATAATATACGCGTGACTCGCTAAGGTAGACTTTAATCTAGACAACGTCGTTAATCAGAATTTGCCGGGTGTCACATCATCCCCACGTTAAAAGAATTTTCGTCCCGAAAATTGCACAAGTACCAAAAGGAATAACAAAGAACAGATAAAAGATAGAAACCAAAAGAGAGATTTACCCGAGTTGTCACATCGTCCCCACGTTAAAAAGGAATCTCGCCCCGAGATTCATTCAGTAGCAGTGGTAACATATCTCGATTCGAACGCTTCCTTAGGAAAGAGATGAGGATACTTAGACTTCATCTGATCCTCCTGTTCCCAAGTGTACTCTGGTCCTCGGTTCGAGTTCCAGCGAACCTTAACAATACGAATCTTGCTATGACGTAGGCTACGAATCTTGTAATCAAGAATCTCAACAGGTTCCTCCAAAATCCGAAGACGATCATCAACCTTGATCTCCTCCAGTGGAACAATAAGAGACTCGTCCGCCAGACACTTCTTTAAGTTGGACACATGGAAGATGTTATGTACGTTGCCGAGCTCCGTCGGTAAATCAAGACGATATGCCACCGGTCCAATCCGTTCCAGGATCGTAAATGGACCGACATACCGAGGGTTGAGTTTGCCACGCTTCCCAAAGCGTATGACGCCCTTCCACGGTGAAACTTTCAGAAGTACTTTGTCATAAACTTGGAATTCCAATGGCTTGCGATGTTGATCAGCATAACTCTTTTGCCGATCCCGTGCCGCTGCCAACCGGCTACGAATCTGTACGATCTTTTCCGAAGTTTCGTACACTAGCTCAGGCCCAGTGAGTTGACTCTCACCCACCTCAGCCCAACAAAGAGGAGACCGGCATTTCCGCCCGTATAGTGCCTCGAACGGAGCTGCCTTGATGCTCGTGTGGTAACTGTTGTTGTATGAGAATTCTACTAACGGTAGATGAGCTTCCCAACCTTTGCCAAAATCGATCACACATGCCCGCAGCATGTCTTCTAAGGTTTGAATCGTGCGTTCACTCTGGCCATCAGTCTGTGGGTGATAAGCTGTACTCATGTCCAGCTGGGTACCCAAAGCTTTGTGCAAGGATTTCCAGAAGTGATAAGTAAAGTGGGAGTCACGATCCGAAATAATAGAAACCGGCACCCCGTGCTTAGAAACAACTTCCTTTAGATAAAGACGGGCCAAACGATCCATGGTGTCGGTCTCCTTAATAGCAAGAAAATGGGCTGACTTCGTCAACCGATCAACAATCACCCATATCTTATCATTCCCGCTCGGTGACTTAGGGAGTCGCGTGACAAAATCCATTGTAATCCGTTCCCACTTCCACTCCGGAATTTCAGGTTGTTGCAAGAGACCCGACGGTTTCTGGTATTCCACCTTGACCTTAGCACAGGTCAAGCATTTGCTCACGTATGAGGCTATATCCGACCTCATGTTTGGCCACCAGTAAAGCACCTTCAGATCTTGGTACATCTTATCCGAACCAGGATGAATAGAATACCGGGACTTGTGAGCCTCATCTAAGACAAGCTCCCGAAGTCCCCCGAATAAAGGAACCCATATGCGTTCTGCGAAGTAGTGCAGGCCATCAGGTCTTCGCTCGAGGTGCTTGTCGGCACCGTGCATAGTCTCAGCTTTAAGGTTTTCCTCCTTCAAAGCTTCTAACTGAGCAGAACGGAGTTGGTCAGGTAGAGAGGAATGAATGGTGAGTTGCAACGCCCGAACGCGACGAGGTTTAATTGATTCCTTCCTGCTCAAGGCGTCTGCTACTACATTCGCCTTGCCAGGATGGTACTTAATGGCGCAATCATAGTCATTCAGAAGTTCAATCCAACGACGCAGTCGTATGTTCAAATGTTGTTGGTCGAAAATATGTTGAAGACTCTTGTGATCGGTATAGATGGTGCATTTGGTACCGTACAAGTAATGTCTCCAAATTTTCAACGCGAAAACCACTGCACCCAACTCCAAGTCATGGGTGGTGTAGTTCTTCTCGTGCACCTTGAGTTGACGAGAAGCATACGCAATCACTTTCTCGCGTTGCATCAACACGCAACCGAGACCATGAATAGAAGCATCACAGTAAACAACGAAATCATCAGGGCCTTCAGGCAAGGACAAAATAGGAGCAGAACAAAGTTTAGACTTCAGTTCATGAAATGCCGACTCTTGTGGTTCACCCCTGTCGAATTTCCTATCCTTCTGAGTAAGAGTGGTCAGGGGTTGAGCGATCTTCGAGAACCCCTAAATGAAACGACGATAGTAGCCCGCAAGGCCTAGGAATTGCCGCACCTCAGTTGGCGTCTTTGGTGCTCCCAAGTCCTTGATCGCTTCAATCTTAGCTGGATCGACATGAATTCCTAGTTCATTAACCACATGTCCTAGGAACTGAACTTCGCGTAACCAAAAGTCACACTTTGAGAACTTAGCGTAAAGTTGTTCCCGTCGCAAGAGTTCCAAAACTAAACGCAGGTGTTCCTCGTGTTCGGTCTTGTTCTTGGAGTAAATCAGGATGTCATCAATAAACACAATGACAAACTTGTCAAGATATGGTTTGCAAACGCGGTTCATCAAATCCATGAAAACCGCCGGTGCGTTTGTGAGACCGAAAGGCATGACCAAGAATTCGAAATGGCCATAACGTGTACGAAAGGCAGTCTTTGCAACGTCAGCTTCCCTTACGCGTAACTGGTGATAACCGGACCTCAAATCAATCTTAGAGTAGTAGCTAGAACCCTGGAGTTGGTCGAATAGATCATCAATACGTGGAAGAGGATAACGGTTCTTGACGGTCAATTTGTTCAGTTCTCTGTAATCCACACACAATCGGAAACTTCCATCCTTCTTCTTAACGAACAGAATCGGGGCTCCCCAAGGGGAAGAACTTGGTCTGATGAAACCCTTGTCCAAGAGTTCCTGTAACTGACTAGACAATTCCTGCATCTCGGGAGGTGCAAGACGGTAGGGGCCCGAGCAATAGGAGCAGCCCCTGGTACAAGATCAATACCGAACTCAACGTGACGATAGGGAGGAAGACCAAATAGATCATCAGGAAATACATCAGGAAACTCGCGTACAACAGGAATATCGTCGATCTTCTTCTCATCGGTAGAGGAAACAGATAAAAGTGCCAAAACGGCCGAGTAACCCTTTCGAAGATACTTAAGGGCTTTCATGCTGGAGATGAGATTTAGCGGAACACCGCCCTTGATACCGTACACAGAAAGGAATTCTCCATCAGGGAGAGGAATCCGAATAATCTTGTCGTAACAAACGATCTCCGCGCGATACAAAGACAACCAATCCATGCCTACCACAACGTCAAAACTACCCAAAGGTACCGGCATAAGGTCGATGGGAAACGACAAACCCGACAACTCTAGTTGACACTCCCGAAGGATACAAGTAGCTTCAATCTTTTTACCGTCAGCCAACTCAATTATATACTTAGCCTCTAACGGTACGGGTACTACATCTAGCAGTCGACTAACTTCCATGGATATAAAACTTTTATCCGCACCGGAATCAAATAAAATACTAACAGAGCGATTATTGAGAAGGAACGTACCGGTAACTGTGTCAGGATCCTGCCTAGCCTCAGCGGCTCCAATGACGAAGGCACGTGCATTCCTGCCACCACCCCCGTTGTTCCCGTTACCGTTGTTCCCGCCCTGCTTCAGTTTCGGGCAATCCTTCTTGTAATGACCAGTCTCCCCACAGTTGTAACATCCCTGTCTTCCCGTAGTTCCTTGAGTAGTAGGAGCCGAGTTAGTAGTTGGGGCCTGGGTCGATGGAAGTGTCGCACGACAGTCTTTAGCAAAATGCCCCAGTCGCTGACAACGATGGCAACGATTACGGTCGCAGTCCCCCTGATGATGACGCCCACACTTGTTGCATTTAGGTAATTTCCCCGCATAACCTCCCTGTTTGTTACCAGAAGAAGAAGAACCCCCGCTATCGAACCTCTTACCCTGCTGTGCTGGCACAGATCCTTTCCCCTCATTATCCCACTTACGCTTGTTATACTCCGGGGCCTTAACAGTCGAACCCTTAGCAGGCAAAATACCCTCATTCACCTTCAAGTTTGTCATCCTGTGGGCCGATCGGACCACCTCTGAGTATGTAGGATGATTTCCCGCAGCCACTAACCCTGCGATCTCTGGTACTAGCCCCGAGATATAGTGTTTAATCCTCCTGTACTCTGGCACATGCAGATCAGGACACAGCACTGCCAACTCATTACGCCTTACCGTATACTTTTCAATTTCGGACCCAGTCATCTTGAGGTTCCACACCTCGTGCTCTAGCTTCTGAACTTCCTCCCTTGGACAGTATTCTCGTTTCAGCAGTTGCACAAAATTTTCCCAAGGCATAGCATAAGCCTCCCCTATACCCATATTCTGGGTGATGTTATTCCACCAGGTCAAAGCAACATCCTGGAACAACGCAGCAGCATACTTGACTCGATCCTCTGGGAGACAGTTGCACATCAGAAACACTGACTCCACCTTTTCCAGCCACCTGAGCAAGCTCACCGCACCCTCAGTGCCAGAAAATTCCTGGGGCTTACAGTCCCGAAACATCTTGTAGGTACACATGGGTGGGGGTGGGTTAACAGGACCACCACCACCATTGTGCCCTAACTGAAAGGCAGCTTGCAGCAAGTTGTTCAGATCTTCTTGTGATAGGTTTACACCTCCACGACCACCACCACCGCGGCCACCACCACGTCCACCATTGCGACCACCTCCACGTCCTCCTCGTACTCCAGACATGATCTGACAGAAGGAACGAGAAAATTTAGTTTCACAGCTAATGATAACCACTAGCGTTCACAAGATCAAAGCTAGATCCAACTCAGGACTATCCATTTAAACCCAGAGCTCACTAGGGCTTTCATGCATTTCGGTTTATGATTTTGTGTGCACCCAAAATGATAAACCGCTCTACATGGTCCTCCAAGTGTTCTCCTAGTTCGAAGTTCAAATCACCGAACATAGACTCTTAGCTATACACCGTAATGCTACAGTAGTTTATGGCAAGTGTTTCCATTGGAGTATGAAAGGGAGATGTCCGAGCCTTGGACAAATCTCAAGAGTACACGATTTACCCCAATATACCACACTGCCTAGAAAGCAAGTAACCCGACTAAGATAGAACGGATGATGTAACATAGGAAGGTCAGATGATTTAGAGACACCCCGACAAGCCCATACGTAATCCACCATAATGTTTAGTACTATGTGATCGTCTAGTGTGTGCGACTCGGCTATAGACTAGACTCTACATGCAGTCCTAGTTCACTATAACCATTGGCTCTGATACCAATCTGTCACACCCTCAAAATCCACTTGCGGAGTTTTACCGCGAGGCGCATGACAAACCAGGATCCAAACCAACGATCACAATAAACAAGTCTAAATTAACATAGGCAATTTCAAAAACATGGTTTAAATCTCCAGTTACAGCGGAAGCTTATTATTAAACATAATCCAAAAGTAAACCAAATTATTCAATGTTTGAAGACCATGCAATCCTAACTAGACGTCGTGCAGACGCGTGCGCCCTAGTTCCATTGTGCTACCTTAGCGACCTGAGAAAACATGTAGAAGTTTACGTCAGCACAAAAATGCTGGTGAGTTTACAGGTTTTGTAATCATAGTACCAAGTTCAACCTGTCCATACTATAACAATTTGCAAACCAAGGTACGCTAGCTAGGCGTATGTTTTATTACTACCACGATTGGAAAACCATTACTAACTCGCAAACCAGATGTTGTGCCCGAATAGTAAACCTGTTCCTGTTTGAGACAATATGCACTCGCCCGGCCCTCCAAGCCGACGAGCGGGGTTGGTCACTCCCAATAGATCTATTCACATTTCCCCGTTGTGCTAACCCGCACATTCATGGTTTCCCCCGGGACTTCCAAAGATCGTATAGTAAACCATAGAAACCCATAGTATGACAGTTGTTACCAAAACATAAGTTTAACACATGTTTTCTCCCCCAAAAAGTGAAACCAGTTAAAAGAGGGGCCGTAAACTCACCTTAGGTTGCGTTACTTCGAAACACGAATAATATCAGCAAGCTATGCTAGCCCCGTAAAGCGGCGACCTAACATATGACAGTTACAAGTACTTAGACTAATAACCCGTAGGTTAGTTAGTCCCTAGATGTCCAGACCATAACCAAGTTCGTTTGAAAACACCGTGACTGTTAAATTAACCCAAAGTACAAGACTCGACATCCCATTGGTGACCCGAGACTCCCCGTGTTATACTTGTACTCACAAACATACAATCATGCAATGCACACTTAGCATACGTTAAAGTCCAACAAGTTATAGCACGTTGTTCAATTATCACATAAATAAGTCCGAACACATGTTACCAAGTTATTAGATATGTTACGGGGTTCCTAGCATGTTCCTATGTGTCAAATCGGGTCCCGAAACGCTATATTACACTTACAGCAGCAGTACAGGCGATTAGGAAAAGTCAACTAGTGATTACGTGGGTCAACAGGCATTTAGGAATGCTAATCGCCTATACTATAGGCGATTAGGGCTATCTCATATGTAATTTCTGAGTTTATAGGCGATTACGTCGTAAAGCATGCAATTCAGGGCTTAACTAGCATTTAGGATCGTAAATGCATGAAGTAAAGGGGAATAGGATCCTATTCGCCTATACTATAGGCGATTAGGGCTCCCCTTCAGGCGAATGGGCTCCTAATCGCCTATAGTATAGGGGATTAGGATTCCTATTCGCCTATAGCACAGCTGTTCCGGTTTTTCGCGCGTTTAACACTCCAAATCGAATCCAGAACGTGTGTAAACATCAATTATCAATCAAATAACTATATCAAACATATATCAATCAAAATCCTTCGTTTAACCTTGTTCTATCAGCCCTGCATGCAACCATGTATCCCAAAAACAACACATATAGCATGAAACATCACATTAACATGCATAACCCTAACCCTAATGCACAATTACTTAGATTTCATCAACATACTATCATTACTAATCTGTAACTACCTTAATATCATGTTACTAATCCTTCTTGAATCATAAAAATCCTATCTTTTAATCATAAACCCACATACAACAATCATAATAGTTAGAATCCAATTAACAACAATTAATAACGAATTTTCAGAAGACATTTACGTTTATAAAAAGGTCTGGACTATTAGGGATTTAATAAAACGTTATTAAAGATTGCATGAATGAAAACCACACCTTAGATTTGTAATAGATTGATGTTATAGGCTTGAAATCTTGTGTTTTGATCCAAAATCGTGTTCCAGAGGTTGTGTGTGTGTTGGGACGAGTTGTGGGACGACTAGGGTTGATATAATGAAGTTTAGGAGGTCAAGTATTGTATTTATAGGCGTTTTTAGTCGTCCAGTACGTTATAGGCGATTACGCAGCATCATCAGGCGAATAGCGATCCTATTCGCCCCTAGTATAGGCGAATAGGGCCTATTCGCCCCTATGGGGACCATACTCGCCTACCCTATAGGCGAATACAGCCCCTATTCGCCTATAGGGTCTGGTTCAGCACATTTGGCGCGTTAAACTCCGTTTTAACATATGTTAACACATTTTCACATACCGACAAGTCACATAATGATTGTAAACATATAATACTTGCAAACAAACACATTCACACTCGTTCACCAATTCCCGGGACTCGAGACTTGTATATTCCCTGTACTCTGACGATTCTACGAATCGTCACCCTTTGAACACTTGTTTAAGGACCGACATCTAATGAGCCTCTAGACTAACATCCAATGATCCTCTATACCAAACTAACAGTTCCCGAACCGTAACACGACTCAACTATCCCGGTTAAGTATAATATACGCGTGACTCGCTAAGGTAGACTTTAATCTAGACAACGTCGTTAATCAGAATTTGCCGGGTGTCACAGAATTGAGAGTGAGGGTTAGTCGGTCGGCGAGTATAGGCTCTAAAGGAGGGTTCAATTTATAGTGTAACACACGAATTAGTAGATTTAGTATGTTTGACTCGTGTTTAATGTAAAACACGTGATTAGTCTCTAATTTGGAATGTTTTGATTGTGTTATTGCGTGATAAGGACGCGTATGGTTTGTCATACCATAATAACGAAGCAATTACGAGCTTCTTACCATAGTTTGATCTAATCAAATGGTCAACCAAGATCCTTGTTGGGTTCGATCTTGTTGCAGCGAACGAAAGGAAATAAACATTAAGGTTTTAGTGGGCTTTTCTTTATTTTGTATTGGAATTTAATCAAGAAAGAGTCGTGGCTCATTTGGTTGTTGGTGTGTGTGTTACATTCGGACCGCCTCCAGACTCGGGTTCAAGTCTGGTTGGCATATATTTATTTTATTTTTATTTTTTTTGTGCAGGGGAGAAGAAAGGGGAAGTGGGCTGATTACTGGGCTGGGCTCACAGATCTGGGCTCCGAAAAATTTAAACAAAATGGTTGGGTTATGGTTTGGCTTGGTTATTTGTATAAAACAAGATTTTTTTTTTAAACTTAATAAAATCTAAAAAATTTATTATTATTATTATTATTATTATTATTATTATTATTATTATTATTATTATTATTATTATCATTATTATTATTATAAAAAAAATAATAAAGAGGGTTCAAATAACTTTGACATGTCTAAAATTTTATGAAAAATAATGATTTTATAAAATAAATGTGAATGGGACTTGAATGAATAAAGACAAAAATTTTATTAATTCCAAAATTTTCAAAATGTTACACCCATCACACTATCACATCCAATAATCTTGTGCCAATCACATTTCATCACTAAACCCATGTGACGGTGTTTACAATTATCACTAAAACTATCACACCCAATCACCTTGTGACACCTTATTCCAACACACCCATCACTATTTTTTAATAAAAAAAACAAAGAAAAAGTGATTTTGTTGAGACCCATCACTATTTTTTAATAAAAAACAAAGAAAAAGTTGTTGACTTTGGCTGCCAAGGGACCACCACCAACCTTTCTTTCTTGTTTATCACCATGATGTGCATCACGGATTTCCTTCTTCGCGGCCGTGATTGAACACAACGGCCGGTGTTTCGCGGCATCACGGGGTGGCCATCACGGACCACCCCGTCCGCCCTTAGAATCGTTTTTACTTGACCAAATTGATAATTTTTTTAAATGGCACATTACTATATATATTAATTTCCATCGGTCGGCGCAATAGTCTTCTTCCCTCTTTTGTATTTGTGCCACCAAAGTTTTCATATTGTTACATTAAGAATAATACCTACCAACCCATTGCCAAATATCGACTAGCAAATTGGAGGCACAACCGCCCAGAAAAATGAAAGCAACAGCCTAGAAAACGAAAGCAAGTTGCCCAGAAATAGCCAGCTCAACCGCCCGGAAACTTACCAGATTGCCGCGCGTAGCGCGGCTGAATCTTGCTAGTTTGACTTAAACCATATTGAAATGTCACCCGACCCCACTCACTTGTTTTGTTGGACTTACTCACACAAGTGAAAACATAACACGAAAATAATCAAGTTTCGGTTGCCTATGACAAACGCTTATTAAACAAGTCAATCTGAACCTAACGACTTGAATAAAGTAGTTAACCCGAACACTGTATCTTTAATTAGGGGTGCTAAACAGGTAGTGTTCACGGGTTGGCGGGTCCAACCGGATTCGAAGCTGAAAATTTCTCACGAACCTAAACCTGAAAATTTCTCACGAACCCAAACCTGAAAATTGTGTCATACATATGAACCCAAACCCGACCCGAATATTCACAAGTTGACTCGAACACAACCCGTTTAACCTGAATATATTTTTTTTTCACAAACTAATATACTAAAATTAAAATTTTACTTAAAAAAACACAAGTGCATATAAAAATTTACGTCTTAATTATAAAACTGTATTCTAATTATAATTTTAAGTTGTAAGTATAGCATAAAATACCTACCCAATTTAATTTATAACACAAAACATATTGTACAAAGATAAAATATAGTATAAATGAGTTAAACAGGTCAAACCGTGAACCTGCCCGGATTGACCCAAACTCGACCCGTTTAGCTAAACGGGTTCGCAGGTTCAACCTGAAACTGGCCCCAACCCATTTAGACTAAACCCAAACCTGCCAACTTCGTGTTAAGATCAGGCCATGTTTTCGAGGCGTGTAAATAATTCACATCCCTAATTTTAATAAACAGGTTTACCTGTTAACCCGTTTAAGTATGACGATTTTTAAAAGTAAAAGTTTATATTTTACAGTGAGTTATTTAGAAGTTTTCGCATTTGCGTTTTATTACTTTGATTTTCATTTTTCACAATTTAATTTCCGCTTAAACTTTTTACTTCCACCGGTTTATTCATCACCCCTAACAAAATAATTCCACTTTCATATCCTCCAATCATTTCTATTTCTTTATCATAGCTAAATATACTAGTGGGTTTACCCGTGCATTACAACGGGATCTACAAATGGGTTGCAATACAATATTATGATACTTAGGTTTTTTGCCGCAAGTTACGCAAAAAGAATAGAAATGTGCACACTATATTTTAACAAGTATTCGTAGAAAGAAAAGAAAAGAAATGTGCACCGCCACTTACAACTAATTGCAATTCACCACAAAAAAACATGTAGAACAAATCTTAATAAACCAAAGTTATGTTATTGTAACAGACCAATATGAACATAAACATCACTCTTGTGTAAGTTGTCCGGTCATTGCATATCTACATAACTGTGCCATTGAAGACACCTTGCTAAATGATAAAGTTCATTTACATGACAAAAGCATGTAGTAATAATATGATAGTATACACTATCATATGAAGGTCACTGACCATTTAGAAATTAAAAGTTGTGATTTGTAAGTTTGTAATAGACTTGTCCAACCTGACCCAATAGCTAAAAAATTGCCCAATGTAGCCAGTGAGCCGAACCATCCCGTCCACTTTGTCGTTAGGTAGACACATACACACACACACACACACACACACACACACACACATATATATATATATATATATGAAAATGGTTTATATAATAAGTATTATTATGGCACACGATAGCCAAAAATTCCAACACAAGTAGAATGGAAGTGTGCAGCCATATCGGGGTGATTGTTTTGAATGGTTGAAAATCGGCAATCTTGGCTTTTAAATCCTCAAATATCAACACAATCCTAGACTTAATATCTCTGAATTATTTAAGGATTGTCCTTGTCATGCAAATAATCCAGTCTCTTTGCTACATCCTCAAAAATCTTTACCCACTGCACACCCAATCAAGCATGGGCCCCGGTTGTGCTCCTTGCAGACTCTTCCTACCTGCATGTATATATGCATATTATATAATTTTTAAACCCAACACCAATTATATTTCAACTTATATATCCGTTAATTTAAACATAAAAACAAAAGTGCAAACAAGTGTTCATGTAATGCAATATGTCATATATATAGAGATCCCATGGTTGCAAATTCATAAGCCAAGACACGTGTATTTCCTTCCACACAGCTCAACAGGATTTTTGTGCTTCAATGTTGAGACCATGGCAATCTTGAACAGAAAGACAAACATTATAAAGAAAAGAAAAGGATAACCTTAATTTTAATAGAAATAAATCTTCTATAATATATAAATGAAAGCAATGTGGGACACATGGAATATTCTCAGGCCATCTAAATAAGTTTTTCCCGCTCATTTTACCAGGTCAATTAAATGGGTCATTGATACTCCATCTACTATTAAGTTATTTTTTCTCTTTCATGTACATAGCACATGCACTTTCCCTCATGATTTTTAAGCGCTAATAACATTTTTAAATGACATTTTTATTGAAAAAAATTACACCAAATTAACGAGCGTTTTATTATCATTCCAACGAGTACCATAGTGCTATATAAAAAACGAGCGTTTTATTATCTTTTCAAATCAAGAAGTAAAGCAATCGTTGCAAGCAGAGTCTGTTTCGTAATGTCTGTTCCAAAGTAGTGGGTCTGTTAAGGAGATTTGTCTGAAACAGTTGTTGCTTCAAACAGATGATGCTTCAACAGTTTGCTTGCAATAGCTGTTTCAGACAGATCTCCTTAACAGACCCATTATTCTGGAACAAACCTTAGTAAACAGACTTTGCTTGCAACAGATGCTTGACTTATTGATTTTGTCTTTAGTAAACAGACCTTAAAAATGATATAGTCTTACCGTGCATCGCACGGGATTTCACCTAGTATACATATATGAGCAAATAGCCAAGTCATAGTTATGCTTTATTATGGGTCATACGGCGCCTTTGCCCCTTGCATCTTAGCAACAAGTTAACCCATTGCGTATAGGGTGCACACTAAATACTATTAATTAATGTATCAATTACAATAAAGGAAGTTATAGGGTCAACCTCTCGCTACATATCCCAGTACTTTTCAAATGAATGGTAATTAATTACAGCTCGAAAGTTACATGCTGATAGATAATCCTTCAATCATAGGGTCAACCTCTAGCTACATATCCCCAGCCGCCACTCCTCCAACTAAGGCTCCAGTTAGGATGTTTCCACAAGACCACCTAAAATTTTGAACATTTAAGGACCGTTCGGATATTTATTTGCAAATGTGATATTGTTATATTAAATATCCAAAATCAAATAATCAGATAATAACTTGTATGAATAGAACTCATCGATCTTGTATGAATATAATCAATACTTTGTATTTACAACAATATATGTGTTAACAAACCATTAGAAGCTAAATGAATTATTAATTACCTTCTTTGCGCAACCTTTGGCAGTGGACCCTCGTTGTAGAAGCTTGGCATTGGGTTTGCCTTAAATAACAAACTCTTTCTGAGTTGCTTCAGGTTTGCTTCCTTTTCTTAAAGTGCAACACAAAATATGAACTTCAAATTGAAAATAGATGAAAAAATTAACTGATAAAGGTCATAGAAATTTTACCTTGGTTCTGCCTCCCATTGAATTCTCTCCTCCAACGCTTATTGTTTCTCTAATTTGGAATAAAAATAAAGCAAAAAAGAGCTAATATGTGTGTGTGTGTATATATATATATATATATATATATATATAGAGAGAGAGAGGGGGGGAGGTTGGCATCCTTATAACATCTTTAAGAGATGTTAACAGGCTAAAAGATGTTAGCGTACAGGTTGAAATTTGTCGGTCAAGTAGATTAGAAACATTTTTGTAAAAAATTGGTGTAGCATATATGGTTTTGTACTTTTGTTCATTAAAAATACACGTTTGAGCTTTTTTTTTTTTCGATTTCCAAACTAATTATCATCTACAAGTTTGTAATCCAAGACAATGATCGATTAGGCATTTTTTTGGTAATTGGAGTACGTTTCACTGATGAAGATGAGTTATTCACATAGACTGAATCATCAAGAACAAAGACTGGACTTGGATATATTTGAAATAATAATTTTCAGACCGTGAAATTTCTCGTAACAAAGCAGATCAATAAAAGACTACACCAACCTTAAATTTTCTAAACAAACATGCAATCCTTTAACCAACACCTAATGAACGACACGTATACCATATCATCAATCTATCATAAAATGCCTAAAAAATAATCAACTAATAAAAGCTATAGAGCCTAATTTCACGTAATTATCATGATTAAAATTGAAAATAAAAATGATTGCATTGAATGATATAAAAAACGGCGCTCTGGTTTGCTTGACTTTAACTCTAAAAAGACGTCAGTCACTATATTTTAATGTTTTAAAACTCATACAAGTTTAGCTGAGATAAGATTATTCATTGTGGTAACATAAATTATTATATTTCATCGCCATTATATGAAATTTGTTCAAAAATATTGTTATCCAGTGTGTTTATTTAGTTTGGGTGAGTTCCGTTTTCTTATAAAAGTTGATTATCATCTAGGGGCATTTAGGGAAGAAAAGTGGTAAAGTTTAGGAAATTGTAAAGAAACCCTTGATATGTCATCTTAACTTTGAACAATTTGGACATATTTGCCCATGTCTCCTCCTTTATAATGTAGTACTAGTGGGTTTACCCACGCGTTGCAGCGGGATCCACAAATGGGTTGTAATACAACATTATGATACATAGGTTTTTTGCCGCAAGTTATGCAAAAAGAATAGAAATGTGCACACTATGTTTTAACAAGTATTCGTAGAAAGAAAAAAAAAGAAATGTTTACCCCCACTTACAACTGATTGTAGTTCACCACAAAAACCATGTACTTATTATTGAATAAATCTTAATAAACCAAAGGTATGTTACTGTAACAAACCAATATGAACATAAACATAACTCTTGTGTAAGTTGTCCGGTCATTGTATATCTACATAACCGTGCCATTGAAGACACCTTGCTAAATGATAAAATTCATTTACATGACAATAGCATGTATAATAATATGATATTGTATAAACTATCATATGAAGGTCATTGTCCATTTAGAAATTAAAAGTTGTGATTTGTAAGTTTGTAATAGACTTGCCCAACTTGACCCAACAGCTAAAAAATCGCCCAATGTAGCTGGTGAGTCGAACCATCTCATCCACTTTGCCGCTCAGTAGACGCATATATATGAAAAGGGTTTATAATATAAGTATTATTATGGCAAAGTTTAAAAATTCATACAAGTTTAGCTCAGATAAGATTACTCATTGTGGAAACATATATTATTATATTTCATCGCCATTATATGAAATTTGTTCAAAAATATTTCTATCCCGTGTGTTTATTTAGTTTGGGTGAGTTCCATTTTCATATAAAAGTTAATTATCTTCTAGGGGCATTTAGGGAAGAAAGTGTTAAAATTTAGAAAATTGTAAAAAAACCATTGGTATGTCATCTTAACTTTGGACAATTTAGACATATTTACCTATGCCTCCTCCTTTATAATGTAGTATATATACAGATATAGATTAAAGATAGTATGTAATTAAAACCAAATAATGTCAGAAAATTTCAATGAATACAAATAATAACAATAATTTAAATATATAAGAAAACATATATTTTTAAAACCAACATTGAATGTAAGTAAATACATTTTTTATGTGAAAGATGTTAATATTTTTTCATACACCATATATAGTAATTCCACTTTAAAAACATTTTTCTTAAAACATGGTGCGTGGTCATATGGCACAAGCCCGTCTATACTACAACCGAAAACTATCTTTCTAAATAAACATGAAATTGTGGTGGATATCATCGCGGAGGTGAAATCGTGTAGTTTTTTGTGGTACAAACATAGACATAAGGATATTATAGATATAGATTAATGGTAATTGAAGGTTATGATAAAAGAATATGTACAAGTATGTTTTGCATGACGGGTAGAAAGGAAAAAAAAATTACATGACATTTGGGTTTTAAGCATGAGACTTTTCCTATGCCATCTTAAAATTCATGTAAAATGATATGTAAAGAGTGAAGGCAATGAATGTACAAGTAACAATGCATCAAGGGGTAATATGAGAAAGATTTATATGACATTATAGGTTTAAAGCATGTGTCTTTTCAAATGCCATCTTAACTTTGACAATTTGAACATATTTGACCATGTCTCCTGATAACATAGGATGGGTAATCACGAGACAATAACTAACTAAATCCTAATTAACTAAACATAAAATATGAACATACCGATCCAACGGTTAGATCAGTAGGCCGATCCACAAAACATAGACCACAAGACCGATCCATCAATACAACAAAGACGGACCAAAAGAACTAAGTGAGAATCGGATATCCGATACAAGGGACCAATCGGACGGACCATAGGACAAAGGACGATGGACTGTTGGACAAAGCCGAGGCGACCATTAACCAACGAGTAAAATGAAAGCGGCTATTATCCATCGGTATATAGCCGCAACCTATTAAATAATAATAAAACCTATACCTCGACGGCAGCTACAGTGATGTCTGTCACTGTTCACGCCGACCGAATCATGACCCTTCATTAATGCGCAGTCTTCACGGGCCTATAAATGCCCGGTGGTTGCGAGCATATAAACACACATTAATGACCTTCGGAAGTATTCTCTGCTTCCGAATCAGCCATCTACTAATCCTTAATCAGCTTATTTCAACATTTTGGCGCCCATCGTGGGGCCGATCAAAAACCACTTAGGATATCTCGTCCCCACGTCTCATGTCATCATCCGATCCCCCTCAGACGAGTGAGATTACCCAACCCCCGACGGGGGATGTCACTCCCAGAGTTGATCCGATCCAATTTCCTCCAGATACGGCAGTGGATGAATGATTATGTCCGAGAAGAAAGGGCCAAAGGACTAGCCATAAGGCTGTCTTTCGACGACGAGGATGGACCATCCGGTGGCGCAGGACCACAAGGAACGGCCATGGCTTCCGCTTCGCGGTTGGCAGATACGGCCCGGAGAGTTTCTCCCGCGACTGGCTCCGAGCAGCCCGTGGTATCGGCTCCGGCAACCCACAATCCCGGATCAATCATACATATGGAACCATTCCATGTTATACCCAGGGGCAATGACCTCAGTCTACCCTACCGACCGCCTGAAGGTTCCAAGTTCACGCCTCGGATAGCCGACTTTGTTCCCCCCCATTCGTATAAAGATGCCCACGAACATGAGGATCTATGATGGGTCGGCCGACCCCGAAGACCATATCTTGTTGTTTGACAGCGTGGCCCGCATGGAGGGGTGGCCGATGCCCACCTGGTGCCACATGTTTGTGCAGAACCTTTCGGGAGTAGCACGGGTCTGGTTCAACGGCATCCCTTCCGGAAGCATCGACAGCTTTCATGAATTGAAAGTGTGGTTCCTAGAACATTTCCGACAACAGCGGAGACACATGAAGGACCCAGTGGAGCTGCACAACATCAAACAGAAGGAAGGGGAAGGCTCAAAGGAATTTGTGGCTCGGTTTAAAGAGGAATCTCTACAAGTGAAAGGCGCAGATGAGAAAATGAAAATCTCCGGCTTTCTACACGGCATCAGAACGAAACAGCTGGTCGAAAGTCTGAACGCACGGGTTCCGGAAACGATGGAAGAGGCTATAGAAAGAACAGAGGCCTTTGTGCGAGGAAAGGAGGCGGTTTAAGCCATCGATTTCAAAAGAAAACTGGAGGATCAGCCCCGAAGAGGGTCGTTCCAAAAGAAGGATTAGTTCCCTCAAAAACGTTTCCACTCAGAGGGAGATAAAGGGTCCCCGGATGACCGGAAAGGGCGAGACGATCGGCCCAGGGGTTCCGAAAGAAAAGAGTTCGTCTTCACGGAACTAATAAAGACTCCACAAGAGATCTTGGCGACAGAAACAAATGTCAAGTTCAAACCACCCTATCCGTTACAAAAAACGGCTAAGCAGCAAAGCTCTCGAAAGTTTTGTGAATTTCATGAAGACAAAGGGCACGATACAAACGAGTGCTTTCAACTTAAGAAACAAATTGAAGAGGCCGTGCAGACAGGGCAACTAGACCATCTGGTCAAGGATATTAGGAATCGGAAGCGAAAAGGTGATGGAAAGAAGGATTTTGCAATCATGGTTGTAAGGCCCACCGTGGCATTGAAACGTCCCCGAGTGTTCTACGAAAATGAAGGAGAGACGATGCATTGGAGTGAAGTCCCCATCCATTTCCCATCAATCAAGCCACACGAGGCCAAAGAAGATCCTCTCATCATTAAGGTTACGGTAGGAGACCAGCTGGTTCATCGGGTATACATAGATGAAGGAGCCGCTTCCGATATAATGTACGAGCATTGTTTCATGCGGCTGCCCGAATACATGCAAAAGGGGATTATACCGGTGTCATACCCATTAGTGGGGTTCTCAGGAGAACAAGTGGCTCCGCGAGGGCAAATACAGCTTTACGTCGGAATAGGAGAAGAGCCGGAAAAAAGGGTTGAGCTGTTGAACTTTATCGTAATTGCGGGGAACACCCCACACAACATGTTGATCAGAAGGCCCGGTATCCGGACCTTTGGGATGGTCACATCAAACAAACATGGTCTGATCAAGTTCCCCACCCTGGCAGGGATCGCTACGATGAGCACCCTCGTCCAGTATCCGGAAATTGGGTTCGCAGACACCGAAGGAGCACCAGAGAAGTGGCAGATCAATCCCGACTACCCTGATCAGTTCATAACCATCGGAAGTACTTTAAGCCCCGAATGCAAGGAGCAGTTATATCGGTACCTGAGGCACAACCTAGACGTGTTCGCGTGGACCCCAAGTGACATGACGGGAATACCCCGTTACATCGTTGAACACCACTTAAATGTATATCCCAATTGCCAGCCGATCGTTCAGAAAAGAAGGGCGCTAGCCGCCGATCGGAACACGGTTGTGGCAGAGGAGGTTAAAGCGTTAACAGAAGCAGGAATCATGAACCCGATCCAATACCCTTCATGGGTGTCGAACCCAGTAATGGTAGAAAAAGCAAACGGATCATGGAGAATGTGTGTGGATTACAGAGACCTGAATAAGGCATTCCCCAAAGATCACTATCCCCTCCCCGAAATTGATTCAAAGGTAGAGTCGGTAGCAAGTTTCCGATTCAAATGTTTCTTGGATGCATACAAGGGTAATCATCAGATACAGATGGCCTGGGAAGATGAAGAAAAGACGGCGTTCCACACAAGCCATGGGTTATTCTGCTACCGAAAGATGCCTTTCGGACTTAAAAACGCTGGAGCTACGTATCAGCGGCTGATAGACAAAGTTTTCAATCATCAGATCGGAAGAAACATGGAGGCATACGTAGACGATCTCGTCATAAAAAGTGCAGATGAGGAACGGCTTTTGCTAGACATCGCCAAAACATTCAGCAACCTAAGAAGAGTTAACATGAAGTTGAACCCCGTAAAGTGCCATTTTGGAATGGAAGAATGGCGATTCCTGGGTCACATCATCGCAAAGAAGAAGATCCGGGCAAACCCGGATAAAGTCCGAGCCATACAAGAAATGAGATCTCCCAGGACGCTAAAGGAACTCCAAAGTCTGAACGGGAGACTCGGGGCACTCAACAGGTTCCTTTCCAAGATGGCCGAACGATCTCTGCCGTTCTTCAAGATCCTCAAGAATCACACCAAGAAGACGAGTCTAGACTGGACTGGGGAAGCGGAGTCGGCCTTTCAAGAGATGAAGCAGCATCTATGCAACTTGCCCTCGTTGGTTGTCCCGGAAACAGGGGAAACTTTGTTTGTATACCTAGCAGCCGGACCAGAGGCTATAAGTAGTGTATTATGTGCTAACCGAACAAAGGGATTTATGCCCATTTTCTTTGTTAGCAGGTGTCTAAGGGAAGCAGAAACCAGGTACTCTCCTATAGAAAAGCTCGCCCTATGCTTGACTCATACGGCCCGGCGCCTACGAAGATATTTTCAAGCCCATCATATCGTGGTGCTCACCAACTCAGTGCTACGAGAAGTTCTGGACCAACCCGAAGTAGCCGGAAGACTCACCAAATGGACCGTAGAGCTGGGGACGTTTGGTATCGAGTACAAGCCTAGGCTAGCAATTAAAGGACAGGTTTTAGCCGATTTTCTGATGGAAAATGCTAACCACATGGAAGACCCAATGATACTGGATGTTACCCAGGAACGACCAGAAAGTTCAGGACAACCGAAGGATGGTGCTTGTATACGGACGGGGCATCGAGCCAAGAAGGTGCCGGAGCGGGACTCATTTTAGTAGATCCAGGCGGTATTGAGACAGCATACGCGCTTCGTTTTAACTTCAAGTGCACCAATAATGTTGCCGAATATGAAGCCATACTAGCAGGGCTTAGGGTAGCCGTACAGATGGGGATAAAGGATCTGGTAGTCTTTGTCGACTCTCAGTTGGTGGCTAGTCAGGTAAATAATGACTTCGAAGCAAGGGATACGATAATGAAGCAGTATTCTGAAGCGGTTAAAGAATTGTTGGTCCTATTCGACCGATGTCGTATCATAAAGATACCTCGAAGTAAGAACAAGGGAGTGGATGCCGTAAGCAAGATGGCATATGTTGCCTTTGCACATTTGACAAAGATGATAATGGTGGAACAGTTGAAGGAAACTTCGGTTGGAAGGGTACCGGAAGTGGCAGTCTTTGACATCCGGAAGGAAGATGATTGGAGGAAACCCATCGTAAACATACTAGAGGGAAACACAGAAGGGGCCAGCGAACAGGAACTACGGCGAAGTAGGGCGTATGAAATGAACGGAGGTGTACTGTTCAAAAAGGGATACCTCTCCCCCTCCTACCGGTGCGTCTCACCTGAGGAAGGGATCAAGGTGCTAGAAGAAATTCATGAGGGACTATGCGGCGCTCACGTGGGAGCTAGGTCGTTACTCACTCGGGCATCCAATTTGGGGTACTATTGGCCAACAATGCGAAGAGATGGCGAAGAGCTTACCAAGCAATGTGAATCATGCCAAATACATGCGCCCGTGCCAAGAATGCCCAAGCATGGGATGGTCCTCGTTACTTCTCCATGGCCATTCTACCAATGGGGCATGGATCTCCTAGGACCGTTCCCCATGGCGAAAGGGGAATGAAGTATCTGTTGGTAGCGGTCGACTATTTTACCAAGTGGGTGGAGGCTAAGCCGTTGCGAACCATCACGGGGACCCAGATAACGAATTTTGTATGGAAAAATCTGATATGCCGATTCGGCTTACCAGGAAAGTTGATCACCGATAATGGCACCCAATTCGCAGACTGGAAGTTCAGCGCATGGTGCAAAAGTTTAGGAATCCAACAAGTGTTCGCATCGGTAGCACATCCTCAGGCGAACGGGCAGGTGGAGCGGATGAACCGGAGTATTCTCACGGGTTTAAAGACCAGATTGGGGAAGCGGGGAAAGAGCTGGTTGTCTGAACTCACAAGTGTATTATGGGCGTTACGGACTACAGAAAAAACAAGCACAGGCCGGACGCCGTTCAGCCTGGTTTTTGGATCGGAAGCGGTTATCCCTGAAGAAGTGGCCCTACCTACTAAGAGGGTGCTTAGCATGCAAGAGCGGGAGGATGAAGAAGCAATAAAAGTCAATCTGGATAACCTGGAGGAATACCATATGAACGCAGCCGTACAAGAAGCCTGATACAAGCAGCAGATGAAGAAGTATTACGATGCAAGGGTTAGGGAAGTAACATTACAGCCAGGAGACTTGGTATTAAGAAGCAACGAAGCGAGTCGACAAGAAAGCACCGACAAGCTCGGACCTAATTGAGAAGGGCCATACACGGTCATCGAGGTCCACGAGAAGGGCTCCTGCAAGCTCGCTACCACGGATGGAAAGGTCGTTCCAAGGCACTGGAATTTAGCCCAACTTAAAAGATACTATGTTTAAACCGGCACCACCGGGCCGGCTTCAATAATGTACCCTTTGTAATGGTCCTTCGTGACAACTTTTGTAATGAAAAAGGGATATCTTTTGTCATGATAATCGTCATCATAGGTTCGGCACCTCAAAATAGCCTGTTTACCGAGAGGCTCAGCCCCTTCGAATATAGCTGATCGAGTTCACAACTCGATAAAAGGGCCCGGCCCCTTAGAATAGCCATACAAAAATAAAAATTATCAAAACCCGTGAGGGTACCTATTGATCGGTCATAAGCCGATGGTAATATCATAGAAATGATTCATACAAATTGTCTTAGAAGAAGCGGCCTACCGGCCCAAAAAGTATAAACAAGTCTAAAATTTACAACCATATCGAAAATTATGAAAATAAGAAGCTAACTGGGAGGCGGCACGTCCGAAGGAAGGAGCTCCTCAACCTCCTTGACGGACTTGCCCGCCATACCCTTGAACTTCTCTAAGAAGTCGTAAGAGGTAGCATCCCAAGTTTTAGCACCAGCCTCATATTCCTCGTTAGCTGCAAAGTTGTAGCCGTCCACACCTTCGATCGGCAGACTGTTAGGATCTGAGTTTGATTGTTTTGATATATTTATAATAAGATGAGAAATGAATGATGTAAGTATATATGGAAAGTGCAGCGGAAAGATAAACTATAATCAAAACAACAGGAATAATTGTTATCAATGATCAAATGCTTTCATTAATTGAAAGATTACAATCAGTACAAATACTCCCCCTCAGCCTGATCACACAGTGATTGCTTGTCTGAGAGAATGTTTGTGTGTGATGTAATAGAACAGTACAAGCACTGTTCTATTTATAGACAAACCTAAACCACTGGTGACATGTGCTGACGTCACCTAAGATAGTGACCTCTAACAGAATAACAACATAAAACATCTGCCCTATACAATCTACTGTTACATTACAAAACACTGTAAGGTAAACTACTGCTAAGGGAAAACTCTGATGGTCTTGCAACATCTGTTGGAGTCTAAGTGTTGTTGACTCCAACAGACCTTTAGTCTTTATTACTTGATCAGTAGTTGTTTCTTCATCAGACCTTTGGTCAGCAGTTGTTCTCTATCAGTTGTTCTCTAGCAGTCCTTTGTATCACCAGTTGTAACAGCAGTTGTTTGGATGGAACAGTTGTTAGGGTCAGCAGCCTTTTGGGAGGAATATGTTGTAAAGACTGTTTATATATGGAATCAACTGTTAGCATATTTTGGCTTTTAATCATCTGTTCTTCTCCAGGTCAGCAGACCCAACAATCTCCCCCTAGAACAGATGATGCCAAAACTAAGTTTTATTATTGATCTTTATTTCTCATCAGACTTTCTCTGATTTGTCCTTTGAATTGAAGTTCAAAATCCAAAGAAAATAGGTCTTCTACATCTCTTTCAAGCTCAAGGTTCAGCAGTGTTTGGAGATCATTTGCACACAGGCTATATGCATCATCCATGCTTAGCTTTTGAACTTTTCCATCTGACCTGAGCAGAGTCAATTCATGGTTGTCTTTATTCACTTTCCATGTTAGAATTTTTGAGTCAGTGGATTTGCTGAGATGCACTTTTATTCTTGATGAGTTTGGTGATGGAGGTCTCCCAATGAGTTCTCTGAGCTTGTCAGTAGTGGGATCTGAGAAAAAGTGCACTTGATTGAAGAGGCCCTCTTTTATGTAGGTATCAGCAAACTTCTTCTGGTCTTCTTCAGACATTTCTTTCTATTTCTTGAACTGTCTTCTAGCAGCAGCTGATAGATCAGAAGTGTCAAGTAAGCTGTCAAGAGTAAAAGCCTGTTGAGGTCTCTTCATCAGTGGTTCATTAGTGTAGACAGGTTTTCTAGGTAGGCTGGGATCTTTTTTCCTGTTTTCTTCAAGTCTCTTGTATGTTTCAACCAGCCTCAGCTCAGACCATCTTGCAACAGACCTCATTTCCCCATAATCAGCAGCCACAATTTCTTGTCTCATCCTTTTAAACTTCAGGGCTCTGGCTGGATCTCTGCCTTTACCAAAATCAGGGGCAGAGACTTTGGCTTGGGGATTCTTGGCCAACTCTTCTATTCTTAAGAGTTCTTCTCTGAGTGCATGAGTGGTCCAGCCTGCAAACTGTTTCTTGTTTGCTTTGTAAGGCATGGTTGCCAAGATCTGTTCAAGAAGGGATTCCCTAACCTCCTTTTCCATGTCACTACTGAGAGGCATGGCAGACATGGAATTGCTCAGGGTCTTAGCAAAATATTCAATCCTTCTCAATTTGCTAAGTTCTGCTGAATGGATGCCCTGAGCAGTCCTGTCATCCTTCCCTTTGCATTTCTCTTTTATGATGGCATCAGCCTGTTCAGCCTTGTTTTTAAGATATGTGTCAATGTTTAAGGGAACAGGGAAATGTGGAAGAGAAGGGAAGGATCTATCAGATGGTTGTTCAGTATTATAGAAGGATTGCATTTCCCCCTGGAGTAGATCAAGTTCAAGGGGATACTGAACAGCCAATGGTGTAATGGTTGGTGGTGGTCTATAGGATCTGAATTGTGATGTGTGTGGTGAAAATGATGAGAGTGGAATGGCTGATATAGGTGTGGATTGTGTGGTTGAGGTGGTGTGTGGTGATGTATGTATGTTTTCATCCTGTACAATAAAGGTTGATTTCCTCTTCCATTTATACAAGATTTTTGGTGATGGTGGTGTGGAAGCAGTGGTTGTGTTAACATCTGTTGGCACCTTAGTAGGACCAGCAGATGTTTGGGATTTGGATGGTGATGTGATTGTAGGTTCAGATGTAGGTTTGGTGGTTGTAGGTTCAGATGTTGTGGTTTTATCAGTGGTTTGGGTGGCAGCAGTGGTTTTGTCAGCAGTGGCTTTTTCAACAGAGGTTTTAGCAGTAGTGGTTTTCAGTTTAGATGGTGGTTGTCTGACATGTTTAGCAGGCATCTTCTTCCTTTTTGAGGATCCCACATCTTCAACTTCCTGCTGTTGTTCCCTTTTTAGTTGTACCAACAACTCTGCTTTGGCTTCCAAAGTGTCATCCCTCTTTTGTTTGTCTTCAGCAGCTTTTTCAGCTTCTTTATTTGCAGAGTTGTCTACTGCTTTATCTTTGCTGGTTTGTTGTTGTTGTGGTCCTGTTTGAGTTTGTTGTTGCTGTTGTGGTGCTGTTTGAGTAGACCCTGGTATGTTGGCAGACTTTGATTTACCTATTTGTGAAGGTGGACAACCAAAGGGATCTAGCTTTAGCAACCTATCTCTGCCACTCTCCCCCTTTTTGGCATCATCAGCTGTGAATGCATCATCATCTTCATCCCTGAGAATGGTGGTAGGGGCAGAGCCAGTGGTCTTCAGCAGATGGTCTTTGATGGCTTGAATGTCTGCATGAGTATCTTTGTACCTTGCATCTACCATGTTTCTGATCTCAGCCATGTAGGTTTCATGATTCTGATCTGCTAGTTTTCTGTGAGCTATGATGATGGGAGAAACAGATTTCCATAGCTCACTAGCAATATCAGCAGTGGATGGTTGACTCTTGGAAAGAGTAGCCAAGGATTCTAATATTAGCTTGACATCAGATTTGATGTCAGCAACAGAGGTTTCAATGGTTTGAACTCTAGCCGTCAATTCTTGGTATTTTAATCCATCACCTAAGTTAATAGGATCATCTGAATTCCTACCAGTGGTAGTTTTAACTGATTCAGTCCTAGGAGGTGAATCCAACGGATGAGAACTAGATGCCCCTTTTTCTTGGTTCTGGGGACTACCAACTGATTTTGGGGACACTATAGTGGCCTCATCAGTTGTTGCCTTCAAGGGAGTCTTAGTTATGTAACCACTGTCCTGGTGTGAGACAATGGTCTCTACATCAGTAGTGGCTGCTCCACTTGAAAACTCACCTAGAGTTGCATTGAACTCTAGGGGTGTAACCTCCTCATCTGTTTGTGGGATGGCTGATTGAATTTCCTCAGTCCCAGTTACTTGTGGAGGTATACTCTCATTGACAGGTGAAAGAGAGGAACTGGGATTTTCCTGAGTTTTGTCAATAGCCTCAAACAGAGGTTGCATGGTCTGTTGAACATGTGATGGTGAAGGTGGAGGAGTAAAAAGAGAATTAGCCCTGGGAGAGGGGCTTGTGAACATTTGGCCAAGTGACTCAAATGTATCATGATGTGGTTCCCCTTGGCTTACAACATGATCCTTTTGTGAGGATGCATGAGGAGTTTGGTCAGGTTGAGATATTTCCAACTGTTGTGAGGAAGTAACAACAGTGGTTTCTAGTTGCTTTTGTGTTGCAACAGAGTTATCTTCTGGTATCTCATCTTCCAGAAGTCTCTTTTGAGGTGGAGTGGTGGTTTTTGTGAATGGACGTTTCCTTTTGGAAATGGCTGGTGTGGGTTTCACAGCACTGGATGTAGTGCCATGATCACCAGGAGCAGTGGGCTCAACAACAGAGGTTTGGACAACAGTTGTTGTCTTAGTCCTCTTTGTTTGTGTTTTTGAAACCTTTGACACTATTAATACTTTTTCTTGGGTGTTTGCACCCAGCATTCTTGTGAAAGTTTCATCAGTTAGACTCTTCATTTGCATAGACTCACCCTTTTTGAAAACTTTTTCTTGTAAAACCTCTTGTAGAATTACACTTAAGATTCTTGGGTAAATTAGAAAAGCATTGTTTGACCCAGACTTTATGGCTTTCACATTTGACACTAAATCCATAAACAGTCCCTGGGATAGATTGAAGTCAGAATCGGACATCATAGCATAGCCCAAGTACTGAATCCTCAATGGGATTTCATTAAAGGAGGTGGACTTAGCGGAGACACAGAGAAGGAGGGTATGGAAGAAAATTTTCATGACTGGTGGGAAAAACTTTTTGAAAAGTGTTGACCCAGTCATCTGAGCATCATACCCCCTTTCCTGAAACTCTGTGTGAAGCTCTGTTTTAGGGAAAGAGTCTTTACCTGACAGGTCATTAAGTGAGAAGGTTGTGGATATCAGTTGAGGGGTAATGACGATACTTGTTTCACCAATTTTTGAGATAATGGAAGTAGGCTTTTTGTCTTGAAGCAAGAACTCAGCATTCAACTAGAATTCTTGGAGAGTATCAAGATAGATAGGGGCGTCAGCGGTTAGGATTGTCAGGTATTTGGATTTTAGGATGATGTCGATGGTGGAATGGAATGGAGTGTTTTCATCTGTTTTAACCAAATATGGAAGATAATTATGAGTGGCTTTAGCTTGAAGATCCATTGTAATGGATTCCGAAGTTGAGAATGAATGAAATTTGATTGAGGGTTTGAGAATGAAGAAGGCGGTTTCAGTATTTTGAATACAATGAGACAGTGTAACGGCTGTTGTGATAAAACAGGGTTTTTATAGGCTCTGGTGAAACCGCTGATGTGGCCAAAACTCTGCTTGTAAGAGCAGATGTGGCAAACATCTGATGGTTAAAACATCTGGTGGGGGACAGCTGTTTTGGCAAACAGCTGATGCAAACAACTGATGCAAATAGAAATTTTTTTTTTGCTATCAATATTATCAATATATGAAATATATATATATATGTGGATAATAAAACAGTTGTTTTATCTGATCAGAGTTTTGAATCAGATTTTTCAACCAACAGTGGATAAAATAAATGAAACAGTGGTTGTTTTGTGTGATCAGAGGTTTGAAGCAGATTTTTCAACCAACAGTGGATAAAATGAATGAAACAGTGGTTATTTTATCTGATCAGAGGTTTGAAGCAGATTTTTCAACCAAAAAGCTATTTTTAAGGATGGATTTTGATTTTCTGAAACATTTTAATGTTTTTATTAAAAACAGTTGTGTTGTTAATCCATGTTTAGCATACCAATTCTAGAAATCAGATTTGTAAAGGTAGATGTGTCTAAAGCTTTTGTCAACACATCTGCCAACTGATCCTCTGTTGGAACATGGTGCAGAGAAATCAAACCTTTTTCATAGCTATCCCTGACAAAATGATGTCTGATGTCAATGTGTTTGGTAGTGGAGTGAGATACTGGATTTTTGATGATATTTTCAGCAGCTTGACTATCCAACATGAGTGGAGTCTGTAGTGCAGTTATCCCAAAGTCCGGCAATTGATTTTGAAGCCACATGAGTAGGGCTGTACAGCTTGCAGCAGCAATGTATTCAGCCTCAGCTGTTGAGGTGGAAACAGCTGCCTGCTTTTTGCTTTGCCAAGAGACTAAGGCATTCCCTAGAAATTGGCACCCTCCTGATGTTGATTTTCTTGTGGTGTGACAGCCAGCAAAATCACTATCTGAATAACCTGAAAGCTCAATGTTTCCATTAGCAGGGTACCAGATACCAAGTGTGGGAGCACCTTTTAGGTATCTGAATATCCTTTTCACAGCAATAAGGTTTGACTTTCTAGGTGAAGCCTGGGATCTTGCACAGACACAAGTGGCAAACATAATGTCTGGCCTAGATGCAGTTAAGTACAATAAAGACCCAATCATGCATCTATAATGTGTTTGATCAACCAGTTCATCCTTGTCATCAATAGTGAGTAGCTTGACTGTACTCATGGGTGTACTACATGGCTTACAGTCATTCATCTCAAATCTAGTTAGCAAATTCTTTACATATTTATTTTGATGGATGAATGTGCCATTTTGCAGTTGTTTTACTTGGAGACCAAGGAAACACTGAAGTTCACCCATGGCACTCATTTCAAACTCTGCTGTCATGAGTTTTCTGAACTCTTCACACATTTTGTTACATGTGGATCCAAAGATGATGTCATCCACATATATTTGAACAATCATTAAGTCTTTCCCTTTCCATTTCAAAAATAAAGTTTTATCAATTTTACCTCTTGTGAAGCCAATGGATAAGAGAAAAGTGGAAAGAGTTTCATACCAGGCCCTTGGTGCTTGTTTGAGTCCATACAAAGCTTTATTAAGCTTGTAGACATGATCAGGATGGAATGTGTCTTCAAAACCAGGTGGTTGACATACATAGACTTCCTCCTGAATTTTGCCATAAAGGAAGGCACATTTGATATCCATCTGATACACCTTGATGTTGTGGTTGACAGCAAAGGCTAGAAAGAGTCTGATGGCTTCTAACCTTTCTACAGGAGCAAAGGTTTCATCATAGTCTATTCCTTCTTCTTGTCTGAAGCCTTGAACCACAAGCCTGGATTTATTCTTGACAACAATACCCCTTTCATCAGTTTTGTTTTTGAAGACCCACTTTGTGCCAATTGGACAAACATCCTTAGGCAGTGGTACAAGTTCCCATACTTGTTGTCTTTTGAACTGAAGGAGCTCTTCTTGCATAGCTTCTACCCAACTGTTATCTTTCAGTGCTTCTTGGTACTTGACAGGTTGTGTGAGAGATAGGAACCCTGCAAAAAGACAGATATTGGAGGATTGGCTTCTTGTGAGCACACCCTCTCTGATGTTGCCAATGATCTGGTCTGGTGGATGAGCTCTTAGGTAGATAAGATCTCCCTGATAGGGTATGATGGCATTTTGAGGTGAAGGACAGAGGTTTGGTGACTCTGTTGATGTAACATCTGTTTGCACTTCTGTAGTGCCATCAGATGTTTAGAATTGAGGTGGGAGAATGGGTCCAAGTGGTGTAAAACTGGACTGACTTTTGTCAACAGATGTTTGACTTTTGTCAAAAGATGATTGTCCAGTGGTTGTGAGAGGTGAAGCAGTGGTTTGAGGGTAAGACTGGCCAACAGTGGTTGACTCATCTGTGACAGAGTTTTGACAATTGTTTTGAACAGCTGCTTCCTCTGATGCAGAATAGATTTTATAGTGACTGGGGATCACAACATCTGTTCTGTAATCTTGTTGTGGAGACTGTGGAATACCTGCATTGTTAGTTTTAATAGTGATATCTTCAAATTTGAATTTATCTAAATCAAATAGTTCAGGAAGATTTGCTAGGATTTTTAGGGATGAAAGTTCATTGAACTTTACATTCAGAGTTTCTTCTATTGTCTTGGTCTTTGTGTTAAACACTTTATAAGCCTTGGCAGTAGAAGAATATCCCAAAAAATAACCACAATCTACTTTGGCTGCAAATTTTGAAATGGAATCTTTGAGATTTAAGATGAAACATGGGCAGCCAAAGATTTTGAAAAATGAAATTAATGGTTTGATTTTGAACAAAATTTCATAAGCAGTTTTTTGATGTCTAGGGTTGATCAAAACTCTGTTTTGAACATAGCAAGCAGTGTTTACAGCTTCTGCCCAGAAGGACAATGGCAAACCAGAATCTGCTAGCATGGTTCTTGCAGCTTCTATAAGAGTTCTATTTTTCCTTTCAACCACCCCATTTTGCTCTGGTGTTCTTGGGATGCTGTACTGCCTCACAATCCCTTTTGACACACAGAAATCATCCAACTCCTTATTTTTAAACTCTGTTCCATTGTCACTCCTGAAGACTTTTATTGGCAAGTCATATTGTTTTTCAACTTTTGTGACAAAGTCCTTCAATATACCTGTAGTCTCATCCTTAGAATGTAAAAACTAAGTCCATGTAAACCTAGAAAAATCATCAACTATGACAAGACAAAAAAATTTTCTTCTTAGACTCATGATTTTAACAGGGCCAAACAAGTCCATGTGCAACAATTGTAGACATTGACTGGTTTTGGACTCATCAATGGATTTGTAAGAGCTTTTATGTTGTTTCCCTTTTAAACATGAAACACAATGCTCATCACATTTGAATTCTTTTGATGGTAAGCCTCTGACAAGACTTTGTTTAGAGAGTGTGTTGATAGTGTTAAGGTTGGTATGACCCAGTCTCCTATGCCACAATTCTGTCTCCTTTGTGGAGGCAGCAGAAAACAAACAGACATTTGCCATAGGATTGTCCTTTAACATATCAACAACATACACATTGCCACTTCTATGAGTAACAAGTTGTGCTTTGCTCTCAGCAATGATGGTATCAATCTTTTTCACCACTTCTGGCCCAATAATCTTGCAAGTTTTCTTTGTGAAGAATGAGCCATAACCTTTGTCACTCATTTGTGAAACACTCAAAAGATTAAACTTGAGATTATCAATAAGATTGACATTTTCAAACTTGAGTTTCCCAGCTTGTACAGTCCCTGACCCCAACACCTTACCTTTTGAATCATTACCAAAGGATATATCACCCCTCCATGAGCTAAGAAGTCCAGAAGAAGGGCTCTACATCCTGTCATGTGCCTGGAGCCTCCACTATCTACATACCAAAGACTATCTAAACAAGCAGAAGCTCCCTGCACAGCAGTAATGGATTAGTTTTGGTGAGTGTCCAAAGCCAAGTTGGCTTTGGATGGGTCCTCAGACTTTTCAGACTCAAGATTTGGAAGATGATCAGTGGTTTGAACTAATTTTTGAATCAAGTTCAACAACTGCTGCTGACCATTTGCCAGTGCTTGAATGTCAACTCTTAGGGCAACAGTTGTTTGATCACTTCCAGACAGATGATAATACCCATAGGGATTTCTGTTCACTCTTGGTTCAGAGGGTCTTTTTGGCTCCTCATAAACATGTGACAGACTATGACATGGTGGTTGTCCATATCCTCTTGGGTACTTGCTTATGGGTGGAGCATCTGTTACTTGGACATCCCTAGGAGCAGATGTTTCAAGACTTTTAGTAACAGATGTTTGGACAGGAGTGAAAGTCTGTTTGGGCTTTCCTTTTGAAGTACTTACCCCAGGATTTGCAAGAGTTTTAGCTTTGTACTCTTGTATTTTCACATCAAAATTTTTGAGATACAAGCACTCTTTGGTTTTGTGATTCTTTTTCCCACATATTGAACATGTGGCTTTGGAATCACATACACTTGTTCCTTTGTTAATGTCATATGCTTTTAGAAGAAAACAGTTTTTAGTGACATGATTCTTCTTTTCACAGAAATCACAGAACAAGTGGACAGTCTTTCTTTCTTCTTCCCTTTTTTAGCCTTCTTTTCAGCAGATGTTTGAGCATCTGCTGGAAGGTTTTTCAAGGGAATGATTTTTGCCTGAGGAGCTGTCTTTCCTTCAGGTGTTTTAAAATCAACAGGTTTAAAATTCTCAAGAGTACCACACTCATCAGACCAAGTAGGTTTAAATTCATACTTTTCAAGTTCAGTGAATGATGAGGAACCTTCTGGTTTTTCTAGAACAATTTTCTTACCATTTGGTTCAGTGATTTTAATCTCTTGACCCTGCAAGTTTGTTGGTACTATCTCAACAGACTTTTGATCCCTTTTGTCAGTGTTTTCAAAAGCTGGAGCAGTGGTTTCAAAACCAAAACCAAATTTCACATGACTTTTGGTTTGTTTGTTGAGTAGCATTTCAAATCCTCTACATGATTCCACCCATTTCTGACATTCAACTTGGGTGGACTCAAGCTCACTTTTACAACTCTGATATTTTGTTATCATAGTTTGGAGCTGGTCTTTGGTTATGGTTGCTTCATGTTTTAAGCTGCTTATTTCAGATTCCTTTTCAGTTAAACTTGTTTTTAATTCTTTTGAAAGTTTCTCAAATTTAACTTCATCATCTAAAATTTTCTTTCTAAGGTTTTCATTCACCTCTTTGATGTTAGCAAATGCTATCACACATCTGTCAAAACATAAATCCTTAAGAATTTGAGGAGATACCTTAGCAGCAGCCATCAATGCACAATCACACTTGCACTCACAATCATCAGATACACCCCAGGGATCTGAGAGATTCACAACCTATTCTTCAGGTTTTTCACCTACAACAACTTCATCAACAACATCATCAGTCACAACATTAGATTTAGTCACCACCTCCTCAGATTCAACCTCTTCTACCATAGCCATGAAACAAAAGTTTTCTGGTTCATTTTCAGCTTTGGCAACTAATGCAAAATTTTCATCTGTTAACTCATCTGGTAGACTGCTCCAATCAACAAAGCCTTGTGTAAAGAAGCTCTGTTGACTGGTCTCTGCAGGAGCAGATGATGGAGCAACAGTCGTTTGCACAGGTGCTTGAGCAACAGGTGTTTGCACATAGTGGATCTGAGGAACAGTGGTTTGGACATACTGGACAGGAACAGTGTTTGAGGACTGTGCAAAATGAGCAGTGTTTTGCACATTTGGTCCAGGGGTATTATAGGAATTTTGATAAGTGTTGGTCTGAGGTCTTTGATTTGGATATGTGATTATAGGTGTACCATGTTGACTCCTACATTCCCTAGCAAAATGACCAAGTCTATGACATTTATAACACTTTATCTTTGATTTATCCAACCCAACCTTTGATCTGCCAGTTAACCTTGGAAACCTTCTCCCAGTTTTCTTGTAAAAATTGTTAGTTCTTACACTGAGAAGGGCCAATTGGTGCATAATGTCCATTTCCTCCAAATCATCAGGGTCAAAGTATTTCAGGTCATCATACTCAAAGGATATGTTATCAGATGCCTGGATATCACCACCACTTACTGTGAAAACATAGTTTGGTGAATAAGAATCAGAGTTAAAACCTGAGTTAACACCTGAAGTTATGTCAATGAAATGATCATAACTCTGATCCTTAGTATTTCCAGGCACCTCATCATGACCCAAAAGTGTTGTATTCCCAAATACATAATCATCAGACACTTTTCCAGAGTCCTGGAGCTTCTTTTTCTGGTTAAGCTCTCTCTCATAGGTCAAGAGCTTACCATGAAGCTGGGTCAGTGATAGGTCCTTAAATCCAATTGAGTTTCTCATAACAATAGCAATAGTGTCCCATTTGTCTGGTAATGATCTTAAAAACCTATGGTTCAAAGTTGAATGGGGGTAAGTAAGACCAACCAGTTTTAGTTCACTAATGAGACAATTAAACCTCTCAAATTGTTGAGTTAATGACTCTCCCTTGACATGACTGAATGTTTCATATTGTTGGTTAAGTATTTCACGATTGTTTTCAATAACCTCTTCAGTCCCACCAAATTGTTCTTTCAGTGCATCCCACAACTCCTTTGCACTGTTACAGTGTAACAGCCCAGCATATATATCATTGGGTAGAGCCATGGCCACAATACTGAAGGCCTTAGCATCTAACTTAATTTTCTGAAAATCCTGGTCGGAGTAGTTTTCAAGTTTCTTTGGCTCCTGAACCTTGGGATCTTCAGTACTCGGCACCATCGGAACATGTGGTCCGAAAATAACCGACTTCCAACACCCAGTGTTCTGTTGAGCTAGAACATGGCTCATCCGACGTTGCCAGATATTGTATTCAGATCTGACAAGCATCGGTGGCTTGTTGTTCGTGCCAGTGTTATGTGGATCGTGATTGATTGAAGCCATTCTCTGATTTTTCAAAAAAACAAAGTCTGTTTAAAAACGGTTGAATCGAAATTAAACTATTACTCTGTTTTCAATCCAACAGACAAACGATATCAATAATTGTGAGCTGATCTGTTTATATTAAATTGATTGGTTAGATCGAATTTAATTGACCAAGCTCTGATACCAATTGTTAGGATCTGAGTTTGATTGTTTTGATATATTTAGAATAAGATGAGAAATGAATGATGTAAGTATATATGGAAAGTGCAGCGGAAAGATAAAATATAATCAAAACAACAGGAATAATTGTTATCAATGATCAAATGCTTTCATTAATTGAAAGATTACAATCAGTACAAATACTCCCCCTCAGCCTGATCACACAGTGATTGTTTGTCTGAGAGAATGTTTGTGTGTGATGTAATAGAACAGTACAAGCACTGTTCTATTTATAGACAAACCTAAACCACTGGTGACATGTGCTGACGTCACCTAAGATAGTGACCTCTAACAGAATAACAACATAAAACATCTGCCCTATACAATATACTGTTACATTACAAAACACTGTAAGGTAAACTACTGCTAAGGGAAAACTCTGATGGTCTTGCAACATCTGTTGGAGTCTAAGTGCTGTTGACTCCAACAGACCTTTAGTCTTTATTACTTGATCAGCAGTTGTTTCTTCATCAGACCTTTGGTCAGCAGTTGTTCTCTATCAGTTGTTCTCTAGCAGTCCTTTGTATCACCAGTTGTAACAGCAGTTGTTTGGATGGAACAGTTGTTAGGGTCAGCAGCCTTTTGGGAGGAATATGTTGTAAAGACTTTTTATATATGGAATCAACTGTTATCATATTTTGGCTTTTAATCATCTCTTCTTCTCCAGGTCAGCAGACCCAACACAGACCGTCCTCCTTCGCTTTAAAACCCGCCACCACCTCATCATGAATACCGTTGTTATAGATGAGAGACTCCATTTTCACCCAATGGCTGGAGAAACTCGTTGGACTTCAAGAGTTTGTAAGTAACGGCAGGAATATCAGATGTAACAAGGTCGTCCCGATCTCTTTCAGTGTCAGCTAGAAGCTGCTCCATTGCTTTCTCACCGGCCTCCAATGCTTTGTCATAATTCGTCCTGCACACGTCCCACACCTTTTCTCCTCCGCGGCCTTATCAAGCCATTCCTAGAAATGACAAGAATTAGAAAAACGCGACAGTAAGGAAAAAATATGACAAACATACCTCCAAACTAGAGACTGGACGAGTCAGGGTGTGATTCTGTTCTTCTGATAGACGGAGTTTTTCTTTTAAGTCATTCACCTCTTTCTCCCGATAGGAAAATTCCGCCCGAACAACCCCCAGCTCCTTCTCATGAGTCTTTTTCATCTCTCCTATAGCCTGAATCGCCTCTCTCCCTTTCTTCACACTTGAATGGTCCCCTTTCTTATGTTTGGCCAACTTAGAAGTTAGCCTCTCCACCTCTGTACGGTACTCTCCAATTTTGTCCTTCAGCTTTTGCTCCAAAGTAACTCTCTTGTAGTGGTTTTGAACAAGTTCAGAAACGAAACTCATGGTCCGAACAATCGACACCCCCGCCCCAACAGCAGCGTAATCTTCTCCTTTGCTCCGAGTAAGATCTAGCTCACTCGGAGGGATAGCATGATGCAAAATCTGATGGCATACGGTCGGGTCGGACAAAATGTCCCCATTCTTCACCTGCTAACGAGGAATGTACGGCTTACTGACATCATACGATTCCTCGGAATCTTGAGACTCCTGCACATCACTATCAGCTTTAACTTTCTTACCAGGCGGCTCTTCATCACCCTCGGCCACGATGCCCTTCCTTTTCCGATGATGTTCTTTACGGGCCGAGCCAGAGTCCTTTGCAGCGTCTAAGTCCACACGAGTTTCAGAAGAGTGACCCTTGGAACCTTCATCATGGCTGTCAGATGGGACCGGTTGAGAAACATCTTTGGAAGCCGGAGGAGACATTTGAGGCGCATCCGGAGCCCGACTGGAGGCGTCGCCACGAGGAGCACGAGTAACATCATCGCGTTCCGAGTCTGGCACACTATAAACAATCTCGGCCGTTCTCTCTAAAATATTTTCCTCTCCTTCCTCCAAAGCCCGAGAGGTCAGTTTCGCCCCTTTTTCTCTCCGTTTCACAAACCCTAGCACACTCATTTCTGCAAAATATAATCTAAGTATTAGTAAAAGAGTAGTACAAAAGAAAAGAAGGAAGATGGAGGGGCATACCCTTTTTCCCTTTCTTAATTAATGGTTCGGCATTCGGGTATGGCCACATTCGGCTTATACCCGACAGAACAAGGACGATCTTAGGATATTTTTGGAGAGGAGTGGGGGTTGCCACGAGTTTATCGTACAATTCCCCATCAAATACGTCTTCTTGCTTAGGATTGAGAGAATATTCATAATCGTGCCACGGCATGCCGAACGGAACAACATTGTTCGGCATCCAGAAGAAGTGATTTTTCCAGTTCTTTAAACTGGTATACGTATCGGACAGCATTGACTTAAGCTTGGAGAGCTCGCCCACGGTATACCAATCACCGGCCGTCGTCAGGTGAAAAAATTGACGAAAAAGGCCGATGGTCGGCTCGCCTCCAAGAGCACGGCACATTATTTCAAAATGAATAACCTTTTGGGAACCCAAAGGACTTAATTACCGAATGTCTAGCCTATAGAATTGAAGGAACTCTAGAAAGAAGACAGACAGAGGCAGACGGATAGATGAAAAATCAAAATGCTTAGTGTAAAACCCCACATGACCGGGCGGACAATCGGTAATCCGATCGGTAGGTTTAGGAACGATTGGCTTATAAACGGAAGTATCAAAGTACAAAAGACGGCTCGGATACAACCGACGTATGCAAATGCATATCTCGCCTACCTACCATGTTTAAAAAGCTAAAGGAAAGGAAAGAACGAAGTGGACGAACCTGATGGACGATCGAAGATGCTCTGCAGACGATCGACGAAAGGGTAAAAAAATTTTATCCCATAACAGTAGTATTTATAGGGAGATTTAGGAGAATTTCGAGACTAACACGACGTCTAATCAATGAACAGTCCATCGGCCACCGTACTGACCAATCAGATCATGACACGTGTCAAGAAGGATAAAAAACAGTTTTTAATTACCACGTCGAAACAGACGGAACGGTCCGTGTATACCGATACGGAGCAGAGGAAAAGTTTGATGATTCCTATTTCTCAGCGAAAAACGAATCGTCAAACTGGGGGGCTGATAACATAGGATGGGTAATCACGAGACAATAACTAACTAAATCCTAATTAACTAAATATAAAATATGAACATACCAATCCAACGGTTAGATCAGTAGGCCGATCCACAAAACATAGACCACAAGACCGATCCATCAATACAACAAAGACGGACCAAAAGAACTAAGTGAGAATCGGATATCCGATACAAGGGACCAATCGGACGGACCATAGGACAAAGGACGATGGACTGTTGGACAAAGCCGAGGCGACCATTAACCAACGAGTAAAATGAAAGCGGCTATTATCCATCGGTATATAGCCGCAACCTATTAAATAATAATAAAACCTATACCTCGACGGCAGCTACATTGATGTCTGTCACTGTTCACGCCGACCGAATCATGACCCTTCATTAATGCGCAGTCTTCACGGGCCTATAAATGCCCGGTGGTTGCGAGCATTTAAACACACATTAATGACCTTCGGAAGTATTCTCTACTTCCGAATCAGCCATCTAATAATCCTTATTCAGCTTACTTCAACATCTCCCCATTTATAACGTACTATAAATAAACCTAAGTTTATGAATTAAAAATAAGAGATAATGAACAAAAATAATTAGAAATATAGAAAGTAAGAAAATATTTCATTTGAAAGAAAGTACTTTGTTGGTTAAATGGTTGATAAGACAACTTTTATTCATATTTGCAAATGAAAATGAAATGGCTAAATTAAAGTTACAACATGAACGCAACATGATGTTAGTTGTGTTTGGGTTAAAGTTGAAGTATCTAAAAAAAATATATGCATCATCTTGTGTATTAGAGTTAAAAAAAATTTCTTTAACTGTATCTTAAAATATCATTATGAAATGCATTATATATAATATAAATGTGTATGTAAATTTGTATATACACAAACACGTAATCTATATCTATCTATACATCTAATATTTAAAAGCAATGTGGGACACTTGGCATTCCCACATTGCAAGTTCAATTATCTCTCCTCCTCTCACTAAGCCACATGGCACCTTGTGGGTTTTTATAGAATTTTCGTTTTTTTTAAATCAAAATTGAGAAAAATATATAAGCCTAAAACAAAACACGTCTTTTAACCTAATCCCCAAATCCTTCATTATTCTCGCCGCAAAGATCAAACCCTAAGCAGGCGATCTTGAGGCGATTCCACGATCAAGCATTCAGAAACATCTCCTCTCCAAGGTTTCATCTCTTTCATTGTATATTAATCAATCGTTCTTCATGTCGTTGTTTTTTTTATTTTTTTCGTGTTTTTCCCTGATTTGTGTGTCGATTAATGTCTGAAATATCTCTTTTGTCTGATTTAAATTATTTATCTTGATTGTTCTTTAGTTTTCGTGTATTATTGTTCAGTTTTATTAATTGTTTTGATTTTTTATTAATGTTTTAGGGTTTATGTTTTAGGTTTCGATTTAGGTTTTAGGGTTCAATTGATGTTTTAAGGTTTGATTTATTTCGATTTATGTGTTAGGGTAAAATTATTGATGTATTGTGTGTGGGAGATTATTTGATTTTTTATGGTTTGATTGTTCGACTGTTTATGTTTCATTATTGATGTATTGTGTGTGGAAGATTATTGATTATTTGATTCGGTTTCTAAAACAGATTTGTTCAATCTGTTTTGATTGATTATTTGAGCCATTGTTTTTTAGTTGGAATACCTTTGATGCTATCACGGATTAATTTATCAGATAATGTGTACCATCCATTGCAGATCTCTCACATATCTTTAACTCTATTCTAATCTCCACGATTACAGTGACAAGGCTGCTGAGGCTACCGACACGTCACAGGGTCAGGCGCAACAGAGAAAGGAAGAGGCTTTTGGCATCCTCCAACAGGTTCATGGTTAACCACCCTTAGTTCTCATTCTTAGATTATTATTTTCTTGTGATAATTAACGCGTGAGATATAAATTTCTTTTTTATGTAGAGATTTGCGTATGCGCAAATTTGTGTTGGAAGAGGATGTGCTAGCTGATGGAACAGCATTAGCTTATTTTGCTCATGGGAGGTACTTTCTTATACTTATTAATTAGATACAAGTATATAACTGTCACTTTATTTCCATTTACCACTTCTTATTTGGTATGCTTTATAATTCCATGATGCTTATAGTCTATTTTTTCCACTGTTGCCAGAAAGTAGGGGTGTACAAAAAGCTCGCGGCTCGAGGCTCGCTCGAAACTCGCTCGAAAAAAGCTCGGCTCGAAGAGGCTCGTTTTGTTTTCGAGCTCGAGCCAGGGGTGTTCAGCTCGTGGCTCGGCTCGTGGCTCGGCTCGATGGCTCGACTCGTGGCTCGACTCGATGGCTCGACATATGGCTCGACTCAGGCTTGTGTATGTGTAATTAATATATAGATGAAACTAATATATTTTGGCTCCAAACCTAATTCTAAAATTCAAAATTTGAAAATCTCGCTCACACTACCTATCTACCCCATCTTTTTCATAATAAATAAACCATAACTTAGAAAAAGAAAAAAAATATACATGATTATGTGTAATTTTATTGTTTTTTATTTAATAAATATTTGTAAAAAAATAAAAAAAAAAATAAAAAAAATATAACGAGCTGGCTCGAGCCAGCTCGAACATTTACGAGCCGAGCTCGAGCTCGAGCTCGACTTTTCAGCTCGACCAGAAAAACGAGCCGAGCCGAGCTGGCTCGGTTTAAGTTCGAGCTTGAGCTCGAGCTGGGCCTGGCTCGGCTCGTATACAGCCCTACCAGAAAGTATTGGAGGGTTATAAAAATGGTTCTGGAATCTTTTGTTATTACTGTAACAATGAGGTACTTGCTCTGAATTTTGACCGAAACTGTATCTTTCAAGATTTTATAAAAATTTACAGTTCTTTCTTTCTTCAACTGCAGACAATGTGTGCAATCTGTTTAGAAGGCTTGAACTACAGTGCATGTACAGCTCCAGTGGTTTGCGCCATTAGATTAAACCATGTGACAGATAAGATCGATACAGGGTAATACATCTTTCATCATCTCTATAAATTATGGCTTAAAAGATAATTGTCGAAACTGACTTCTTTGTTATAATGTTATCAGTAAGCTCTGATTCAGCAGCAAAATCTGAGTCAAAATCTTGGATTAATCCAATGAACAGTATAATAGACACCCATACAGTAAAGGAAAATGTGAAAGAGAATGAAGTTGAAGATGATGAAAGGCTCACATTATACCCGTATGAGCGTTTAACAAAATCATCAACTGATCCTGCTCTGAAAATTGATGTAACCAGACGACATTTGTCTCCTTATGTGCAGGTTAGGTTTCACTTCATGGCTCCAGTCAAAATGATGCTAACTTTCTGTTTCGTTTTTTCAATGACTGACTTTAGGTGATAGTCTTTGATGTTAAATGATGCTAATGTATTGTGCTCTGAAGCTGGAATTTAAATTTTCTGAATTCGTCTTTTTTTTTTTTTTAGTTCGTTGGTTTTAAATACTACTTATATGCATATATGCTTATGTTATTTTGGACTTTTGGTTAATGTGACTTTCAGATGATTCTCATACTTGTATTTGATAGAGGGATTAGGGCTATGCGTGTTTAGTAGTTTGAACGTGGTTTACAACCTTTTTTAGCTCTTAATTTTTTTTATGCCCATGACTTCCATTCTATAAATTTTTATTGTTTGCTGATTTGTGTAATATCTAGATATGTTAAAACATATTGAAGGCACCCTTATATGAATTTATTCGCTGTTTAACTGATGTTTCCTTTACATTTTCAGTTGTTGCCGGCGGGATTTGCAGTTGCGAAAGTCGTTTGCTTATGCAGTTGTTCAATCATTGGCGCTTCCGATTTAGTAGCTAAGGAACCTCTCAACTACGCCACCAAATAATCTTGCTGGTGGTGGTGGGCATGATATCTTGAAATTTTTCTCCACGTCTAAATCTGTAGCACCACTTACTGCCTTTTATGACAAACCAACACGAGAAAAACTTCTGTCGTGATCTCTAAAAGGTAATATATCTTTCATCATCTTTATAAATCATGGCTTTCAAATAAAACCAAATTATATTCAAAAGGTTAAAGGTTACTAATTTTTTTTATCAAGAAAAACCTTTACCTTATTACTTTAATCAGTTTTTAATAGTTTTCTAAAAATAACGAAATCGGTGGAGTAAAAAATGATCGCTGCCTAAAGTGTACGGCTGTGGCAGGGTTTATAGATTCGCTTGGTATGTGTTTGGTATACGTATGTCGGGTGGGTGGAGTAAATGCACATTTGCGTGCGTTTGGTGTGAGTGTGTAGTCGGTGATTCAGGTTAGGAATCAAGGTGTTAGGTGCTAATTTTTTATGGCATGATATAGTTGTTTCGTGTCTCGTGTCTTAGTGTGAGTTTCTTCGTTTCCTTGGGGGCCTTTTAGGCTTGGTTTACAATTAATTTCTCTCTTTTGCAGGTTGGGCTCCAAGTTATGCAAAATCTTTTGTGCAGCTGTTTCTTGCAGCCTTCTGTTAGCACATATGCCGATTTCCTGCGCGGCTGTAACGGAGCAAGTTTATGAATTATATGATGTTCCTTGACATTTCGATTGTTAGTTAATTGTTCTTCACAGTTTAGTTCTGGTTTTACCATCAGAGGATATTTTTTTTCATTCTTGATGTTGTAGGTTTCTAGATGGCTATGACACATTAATGTATGATTGTGTGTTTAGATAAGAAAGTAACCATATTTGATTTCTTTTATCTTCAGTTTGATAATTTGTTATTATGCAAAAAGCCATTAGTTGATTGAATAACAATTAGATATGATTGTACCGTTGTGTTTTAGTTTATTTCTTGGTGTGATTATATGTGTAGGTGTTAAGCGTAGTGTGTTGAGAACACGTGTTCTATAGCCATTGTGGCAACCAAACATTGAGAGAAAAACGACTGGGCTGAAGTGATTCGAGATGAAATCTGCAAATCATGATTTGCTCCAGCTGGGTCTGCCAGTGATTATCCACTTCTTTCTAAATGGGTTCTATATGGAGAAGTATGACTTGTGATTCTCATTTTATTCAGTTTGTAATTAAGGTTCTAAGTATGTATTAACTTAGTTTCATTTTTTCTTTCATTTCACTTTTCTTGCAATGGCCCATGTAAGTCATCAGATGAATTTTCTCCACTTATTCCTCGAAGGTTGGATTGTATTTAAGAGACCATGTATTCTCACATGGCTAACTTTATGTCGCACTGTCAAGAGTTAAAAGCAGGGCAGGGGTGAAGTTACTTATAGTTGATAGTGATGGGAAGGTGGAGACTAAAACAAAAAATGTGATGTATAAAGAAATATTTAATGATATTTGAATAAAATGTGTATTGGTTTCTTTTAAATTTTAATAAAATATTTCTACTATATTTTTTTATACGTCTTACCGCTCAAAATAATTGTACGTTGGTGAACTGCGTGTAAACGCGGGCAAAAGTCTAGTATATAATAAACCAAAACATTTTTTATGACATGTCATACTCTTATGCAATCTCTCTTTTGAGAGATGCCACATAGGATGTGATGTGGCAACTCTAGACCAATTAAAAAAAAGGAATAAATATGGTTTAAATATGATTTAACATATATATATATATATATATATATATATATATATATATTGCAAAGGGATTAATCCTACATGTCATACTTTTATGCAATCTCTCCTTTGAGAGATGCCGCATAGGATATGATATGCCAAGTGTAAACCAATTAAAAAAAAGGAATAAATATGATTTAACCTAATCTATTATAATCTTTAAGCTAATCTATTAAATACCTAATCTACTAAATCTAAATATTAAAATTTTATTATTTTTTCTCTCATGTTTCCTCCCATAACTTTTAAACGTTAATATATTTTATATACGAGATTTTTTAAAGAAAAAAATTACACCAAATTAACGAGGGTTTTATTATCTTTCCAACGAGTACCCATAGTGCTATATAAAAAACGGAGAAAAAAAATGACTATTTTTTGTAACCCGACAGGTATTGTGTCGGGTTTGGGATTAGTTTAAAAAAAATTGTAAGTTTGGGTCGGGTCTGGGATTAGGTGATATCAGACCCGACCCGATTACCCGAAACAACATACCCAAATACCCAAACTATATACCCGATCATATACCCATGAATTTTTTAACGCATCACATAACCCTTAGACTAATGTGTTCGATATTTCAATAATTATCTTTTTTTCCTTATTTCATGTTAGTTCTTTTTAGAATGATCGATTACAAACTTCCGAATTCATTTGTAATGGCACTAGATTTATACCCCGACGCAGAAATTCGTTTTTTTTTTTTTATATTTGAATATGATAACTTATGGCAGAGATTTGTTTAAAATAATAATAATAATAATAATAATAATAATATATTTTATTATGTCATATTAGATATTTTAATCCGGGACGCTCCCGGGATAAAAAACTAGTAATCTATTAAATATCTAATCTACTAAATGTAATTATTAAAACTTTATTATTTTCTCTTTCATGTTTCCTCTCATAACTTTTAAACGTTAATAACCTTTATATACGAGATTTTTTAAAGAAAAAAATTACACCAAATTAACGAGCGTTTTATTATCTTTCCAACGAGTACCATAGTGCTATATAAAAAACGGAGAAAAAAACGACTATTTTTTGTAACCCGACAGGTGTTGTGTCAGGTTTGGAATTAGTTTAAAAAAATGTGGGTTTGGGTCGGGCCTAATCTACCCGACCCAATTACCATTTTTTTTTATATTAGAATATGATAACTTAAGGCAGAGATTTGTTTAAAATAATAATAATAATAATAATAATAATAATAATATTCATTAATCATATATTGGCAAGTCATTAATTATGTTGTCATATTAGATATTTCAACCCGGGACGTTCTCTAACAGGTAATTGCTATGTTTTTTTTTATACCATATTCTGAAATAGCTCAAATCTTATTGTATACAGTTAAAGACCTTTGACTGAATGTGTTGTGCTAAACAATCTTTGTCCCCTTGAAGTGCTTGGGATCTTAATATTCTGTTTTAGGTGTTGATGTTGTAAGGTGAAATGGATCTTTTAGTATATATTTTTTTTAAAGTATCTAATATAAGTTGATACATAGATGCCATTTTTATAGTTTAGATAATTCTAATTTTATTCACTTTACTTAGATTTCTCAACCCGAGACACTCCCGAGGTATAAGCTAGTTATTCTATAAACATAAAGCAAACATTCTCATATTTTGACACGTATATAAAAATACTAATAATTTGTAGAGAAAGTATTGGGTACAAAGTCCCTTAACCTACAAAGTGTAGGAAGCCACAATAATATGCCACGTGTAAGATGTCTTTTAAAACAAAAAAACTGATTTTCAATTATGAGAGGGGTATTATAGACATTTGCATCGATCAATTAATCACATTCATAATTATGATTTTCACAATCCCTGTTTTATCGTTCAATCGAAATTCAAATTTTTATAACTGATTTCACGATCTTCATCGTCAATTCTTACCTTATTAAAAAATTCTCATCACCTTGAATCTGTCGATCAAAAGTTTACCAGAATCATACTCAATTGCAGAGTTCATCATCATGTTCGGTAGGTTACTCTGTTTTTTAATTTCACATAATCGTAATCTTATTTTGATTTTTAATTGTTTATTAGACCTAAACAACAAACCTGAAATCTTAATCAGAGAAGAAGATGATGTTGTCGATGCTCATAATCTAAATTTTTGAAGGTTAGTTTATACTGTTTTGATTTATATTAGCAGATCACAAAAAACAGAGATGAACAGAGTGTTGAGGTAACTGCTTGGTTTATAGAAATGATTTTTATTCAAATGCGTTTTATTATGTTTAACATGCGTTTTGAGGTAAATGCTTGGTTTTATAGAAATGATTTTTATTCAAATGCGTTTTATTATGTTTAACATGTGTTTTGAGGTAAATGCTTGGTTTTATAGAAATGATTTTTATTCAAATGCGCTTTATTATGTTTAACATGCGTTTTGAGGTAATTGCTTGGTTTTATAGAATTGATTTTTATTCAAATGCGTTTTATGCTGTTTTAACATGCGTTTTGAGATTTATTAGATAAATCCTTACATCCTTACATGTGCATGTGAATGCTTACTATTATGTGTCTTTTTATAGTATGAACATGTCATTTTGTCATTAAAATTAGATTTTATAGTTGTATGTTTTGTGTTTTATGACAGATCTTTCTAAGAAAGATGTTCCAATTGATGATCAAACTCCAATATATAAACCTGCTGTTGCATCTTCATTGAAACCAGAAGATGCAATGAAGATGAAAACTAGATGAAAAATACATTGTTACAAGATGAAAACGAAGAAGTTGAAAATGCTGAAGACCATGGAAATGAACACTAGGCAGATGAAAGAACAAGTTGTTGATGAGTGATTTTTTTTTCAGTAAATGCGTTTTATGTTTTATGCATGCGTTTTGGTATTTACTGAATAGTTTGCACATTTTCTTCTGTTTTCTAAAGTGCGTTTTATGTTTCCTTGAATGCGTTTTACTAATACATCATGATTCAGTTTGCTTCTCTTTCTCTTCCTTCATCTGTTATGTTTATTTTAGGTTTTATCAAATGATTTTCGTTATACGATCATAATGACAATCATAATATGAACATATACTTACTTGATTTGCGTTTTGGAGCCATAATACTTCCTTGATCGGATGTTATTTTTTCGTTTTCTACAACTGCTCTGTTTTTTTTTTGTTTCAGACATTTTGATTTTGGTTGATTTTGTTTTGTGAATTCGACGACTATATGTTTTGATTAAGTAACCGTCATTAAATGATATTGAATTGTATGCTATTATTAAAAAAAATCAAATTATTAGATTGGGAATTTGTCCAATTTACCCTTCCCCTTGTTAATTGATCCTTAAAACACTCATGGGTTATTAAATGACGATCATCTTGATTAAAACACAATGGATGGTCAGGATGGCTTCTTACACTTTGTATTTTAAGAAAACTTTATACAATAGCCTCTCTCATAATTTGTATACTTATTTAAAAATATTAATTTGAACTTAATACCAACACAACAAAAAGTAGATATGAAAAAAAAGCATGAGATACCCCCAACCATACCCATAGGTTATCAACTATCATTCATATTTTCGCGGGATTGGTTCCAGGGGAAAAGCTGCATGGATTAATCGATTGAAGAATATTTTCGGAGTTTATTTTATTGGTATTCAAGAGACAATGTCTAATGATATCTCTTTGGGGTTGTTAGCCTCTTACTGGGGTGGTCAAGGTTTCGAGTTCGATTGTGTTGATGCGGAAGGTAATTCGGGTGGGATTCTCAGTATCTGGGATCCGAAGTTTTTCAAGAAGGATTCGGTTATTAAAGACAAAAATGTTTTATGTGTCTCTGGTCTTTTATCTGACGGTATAACTCGGCTGAATTTTATTAATGTATACGCTCCCCAATCCAACATCGACAAAAGGTCTCTATGGAGCAAAATTCTTCAGATTATTCAGGCGGGTCAAGGGTGGTGGGTCGTTTTTGGTGACTTTAATGCTGTCAGGTCACAAGAGGAGAGAAAGAATTCGATTTTTGACCAAGTTAGTGCGAATGATCTTAATGACTTCGTGGACGATTCGGGTCTTCGTGAATACGACTTAAAAGGTAAAAAGTATACGTATATGGTCAATCGGAATGGTGACTGGAAAATGAGCAGGATAGATAGAGTGTTTGTTTGCGAAAATATTTTTAATAAATGGCCGATGGCTTCTGTTCGTGCTCTTGATCGTGATTTGTCGGATCATGCCCCGTTACTTCTAACGTTAGTTGACACGAATTTTGGCCCGAAGCCTTTTAGATGGTTCGACTCGTGGACTGATAGACCAGGTTGCGTGGAGATTGTTAATGCGGTTCTGGCAGATTGGAGAAACACGGTCCCGGCCGATTTGAATTTGATCAATAAACTGAAAGCTTTGCGAAACAAGCTAAAAATTTGGATCCATGAGTGTAGACTAAAAGATAATGAGGACGAGAACCGTTTCAGAAAAGAAAAAGAGGATTTGGAAATTATTATGGAGCACCATCATATTGAAGAGTCGGATTTGTGGATTTGGTCGGAGTGCGTGAAAGGCCTGCAAGAGATTGAGCGTATCCGTTCCCGTGATCTCAGCCAAAAAGCTCGGGTTAATTGGGCGTCGTTTGGGGATGAGAACTCTAGTTTTTTCCATAATTCGGTGAAAGGGAGGCAAGCGAGAAATGCGATTCCGGGCCTTGAGATAGATGGCGAATGGGTTTCTATTCCAGCCCATCTCAAACGTGAAATACTTCGCTTCTACAGAGAACATTTTAAAGACAACTTTACGAACCGGCCGAATATTATATGTGCGGGGCTGAAGAGTTTAAATGATCGGGATGGGGGGTCTCTAATCGAGCATTTTACTAAACAGGAGATTAAAGAAGCGGTGTTCGATTGTGGGTCTAACAAAGCTCCTGGTCCAGATGGTTTTAATTTCCGCTTTGTTAAGCGGTTTTGGAATTTATTGGAAGAAGATTTCTATAATATATTGATCGATTTTCATGACACAGGTATCATCAACCCGGGGTGCAGTTCGGCGTTTATTACTTTGATCCCTAAGGTTAAATCGCCTGTGGGGCTCAAAGATTATAGACCCATTACCCTAATTGGGATGATTAGCAAGGTTATTTCTAAAATCCTAGCTAACCGTCTCAAGAAGGTTTTGGGCAAGATCATCTCAGAGTCTCAATCGGCTTTTTTGGCCGATCGTTTTATTCTTGACGGTCCTTTGATGGTTAACGAAATAATCGACTGGTTGAAAAAAAGAAAGAAAAAAGCTTTCCTTTTGAAGATTGACTTTGAAAAAGCCTATGATAATGTCAACTGGAATTTTTTGCTTTCTTTGATGAATCAAATGGGCTTTCCCGAGAGGTGGTGCATTTGGATTAAGGGTATTTTAGCATCGAGCCGTGCTTCTATTCTTGTTAATGGGTCGCCGACTTATCAATTTACTAGTGAAAAGGGTCTTCGACAAGGCGATCCATTATCCCCGTTTTTATTCTTGATTGTTATGGAATGCCTGTCTTGGATGCTGGATAGAGCTAAGGAGATTGGTGAGCATAAAGGTATTGTCTTGTCCCCTAATGGTGTGGGTATTAATCATCTCTTCTTTGCGGATGATGCTCTTATTATGGGGGAGTGGTCTCGGGAAAACCTTCAATGTACGGCTCGAATCCTCCGGGTGTTTTATGTTTGTTCGGGGTTGCGTATAAATCTTCACAAATCCAATCTTTTTGGGGTGGAGACCAATGATGTTGAGATAGATAGTATGATAGAAGTCTTGGGTTGTAAACGTGGATCTTTCCCGTTCACGTATCTAGGCATTAAAGTGGGAACAAAAATGTCTAGAATTGCTAATTGGAACTCGGTTATCGAAGTTGTTAGAAACCGTTTGGAGTCTTGGAAAGCTAGACTCCTCTCCATTGGGGGGCGTTTGATTCTTATTAAATCCGTCCTTGAAAATTTACCCATTTATTATTTATCTCTTTATAAAGCTCCTAAGGCGGTTGTTGAAAATATTGAGGGGCTTATGAGACGTTTTTTATGGACCGGTTCTAGCATCGATAAAAAGATTGCTTGGGTGTCTTGGGATGTTGTGACGTCTCCAAAGAATGCGGGTGGTTTGGGGATAACAAAACTTCATGTCGTGAATGAGGCGCTTCTCCTAAAATGGTTATGGCGTTTCAAGAAAGAAGCTACAAGCATGTGGAAAAATGTGATTATGGAGTGCCATGGGACAAGTAATACGTGGACTATGGTCCCTTGTGCTCAGGCTTCGAGTGGAGTCTGGAAAAAAATTGCAAAGATTGGTGATAACAAGCTCATGAATGGTTCTACCCTTAAGAGTTTTATTATAGGAGTTGTGGGTGACGGATTGCAGTGTAGTTTCTGGATAGACATTTGGTTATTGGACTTTCCTCTCAAAGACCGATATCCGAACTTATTCAGAATCGAAAAAATAAATGGGCTACAGTTTCGGATAGATTGCGTATGGTTAACGGTGTTAAGACAATGGTTTGGGATTGGATTTCGCCTCCTTCTACTACACAGCAGGTTATCGAAATCTTCAGCTTGTTGTCTGCTCTTCACGATTTTGATTTGAAAGGAGGTTCGGATACATGGAAGTGGACCGGAGACAACTCAGGAACGTTCTCGGTGAAAGGCGCAAAAAAATTAATTATGAAAGACAGGTATGTGACTACCGGTTGGCACATGAAATGGAAAGGGTGGGTTCCTCTGAAATGCAAAATTATGGCGTGGAGAGCTTGTATGGATCGCCTTCCGACTAAGATTGAATTATTCAAACGCGGGGTGGTATTGCCTACCAATCTTTGTCCTTTGTGCGATTCCGAGGATGAGACAACAATTCATATCTTCACAGCTTGCCTTTTCACGCATGAAGTATGGTGCAGAATTCAAAACTGGTGCCGTTTACCCCCTATTTATGCCTTCGACATTCAAGATCTTTTAAAAATGGCGGATTCACATTCCATCTCGAAGGAAGGTAGCTATCTGTTAAGGGGGATTAGTATTACCACCATGTGGACGCTTTGGAATGAAAGGAATAGTAGAATTTTCAAAGGTAAGAGACGGAGAACTATTGAAGTCGTGGAAAGCATAAAGACAACTTCGTATTTTTGGTTTCGTCATAGGTCTAGATTTAAACATATCGACTGGAATGTTTGGTGTACTTCTCCGATGTCTGTGATGTAATTGCGTTTGTGGTGGCCTTGGGTCCTCGCTTTGAGGACCTTGGGTGGTGTTTTTGAATGAAATTTATCTTTCAAAAAAAAATCAACTATCATTCAGTTCCATATCCTATGACTTGAAATCACTTCCAACCTAGTTTCGTTAGACTCAAACCCATCAAAACCCGAAAAAAAAAAAAAAAAAAAAAAAAAAAAACCGCAAAATTCATACCGAACCGGTTATTGCAATACCCGGTTTTTTTTTCCTTCCTAACCATACACAAAATCCCTTTCGAAAAAAATAAATAAAAAAAGCCCCTCAAAAAAAACAAAAAAGAATTTTTTTACATATTGGGCTTTTCCTTGGTTATTTTGGCCCAATTCGTTCCACACCTACCCTGAAATGGGTCAAACGGGGTTAACCCGGTGGACTTTATCAAAACCCGCCTCTGACCCATCGAGTTCGATTCTCCTAGGAAGATGGAGTACAGGAATAAGCTTGTTCTTGCTCCAATGGTTCGAGTTGTAAGTCTTTTTATTAATTAATCAATTTCTGTTCACTTATACCATATACTGGTTTTATTATTTATTATTTCTGGGGTTTTGTTTTGCTATCAAATTTTGTATACATATCAATAATTCACAGTTGATAAGGTAGAGATGAGATTGGTACCGTATGTGTACCAGTGACAAAAATACCGGGACTGAATCTGAACAAAACTAGGTACTGAATATATTGGTACAGTACTGGTACCAATATATTGGTACATGTATCGGTACTGGTATTTCCGTACACTTTGGTTTTATTTTTTTAGCACACGTAAGGGTACTAAATAGGTAAAAGTGATATGAGGACGATAAACATAATATGAAAATAAAGCATAATATCAAATGTACATACTGTATTGTAATTCGGTACTCATACACTAAAAGTGCCGAGTACCGAAATCAATAAAATGTGGTACTAATGCATGTACCAAATAAGCAAAATTGGTATGGGTACGCTTTAGGATTTTGTTTTGCTATGCTGGGTTTTAAAAAGCACGCCTGAGGCGCGCCTAGGCACGAGGTGCATCAAGGCGCAGCCTAGGGCGCCTCAGGGCTTTGCGTCTACCCATTTTCCCAAAGGCGCAGAAAAAGCGCATTTTTTGGCATTTTTTTAGTCGCTTTTGGCCCTGAGGCGCGCGCCTCTCGTACACCATGTATTTTTATGCGTAAAAATGTTGTACCTTGGTGTTTTTGCTTGTACATATAGGTAAAATCATATAAAAACCTTATTTATAGTTATATTTTGGGTAAATGAAGCTAAAAACCTATGGGGTATATAAAAAAATTATATAATTAGTGCGCGCTTCGGGTACGAAAATCCAACGCTTTTTGTGCTTTGCGCGATGCGCTTATACCTCGTCGCTTTTGTGCGCCTAGCTCTTTTTAAAACCAAGTTGCTATCTAAATTTCAGTACATATTAATTCATGTTTTCATAGTGATATTGTCCTCTAACTGTGTGTTTGAAGTTATTATAGGATGCATTTGAATGTATGAACATATAAAGATCATACAAGCTAAAACAAATTGGCACCATCTTATAAAATGACATCGAAACACGATGAAACCGGAAAGAAGTTGCACTGCGCTAACCCATAAGTCTTTTAATAACTACTTTCATATGTGGAACTGTTACTCTCGAGGTTCAGTCGAATTTTAAAATCTAGTTTCTTTTGATACAATTGGTTTCGTAGCCCCGGAGAATGTGGAATTTTTTAACAAGGTTCAGCGGGTTGTGCATAATACTTATTCGACCCCCAAGACTAAAAGTTTTTTTTAGTAGGATCGCTTTCGCTATTCAAGAGGGGTTGCGGCACATCTTGTTGCCTGTTTATCTGCCACTATATTGTTCTCTAACTATGTGTGTGAAGTTATTACATGATTGATTTGAGTATGTGAACTATTACTCCCGAGGTTTAATTGGAGTTTAAGAGTAAAACAATTTCAAAGTTTTGAGAAAAATTATGCTACGCTATGCGGTTGTTGAATTTTTCGCCACATACTCGTATCAAATTCGCATTTGAATGAACTAGGTTTGATTGAAAAGATTTGTATGCAAGTTTGAAACTTATAAGTTAATGATATCTGTGTTAATGGAGTGAGTAATAGAAAAGATGGTTAGAGTTTTAGGAGATTTATTCGATATTTCTATTGACTTGTGTATGACATGTGTATATTTTCCGGTGCAATGGGTAATTATAGTTTCAGGAAGTTATAACGTATAAATATGGTTTTTTGTCAGGGGACGTTGCCATTCAGATTGCTGGCAGCTGAATATGGTGCAGACATTACATACGGAGAGGAGATTATTGATCATAAACTACTCAAATGTGAACGGCGCATAAATGGTATATATATAGTTACTGTAATACAGATGTTTTGTGTATTTTAATTCAGTTTCAATTCAAATGCATAAAGCCGTCATTCTTGGCCATATTTCGTTTTACATATTTTATGGGACAAAAGGTGTATGCGATTGTTATATTTTGAGTGCTATTACTATAAAAAAATATATATATCACTTATTTTGAAACTCATTTTGCTCGAAATTTGTTTTAACCTGAATCCAGTTTGACATCATTTTGCTCGAAATTTGGTTTGCCAAGCTTAATAAAACGTGGCTGACAATTCTTGTTTGTGTATATGTGCTAGATGCTATTGGTTCTATTGATATAGTGGAGAAGGGTACAGAGAATGTGGTTTTTAGAACGTGTGACCAAGAAAGGAGCCAGGTAGTCTTTCAGTTGGGCACTTCAGACGCTGTTAGGGCTTTGACTGCTGCGCAGTTAGTGTAAGTTGCTTTTATAAAATGTGTTATGTTATGCTCATGTCGTTAATCCTGTTTCAATTGGAGGTTTGATTCACATTTCTCCACTACATCAATGCTTTGTCCGACTCTATTTGCATATCATTTGTGTACCTACCCATGCTAGGTCATAGTTTACTGCAATTTAATTTCTTGTTGATTCTTATTTCAAATATATGGTGCTATGTTTCGTAAAATCGTTGATAATAATAGCTTTAAGGACAAGCAAGTCTACGATTCTACGATAATTATAAAAATACTAATAAAGCAATTATATGATAAGTTTTAGTTACAAATGCAGTAGCAGGGAATTGTTTTCGACTTTCACGAAAGTAGCTTGCATTTCTTTCAAGTCTTTAAGGCAATTGTAATATTAATCATAGCTCATTGAAGTCCCTATTAATCATAGTTATCAAAGGCACTAGCCACACTCAAGGCACATAGGCCTCGCCTAGGGCCTAGGCACGAGGCGCAAAAAAAAGCGAGGGACTGATATAAAAAAAGCTAACAAAGAAAATAGAGTAAAAATATATTAAGATAATACTATTTTTCATCTAGTTAGTATCTAAAGTTTAAAAAAATAATATTGATGTATTAGTGTATAGAAGTAGTTTTCCTTAGATAAAAGGAGAAATCTGGCCGGAATCTAGCCACAATTTAACGAATTTGACTGGAAACTCTTCGGAATTTGGAAATCTAGTTGAAATATGCGCCTAAACCTTAATTTGGAGAATTAAAGCGCAATTTCCTCGACTCAAAGCGCAAATGCATCGCCTCGCCTAAAAAATGGGCCTAGGTGCAAGGGGTGATGGCTTTTAACAACTATGCTATCAATATTGTTTTACCTTTGACTAAAAAGAAATGTAGTTTATTGCTTACAGTTGATTCTACATTTTACATTTGTTTGCTAGTTGGTAAAAAAAGATGATTTTTCTAGGTTGAAACCGGAACTGAACAAATCGTGGCATATTAGCATTTAGATTACTTTTTGAAATACGAGACCTTTTGTTTTTTTCATCCTTCGACAATAGTTTAAACTCTAAGATATCAACTGCGTCTCTTCACTCAGGTGCAAAGACGTTGCAGCTATAGATATCAACATGGGTTGTCCCAAGGCATTCTCGATCAGCGGAGGAATGGGAGCTGCACTATTGAAGAAACCAGACCTCATCCATGACGTATACAAGTCGTCATATTATTTTCCTTTTTTATTCAATATTTATCGTTAATAGCCAACCCTTCAAAAATTAAAATTTTTAATCCAGATTTTGACAACATTAAAGAGGAACTTGTCTATACCGGTAACATGCAAAATACGCCTGTTAAATTCAACTCATGACACGGTAGAATTGGCCAGACGTATTGAAAAAACCATGGTGTCTGCTCTAGGTGTCCATGGAAGGTAATGTATATTATTATTCATGTGATAAACGTATCTATTGATTTTAGCAGTTTGGTAATATTATTTTACGTTTCTTGTTAAGTGAATCGCAGAAGAGTTGCGGATAGACCAAGAGATCCTGCGAACTGGAGTGAAATTGCAAGTGTTGTAGATGCTCTTTCTATTCCCGTCATTGCCAATGGCGATGTATTTGAGTATGAGGATTTTCAGCGCATTCGGTCCGCGACAGGTAGGCAAGCAATTATTTATTAATGAAACTATATTGTGTAAATATGCAATAACTTTTTATTGTAGGCGCCTCGTCTGTGATGGTCGCTAGAGGAGCGCTTTGGAACGCTTCTATTTTCCATCCTGCGGGATTGCAACCCATTGAAGAAGTGAAAAGAGAGTATGTTAGGAAGGTATATGGTCAGATTTTTACATATATTAATGCTGTTAAAATTTAAAAAGTTTTTTTTTTTTTTTTAATTTCAGAGCATTTTATGGGATCATGATATCAAAAGCACCAAGTACACACTGAAAGAGATGATAATGCATTACACTTCTTTGGAGCTTCCTGAAGGAAAGGCTGTGACCAAATCAGAAAACTTGGCTGATATCGCGTATGTCATAAGTTAACTGGTCAAAATTGTGGCCTCTAATATTAGACATTAACTTTCTCTTTACCACTAACCGAACTATCCGAATTCCAAACCATTTTTAATCTAGAAATCTCACTGTGTTGTTGGTCTGTTTAATTTCAGGCGTATTTATGGGGAAGAAAAGTATTTTGAATCTATCAACACAACGCGATTGGGAGTTGCAGTTGGATCAATCCATTATTTGAACGGAAAAAACGCTTGTTTGAGTTTTTCTTTTCATTATGCAGTTTGACCAGTTCTCAACATACCGGATCTCTCTCCGTCTCTAGATGTGTGTGTGTGTAGATTCTTTATTTGTAAATTAAAATTTTATGCTTCTAATGTTGGCATGGAACAAGATTCTAGCCGCCAACCTGAAGGATCATGCTTAATGTTGCCGTGAGCTGGTTTTTGTAAAAAACCACATATTTTGGTCAATGTGGACTTTTACCATTTTTATATAGCTATTAGTTATAGTCCGTTGGCACGCAATATATTAAAAGGTGAGACTGACAGTACACATTTTGTTAGCTAGGGCCGGTGACGTTAAATAGCTAATAGTTGAGATTATTTAATCCTATATTCCTTTTAGATATTTACCGATATTCATAGGAAGTATTTGTAACATGTGCCGGCTGTAATAATGTTTTGACTGCTCACTATTAAAAAGTGTTTGGTGAACCTAACGCACACGACTGCAGTCTTCTAGTCTTGAAACCAAAAGTGTCAAAACTTGTTTAAGTTACATGTATTTGCGAAACTCTTAATCAGCAACGTTATTATATAGTACTAGCTGATTACCCCGGGAGGGTCCCGGGGTTGAAAAATCTAATTTTACGTGATAACCCTTATTGCAAATGGCTCAAGTTAACTAACCACAAAATCTCTCAATCATTGCATGTTCATAGTACTCTAATCAGTAATAACTTATATTCCCTAATCTAAAACCTAATCAGTAATCATCTAAAGAATCACTTATGTAAGCTGCAACTATTCAAAAACTCATCACATCTCTCTAATTTCTCATATTCTAATGGCTCTTATAATTCCTAACCTAATCAACTAAACAAACACTTAAGTTGGAAGTTGTAACCATTGCATCTCATTATGCCACGCGGCATAATCAAGAGATGGTTAGGCCACCATTGAACGCCACGCCAGCAACTATCAATTCTTCCTGGGAGCGTCCCGGGGTTGAAATATATAACCATTGTAATAATACTAATACTAATAGTATAATTATTACTCTTGTAATTAAATAAATAAAAAATAACATTGCTATAAGCTGACACCATGTGTTGCAGTGTTGCGCGATTCTTTCTCCTAGCTTCTCTTGATGAAGTATACCTAGTAAAATTCCAATGATAACATGGCGATTGGGCTGATTTTCAACATCGTAGATAAAAACCTGGTTTAAAAGAAAAAACATGATTAGTGAATAACATAAACACTTTGTGTGTTTTTTTCCTGTATGAACGAAACCCCACAAAAAATAGTCGATTTTTTCTTCGTTTTTTATATAGCACTATGGTACTCGTTGGAAAGATAATAAAACGCCCGTTAATTTGGTGTAATTTTTTTTCTTTAAAAAATCCCGTATATAAAATATATAAACGTTTAAAAATTATGGGAGAAAATATGATAGAGCAAATTTTAAATTTGTTTTTAAATTCTTTTTTCCTAAAATAACTCAATTTAATTAAAAAAGAAATAATTTAAAAACACTAAAATCTTTTAATTATGATGCCACGTGGCAGTTTCATGGATAGGTTGAAGGCACCATTGCACGCCACGTCAGCAATGTTCAATTCTTTTATATATATATTAATAGATACTAGATTATACCCGGGAGCGTCCCGGGTTGAGAAATTTAATATGATACATCAATTTTACATATGAAATAGACTGATGTATAACTCTAATATTAATATCTAACCTAAAACAAATTAACAATGTACAACTCCAATGTTAACACCTAACGTAAAAGAATGTAGAACTTTAATGTAACTCTAATATTAACACCTATCCTAAAGACTAAACAAATGTACAACTCTAGCATACTAATACTGATACCTAACTTAAAACAACGTATAACTCTATTAACCTATTCGGCTCTGGTTAAAAAAAAATCATATTTACTGATTTAAACATAATTAGTGACTTGTCTATACATGATTAATAATTTACCTGAACACTTTGTGTTTTTTTTTCCTGTATGAACAAAACCCCAAAAAAAAAAAAATTCTCCATTTTTTATATAGCACTATGGTACTCGTTGGAAAGATAATAAAACGCTCGTTAATTTGGTGTAATTTTTTTCTTTAAAAAATCTCGTATATTAAAGATATTAACGTTTAAAAATTATGGGAGAAAACATGAGGGTGAAAATCCAATTTTGTTTTTAAATTAATTTTCCTAAAATATCTCAATGCCACATGGGATGACACATGGCACACTCAAGGAAGAGAATGCCTCTTTGAGTGTCATGTCATTAAAATGGCTTTGGTTTATTATATGTATAGATATAGATACATACATGGAAGCCATGTAGATTATTCTCTTTTATTAACATGAAACAATGCATCTCTCTGTTTGATTGTTAGATATATATAAATTAAAACTAGGGTATGCTAAAATGATAAAAATGTTACTACACCCGTATTTTCACACATGGAATGTCCGATTTTGACGTAACACCATTACGTGGATGTAGCACCAGAGCTTGTACTTTAATCTCGAATGACTTTCTGATGTTCTAACGAGAAACCATGTAACACTTACTTTTTCTCAACTCAAAACGACTTAGCTTAAGTTAAATCTTCAAACTTGTCAAATTATAAAGTTTAAAAGGAGATGATTGTATTTAAAAAAAATTGAAAAAACTACTAGGAACTGACGTACACCACTACTAACCTCTCCGTCCCCTGACTGGTCTCACGGCCAACATTAGGGAGGTAGATGAATCAATTGTACAAGTTTGATTTCTGGACCTGACCTTCACAACGAATTATCACCACTGAAGTAAATTACTTATACACTGTGATTCAAAACATCCTTAAAAATAGTAACTATTTTGTCTTTTTGTGATAGTTTTTTTTTTTTTATGGCCAATTGGAATCACTCACGGACCACTGGAGTATCATCGTGCCACCAGTGTTACCGCGCGATCATATTCCACCATCAAGTCAACAATTCAAGAGGAAACTCATAATTATGAGAAAACTCCCTTGTGAGATTCGAACTCAGGACCTTATGGTCCCTAATAAAAGTGTTTATGGTATGAATTGTGAATGATCTTATTGATAAACAAAGGCTCATTATATAGAGCTCAATACAAACTAACCCTAGCTATAATTAAAGAAGGGATATACCCTATCACAATTCTATACAAGATACATTCTATAATAAACTGATAATAACAATAACAATATACTAAATATAATCGGCTAAGACACCCCCTCAGTTTGAGCAGGCGTAGGACAGACGTTCAAACTGGAGCGAAAAGACTGAAACAACTGTCTTGAGATGCCTTTAGTGAAAATGTCCACATATTGAAGAGATGAAGGGACATGTAAAACCCGTAGGTGCCCAACACGAACTTTTCCCGAACAAAATGGATGTCAATCTCACTGTGTTTCGTCCTTTAGTGTTGAACTGGATTGTCTGAAAGATAAACCACAGAGACATTATCACAAAGAACAATGGATGCTTTCTGCAGTGGCGTATGCAACTCGAGTAATAAATTGCGAATCCATGTGACCTCAGCAACAGCATTAGCAACACCCCAATATTCAACTGGAACAAGAGACCGTACGCTTGCATTTAGAAGACCAAGATATAAGGTTATCACCAAGAAACACACAGTAACCACTAGTTGAATGATGTGAATCAGGACAACCCCCCAGTTGACATCTGAATAAGCAATCAAAGAGCTTGTAGGAGACTTAACCATGCGCAGCCCATAAGCTAAAGTGCCCTGTAGATACCGAATAATACGCTTTAAAAAAGCAAAATGAGGCTCACGAGGGTCATGCATGAACAAACATATTTGTTGAACTGCATATGATATATCTGGTCGTGTAAATGTAAGGTATTGGAGTGCAACAGCCAAACTCCGATATAAAGTCGGATTAGAAAACGGGGGGCCATCAGTGGCACTGAGCTTTGATGAAAGATCTACAAGTGTTGCACACGGTTTACAATTAGTCATAGAAGCTCGAGAAATAATATCCTTCGCGTCCTGTTCCTGAGACAAAAATAAACCATTGGAGTAACGAGTGACTTTAACGCCCAAAAAATGATGCAAATGCCCCAAATCTGTCATAGCAAATTCACGAGACAAAGTGCTGATGATGGTCTGTAAAAGCGAAACAATAGAGGCCGTAACCACTATATCATCAACATAAAGGAGCAGGTAAGCCGTGTCATTCCCCCGACGATAAATGAACAGCGAGTTATCACACTGACTGCTACGAAAACCATGACATAGGATGTAATTAGCAAATCGGGTGTACCAAGCCCGTGGTGCTTGCTTAAGGCCGTAAAGAGATTTCTTTAGGCGACAAACAAAATCTGGATGACGTTTGTCAACAAAACCTGCAGGCTGATGCATAAAAACAACTTCATTCAAATTACCATGTAAAAACGCATTTTTAACGTCCAACTGGTGAATCGGCCAATCTCGTGAGACGGCTAAAGAAAGAACCATCCGAATGGTGGCCGGTTTGACAACCGGGCTAAAAGTCTCGTCACAATCGACCCCCACAGTCTGTGATTTCCCATTAACAACTAAACGAGCTTTATATCGCTCTATAAACCATCTGATTTAAATTTATGGCCAAAAAGCCACATACACCTGATAATAGGCCTGTCAACCGGAAGAGGCACGAGTACCCATGTGTCATTGTCCTATAATGCAGTAAACTCAGTTTGCATGGCATGTAGCCAATTAGGATCGGCAAAAGCTTTGGCATAAGAGGTGGGTACAGGAGAGACAGAGGTTGAAATAAGAGTGTGGTGTGTATGTGGTAGGCTGCCAGATTTAGATCTGGTGGTCATAGGATGCAGGTTTTGCTGGTTGGGTTGATGGGGCAAAAACTGGAGGAGATGGGTGGTGTACTGCAGCCGTGGGCTGCTGTGATGCAGCGGTGGAAGCCGTAGGCTGTTCAGGGACAGACGTGGGCTGGGAAACGGAAGGGGCAGCGGGTGGTGGTCGGTTTCTACGCGAGTAAGTAAAGGGAAAAGGAGTGGTACTCGGAACAGAGGATGAAGACTGATGTCGTGCCTCGAGACGGATCAGTTCATCATTTAACATGCTGCGTGCCAAGTCCCAGTCTGCATCTTGGCTATTTATGAGGACTGCAGTGGTATCAAACTCAGCAGGTAACCCCTTGACCAACTGAAGAACGAGTCGTGACTCAGTAATTGGCTAGTCCACATCGCCAAGTTGATTAGCCAACTCTTTGAGGCGTTGGCAATAATCGTCCAGCGACGTGCAGGAAGCGAGGGTAAGGTTACAAAACCGGGTTTCAAGGGCTGCTGCGCGAGCCCGTTTGTTGCTGAGATAGTACTTTTCTATCTTGAGCCAGGCGGCTCGAGCGGTACCTTCAGTGTCGATAATCTTGCCCAATAAGTCGTCTGAAATTGTGCTATAGATCCACTGCATAACAAGGACATTGATTTCCTTCCAAGCTAGATATTCAGCAGCCGATTCTAGTGGTGGTGGGGTATCATCAATATGGTCGAGCACTTTATAAGCAACCGCATGGAGCTTAAAAAGTTTCGTCCATGAAGAATATAGGACATTTGTGCCGTCGAGTGTACGAACTTTGGTTTGGATGTTCGTGACTGAATAGGCAGGATGAAGGTTGTTAATCGGTTTCTGTGAGGATTCTGGATTATCGGCTGCTTTGGTCATGATGTTGGCTGAAAAACAGAACCGAAGTTCTGGAAAAAAACGGCTAGGGTTTAACAGAAATCAAAGAGAAAAAAGAAAAGGGTTCAGAACCGAGGCTCTGATACCATAAAAGTGTTTATGGTATGAATTGTGAATGATCTTATTGATAAACAAAGGTTCATTATATAGAGCTCAATACAAACTAACTCTAGCTATAATTAAGGAAGGGATATACCCTATCACAATTCTATACAAGATACATTCTATAATAAACTGATAATAATAATAACAATATACTAAATATAATCGGCTAAGACCTAAGGGGCTGTTTGGTAGCCTCTTAATGAGGCTCTTAACCATTCAGTGCTGAATGATTCAGCATTCAGTGCGTTTGTTTCAGCCTCTGAATGGAATGGTTAAGGCTGAATCATTAAGACTTGGGATGTTGCTGAACCATTAAGCACTGAACTAGGTTGAACCTTAATGAAACTCTCATACCAATGTGGGACAAGAAAACTAACCATTAAGATGTCCAACTTAATGATTCAGCACTTGACCATACAGACCTCTTAACCATTCAGACCTCTTAATGATTCAGCACTTAATCAACCAAACAGCCCCTAAGTCTTATCCCACCACCAAGATGCCGTTGGGGTATTGTTTGTTTTTCAAGCATGGTAAACTTTATGATTTTACACTTTTGCAACAAAACTTTTCGACTTGGTATTGCAAATTCGTGTTTTTGTTTTACGTTTATTTCCGGATTTTGTCGTCGTTCGCTTGTTACTTAGGGCTGTTTGGTTGTGTCTGACTGAAGCCAGTTAGATGTTCAAGTCTGATTCGGTCAGACGAGGCCCACAACACTGGTAACACGGTTTTACGTCCCCATCACAACATGAGGGTTAAAATCAGTTATAAAGAAAAGTTGAGACCTATCTAAGCAAATTATATAAAATAAGTTGATCAATATTCAATAATGTATCCACTTTTCAAACTTGTGTTTATACACACAAATCGTCTTGTCCTCTGCCTCTGGTAAGATCCTAAGCTCCCCTGTTCCTCACTATGTGTATATTCCTGTTAAATGTTATAAAACTTTATGACTTTATGTTACATGATTAGGGTTCGCCGTTCAGAAACGGGTGGCTGCGCAACTTGTTGCTCGCTGCCCACTATCTTGATAGTAATTTTTCACGATCATGGAATGAAAATCAGTTGTTGATTACATGATCTAGATCATTTTCATTCTTTTTTTCCATTTCTATGAAGATTTAAGTCAGTTTGATTCATTTGCCTTAATTTGTTGTGTTTAGAGAGTGTTTATGTGCTTATTGGTTCATTTGATGAATACCCACAGAGAAGATTTGGTTGAAGATATTATTTTTAGTTTATTGCAAAAATAAATAATAAAAAAAATATATGCTTTTAAATGTCTGGAGTGTGATAATTTTTACCGCTAAATTAAACTTGTTATGATTACTATTGTTTTATGTGACTTAAGAATTTTTTAGATTTTTTTTATTTTATTTATTTATTTTTTTTGAGACATGAAATGAACAGTGGTTTTTGTCATTTAAAGATTTTACTGTCTAAATGAAGATTTTAGGTTAATGTTTTGGATTTTAAGGTTCTAAATCTTTGTTTAGTTCTAATACCGTCTTGGTTATAAAAAGCGCAAGGCTCTGCGCTTCCGACTGCTTATTTTTACAAGTCGCAGATTTTGTGCCTCAAGAGGTTGTGCATATAGGATATTTATATGTTACGTGAGCTTATTTATATCTTAATACCTTGTGCCTCACGTATATGATTTTGCCTTGTGCCTTGACTGCGGGGGATCCTATCGCCATGGTGTGTGTGCGCCTTTTAAAACCAACGGTTACTTTTGATTAACATTTCGTTTTGCATTTTGAGTCGTCAAAAAGTCCTAAATTTTCACTACATAAGTTACAGTGTTACACCATCCTTCTAACTTGCGACTTGATGATCACTGCAATCGAAATCTTGGTAATATCCCAGGCGTTTTGCCTGCAGGAGTTGGTTTTAAGGTCATACTTACACGTTTCAAGTTAAAAATGTAATGCCATCCTTTTTGTTTGCCTTATTACGTTTTCTTGGAATCGTTATATTTTTGTTCTTGTAATTGCTTCTTGATGTACCCGAAAACTATATTATCTTGTTAGCCGTATGCATATGTTTTCGGCGTTATCAAATCAAATTGTTTAATGATATCATTCCATTGTTGTAGATACCCGCATACCTTGTATCTATAAGGAGCGGCGGATAACCAACTATAGAGATTATGGAATTAAACTCCATCAAAGATGCATTTGATAACATTATAAAAAAGCAAACGCTTTCATCCTCAAAATGCGAGGAGACAGTTGAACAAATCACTCAAGAAGTCGAGCAGACATTATCAGCAATACAATCAACCCTCAACGGCTCTTCCTTTCAACCCGACCACAAGTTAATCCTTGGTGAACTGAAAACTAAATTGAAGGAGATTGCGCCTCTTGTCCAGCTGGAAAGTACACAAAAGGAACTCAACGTTGCGTTGAGTAAGTACGCTAAGCTTCTAGAAAAACACTTTCATCCGGATATATCCAAATCTTATAGAAACGTAGACTTTGATACCGAAACAATCAACCAGATAGTCGCTAGTCATTTCTACCGCGAAGGCTTGTTTGATATAGGTGATTGTTTCGTTAACGAAACCCGTCAAGAATCCATCTCTGACCCGAAAACTCAGTTCCAAGAAATGTGTGAGATGTTAGAATTAGTAGAATCATTAAAGTCTTGTGACCTGGGCCCTGCTTTGAACTGGGTCACCACAAACCACAAGAAGCTCGAAAAAAACGGGTCGGATATTGAACTGAAGCTTCATCGCTTACAGTTCATGAAGATTCTTCAACAGGGTAGCAGAGAAGAAGCTTTTAAGTATGGTAGAACTCATTTCTCCCCTTTCGCCACCCGACACTTTCCTGAAATCCAAAAACTTATGGCGTGTCTTTTATGGGTCGGAAAACTGGACTCGTCACCTTACTCTGAACTCCTATCTCCGACGCATTCGGCCAAGCTGGCCCGTGAACTAGCCCAACAGCTATGCAATCTGTTGGGCGAGCCGTACGACAGCCCGTTAAGAGTGACGATAGCTGCTGGTGGTAAAGGATTACCAACCCTTTTGAAACTGATGAATGTGATGAACGGAAAGAAGCACGAATGGCAGTCTATGAAACAGTTGCCGGTTCCTGTTGATTTGGGTATGGAGTTTCAGTTTCATTCTGTATTTGTGTGTCCTGTGAGTAGAGATCAAGGCAGTGAGGATAATCCGCCAATGCTGATGTCGTGTGGTCATGTGCTTTGCAAACAGTCGATAACAAAGTTGTCGAGGAACAACAGTACGAGGCCGTTTAAGTGTCCTTACTGCCCTGCTGAGGTGGAAGTGGGTCAATGCAGGCAGTTGCATTTTTAAGTTTTAACGCACATCGAGAGTTGGATCTGCAAGGTACTCTTTTGAGAATTGTGTTCGTAAAAAGTGTTGGTGTAATATGTTTATATGAATTCATCATCATCATACTCAGTTAATCCCACCAATAGCAAAAGCTAAGGTAGGGTCTAAGGATGGTAAGATGTAGACAACCTTAACGCTACCCCGTGGGAGTAGAGAGGTTGCTTCCAGTAAAAAGTGTTGGTGTAATATGTTTATATGAATTGCAGTGTATATATAAATTCCTTCAAATTGAAACCTTGTAACATGTTTGTCATTGATGTTGAAGTGATTTTAGTATCAAGTCATTTGATATGTCTTGCAAATAAGACCATATGTAACGCAGAGATGGGACGGGTGTGCTGACCGCCCTCCCTGTTGACTGACCGACGCCCTCTCTCTATTTCACGGGTGCCCTCCTCCAAGTGTCCAACATGCGGCTCCATTTCACTCCATGGCGCGTATGGGTGTTACATTGGAGATGGTCTAAGGGTAAAATCATTATTTCGCAATTATTTTATGACGTTTAAAACAAAAGGACAGTACAACTGCGTCCCTCCCTCGCGCATAAGACCCATCCCTTGCATCCCTAGATGTGTAGAAACACACCACCCGATCACCAAGTCAATGTTAGTCAACCAAATCAAGGTTCAATACGCAAATTTTTTGGCGGATTGTTTTGTCTTTGCACCTCATTATCCTCAACAAAGGAGGATATACATACTGATGTAATTTTTTACTTTTTTTTTTTTTAATTATTGTTTGGTAATGTTTTGATAATTGTAGTTTGGATGATGAGTTAAAATGGTTGCTTCGAAGGATTAAAGAGTTTCTGTATGTAAAAAACTGATATAATAAATTAAGCTTAAATGACATAAAAGTTGAAGATATATTTGTCTAACTCTAAAATAATTAGCTTATTATATATAATAACAATTCTTCAAAACTCACTCTTATGAATGGTAGTTTTTTTTTTTTTTGGGTGTTGTCTTGTAATGTTTTTTTTTAATCTTTCGTTCATTTTGATTTGTGGCGAGTCTTTATTTTACATTACATACTATTAATTTGCAAACATAATGAATAGTAAACACAAATGAATAGTAAAAATAATATTATTTTATTTATATTAACTATATTATTATTTTATAAATATAATAAACTATATTATTATTTTATTTATATTATTTTATTCAAAAACGTTATTATTTTATTCATATTATTTTATTTACCATTTGACCTCCGGTTCGTTTCTGTGTGGGTTGTCGTGTACCCATTAATGATGACTAAATACATGGCTTCTGGGTGAGGTTTATTCACCATTTGACCTCCGATTTCCTTCTGTGTGGGTTGTTGTGTACCCATTGATGATGACTAAATACGTGGCTTCTGGGTGAGGTTAAGTCGAATGATTGTGGGTTTTCATCATATTGGTTGAATTTTGAATTAACAAATTTGTTGCGGAATTGAATGATAACATGTTAGGCATTGAGTAAGTTTGTTTAAATATTAAGTTTAGAAAATCCGCATTAACGCGACATGTGAAAAACGCGCAACGCGCGTATTAATACACCTAGTTAGCTTATGATATAAGTTCATGGTTGCCTTTGGCTGCGTTTTAAGTCACAAGTCGTATAAATTTGCGTTTTGTTTCACTATTTTTCCCAGTTTTGTCTTAATTTGCTTAATACTTGGTATGTGTTTACGACCCCCATGTTGCCGTGGTATAATCCACGTTTTTTTTTTTTTTTTTTTTTTTTTTTTTGTGATTTCCCCGTTTTGGTCATCGTTTGCTTACTACTTAGCATGGTTTTACAACCTTGGTACAGGTACATGTATTCGTTTTTATACTTTTCAATCGATGTAAAACACGTGCCTTGCTACAATGTAGGTATAATGCTGGTATTGTAATGAACCAAATCGATAATGACTGAAAGTCCGCCGCGAAACGCGAGGTAATCCCACTAGCTTACTAACAACTATTGCAAGTATTTGCAACCAAGTTCTGTACATACATAAGTTTGTAAGTCTTGCTCTCGATCTACTAGATATCATAGAGATTCAACCTTGAAAAAGCTATAGTAGCATAAGACTCCTTTTCAGATTTCGGTCAGGTAGAAATCCTAAGGCTATGGGGTGTGGACTGATAAGGACGTGACGCTAACGTGGACAAATGGGAAGAAGGGGGAAGTGGGAACCACACCCCTTAGCCTAAGGGATTTTGGTAAATGCAGAAATCCAAACATCGAATTCTTTATCTTGATGAGTATTTAAGAGTTGAGAAAATTGCTCGAATGGTCCCTGTGGTTTGCACTTTTTTCACCTATAGTCCCTAAGTTTTCAAAATTACAGCCATATTCCTGAAACAGTGAATTTTTTTTTTTTAACTCGGATGATCCCTGAAGCTAACTGAGGTTAAATAATCCAGTTAAGTGGGTGTGATATTACAAAACTACCCTTACTTTAATAAAAAAATATAATAATTAATGTGGGTCCCACACTTCATCTCCATCACCCATCTCCACCTCCACCACCACCCACCTCATTCTCCCCACCCACCGTATCTCATCACCATCACCATCTGTATCAGAAACACCTGTTCGTCAAACCCTAACCCTAGGACCTTCAAATTCAATAACCCCTCAAAACCCTAACCCTTAAAAACTCAACCGGTTGTGGGTCCCGAAGTTTAGTGGTGGAGCTCGACGAGGATGGTGACTGTGATGGTGGTTCCTGGCCGATGGTGGTGGTATTGGTGGTATACCTGAAGAAGACCACCGACGGCGGTGATAGTGGGTGTCTGGTTCACGTTAGTGGCTCGATTGATGGTTGCAGTGGTGGTTATGGTGGCTTCGTTTGACTGTTAATCTCGTTGGGAGGTGCTGGTTCGTTATGGTGCAGTACAGGGTGAAGCTTAAAGGGGAGTGGTGGTGGTTGTTAGCAGGTCAGAGGTGGTCTTGGGGGTTACTTACTGGTTGTCCGATGGTGGTGTTGGTTCTCCAGATATGATGGGTTCAAGAACTCGGGTTAGTGTTTGGTCTGATGGTGGTTTCCGGTGGACCTTGGTGGTGTTTGGCTGATGATGATGGTGGCTGTGGTGGTTGAAAGAAGCGGCAGCAGCGGTGGCAGTTTTGGTTTCGGTTTGGACTGATCAGGTTTGGTCCGGGTGGTGGTGCTCGGGTGTGGTTCGGGTTTTGGTTCGAGTGGGTGGTTGCTGGTTGGTGGTGGTGGTGATAGGGTGGGGAAGATGAAGTTGGTGGTGGTGGTTAGGGCTGTTCAAATCGCTCGCCGCTCGTGGATCGCTCGTCGCTCGTTCGGAAAATGATCGAAAAGTGCTCGCTCGATCTTCCGTTCGATTTAATATAAGCCGATCGGCTCGGTTCGGTTTGTAAATGAGCCAAGCACGAGCAAAGGTACGTTCGGCTCGAATAAATTTTTATTTATTTAATAATAAATATACACACAATTTACAGATAAATTTATGGCTTTATATATAAAATTCTATTGGATTTGACTCAGAATATACAAACAAAATATAACCAGCCCACTTAACTCAATAAAAAAATTAACACTAGATTTGATAGTAAAACAATAAGTCATGAGGTGACAGTCTTGACTTCTTTATGTTATTAGTCGTCCATCGCTAATTGTTGCTTGATATCACACCTATGTCACCAGGGGCGGATCTACGCTTATAACTCCGGGTTCCCAGGAACCCAGTCGGTTCGAAATTTTAGTGTTAATACATATAGAAAATATTGTGGGAACCCATAAATAAATTATGTGGGAACCCATAAGCAAAAGTAGTTACTGCCCCAGTGATATATACCCGCCATAACATCTGCTGCACCAAGAGTTCGACTCTTGCAACAATTGTTTTCTTTTTTTCTTGTTTTGTTATGCTTTTTTTTCTTAATATAAATTTGAAATTAATATACAGAGTAAAGTAATAGGGTTTAGTACAAAACAAAAAGAAAACTATCCTATCTCACAGACTCACACTACCGCCTCCACCCTTTTGACATATTCTCCAGCAACCTCTGCCCCCCTCTACCTCAGCATTCAGCTCCGCCGACCAGACGTCCACCTCCACAACGCCGCGGGCGTCCCCTTCTTCCGTCTCCTCTCCTGCCTCTCACTCTCTAGGTGTGTTTAGATTTTCTTATTTACTAGTTATTATGAGTATAACTTTAACATAATGAAAAGATTACTGGGTCTAAAGCAAAGAAGACTATCTTAATCATTCACACAATTTGCAACTCGTTCTTGTTGATGTGGGCAAGGAATTGCTAAAGTTGAATATTAATATTTATGTGGGAAATGGTGTGGTGACATCCTTTCGGTCTGAATGTCTGATAGATGGACTTCCTGGGGTTATTTATGAGGTTTATGTCCAGCTTTGTATCGTATTTTGCAATGGAGAAAGCCATGATTGTGGATAGATTCTAGATAAAGGGAACTTTTAAATGGAATTGGAGGTGGATCACACAGCCAATAGGAGAAAGATGAGTTAGAGAGATTGAGAAATTATTTTTAACATTATTATATCGTATTTTTATTATGTGATGAACCTTATTTGACCTAAACCGGTAACCCGACCCGAACCCTTGAACCGATTCGAAATTTTTATGTTTGGTCATATGAATTTGGAACACCTGAAAAGGGAACCCAGTGAAAAAAATCCTGGATTCGCCACTGTATGTCACAATGCAACAACTGTTCTCTTACGTATGCTCATCACCTCACCAGCCTCAATCTAAGTCTCATTCTTGGACACTAAGATTTCAATATTAGTGGTATCATCCGACATTTCGACCTTAGTTATCACCCGACAATGAAAACATCGAAGGAAACATCCCAATTTTATGATCGTCCATGTTATTCTCCGCTCGATTCTCGCTCGCGGCTTGCTCGGAAATTTTGCGCTCGAAGAATGCTCGTTCGGTTTTCGGCTCGATTGTAAACGAGCCGCTCCGCTCGGTTCGGTTTGTAAACGAGCCAAGCACGAGCAAAGCTTCGTTCGGATCGGCTCAGCTCGTGAACAGCCCTAGACTGGTGGTGGTGTAGGGATTAAGGGTTTTTTTAATATTTAATTATAAAACTTGGGAGCCCACCAGTGTTTTATTTTATTTGTTTTATAGAAAGGGTAGTTTTGTAATTTAACACCCACTTAACTGGATTATTTAACCTCAGTTAGCTCCAGGGACTATCCGAGTTAAAAAAATTCACTGTTTCAGGACTATGACTGTAATTTTGAAAACTTAGGGACTATAGGTGAAAAAAGTGCAAACCTTAGGAACCATGCGAGCAATTTTCTCTTAAGAGTTGGAAGACAGTGATATCTACTCAAGTTGATTAATCACTAAGCTATAGATTACTTAGGCGGAGGTATTCTTCAACAGCTTTAACAAGTAATATTATGATGTTAGAAGGCAATTATTTCTTATTTGGAATCAATGAGATATCAAAAAAGATACGAGCAATATATAGAAACGTGTCTTCTCCATTGATGTCATGTGACTTCAGTCTCCACTAAATTGGTACATACTGAGTCACCACTTTCATGAAAGTATTCTTAAATTGTTAATATAGTTTCAACTTTCTACTCAATCCTTTATTCTCAAATTTCAAGTTATTTTACGGAAAATAAATAAGAACGATGAGGATGATACAAAAACACAATATATTACGAATTATAATAAAAAAGTAATATAACACAATGCCGAGAAATATAACACAATGCCAAAGAAAAAAGACACGATGAATCACAAAAATGAAACAATGACTAAAATAAGGAAAAAAAAAACACAATGTCACATAAAAGACACAATAATCTAACCCGAATTCTAATAATTACAAGCGAAAAATCCAAAAAAGAAAAACCTAAAAAACTGAGATCGTAAGGTTCGATCGATGAGACTGTTCCACTGTCACTTAAATGAGTTTAATTACTCTTTCTACGTCTTATTATTATTCTTTCATTATGTATTTGATGCTAACCAATTCTCAAAAGCCAAAAATTCACTAAAATAAAACTGTTGATATTAGTTGAGTATTTTTTTTTATATAAAACAAAAATTATATAACATGACTGAAAACTTATTTTTTTTACCAAGTTAAAAACAACAATCCAACAAACAAAATAAAATGACTTGATTTGGTTATAATGCACAAACCACTAGTCAATACATGATCACACCCACCAAGTAAACAACCCTCTTTCTCTCTCTTGCATACGCGGGGAATACACGTAAAACCGAACATGGTTATATTATATATTTCTTGTGCGAATCACAATTATAATTTATAAGTTTATTACATGCTAAATTAATTTATAGTATACTCTGTTGTCATTATTTTCTCATTAATCATAACAGCAATAAAATAGTTATGTGTATTCTTAGATTTATATAAATATTCTAGCTCTTTCTTTTTCGAATTCTCTAAAAGACGTTTGACGAATAATCTTTATATCTTTTTAGAGAAAACACAAAAATGTTTATTTAACAATCATACTAGTTTATGGAAACATATACTCGGCCTTGGTTCAATTCGATTTAGTTTGGTTAGAACGAGCATATAGGAATTGGGCTCGTAACTAATACTGCTGGTTCGTGGTCGACTTATCTTTCACTTTGTTTGAAGAGATTCAACAAGCTAGAGCTCAACTTGTCTTGTGATGAAACCACAAAGCACTCGCATGTTCAAAGTCTTGACTACAAAACGTGCTCATTGTGTCATATGCAAGAGATAATAATAATAATAATTGAAGAGGTATAAAAGTTTATACCGTGACTAAGTGATTAGACACGAGCTGATAAATTTAAACCGCGACATGTCATCTCCACCGAATGAAAGTACAAGATACCTTCGGAAGTCAAAAGCTTCCGAATGATAATACAAAGGGGGTTCGAAGTAAAGTACAATTTTGCTGACCACTATAAATACTCCTATCAAAGTACAATCAACACACGAATGCTTACATTCCGAACCATACTTTCTCTCTCTAGCTACTTTCTCTCACTAAATAAATACTTATCCTCACGCCGGAGGGTGGTTACAAAGAGGCCCTCCCTCCTCCTCCTCCTCCTCCTCCTCTGTAACGAGCCTAACGGTTTTATACCTTGTTCAGGTTTAAGCCTAGGTTCGGAACATTCAAGATCCAGCTCGTTCGATCCTATCATAAGCTCAATCTTAGGTTCGTCCACTTTTTGGATCTTCAATTGGCGCCATCCGTTTGTACAACCGTTTTCTTTAACCCTAAAAGGATAAGGATCTCGACGGTTTTTTCCCATGGCGGCTTCATCTGAAGGTTTCACCATTGAGGATGTCACACGGACGGAACACGAAGACGAGGTCACTGCTGTCACGATCTCTGTCATAGCTGTCTCATCTGCAGGACCCTTCCAAATAGAAGGACGACAGATGTTCACTCCTAGCTCGGTAGAAAACATCTTTCCGAGACATTCGGATCCCATACCAGATTTTGATGATGCCTTCCTCACCAAGAACCGTGACTTTCTGTTGCAACTGAAAGCACATCAAGAGAAGGAGGAAAAACTCAAGAGTGTACAGGTAGACCTATTTTCTGCCGAAGGACTTCTGACGTCCTCCGGACAAGAATCAGGCCTTGTATCACATGCAACATTATCCACCGTGGTTACAACTCCTAGCTTCAGAACTCCGCAAGGGAGCTACATTCCCTAGGGTCATTACGAAACAACACCTCCCATCACTACAGTGGCAGAACAAAGGGTGGTTGTCACAACAGCTGAAGATGATCTTATCGCTCCATATTGCCCCGCCTATATGGCTGCATACTCAAAGTTTGCCCCACAAATTGCAAGTGCTCGATTACCGGCAAAACTTAAGATGCCTGCGACGGTAAAGAAATATGATGGTACGTCCGATCCAGATGATCACATTTTCGACTTCGAAGGAGCTGCAGATATCGAACTATGGCCCATGCCTGCATGGTACCACATGTTTGCTCAAACCCTTACAGGGGCAGCAAGAGTGTGGTTTGATGGTTTGCAGGCTGGGGAAATAGCAAACTGGGACGAACTCCACCGGGCTTTTCGGCAAAATTTCTCCCAGCAACGAAGGTGTTCAAAATACATCACTGAAATACACAACATCCACAGAAAAGACGAGGAGACACTTGAGAGGTTCATTGACCGATTTACAAAGAAAGCATGCAGATAAGTGGAGCCGTGGATCAGCTGCGGATATCTGGTTTTTGTCACGGAGCCCGAAATAATCAATTGGTAGAAAAGTTGCATGAAGATCTCCCAAAGACCATGGAGGTGTTAATGGAGCGAGCACGAGCCTTTGCTCGCGGAAAAAGTGCTTGTAGCCAAACATACGATAACGAGTATCGTTCCTCATCTAGGTACAGTTCTTGGAAGAAAAGCTCCAACGCTCCAAGCTCGGATAGAGGTGGCTCATGGAATAAAAATAGGCAACAGCCTTATTCACGAAATGATAAAGCTTCCTCTGGACGCGGCTCCATATCACACCGTGGTTCAAGTTATGCAGATTTGCTAAAGTCTACTAGTGAGATACTCAGCACAGAAAATGTTGACTTCCCCAAACCTCCGAGGAAGAAGCCTACATCTGACAAGAACACCAAGAAGTACTGTGATTACCACTGAGCTAGTAGACATGATACAAATGATTGTTGGTCGTTAAAACAAGAAATAGAGAGGGCGTTGAAGGCTGGAAAGTTGTCACAATTGGTGAAGGACATTAAAGAGGGGAAAGCTAATGCCACCCATATCGCCAACCCTAATGATCAAGCTGGGATCCACATGATCCGTACCTTAAAGGAGCAGGGGACGAAGCGAAGTAACGATCATGTTATGGCATGGATGTCTCAACCCATCACCTTTCCGTCCATTTCACCACATGATTACAAAGAAGGGCCGATAATAGTATCAGGGATCGTAGCAGGGCATAAAACCCACAGAATATATGTGGATGGGGGTAGCGCATCCGAAATTATGTATCTCCAATGCTTTCAGCTACTGCCTGAAACATCCCAGCAAAAGCTAATCCCTGTTTCAATGCCCCTGGTGAGCTTCTCCGGAGAGATTGTACAGCCCATCGGACAACTCTCTCTCCCGGTAACATTTGGTTCCGGGTCATGTCAAAGAACGGTCATCCTAACCTTCTTGGTAGTAGGCTCGAGGTCGGTGCACAATACCATTCTGGGAAGACCAGGAATGAAGGCTTTTGGAATGGTGACATCCACCATCCACGGTGCCCTTAAATTTCCAATAGAAAAAGGCATAGCTACCCTGGAGTCCGAGTCTGGGTTTTGCATATCATAAATCCGCCAATCTTTAAGTTCGGGGGATGATAAGGATGACTCCGGGGAATCTGGTGCAACAGTGGTAGAAAAATGGTCAATACATCCCCGCTTCCCAGAACAAAAAATCTCCGTTGGGGCACAGCTCCCAGCTGCAGCTCGGGAAACTCCTTGGAAGTTACTTTCAAACTCCCTAGACGTTTTTGCATGGGAGCACTCAGATATGACCGAAGTTCCAAGGGAGTTGGGAGAACATAAGCTGAACACCTACCCCGGGGTAAAGCCTGTAGCGCAAAAGAAACAGAGTATGGCTCCAGACCGCGTCAAGGCCATAGCCAAGGATGTTAAGAATCTATTGAATGCTAGCATTATCCGGGAAGTGCGGTACCAAACATGGGTAGCCAATCCTGTGTTGGTCAAAAAAACAGGATGGAGCCTGGAGAATGTGCGTTGATTTCAAAGATCTCAACAATGTCTGTCCGAAGGATTGTTATCCTTTACCAGAGATCGATGTAAAGGTTGATGCCGTGGCTAGATTCAGATTGAAATGTTTCCTTGATGCCTATAAAGGTTATCATCAGATTCGGATGGCTGGAGCCGATGAAGACAAAACGGCGTTTGTCACGAACGGTGGCTTGTATTGTTACACAAAGATGCCGTTCGGACTTAAAAATGTTGGAGCTACATATTAGAGGCTCATGGGTTCAGCATTCAAGAATCAAATTGGAAGAAATCTTGAAGTGTATGTTGATGACGTGGTTATCAAAAGTGTCACCGAAGACTCAATGATGAAAGATATTGCGAAAACTTTTGCAAAGCTCTGGGAAATCAACATGAAGTTGAATCCCAAGAAATGCTTGTTCAGCCTGGAAGAGGGAAAATATTTGGGGGTACTTATGGCACGGGATGGAATAAAAGCCAACCCAGAAAAGGTCGAAGCTGTGATGAAGATGCAACCTCCCAGGTGCTTTAAAGAGATGCAGTCCTTAAATGGACGTCGTGTTGCTTTACACCGTTTCCTTTCCAAGGTTGCTAAACATACCTTGCCTTTCATGAATGTCTTGAAAAAGAGCCTGGGTAAAAAAAAAAATTTGAATGGACCACGGAGGCCGATGCTGCCTTCGCGGAGTTGAAAAATGTCTAGTCGACCTGCCCACTCTAACAGCTCCAGAGCCAGGAGAAACACTCACGGTATATCTTTCAGCCTCGGAAGGTGCCATATGCTCCATCCTTGTTGTTACAAGAGCAACAGTTCCACATCCGATTTATTACATTAGTCGATGTAACACCCCAACCGATGGCGGAATCATCGAGGTGTCACGTAGTGAGGATTGTTCAATAGCTCATGGACTAAAAGTGTAAATATTGATACATTATTTAAGTAGTTTATTACATTGAAAAGAGATACAAGATACAATGTTTCAAACTAAGAAACTAAACTGAAATATAATGAATCCAAAATCTAAGTATAAATTTCAAAAGCTAAAAAAGGCGTCTCAATAATAACCTGAAACATGTACCAAAATAATATAGGTCAATACAAAAATGTATTGGTGAGCATACCCTGTTTTTGCATACATATAGCAGGAAAAACGTTTCGCAATTCATGTGTTGTATACCGTTTGCAATTATGTATTTAAGTATTATCCGGGTCAAAATCAACCCTATGAAAGTGAAATGAAATTTATATATAGTATGTGCTATTAACAGTAGTAATGAAACACATAGCAATGACCAAGGTCTCTCAACAGAGTCACAAGGGGTATATACCATAGTACTATTCATTGAAATGCTAGGCCGCAACGGTTAATGATTTTGACATGTAATACCCCAACCGATGGCGGAATCATCGAGGTGTCACGTAGTGACGATTGTTCAAAAGCACATGGTACTAAAATGTAAATATATTATTGAATAATTTAAATTGTCTTACATAGATGAAATAAAAAAAATACAAAAGTCTGAATGAAACATGAAATTCGAAATAACTTATTAAAAGCAAGCACTAAAGTCCATTGCTATAGTACTAAGATCAAACGGCACCTGAAACATGTACAAAATAAGTTTTGTCAACATATGAAATGTTGGTGAGCATTCATAGATTTAATACATATAGTAAGTTGAAAAATGTTATACAATTCAAGTGCAAGCTACAGTGCAAATATGTAAACTATGTATCATACAAATGAGCGAAATCAATCCTGTGACTGTATAATGAACTAAATGAACGGCGGTGTACTTATCCAATAAATGGATAAAAAGCTTAACAATGACCACGGATTCTCCGATGAAAAAGGGGGAGAATCAACCTAGGCGGGTTGTCAATCCAATAGCGCTATCCAATGTTAAGGTCGGCTTGTACAATGTTAATGATTTCACTAAGTACAAATGTATTCAACATGTAATGTCTAAGCATAAAGCACGTTGTAAGCAATGCACATAGTACTAGAATTGTATTGTAAAAATGTAAATTTGAATTTGAATTTGTAATAGTGTACATGTAACACCCCAAAAATGAATAAAAGCAAAAAGGGGATAGGAAGTACTCACATTGATTGTGACGATGAATTTGCAAGAAATTGACGAGAATCAAACATTTATGCTTGAACCTATATTTTCATTATTGAGTTTTATATACACAAACTTTTGATATGATTCGTTGGCTCGTCGATTATCCGGCGACAAGGTTCAATTCCTAATAACTAGCCCCTTAATCATCAAAAGTTTATTTAAACGTTTAAAGCCAAAATAAATAAATAAATAAAGATCAATTTCAAAACTTACGTAACAATTAAATACATAATTCGTTTACTAAAATTTTGAGTCTAGATTATTTGTGTCTACAAAATTATTTAATAAATAAACCCCAAATCAAAAAGAGTTTTAAATAAGCCATTCCACTAGGAAGTATAATTGTAGAAAGTCAAAGTGAATTTAAGAAAAAAAAAATCATTCATAAAATAAACCTTCATCATGATTTATGTAAACTTAATTATTCATGTGGGTGTATATCGAGCCAAGCAAACTTTGACAAACTAAACAATTATATCAATTTGTATATGGTTTTAAATTTAGACATGCAATTATATAGTTCAATCTATGGTAGGTTCGACAACTAAGAGCTAATGTTGTTCGTAGTCGCCGGAACAATCGGAACGAAACCCAAATACATATAAGTTTTTCCAAATTAAATGACGGTTTTATTAAGGTACCTTGTCAAAGTTCAATCGTATTTCAGTCACTGACAAAAGTCCCGTGGTCAAACAGAAGTGAAAAAGAATCGAACAAATGTACCCATCCGATAGCAACCGCGGCAACACGTCTGATTTGGATTGATGGTAGCGGCGATTCAAGGTGCGCGACTAGATGATGTGCCATGGCTAATCTGGTTAGTGGAGACAAGATCGTGCGGTTGTTGTTTCAATGATTTTCCACGTCGCGAGTATTTCTGTAATACATAGAGACGGAGCCAAGAGAAGAGGGGGATCGCTGAAAAAGGCGAAATCGAATCCTCTGTTCATTGGCTGGTTTGTTGAAGGAATTTGAATTTACAACGTGGGCTTTTGTGATAATGCAAAGAATGAGCAAGTGGTTTGGTATTTAACACAATTGTTTATGCTATGGGATGGTGGTTGCAAAATGTGGTGTCTGTTTGCTAGAAGCTTGTTCGAGGTGGTTTCTTGGGTCGGTTGGGTTGGGTCGTCGGAGGAACAAGAAAAGACCAACATAAATGGGGTGAGTGTTGGTCTCATTTATAGTTGGAATTATTGTCGGTTTCAAAATCAAATTCCTATTTCACTGCTAATATCATGGAAATATATTTAAGGCATTATGATAAAGTCAAAATTTTATTTCAATGCAATGCACGTTCCATTTTTTTTTTCAAGAGGGTCATGTGAATGTGTTTAATCCAATTTACTCAATTCAATTTGGAGGATTTATTAGTCTAATATAAATTTGAATATGCTTACCAATTAATAGATTACATCAACTTTAGTTATTTACTTTTACAAAAAAAAAATAATAATAAGGTTTTTGAAGCGAGATTCGGATACGATTAAAATATTAAGTAACCAAATAAATAATCTAAATCACTGAACACGATGATTTTAAAAGGGTTTAATTATCGAATATATAATAAAAAAAATACAAGAGGGACTAACGTTGTGAAGTGATACAAGTGGAAGGGGACGGATGTCACAGTCTCTCCTACTTTAGAAAATTTCGTCTCGAAATTCCTTTCTAGTGGAGGCTACTATGAAACAAAAGGCGTTGTGAAAGTCAACTCGATTTTTAAAGAAAATTTCATCATTTATGATTCAACAAAATTTAAAGTAGTTTTCTAATATCCAAAGTAAAAGTTTCAAAATCTTTGACAGTTGACTCAAAGTTAGAAAGTTGAGAGTTTAAATGAGAAGTTTTGGAAATGTGTAACTGGTGAGGGCAGAGTAACGGATGAAGCAGTCCCCCTACTTTAAAAAGGTTTCTGACCAAACTTTATTAAGGACATGCAACAGGATTTCGACTAACAGAGAGTGTAAGAGTATACAAAGTTTAAGGTTTTCTGTAGAGGTGGTCAAGAGAAAGACTCTAAGAGGATGAATTAAAGCTCGAGTAAGAACTTTCTTATCGAAAATGCTAGCTAATAGTCAACGATCTAATGAAGAGGTAGTAATGGGTAGGTTCTTGGTCAGACTCCTAGTCCGCTCCCGCGGTATCGTTTATGCTTATATATAGGGTGTACCGCAGCTAACCCACCACACTCCCGATACTTTGGACTCATACTGATTGTCTACCAACAGCCTAAATAGAATTACACACCACCCTCATGTACCTGTAAGCCGATGATTGCGTTCCGGACCGTAATCATCGATTTACCTTACACTAGGGTGCTATGCTTTTCCATAACCCTAACATAAGTAATACAAGAAACAATGCGTGCAACCAAAATATGTTAAGTAGTAGATACTGCTCAAGTATAAGATGCAGTTAAAGGTTCTTCCCCTTTCAGGTTCACCCTTTAACTGTAATGAGATTAATGTGTAAGTATAAGACATGATTAGGGGTTCTTCACCTTTCGGGCTCACCCTTAACTGGTAAATTTTCTGTTCACATCATTGGGCTCTAAACAACCATATTGATAAACTCTGAGGATTACACCGTTCCCTTGGGTTAGAGGAATACTCTAAGCCGAGTCGTACATGGGAACTGGCTTATATCTCATACGAGCTATCAATTAGTATGTTCGTTGGTCATGATGATGAACAAAATAATGTAAAGTATAACAGGGTTTTGCTCACAACAAAAAAATATATGCATACCAAATATGCGTTCATGTAAGTATATAAGTATAGCATAAAATTTCGATTGAAAGAATAACATAACGTAAATCAAGTAAATCGCACAATTTGCACAAAATGAAAGTAAACGAGTTAAATTAATGCTCAAAAGTAGTGTTGTAAGAATAACTACTAATAACTAGTGCGAGAATAGTTGCGAATAGTGTGTGAAAATAACTACCAACAAAAGAATAATACAAAAATAATAAGATAATGTACGAACGTAACTATAAATAGAATGGTGTAAAAAAAATAATGAAATTTACTATAAATGAAAGTGATCAGAACAGACGTATAGTCTACTGGTATGAGGATAACTTTTTGGAAACCGAAGAATGTTTTAAGTTCAAAACAGGTTCACTTGAAAAGATTTTGTAGGTACACATTTTCATGTGTTTACGAGAAGTCGAGTTTGAAAAGTGTTATAAGGTATATTATTAGTTGCAAATTCCTCCGGAAAACATATCTTGGATACGTTATATGAAAACATGCAGATTTACATTTGATTTGTAAAATATGCAATGCAAATTTAATAAATGCAAGATGAAACCATTTCATGAAGTGTGTGTAAATCTAATGTGTTTCGAAAGACCAAGATTTAAAATGATGTGAAGGTTGTGAATGATTCCAGATGCCTTGACGAATTTTGGAAAATAAAATTTTCTGTATTTAAACATTTCTTTAACTTGTGGGTTGAAAAGTCGGAAATTTTTAATTGTTATGAAATGTTGAGAAAATCGAAGTGTTACCCGTTAAGACTGGGTAAACTTGAAACCTTTTAAATTTTAAACTTTTACGAAATTTATACATTGAAAGATCATTTATTTACAGGATCGTTAAGGCATCTCTTTGAGCTCATAGAGGGCTATTTGTTTCAAGGCACAAGGTGTATGAAAAGTGTGTTCTAATTTGGCGAATAGGCTTTGTGAAAAGACTTATAGAATAAGTTGTCAAATTAATCATTTTAGAGAGTAGTGTACTAGTGTGTATCGTGTTGGTAGGCATTCATGTATGAGTTTAGTCTGACTAAAAAGTTCTTACTATTGGTAGTTGGCTATGGCTTAGGAGACTGGGTGCAGCAATATTAGTATTAGGTATATGAGGATATACTGTGACTTCGATCAAGTAAGTTTGTATAATGAAGGTATAAAACAGGTTGAAATATTAAGTTTGGAAAAAAAAAACCATGTTCATTTTTAACTGTATGATGATGCAACATTCCTAAAATCAGGATGTGATCAAAGTTAAACACAGAGTTTAAAACTTAAGTCATGGGTAAAAATGTTTTAACGTGGGTAAAAATGTTTTAACGCAAAACGATTAATACCTTATAGTGTAAAAAAATCATGAGCATAAGTGAAATAGTGTAAGCTTTAATGCGATAATATATCGAACAAAAGTTTTAGTAATGATGATAAGGGATTCAAAAGCGAATGATCAATGAATAATGGCATATGAAACATCAAGTGATTAAATAGAATCTTCAAATGATAAACAAACATAAATATCAATGATATAAAACATTGGAATTGTTTCTGTAGGAACTTTGACCAACTCAAGTATTTGAAATTTCCTAGTGACTTGTGGGGGCGTACTTTAGCCTATAAGTGAATGCTCATCCCAAGAGTTCCCAGGTAGGTATACGGGTCCCTCGTCTGATTGGGATTTATACGAAATACCAGGCCTAGACAGAAAATTCAGGATACAGGCGCTCACCCTTCCAGATTGCACGTGCCCCATCAAAGTAGTGAATTCCAAAACTTTAGCGAGATTAAAAACGAGATGCAAAAATAGATCCTTGAGATTTGGATTTCACTTAGGGGTGTTCAACGAATCGAATAACGAATTTTCGAATTATTCGAATCGAATTATTCGAATTTTTAATATTTTTACCTGAATTCGTATTCGATTCGTATTCGTTTAAAATTCAATTTATTCGATTCGTATTCGATTCGAATAAGAAACTCGAATTCGAATCGAATTCGAATAAATTCGATTTAGTTCAAATTCACCTTAAATAACAAATTGTTTTACTTTTAGTTTTAAAACTAATACAAACTCATTATTTTTAACATATAAAATACAAATCTACAAATTGATAAACAACAATATGTCAAATACGAGAATAGTAAAAATAGTAGAGAGTATAGTTTTATAGAGTTTTGTGATATATAAGGTAAATATATAAAACATGGTTATGCTAAAAGTTATAGACACTATGGGTTCTTAGAGTTTGACCAAAATTTGGAAGTTTTTTTTTTCAATGTGTATACTTGTGTATATAATAATGTGTATATGTGTGTATATATTTAAAAAAATATACATGTACAATTTTTATTCGAATTTCGAATCGAATCGAATTTAAAATCATAAATTCGTATTCGATTCGTATTCGATTTACTGGACTCGAATTCGAATCGAATCGAATTCGAATTCTTAATAATCGAATCGAATTCTTGGTAATCGAATCGAACTAAATCGAATTTCGAATTTTTCGAATTCGAATCGAATTCTGAACACCCCTAATTTCACTCCTAACTCAAAGATATATTCCTAAGATAAATAACATATAGAGGAGTGAAACTAATCACCAAGGTATGGATGTCACTCCTAACTTGGTGATATCGTTTCATTTGTGAAATACGAGTATCTTCTTCTTTAAACAACACACCGAAAGAATAACGACAAAGAATCATAGCGAAAATATCTTGAAAGAAAATAATAGGACAAAGAGAAATAAACACGAGAGGACTCATGAATGTAAGCTTTGGTTATAGACTAGGCTAAAAGGCATTCTAATAACCTAATTCCCTATAACCATGGCTCTGATACCAATCTGTAACACCCCAACCGATGGCGGAATCATCGAGGTGTCACGTAGTGACGATTGTTCAAAAGCACATGGTACTAAAATGTAAATATATTATTGAATAATTTAAATTGTCTTACATAGATGAAATAAAAAAAATACAAAAGTCTGAATGAAACATGAAATTCGAAATAACTTATTAAAAGCAAGCACTAAAGTCCATTGCTATAGTACTAAGATCAAACGGCACCTGAAACATGTACAAAATAAGTTTTGTCAACATATGAAATGTTGGTGAGCATTCATAGATTTAATACATATAGTAAGTTGAAAAATGTTATACAATTCAAGTGCAAGCTACAGTGCAAATATGTAAACTATGTATCATACAAATGAGCGAAATCAATCCTGTGACTGTATAATGAACTAAATGAACGGCGGTGTACTTATCCAATAAATGGATAAAAAGCTTAACAATGACCACGGATTCTCCGATGAAAAAGGGGGAGAATCAACCTAGGCGGGTTGTCAATCCAATAGCGCTATCCAATGTTAAGGTCGGCTTGTACAATGTTAATGATTTCACTAAGTACAAATGTATTCAACATGTAATGTCTAAGCATAAAGCACGTTGTAAGCAATGCACATAGTACTAGAATTGTATTGTAAAAATGTAAATTTGAATTTGAATTTGTAATAGTGTACATGTAACACCCCAAAAATGAATAAAAGCAAAAAGGGGATAGGAAGTACTCACATTGATTGTGACGATGAATTTGCAAGAAATTGACGAGAATCAAACATTTATGCTTGAACCTATATTTTCATTATTGAGTTTTATATACACAAACTTTTGATATGATTCGTTGGCTCGTCGATTATCCGGCGACAAGGTTCAATTCCTAATAACTAGCCCCTTAATCATCAAAAGTTTATTTAAACGTTTAAAGCCAAAATAAATAAATAAATAAAGATCAATTTCAAAACTTACGTAACAATTAAATACATAATTCGTTTACTAAAATTTTGAGTCTAGATTATTTGTGTCTACAAAATTATTTAATAAATAAACCCCAAATCAAAAAGAGTTTTAAATAAGCCATTCCACTAGGAAGTATAATTGTAGAAAGTCAAAGTGAATTTAAGAAAAAAAAAATCATTCATAAAATAAACCTTCATCATGATTTATGTAAACTTAATTATTCATGTGGGTGTATATCGAGCCAAGCAAACTTTGACAAACTAAACAATTATATCAATTCGTATATGGTTTTAAATTTAGACATGCAATTATATAGTTCAATCTATGGTAGGTTCGACAACTAAGAGCTAATGTTGTTCGTAGTCGCCGGAACAATCGGAACGAAACCCAAATACATATAAGTTTTTCCAAATTAAATGACGGTTTTATTAAGGTACCTTGTCAAAGTTCAATCGTATTTCAGTCACTGACAAAAGTCCCGTGGTCAAACAGAAGTGAAAAAGAATCGAACAAATGTACCCATCCGATAGCAACCGCGGCAACACGTCTGATTTGGATTGATGGTAGCGGCGATTCAAGGTGCGCGACTAGATGATGTGCCATGGCTAATCTGGTTAGTGGAGACAAGATCGTGCGGTTGTTGTTTCAATGATTTTCCACGTCGCGAGTATTTCTGTAATACATAGAGACGGAGCCAAGAGAAGAGGGGGATCGCTGAAAAAGGCGAAATCGAATCCTCTGTTCATTGGCTGGTTTGTTGAAGAATTTGAATTTACAACGTGGGCTTTTGTGATAATGCAAAGAATGAGCAAGTGGTTTGGTATTTAACACAATTGTTTATGCTATGGGATGGTGGTTGCAAAATGTGGTGTCTGTTTGCTAGAAGCTTGTTCGAGGTGGTTTCTTGGGTCGGTTGGGTTGGGTCGTCGGAGGAACAAGAAAAGACCAACATAAATGGGGTGAGTGTTGGTCTCATTTATAGTTGGAATTATTGTCGGTTTCAAAATCAAATTCCTATTTCACTGCTAATATCATGGAAATATATTTAAGGCATTATGATAAAGTCAAAATTTTATTTCAATGCAATGCACGTTCCATTTTTTTTTCAAGAGGGTCATGTGAATGTGTTTAATCCAATTTACTCCAATTCAATTTGGAGGATTTATTAGTCTAATATAAATTTGAATATGCTTACCAATTAATAGATTACATCAACTTTAGTTATTTACTTTTACAAAAAAAAAATAATAATAAGGTTTTTGAAGCGAGATTCGGATACGATTAAAATATTAAGTAACCAAATAAATAATCTAAATCACTGAACACGATGATTTAAAAGGGTTTAATTATCGAATATATAATAAAAAAAAAATACAAGAGGGACTAACGTTGTGAAGTGATACAAGTGGAAGGGGACGGATGTCACATGACAAGTCATAGATACACAAAGTAACACAAAGCAAACACGCATGAGAATTGCACTTAGTGAAAAGAAATAGTAATTTGACATAAGGTACATGAGTAGCCCCAAAAGAGTAAAACATGAAAAGGGGGAAAGATATACTCACAGTTTAGCTAAGTGGTAAATCCAACAAAGTTCGTCACAAAAGGCTTTGGAATTCCGAAGAACTCAACCTATATGTATAAGAATACTAACGAGGAAAGTGGCTTAAAAAGTCTAAGGCATCTAGAATCTAAGGCGTTAGGGTTTGCTAGGCATTTGTTGGGAAGATGATATGATAACTAGAAATTAATAATAATTTTTGAATAAAATATATATCATGATTTAAGATCAAATGTGTGACTAAGAAAATATAAACACTTATGTTTTCCACACTTAGGAATATTTCTGTATTATATATAAAAAAATATTCATAAAACAGACTTTATAATTTATATTTAATTAAATAATTTATTATGACTAATTAAATATAAATAAGCTAGTAATACAAGGTATGGTCCAAAAATAGTATTTTTATGAAAAATAATTATTTTTTGATGTAAAATAGCGAAAATAATTTTTCCATAATTTTTCTCACTTTATTTGTACTTAAAACAGATTTAATGAATTTTAATGGTATTTTAATGATTAAAAATGGTAAAAATAGCAAAAATAACTATTTTCCGAAAAATCACATTTTATTTCAGTTTATCATACTTAGAAATAATTTCCCAGAAAACTTGAGATTAAAATCATTAAAAACGAATTTTTAATCAATTAATCATATTAAAACAATTTAAATCAATAAAAACATGAAATAAGTTATTTTCCAGAAAATAAAAATGTGATAATTTTCTTTAGAGTGTCAAGAAAGCAGATGCTCTAAGCAAGTTGGCTGCTTCTACCACCGATATTGTGAACAAAGAAGTGCATGTGGAGGCTCTACAGGGCCCGTCCATCCAAACAGCCGCAGTATTGTCAATAGCTCCAGCATCAGATACTTGGATGACTCCCATAATCCAATATCTGGTAAAAGATGTTGTCCTTGAAGACAAGGCAAAAGCTCAGAAGTTGAAAGTGAAGGCCCTCCAGTATCAAATAATTGACGGTCAGTTATACCGAAAAACATTCTTGGGATCGCTCCTTAAATGCGTAGACTTGGACGAAGCTTCTTACATCGTCCAAGTAATTCACCGTGGAATATGTGGCATACATGCAGGTCCAAGAATGGTGGTTGCAAAGATAATGAATGCATGGTACTTTTGGCCGGGCATGCACAATAGCGCCGTATCCGAGCTTCAAAAATGTGAGGAATATCAGAGGAACGCACCCGTCAGCCTCCGAGCTAAAAATAATCTCATCCCTATGTCCGCAGCATGGCCTTTCCAGCAATGGGACATTAACATTGTCGGACCCTTTCCCTAATCCACAGGAGGCATGAAGTTTTTGTTGGCCGTCGTGGATTATTTCACAAAGTGGGTCGAGGCTCGGCCTTTGTCTAAAATCTTCGGGAAAGAAGTCAAAAAGTTCGCATGGGAACAAATAGTGTGCCGCTTCGGGTTGCCACAGACAATCATTAGTGATAATGGGAAGCCGTTTGCAGATAACCCCTTCAAGAAATGGTGTCAAGATCTACACATACAACAGTCATTTGCCTTGGTGGCTCATCCGCGGGCAAATGGGCAAGTGGAACGGATCAACCGAAGCTTGGTCGAGGGAATTAAGAAACGACTGGGAATAAAGAAGAGCGGGTGGGTAGATGAGCTCCCCAATGTTTTGTGGGCTCACCGAACAATGATGAAGACAAGTAAGGGAGAAACATTGTTCAGTTTAACCTACAGGATTAAAGCGGTAATCCCCGTAGAAATTGGATCCCCGTCCCTCCGAGTCCAATACATTGACAACAACGACCAGGAATTCCGTTTGAATCTCGACCTACTCGACGAAAGAAGGGAGGCCGCAGCCATCAAAGAGGCGCGGTATAAAAAAGAGTTGGAAAAATTCTATAACTCAAGGGTGAAAGAGATCCGGTTCAAACCCGGCGAGTATGTGTTCCGATGTAACGAAGCCAGTGGGGTCGAGAAAGGCAAGATGGCCGCGTCTTGGGAAGGGCCATACTTGATCAAAACCGCTGGAGGAAAAGGTGCCTACTGTAACACCCCAACCGATGGCAGAAACATCGGGATGTCACGTATTGATGATTGTTCAGTAGCTCATGGTAATTAATAAGTTTCAATATATGATTTAAATAAATTACATACAATTGTTCTAAGAATTTGTACATCAAGATAAAATAAAAAAAATACTAGCTACGCATCTTCAAGCATTAACTCTAATCTTCGAGTAAGCTATAACCTGAAACATGTTAAGTTTGAAAATATTTTGGGTCAACAAAAGTTGGTGAGAATTACATAGGTTTTGATAATTGAATAAAACTTGTACAATTCAAGTGTCATGGCAAGTCTAGTCCATATGTGAAAACATACTATCAGGTAAATCGAGTGCATAATCAAACCTTGTGACTAGAATATTGTGGTCCATCCCATTCGCTCATGGTTCACTCGATTATGTTATGAATTCGATAACAATCACCCACACTACCTATGTAGGAGGTACACGTATCCGGGTGGGATTGTCAGTCCAATAGATCTATCATTGTATACCGTCGGCTGATCAATGTTAATGATTATGCTAGAATATTGTGCTTACCCTAGTCATGTTTAAGATATAATGCAACATAGAATAACACGTAGACACTTTAAGATTGAATTGTAAATAGAATGTTGTAACATGTTTCACCCAAAATAGTGAAATAGAAAAGGGGCTATGTAAAACTCACCTGAAATTCACCGTGTAGGTACTAGCAAAACAAAAGTCTGAACTTGAATTAATTGAGCATCTTGTATCCTATTACAAATAAATGATGCCTTAAAGTCTAGTGCTAATAAGCGTGTTTCGTTTCTTGGTTGTAAAGATAGTTGATTCAACCACCTAGACTCGTATTGTAAACAATACGTGTCTTAATGTGTATAACTTAACGAACCGATTATAACTTGGTTTGGTTTCACAAAATATATTTTTATGTGTAGTTATTCGAAGTAAATACTTTAACATATTATGTCTTGACTTGAAGTTATTGTTAAAAACACATTTTGGGATAAAGAATTAACATTTGTGTAGCTTGAGTCAAACGTTAACTCGCTTCGTAGTTGGATAGTATGTATGTGTACATATATTATGATTTATGATAAAATAATGTTTGGAATAAATCTATTAGTAAAATGTAGCTTTATTTATACGGAACTATCTAAGCGTCAGATATGTTCCTTATATTTTATAAAAATTTGGCAGAGTCTCCTCTGTTTTTGTAAGAAACCAGATAACTCAAGTTGTCTATATTTTCCCAAAACATCAAATGTACAATTATACGATACATAGTTGACTAAGCTTTTAGACACAACAATTGATTAACTCATTAAACTATAACAAACAAGAATTTTGCGCTCGACAAGTAATGCTTATGTATGCATATAGTTCGACATTTGAGCATTCTAGTACTAATATTTATTATTAACAAAATCCAAGCTTATCAATAAAGGTAAGTTTTGTTATAATTCGGCTCGGTTCGTTTAAGTGCTCGTAATTTATATATTTATATACAATGTACTACAAAACAAAAAAAATAAAATAACTAAACAAGAGTCGCGACGCGTTATACCTTCCCAATATTCAAGCTTGCGAACTGACACGTACGCGTCTCGAGCTGAGTGCTGACCAGTTTTGACTGTTGACCATTGTTGACCTGATTTGACCTGGTCAACCAGTGTTGACCGAGAAGAAAACGGACAAGAAAACAAGGTCTGACCTGCCCGAGCACAAGGAACGCCTGACCCCAACGAGCATCTTGGCCTGGATGGAGTCCGAACACGAATCGAAACCATACTACCCGAACCAACAACGAATCTAGACCTAACCGAGCTGTAATCCGAAACATCACCTAAACCAGACTTGACTTAAGTTGTAACCAACCCAAACAAAAGACTGAATCTGCTTACTTGGTCGCCGTCACAAACCCGACCGGAAACATCAACGACTACAATCTCCACAACTAGCCCGGAACCAAAAGACCCAGACGAACCTAACCTTCCCGGTTGTTACTGTAGCTGAACACAACTAGACAACCGGAAGTCGCCACCACTGTGGACTGCTACCAGCGACGACGCCCCTGCTTGTTGCTTCTGGTCCTCGCTGCTGGTTGCTACTGTAATAGGGACGAGAGGGTGGAGAAGGTGGTGTTTAGTGGTGGTTCGTTGGTCAACGCATGGGGGCAAGGATAGCAAGGTGGGTCGGCCGATTAGAGGGAGGAGGAAAAGGTAAGGTGGTTGGCGGAGCCGGAGCTCGGGTGGTCGGCGGCGGCGGCCGCCTGCTGCATCTAGAGTGAGAGAGAGCAGGGAGATTGGAATGAGAGAGAGCATGGGTTAAGGTGATGGAAGGTTCAAGTTGTGGTGGTGGCTAGGGTTTTCTTGAAGAAGATAAGAAGGAGAAGGAGTTTTGTTTATATAGATAGGGTTTTGGTGTGGGTTAACTGGTTGGGTAGCGCGTATACGAGCCAGTTACTGACTCGGTCTCGTTTAAATTACATAACTTGTTTAACCGCTAAAATAGATATTTTGTTAAATTTATTTATATAAACCGACTTAAAACGAGTGGTTGGACTATATATTTGTTATAATATATTTTTAGTCACGTTTAGAAATTTACAAGGATACAGGTCGGTTTACCAGTGTGTTATTATTTACAAACGCGTTATTTGGCGAATTTAGATAATTAAATTTATTAATGAATAAGTATGTATTTCTTAGTTAATGAGATATTATTGTTAACGAATTAACGCATCGTCTTATGAATAAAATATTATTATTATATTATTCGAGAAACGCTAGGCGTTACAGTCTCCCCTACTTTTGGGAACTTTGTCCCGAAGTTATTAAAAACACTGGGTTGGGTTTGATTGGGTAGAAATTAAGACAACTGTGGTTTGGAAAAATTTGGGTTAAGGCACAACATGAATTTATAAGTAATAGAATAATATGTTTCGAATAATTTGGGTAAGATGATTGATATGTGTGAGTTTTAAGGGTTGGATTAGGTTGGTCTGAAATAGCAAGGAGAATGAGAATCTAGCAAAACACTAAACTTAAGTTTTAGGAACCTAAAAGAAATGCATGAGTTAATTGACTATAGAAAGACTAAATGAACTACTAGGTAACTAGGGTTTATAATTGGTTATATACCAAAAACTTTGATAGAATTTCACACTACCTTAACGTACCTGTAAATTCATGATTACGTTCCGGACCGCAATCACCAATTTACCTTACATTAGGGTTTTGTGTCCTTCTATGACTCTAAACATACATGTAATACAAATAATGGAAAATAACCTTGTGATTGAATCTTTGTATCAATGAGTCTAATAAATCTTTGTATCAATTTACATGTATAATGTATCCAAAGATGAGTCCAACTGTTGAGCAGGAAAAAGACTTCTACCGGCCAGTGAGTAGGAACCTCTACCGATTGTTGAGCAGGTGCGATAGCCTCTACCAGTCGTTGAGCAGGTTATTAGAACCTCTACCGACTGTTAAGCAGGCATGATGACCTCTACCAATCGTTGAGCAGGTTATTAGGTGCTCTACTAACTGTTGAGCAAGTACTTCATCCTCTACCAGTTGTTTGATTAAGTGTAACAATTGTTTTTGGCTTAACACATAAGGTGCAAATTGATAATACATACATGTAAGCAAGTTGGTAAATGCATCAAGTATCAAGTATAGCATGCGAGCTGCAATAGAGTTGCCCTAGACAAGGTTAATGACTTTAGGTGTGTTTATAGCAAATAGTTTATTTTCCATGCTTCCAAATATCATGAATAATCAAATGTTCAGGTAAATAATCAAATCCTCGTGGATACCTAAGAATCAAGTTTGATGCAACGAATAATCAAGTTTTCAATAGTTTGGTTATCATAGGGATCAAGTTCATGTTCAAGAAGGTAAAGAGTGTGAATTTAGTTCTTGAGAGGATGATGAAGAACTCAAAGTATCATCAAAGTTATGAAAGGTAATGTGCGTGAAAATAGTTAATAAAGGGTTTGTTTATGGGTTTTCCAAAGAGGCACAAATAGTAAGGAGATTATTTAGCAGTATGAATCGTGGGGTTTGAATCAAATATTAAAATCAAGGGTATGAGGAAACATGATTGCGGAAAGTACCCAAAAGTTCAAACAAGTTTAAAATAAGTGGGTGTCAATGGAAAAATTGTAGAGTAACTTTCGTTCTTGTGGATGGAAAAATTTTATTTTCAAAATTGGTTTTGTACATAAAGCAAAAGTCATTAAATAGTACAAACTAAATGGATCTAGATCGAAATATTTCAATGAGTCGGAGGTTTTAAACGAGATGTCGGGCTTCAAGAAAAATCAAGAATTTTTTTTTGAGGTGTTTTGTATAAATGACTTTGATTATTCCATAAAAAAGAAGTGATTCCTAATATATTTAAAACAAATTTTTTTTTGAGATCATTTGTTACGCCAGTAAATTGTTACACAAACATTTGAAATTTAGAAAATAAGTTTGTGGAATAAAAGGCTTTTTGACAAAAAAAATATTATTTCCTTTAGTTTGTGAAATTCTTAGGTGATAATATTTGACAAAATTTAGTACTCTTTAATGCTGGTGCTAGAGCATCTCCTATAAACAGGTTATGAAATTATAGTTTGAACAAGGATTTTAAAATCTTGAATATGGTGAAGTTTTACGGTTGAGGGTGCCTTTAAAAAAAATATAGGGGGGAGTTTTAAAATAAAATTGGCCGAAAGGTAATATGACTTAAGAAGTAAAACATGTAATATGTTGTGAAGAAAACAATACGGTTTGGGTTAGATGTTGAAAATTATTAAACAAGCGGGTAATATTACAAGTTTGTAAAATGAAATATGATTGTGAGATCCACAAATGATTCATGAAATTTAGGCTAATGGGGGAATTATATAAGGAAGAAAATAGATTTGAATTGCAAAAATTTTGAGATTCAAAACTTAGAATTTATACGGAAGTGAGGGGGGTATAAATGAAAATGAAACACAAAGATTGTAAATGTTTAACCACGAATGAACGAAAATGTTGGCTTATCAAACTGATCAGATCTAAGTCCAAGGAATTTGCTCTAATAATCTAGAAGTACGTTAGGATTATAGCAAGTAAGTGAAAGAGAGCAGGCAAGATCAAGTTAGGCTAAGGATAAGGATGAGGATAGGGATAGAGATAAGAATAAGGTAGAGCTGCAAGTAATCGAAGCAAGTACTAGTTAAAGTCCTAAGGTTACAGACTAGATTATTTTTCTAATAACCTAATTCCCTAAAACTAAGGCTCTGATACCAATCTGTAACACCCCAACCGATGGCGGAAACATCGGGATGTCACGTGTTGATGATTGTTTAGTAGCTCATGGTAATTAATAAGTTTCAATATATGATTTAAATAAATTACATACAATTGTTCTAAGAATTTGTACATCAAGATAAAAAAAAAAAAATACTAGCTACGCATCTTCAAGCATTAACTCTAATCTTCGAGCAAGCTATAACCTGAAACGTGTTAAGTTTGAAAATATTTTGGGTCAACAAAAGTTGGTGAGAATTACATAGGTTTTGATAATTGAATAAAACTTGTACAATTCAAGTGTCATGGCAAGTCTAGTCCATATGTGAAAACATACTATCAGGTAAATCGAGTGCATAATCAAACCTTGTGACTAGAATATTGTGGTCCATCCCATTCGCTCATGGTTCACTCGATTATGTTATGAATTCGATAACAATCACCCACGCTACCTATGTAGGAGGTACACGTATCCGGGTGGGATTGTCAGTCCAATAGATCTATCATTGTGTACCGTCGGCTGATCAATGTTAATGATTATGCTAGAATATTGTGCTTACCCTAGTCATGTTTAAGACATAATGCAACATAGAATAACACGTAGACACTTTATGATTGATTTGTAAATAGAATGTTGTAACATGTTTCACCCCAAAATAGTGAAATAGAAAAGGGGCTATGTAAAACTCACCTGAAATTCACCGTGTAGGTACTAGCAAAACAAAAGTCTGAACTTGAATTAATTGAGCATCTTGTATCCTATTACAAATAAATAATGCCTTAAAGTCTAGTGCAAATAAGCGTGTTTCGTTTCTTGGTTGTAAAGATAGTTGATTCAACTACCTAGACTCGTATTGTAAACAATACGTGTCTTAATGTGTATAACTTAACGAACCGATAATAACTTGGTTTGGTTTCACAAAATATATTCGTATGTGTAGTTATTCAAAGTAAATACTTTAACATATTATGTCTTGACTTGAAGTTATTGTTAAAAACACATTTTGGGATAAAGAATTAACATTTGTGTAGCTTGAGTCAAATGTTAACTCGCTTCGTAGTTGGATAGTATGTGTGTACATATATTATGATTTATGATGAAATAATGTTTGGATTAAATCTATTAGTAAAATGTAGCTTTATTTATACGGAACTATCTAAGCGTCAGATATGTTCCTTATATTTTATAAAAATTTGGGCAGAGTCTTCTCTGTTTTTGTAAGAAACCAGATAACTCAAGTTGTCTATATTTTCCCAAAATATCAAATGTACAATTATACGACACATAGTTGACTAAGCTTTTAGACACGACAATTGATTAACTCATTAAACTATAACAAACAAGAATTTTGCGCTCGACAAGTAATGCTTATGTATGCATATAGTTCGACATTTGAGCATTCTAGTACTAATATTTATTATTAACAAAATCCAAGCTTATCAATAAAGGTAAGTTTTGTTATAATTCGGCTCGGTTCGTTTAAGTGCTCGTAATTTATATATTTATATACAATGTACTACAAAACAAAAAAAATAAAATAACTAAACAAGAGTCGCGACGCGTTATACCTTCCCAATATTCAAGCTTGCGAACTGACACGTACGCGTCTCGAGCTGAGTGCTGACCAGTTTTGACTGTTGACCATTATTGACCCGATTTGACCTGGTCAACCAGTGTTGACCGAGAAGAAAACGGACAAGAAAACAAGGTCTGACCTGCCCGAGCACAAGGAACGCCTGACCCCAACGAGCATCTTGGCCTGGATGGAGTCCGAACACGAATCGAAACCATACTACCCGAACCAACAACGAATCTAGACCTAACCGAGCTGTAATCCGAAACATCACCTAAACCAGACTTGACTTAAGTTGTAACCAGCCCAAAAAAAGACTGAATCTGCTTACTTGGTCGCCGTCACAAACCCGACCGGAAACATCAACGACTACAATCTCCACAACTAGCCCGGAACCAAAAGACCCAGACGAACCTAACCTTCCCGGTTGTTACTGTAGCTGAACACAACTAGACAACCGGAAGTCGCCACCACTGTGGACTGCTACCAGCGACGACGCCCCTGCTTGTTGCTTCTGGTCCTCGCTGCTGGTTGCTACTGTAATAGGGACGAGAGGGTGGAGAAGGTGGTGTTTAGTGGTGGTTCGTTGGTCAACGTGTGGGGGCAAGGATAGCAAGGTGGGTCGGCCGATTAGAGGGAGGAGGAAAAGGTAAGGTGGTTGGCGGAGCCGGAGCTCGGGTGGTCGGCGGCGGCGGCCGCCTGCTGCATCTAGAGTGAGAGAGAGCAGGGAGATTGGAATGAGAGAGAGCATGGGTTAAGGTGATGGAAGGTTCAAGTTGTGGTGGTGGCTAGGGTTTTCTTGAAGAAGATAAGAAGGAGAAGGAGTTTTGTTTATATAGATTGGGTTTTGGTGTGGGTTAAGTGGTTGGGTACCGCGTATACGAGCCAGTTACTGACTCGGTCTCGATTAAATTACATAACTTGTTTAACCGCTAAAATAGATATTTTGTTAAATTTATTTATATAAACCGACTTAAAACGAGTGGTTGGACTATATATTTGTTATAATATATTTCTAGTCACGTTTAGAAATTTACAAGGATACAGGTCGGTTTACCAGTGTGTTATTATTTACAAACGCGTTATTTGACGAATTTAGATAATTAAATTTATTAATGAATAAGTATGTATTTCTTAGTTAATGAGATATTATTGTTAACGAATTAACGCATCGTCTTATGAATAAAATATTATTATTATATTATTCGAGAAACGCTGGGCGTTACACCTACACCCTCCAAACCCTCGATAGCCAAGACATACGCCCATAGTTATCAAAAGCCATCGCCTTGACCGCCTAGGCGACCAATTTCCTAGAAGCCACGAGATCTCGCTTTTCCCACCTAGATAAAAAAAGCCATGGTCTGATTTTTAAAACCTAATCCCCTGACTAACATAATCGACCAATACTTACCAATGTATAGAGATAAATATAAATCTCAATCAAATCTTTTTTTTTTAAATATATTTGATTTTTAAAACACTCATAGATATTGAATTGAATTATTCTTCATCAATATATAAACACCTAAACTCATTGATTTACCATCAACTGATTTTGTCTACTACATAGTTATCAAAGGCGTGTTAATCCTTTTAGCAGGTATGGCTAAATCAGTCAGTTTATATTTATATTATTTTATAAGATGATTGTTATTTGAAATGATTTGGTGATTTTTTTATTTTTTTATTTGCGCTTTTTTTTCCTCGGGCCCGCGCTTTTTTTGCGCTTCTCGCCTAGGCCACAGGCAGAGCATAGGCGCCTTGAGTGCGCCTCACGCCTTTGATAACTATGCATACGCCGCACGTGGAACGGAATTCAACTGAAGAAGTGTTACAGGTGAACACCACCAGCTATTTTCGTACTTAGATTTTTCATGAATTTATGTTGAGAAATAGGATGTGCCATTCCCCATGTTTATCTTATGTTAACGATTGGGATGTGTTATTCCCTGGATCAAGTACAATAAAAAGCTGGTTTCTCTTTTTGAGTAATTTTTATTTATGTAGGTGCTACTATAGGTCGAAGCTCGAATAAAGCTCAACAGTAAAGCCACGTGGTATATAAACTAACAAAACAGGAGTAGAAAAATGGTCCGAATCAAAGTGGATAATTTTTTGTTCGAGCCTTAACTAACCTGAATCAAGCACCTTATCATTTAGGCTGCGAGACAAAATTTACCTTAAATTCACAAGCCTCTCTACGTAAAAAGGGAAAACCTAACTAGTAACCCGCGACATGGATAATAGTCGCAGTTTAGTAAGGAAGCCTTATAAACAACCATGGTTTTCACTGAAAGTGTCGAAAAAATCACACAAAAATTATAATCCGCGGATAAAATATGTCGGGTCGTGGTATAATATGAAAAACGTGGACGCACAGTCAATTAAGCCACGAACCCTAAAGAATTTTTCAGTAAAAACCTAAGTCATTCTAGACAAAAAGGCGCCACACAATAAGATGTGAAGGCAAAGCATATCATGTGCATTAAGAAAGTTCGGTTTAAAAATAACCGAAGCATAACCCAGACCAATTAAAGGTCTGGGGATTGAAACCTGCAAAAGGTTTACGTCGTCCGAACCAACAGAGGATTCAAACCTGGGTGGAACTTGTTCAAATATTACAGATATTCCGGACCACATGAAGGTCCAGATCAAATGATAATTGTCTTAACAAAAAACACAAACTAAGATGAGGGCTCGAGCTTGAGCTCCTCAAAAGCTTCGGTCAAGGATTCTGGGGGACCGGTGACTTGGTCCACAAGCTTAGCGATCTTGGGAAAGTTGAGGGAATCATAAGCATGAACGATAGCCGTGAGCTTCTCCTGGACGTCCGGCTTCAATAGCGGCATCTTGTCAAAGGGAATTCCCTTCGCCGTGGCAGCATAACCGGCCTTCACGCCCACATTAAACCCAGTCGCTATATATATATATATATAGGTTGTGTTTGTCGACCGCCTGACCTTATAATCCGGGCTATGTCAGAGGTTGGATATGCCTGCCCTGATCTCTGGTCTTGGTTTTGAGTTGGGATTATTACATAGTTCATATTATATGTTCTCATATTAACTGAGTTATGACAGAGGCGGGATATGCCTGCTTTGATCTCTAGCTTCAGTTTGAATAATATTTTGTGTTTATTTTTATAACCCGAGTTATGATAGAGGTAGGATATGCCTACTCTAATCTCTAGCTTTGGGTTGACCTAAGTGTACTGGATTGTATTCTGTGCGATTAAGCGGTATGCGCTTATTATATATTTGGTGAGTAAAGTCTTGGGGTTATACTATTTTGGTTAAACCAAATTCTGACAATTTACTCAAAATCTATAAAACTTGAATTCACTCAGCTCGTCTGACTTTGCGTGCATATTAGTTTGATTTCAGGTTTGTTGAACAATAAAGGGATGCTTGGCTTGCTGTAGGACTACTCAGAGGCGGTTGACATTTCAAGATAAAGAGTCTACTTTATCTATTTGAAAACTATTTTATTTTCTAAACTTATTGTCTGAATTACAAATGTGTTTGACCCATCATGGGAATTTTCATGTTTGGATGACTTAAACTTTTTTTTTCTTTCCGCTGCGTGTTTTCTGATAATAAATAAGACTTTTGAGTATTAACCTGGCTCTGATACCAACTTGTAAGACCCTCAAAACCGACGGGTCAAACAGTTGGCACTCAAAGACTAAAACCATAATTAATACTCAAGAAGTCGTATTTTATTATCAGGAAACACGCAGCGGAAAATAAATGGTTTAAGTTATTCAAACATGAAATCCCCATAATGGGTCAAAGCATATTTGTGAAACAAAACAATAAGTTTATAAAAGAAAAAGAGTTTTCCAGCAATAAAGTAGGCTCTTCTTTATTCGAAAATGTCAACCGCCTCTGAGTAGTCCTGCAGCATGCCAAGGCATCCTTTTTTATTCTTCAAATACCTGAAATCAATCTAATACGCACGCAAAGTCAGATGAGCTGAGTGAATTCAAGTTTTATGAAGTTCTTAAATAATAAGTAAATTGTCAAAATAATAGTCAACAAAATACTTTAACCTTAGAGTCACAATAAGCGCAATCCGCCTAGTTGATCCCTAAGCAAATAATAAGTAAAGTCTAGAATAAGCGCAATCCGCCTACTTAACATAAGACTTTATTTTAAATCTACAATAAGCGCATTCCGCCTATTTGTCACAAAACTACAATAAGTCTACTTAAGCGCATATCGCCTACTAAGACTCAAACCATAACTATAAATCAGAGCAGACGCATTATATAACTATCATAGCTCAATTTATAATACTAGGTAACCGTCATACACAAATTATATGTACAAATATATAGTAACATATTTAACCTAATCAAGTATAAATCAAGGCACGTCTCGATCTAACAAGCAAGGTTCCACATACACTTTCAAGACATGCATATTAGCCCAAAATGTTTATAACAGTAAAAAGGGCACATGAATTCACCTTAGTGCGTGTATAGTTCATCTCTCTATAGCAAGGGAGCACAAGCGAGCAAGTGGTCAATAACCTGGTAATGGGGACGTAAACGTCATCAACGCCCTAAGGTTTGTGAAGGAAAGAGAGTATATGACACAAGTCTTAACTAATATTTTGCTACACTACTAGTGTATTAATATTTTCTTTCCACGTGGTGGTATTACACTTAGGCATGTTGTGCTAAGCACCCATGACTTTTTCCAGGTTCCTCACATAACCGTGTAGTTAATTCAACCTATTCTAACGGCTTTTGTTCATGTGACGACTTTCAATTTCAATTGATTATGTTTGCTAAAAAAAATATAATAATGATATCAACCCAAGACATTATTGTCCAAGGATTACAAATCGTATAACACCACCTCCACATTAATTGCTTTAGGCTTTCACATGAAACATGGATAAGCCAAATGAGATTTTGCCGCCAACTGAATTTACAACAGAGGGTTCGAACTCCATGCCTATACCACCATCCTTTGGATCCAAGAGTATGATACACCTTTATATAAATTTGGCTAGTAACTTGCCAAACTACTTAGCTTTTAATATGGTGGCTTTTTATCTTTTGATCATCATCCTAATGTGTATGATCTAGATAGATTTAATAATTTTGTAAGCCTACATGTAGCCGCACAACACAATAACCGAACAATGTGCAATGACGATTAGAGATCAAAGCAGTAACACTCAAGTGAATACAGAGGCTTTTGAATAGCTACTTAGCTTAATGTCACGGACCAAGACCAGACAGAAATCAGTAACCCAAGTCAAATCCACAAGGTTCCGTGACCTGGCCTCGTTTAAGCGAGATGATCATCACCTCCGCAATAATCATCATCGCGGCGCGCAACCTACCGCTGACGAATACACACGGAACCGAGTATCGACCTCGCAGAACACAAGGGTTCGGGGAGAGAGGTTTACCTGAACGCCAACCCACACGCTCAATCCAAACGCTGATCTCGAACACACGATGAATCCAAACGCTGAGATGGTTATTGGTCGTGAGCGGCGAACCAAAGCTACGATAGAATACCGTTCTCACCTGAACAAGACCCGATCCGTATTAGTCGAATATGATATGTAACCAAATCGCTAAAAAAATAAAGGAACAATATGGATCGCACATGGGTATAATCGGCTGGAAAAAGGTGCTCTTGTTTCTCCGTGTCGTAGGCTAAAGAAAGATAAAACTGGTTTGCACTTCTCTTGTCTGAGGCGAAGGAGTTGTAGCATGTTCCTTATTCTTTTGTCGTGGAGGTGAATAAAAAAACCAAAGATGATTTTGTTGATGATGTTGGCCGAGAGGAGACAAAATAAATTATATTACAATGGTGTGGCATTAGGGTTAAGGTTGTAGGGTTTTTATTTTTTTAGGTTGGTGATGACACCAACTTTTACTATAAGACCTTCCATCTCTTAGCCATTGTATCTTGTTCCCAAAGCTACTCAAATGGGGTTTTGAAAAATGCTAAAGAGCCCCCCTCAACAAGGCCAAAATAGAACTATACAAGTATACAAACTTTACAAGGCGAAACGCAACTGCGGAAATCTACGGGTGTTACACGTTGTTGACATCGCTGACAACTTTCTTCAATGCTGGTCCCTTGTGGACATAGTCAGCGATCAACTGGGCCCCGGTCATCAGGAAGAACTTTTTGAAGTTGAATAATTCTTCAATGTCCTCCATAAGTTCCTTCTTCTCTCCCTTCCAAGCCGCTTCATCATCAGCAATATTCTTCTCAGCCGTAACTAGCACCTGTTGTGCCACTTTCTCCTCCTTCATGGCCCTGTCACGTTCTGGAAGAAAGAAAAAGAAATAAAGTATAAAGGGTTCGGGAAAGAGTGAACTTAATCAATAGAACGTACCAGCGGTCAAAGCATCAGTACCTTTCTTCAAATTAGCCATGGCCACTTCCATCTGCTTGATAAGATCGTTTGTCCTTTTGGCATCCGCAGTAGAAGCAGCCTCTGCGTCATGGTGTTTCTTCTTTAAAGATTCTAACTCTTGGAGGGCTTTGTCCCGTGACTCCGTGGCAGAAGTTATGGCAAACTGGGACGACAAGGCTTGCTGCTGAGTATCCTTCAGGTTTTTCTTCAGCTCGGCCAAGACAGGCCCATGACCACAAGCTGCTCCTTTCCTCCTCAATCTCTCCCTATCAACCTCCGCATCTGTCCAACGACGATAAGCTTCGGTAACCAAAAAGTTGGAATGTGCTTGATTTAATAGCAAGGCTTCATAAAGGGTGGGGGAATCCATGTTATGATAGAACTTCCGGTCAGCAGGAGTGTCCAAGTTGAACAACATCATCTCGGACGAGAGAGCGTCAATCACCCTATCGCCATTCTATAAATCCCACTCTGGGACAAACTTCTCATCCGCGACCGAAGGGTCCGCTCCAGTCCCCTCCCCTAACACAGATGCAAAACCATAGAGTGAAAATGCCTTAGTCTCAAACCATTGTGGAGGGAAAGTACCATCATTGTCACCCACATTAGTTTGAGAAAGAAGGAGAGATTGCCTAAACTCACCAGCTGAAAAAGTTCCAACCTTTACCGACTTACTAATCACCGGGCTATGAAGCCCATCGAAAGGATCACCTTCTTCCTACTCGTCCTCCTCATCAATCACCTCCTTCCCGCTGCTCCCACCAACCTGAGGATGATCCACCATTAGTACCGGAGCCGAGTCTCGGGAGGATTTACCCCCGAACAGATGGTTTTCAAGGTTATTTAAAAGGTTAGAAAATACCTCTAGTGGATCCTGCAAAAACCTCAGTTTCTTCTTAGGTGTCTCGTGCTGGCCGCGGTACTTTTAAGTGATTTTCTTTTGCCAGACCCCAGGGAGACGAGAGTATCTGTGAGGGCACGGCCTTCAACATCGCCAGAAGCCTCCTTAGAAGGAGACTTAGAAACATTAGAAGGTTAAGATGTTTGGGGGCCCGTGCTGGTAGAGGGGTTCGGCTGAATAATGTTTGCAGTTGTAGAAGGATTGGACTGAGTAATATTAAGAGCTGAAAGAGGGAGAACCTCGGCAGTCATGGTGACCCCAGTAGTCTCAGTCACGACCCCCGTGGTCTAACCATCCCCGCCAGCAACACTGGCACCCGCTCCCGGAGTTCCGACTCGAATAATGGGTTGATGAGCCTTGGACATCTGATCTATCAGGGGTTTGTTGTTGCCAAGTTCTACGTCCGTATACTCCAAGGCTGCGTCATTAAAAGTTGTCAACTTTAGACAATCAAGCAATGACATCTCTGCACCAAGAAAAAACCAAGTTAGAAAAAACAATATAAAGTAAATGAAAGCATTCAAAGGCGCGGCTCTCCACTCACCCTCCCCGTCGTACAAATACACCGGCCACCTATCATCAAGATTCCAACTCCTACTGATGCACCCGAGACAAAGGACGTGCTCCGGATATTTTTGAATGTTTGTTTTGTTTTCAGCAAGGCTAACATAAAGGGCTCGGTTATACCTAAAACTCTTAGGCAGGTCCCACTCCGATGATTCAAAACACTCACACCAAACCGTGTCCGGGGGTAAGCACCAGTTGTCAAGATAGAAAAATTGGTTTTTCCAATTCTTAAGGCTGGTCGTTTGATAGTCATGACAACTTTCCAACGATCGCCGCTTCTAGAATTTATACCAACTACCTATCTTATTAAGTTTATAGAAGCACCAGAATACATTTAAATCTGCCCCTTTCTCCAAGGCACGGGAGGACAACTCAAAGTGACTGACTCGGCTGAGGCCGAAGGGATTCACCTGAGAGATATGAACCCCGTGAAATTTAAGAACCTTCATCAAAATTTTGTGAAAGGGACTCGGTAATTGGAAAAATCACAGACGCGGGTATAAAAACCAAACTTCCCTGTGGGAAAAGGGTAGATGGTATCCTTAGGACCGGGCAGGACGGGGTTCAGATCATGGGATATCCTGTAATCATCAACAAACCTAACTAACTTATCCGGAGTTAGCTTGGAATAAGTGATGCCCATATCATCTTTCACCATCTTGGGAAATTAAACAAGAAAAAGATGGAAGAAGGAAAAGAAAGATGAAACGCACCTTAGGGATTAACAGGAACCCGGAGAGCTTGGCTTAAATAGGGGACAGGATGCGGCAAGGTTTACGGGTAAGAAGACAAAGTGGATAAAAGAAAAGGGGAAAGAGAGAAACAGTAAAAAGTAAAAGAAAAAAGAAAAAAGAAGGGTTTATATAGGGGGAGGGATAACCGTTCAGATCTCCGGGTGGGAGACAGCTGGATTGGAATGAGCGGTCCAGATCGTCTCGATAAATCAACCGCCATCCTATCAGTAACTTCATCATGTGGCTATAAAACGATCCATGTGGCCCGGACTAACAACACAAGTCCCATCAGATGGAATGGACACGTGTCAGCCATCCCTAGGACCACCAAAACCCCCTAACTCCCGGAGCCCAATCGACAAGCTGCAGCAACACTTCAGTCCAACAACTTAAAAATAACTTAAGAACTTGGGAGGACATGAAGAGGTATAAAAGATTATACCGCGGCAAAAGGTACTCATGATTCGGTCACACTTAAGTCCAACAAGTTAAAAATAACTTAAGGACTTGGGAGGACATGAAGAGGTATAAAAGATTATACCGCGGCTCAGTGACTAGACACGAGCTGATAAACTTAGACCGCAGCATGTCATCCCCACCGAATGAAAGTACAAGATACCTTCGGAAGTCAAAAGCTTCCGAAGGATAGTACAAAGGGGGTCCGAAGTAAAGTACAACTTTGCTGACCACTATAAATACCCCCATCAAAGTACAATCAACACACGAATGCTTACACTCCAAACCATACTTTCTCTCTCTATTTTCTCTCACTAAACAAATACTTATCCTCATGCCGGAGGGTGGTTATAGAGAGGCCCTCCCTCCTCCTGTGTAACGAGCCTAACGGTTTTCTACCTTTTGCAGGTTTAAGCCTAGGTTCGGAACATTCAAGATCTAGCTCGTTCGATCCTGTCATAAGCTCAATCTCAGGTTCGTCCACTTTTTGGATCTTCAATGATGATGATGATGATAATAATAATAATAATAATATTTTACCAGTTAATGATACACAACTCTTACTCCCTACTAACAATAACAATAATCAAAATCACCATAATTATAAGTAGAGAGAATTACACAAATTATGTCCTTGGTTTTATACATTTGTTACACCCTTTGTCCTTTAGACCAAACCCAGTTAAAAATCTTGGTTAAGTTGGTCACGTGCCCCTCACGTGAGGGGCAAACATGTCTTTTACCGTTTCTTCTCCTCTGCCATATCCACATCTCAAATTATGATCCCCAAGCAACCACCCACCACCATTCTTACCCTCATCAACTAACCTCTTCTCAATTTCACTAAAATCCAACCCTTTAATATCACGCCCATGTATATGTATATTTGCCCCTCACGTGAGGGGCATGTGACCTACTTAACCAAGATTTTTAACTAGGTTTGGTCTAAAGAATAAAGGGTGTAACAAATGTATAAAACCAAGGACATAAGGAGTGAAAAAATTTCATAAAGGACAGAGGATGCAATTTTAGTAATAACTAAAGGACTGAAGAAACACTGATATAACAATCTATGTTAAGAGCACAATAAGAGATATTTTTATTAATGACAATGGGACTGTTACAAGGATTCAGACATAAATCGTTACGGCGTCTCGACTATAATCTATCTTTCTCAACTATAGACAATACTCTACGGATTTCTCTACCAAGTGTTGATTGCCTCTTCTCCTAGGGGATAAGAGGTATTTATAGGCCTTCGAGATCCTCTGTGATTGGCTTGATTGAGAATGACAACCGTAGCGTATTATCGTGGGGCATGATCGCTCTCGGCGCTGGCATCTCTGGATTGGTCCACGTGTCTCGTGTCTCGTGTCTTGGGTCTGTCCTTTATGTCCTTTCTGTCCTTTTTCTGTCCTCGTACCTGCAGGCGATCATGGAGCAGGGAATGATGGCCTGTGATTGGCCACATGTCCCTTTCACTGTCGGATCATGGCTGGCATGTTCCAGGTTGCATGCGCAACCTTTTAGAAGTCCACGTCAGCTCGGTGTGTTGTCATGTGTGGGGATGTGGGGTCGTGCGCACGCGCGGGTACATATCTCTTCAAGTCCCCCTAGTCTAGTGTTTTGTTTGCGCAGCGTGCAGGACGCTGGACTAAGAGAACAAAGAATTTTATTTGTGGGGGTTAATGGTGCTCTTTGTTGGTTTTGTGCGCCGGACGCGCCACGTATTGACAAGTGGGGTCTAGGCGCACGTCAGTAATTAATGTGTACATCAGAAGTGTCAGGGTGGGAAAGATGAGAGGACAGGTTGGTAGCCGAAAAGGCTCTGACGGTTGCACTGTGTCAGGGGCCTTGTGGGGCCCAGCTGTCGTTTCAACCTCTGCGTTTTCTCTCTCTCTCTCTGGTGTGTCAATTTTTTACTGGATGGTCGTGCAACACGATTGCCACCTCCTTTATACGTGTGGTCTTCCTCTATTTAAACCCCCCTTTCCACTTCCTTCTTTCCTACACTTTACTAAAATTCAAAAATTTTTAAGCTTTTCAAATCCTCTTCCCATTCGAAAACCTTCAACATCAGATTTGTAGATTCCACATTTATTTTTCTTTCTTTCATATTATTTGTGATAACTATGGAGGGTACCTTTAAGGTTGTCCCTACTCATGCTAAAAAGAAAAGAGGTGGTCGGAGGGATGATGGGTCCAAGAAGGGGCCGCAGTTGGTAGGCGAGGTTACGGCGTCTTGGACCAAAGATGAGTTCAAGAAGTTTTGTAAAGCCAGTGGTCTTTCTTCCTCGTACGGGGTCAAGATGCCCTCTCCGGGGGAAAACTATTTTACAGCCAGCGGTCGGGAAAGTAGGCGTGTATGCTTCATACTTTAGGGACTGCAACTTAGGGTTCCAGTCACTAGGTTCATTGGGACGTTCTTGCATAATGTGGGTGCTCACATTAGCCAGATCCATCCTAGGTTGATTTCTAGGTTGATGTTTTTTGAGCTTTGCTGCCAAGCCCAAAACATTAAACCAGATATGGATATGGTTTACGTGTTTTATAAATTATATTTTATGGAGAGCTGGCTTTCATGCCGTCCGCGTCATGGCGTATCGCCATGCGCGAGGGCTGGAATAAAGAGTTTTCGTGAATGGAAACCAAATTTTTTTCTGGATTTCTGAGGGTGTGATCTCTTTTAAAATGGGGTGTTTGGACCCTGAGGAGAGTTTGGGGGAGGTGGAGCTCATCGACTATGAGGAGCAGCCATGGTTTAAAACTCTGACTAGTCATCCCGTCGATATTAGCGTTGTCCTGGAGACTGCTCTTGTGATGGCAGGGGTGAGCATAAGGTACAACGTTGAGGGTTGAAACCCGCAGTTGACTAAGGATGGCAAAGGTAAGTGCTCCTTTGTGTTTTAAATTTGTGTATAGCTGTCAGGTTACTCATGACTTGCATGTCGTTTTGTGTTTTCAGTTATGGAAAGCTTGTACTATGTGTTGTTGGGCGGTGATAACATGGGCTTTGCTTTCAAAGAATTGGCGGACAATGAGTTGTATATTGTGGAAAAGGCATGGGACACGTTATTGCGCCCTAAGGATATTGCGCCTGTGCATACCAAAGATGCACCCCAGCTGCTCATTAAATAAGCAGGTGAGTCTCCTCTGCTTTTTATCAATCCCTCTCCTATCAATATGTTCATGCGGACTGGGTATCTTTGTATTATCATATCGAGTGACGAGTCATCTGACTCGCGCGTTTCTTCGTCTCCGCATGTATCGTCTGCAGGCGGCAGTGGTAAGGTGCCTTCGCCTATGTTTACTGCAGAGGATAGTGATGAAGACACTGAAGTAGATGACTATATTGTGAAAAGGGTACGGAACCCAAGAAGGAAGGGTGAAGGTGACGCCACTGGAGTTGAAGATTGTGGTTTTATTTTAGACCACGATGTTGTGAATCGATATTTCCAAACTTATAACCCAACTGAACGCAGCTCTGTTGAAATTTCAGATGCGTTTGTTCAAGGTGATCCATCTGTTGTGGATTTGACCAAGTCACTGGAGAATGTTGTGGTGATGAAGCCTTTGGTGGTCGAGGCGACTGGGCCTGAGCATGTGCTGGAGAAGACTCCTAAAAATGGGAAGAAGTCGAAGCGCTCGAGGTCTCGACGCGATTCTGCGGAAAAGGATGGTGCGGGGAGCTTGCCGTCCCCTCTTGGAAAGAAGCAGAAGCTTGATGAGCTTGTTCACAGTGCGGAGGATAGTTTGCTTGGTAAGTTTGTTTGTTTTTCTGCTTGTTTTGTTTTTATACTCATCCACTTATTTGTGCATTTGTGTATCGCGCAACTAACTTGTTCGGTTCAGGGGATCATGGGAATGTTACTACTGCGCTTTTTGCGGAAGGGTTCAATATTGAACCTATTGGCAAATAGAAGACCCCATCCCAAGGGAATTATCTGTCAACCCCTCCTTGTCAGTCCCCCGCGAAGGAGGTTGTTTTTCCAACTTCTCTGCCGCCCCGTCAGCTTACACCGCCAGTTTCTGCGCCTCCTCGCCAACTAACTCCTTAGGCATCTCCACCTGTTACCAATGTGGTTGATCTGGATGAACCACAAGTATTGGAGACGAATTTAGATAGTGGGCGGGTGTCACCCACCGACATTAGCGAGGGTGATGGGCGAGTTTTTGGTTATGTGGAGGATGAGCACCGGGAGAAGAAGGTTATGATTGAGCCTGACGCTGGCTTTTCTGGTGTTGATAAGTCTGGAGATGGTGCGGACGTGGGTGGTGCTTTTGTGCCTGCTTGGGCGGTTACTTGTGATAGCCGTTTTTTGGATGTAGAGACTTGCCGCAATTTTTGGGCAACGTCGTTCCACTGGCTGAGGCTACCTTCCAAGCAGCGCGTCCTCGCTGCGACTTGTTGGATGATCATGTCATGAGCTTGGCGAATTTGCTATCTACCGCGACGGATTTTTGCCCATCAATGGGAGTCTTTGGCTCATGAGCGTGAGAGCAATGATCAGGAATTGAGGGTTGTTGTTGGCGAGCGTGACAAGTTAGGTCATGAGTTGTGTAACACCCCAACCGATGGCGGAAACATCGAGGTGTCACATAGTGATGTTTGTTCAATAGCTCATGGTACTAAATGGAAGTTGAATATTATAAAACTATTTACAATTGTCATACAATTAATAATTGCATAAACTTGTTTCATATAAACTAGGTCCAAAGCTCCTATGTGTTCCAAGACTGGTACAACTTCCAATAGCAAGTAAAACCTGAAACATGTTGAGTTGAAAATATGGGGGGTCAACTATAAATAGTTGGTGAGAATACATAGGTTTTGCAAGTAATAAAATATAGTAATTTGTATAGCAATCACAATTGAGATATAGCAATGAGTAATGTAAGAGTATGAGTCCGACATGTAACAATGCGTCTTTTGTACAATCAAACCTTGTGTCGACTGAGACCTAACTCGCAAGTTAGTAAAAGTGGAACTGTTTTTGATCATCCCGCAGGGGGGTGGGTGGGTTTGTCAGACCTATAGCGCTATAATCTAAACAGGCGGCTTGAGCAACGTTAATGATTGTACTGTGTCTTTTTGTTACAGTCAAAATGAATCCACAAGTTTCAACATAATGAGAATGAGTAATTGCTATTGTATTAAAAATGTTTAAACATGTTTCACCCCAAAAATGTAAAACAGTAAAAAGGGGCTATGTAAACTCACCTTGAATGATAGTTAATCCACCAAAATGATACTTATGTTGGCATGGAAATCTCGAGGACTTATCCTAGTTTGAATTATTAAATATCAAAAAGTTTTTGGACTCAAACATATCTAAGTTTCCTAGGGTATTCTAGGGTTCTAGTTGGGAATAGATGTTTGTTAAAAAATAAAATGAATTTTTTATACTTAATTATTTGGAAAAGAAATTATTAATCGATGTCAAAAACAATTTATAAATGTTAAAGTAATACAATAATATGGATGATTGTATGAGTTTTGTTAGGAAGGATGGTGGAAGTAAAATTTTTTATAATTATTTTCTTAGTAAAGAGTAATGAAACTATTTATTGTTTTGAATAAACAAGCATTTTAAATAAGTAAAAATTACAATTTTTAAACATTTCTGAGAATAAAATTTATACACTTGTTCTAAATTATTAAAAATATTTTTTGCGATATTTTGGTATAAAAATGATTAAAAACGGATTAAACTGAAAATATTAGTTTTAAAAAAATAATGAATATAATTATTTCGGAAATTAGAAATTATGGTGTTAATGTTTTGAGTGATATAAGCTTAAAAATATTTTTTTAGAGTATTTATGAATCAGTTAAAGCATATCATAGAGTTTATAAACAAATTTATTGAAAAAAAAAGTTTGGACTTGGTAGGGTTCGAACCCGGGTTGGCACCTGGTTTAGGATTATATTAATCCTATAAACACCACTGGACTACACAACAATTTTGTGTTTTATTTGTTTTTGAAATGTTTTGAAAATTATTACCACTTTGTCATCTTCCCCATTTAACAACCCTAAGAACCCTACAATTCCAATTGTTAGGATCTGAGTTTGATTGTTTTGATTGTTTAAGTAATAAGAACAATGAATGAAATGAATTATAAATGGAAAGTGCAGCGGAATGATAAACTGTTAATCAAAACAAGAGAATAAATGTTTTTTAATCGAATGCTTTCATAAACTCAAATGATTACAAACAATTGTACAAGTACTCCTCCTCAGCCTGATCACTCAGTGATTGTTTGTCAAAGAGAATGTTTTGAGTGACAAATAGAATAGTACAAGCACTGTTCTATTTATAGACAAAGCTAAACCTCTGATGACCTAGGCTGACGTCACCTAAGACAGTGACCTCTAACAGAAAAACAAACATAAAACATCTGTTGATAACAAACTACTGTTACATTGGAAAACACTGAAAGGTAATCAGCTGATAGGAAAACTCTGATGGTCTTGAATCATCTGTTGGAGCCTAAGTGATGTTGGCTCCAACAGACCTTTAGTCTTCAGTACTTTGATTCAGCAGTTGTTCTTCATCAGACCTTTGGTCAGCAGTTGTTCTCTATCAGACCTTTGTAGCAGCAGTTGTCACAGCAATTGTTAAGGTACAACAGATGTTAGGATCAAGAGTCTTTTGGGAGAAGTAACTTGCAAAGTGCTGTTATTATTATGGATCAATTGAGTAGTATATTTTGGCTTTCCAATCATCTGTTCTTCTCCAGGTCAGCAGACCCAACAATCTCCCCCTAGAACAAATGATGCCAAAACTAGCTTTATTTTAATCTTTATTTCTCATCAGACTTTCTCTTATCTGCCCTTTAAACTGTAGTTCAAAACTTAAAGAGAAAAAGTCTTATGCATCCCTTTCAAGCTCTAGGTTCAGCAATGTTTGGAGATCATCTGCACATAGGCTCTGTGCATCATTGATGTGTCGTAAAACACATCTATTTTCCTATGTATTTTGTATATTATTTGGTTAACTTTTTATTCGTTTTGTGTCATTTTTATTAGGTATTTATTTATTTTATTACTTTATAGGTGTTCGTGGAAAATGAGCTAAAAAAGAAAGAATTTTAATTGAGACACGAACACTTGAGAGCAGGTGGTCATGGATGTTGAAGTATAAATGACGAACTTTGGTCGAGCCAAGAACACCCGAGTTAAGAGCACGGAGTATAATAATACTAATAATATAACAATAATAATAATAATATAAAAAAAGAAAAAAAATAAAAGTTGGATGGGCTCGTGGCCCACCCTAAACAAATCCAATTCACTAAAGTTGGTCATCAAAAATATGGATATATAGAGATTTGGTTTTGACGGGAATTTTGGAATTGGAGAATAATATTCGAACAACATCGACTTGGACATATCGTTCAATCGGACGAAGGGGATCAATCAAACAGAAGGAAGCCTTAGAGGTCTTTGAAGGGGAGAAGGTTTCGGGTGCACTAAAGATTAATTATTTGAAGACCCGGTGGTTTGTTTTATCGTTTTTATATTTTTAGAGACATGTTTATAATTGTTTTTCGAGACTTTGTGACTATGTTTCTAATTTTAATTATGAACTAAACTTCCATGGTTGCTTAGGTTTATGAACTAGACACGTTATTTGCAGTATTTAATGATTTTTGGTTTTTAGTTTTGATGTGTAGAATTACATGACTTTAATTTTATTGTTGGATTTGATATATGTGTGTTGGTGTTAATTTTATTTGAAGTTTGTTTATTGGTTTTGTGGAACTAGGCATGTAGAGATACCCCCCAGGTCTTGAAATCAATCTAGTTCGTCAACTTAGGTTAGCGTGCTAGTATTTGGAGTTGGAGTACGACACAAGTATAACAAACTAATATAATAATTTAACTAAGACGTGCAGTCCATTCTTGAGGGTGAGAAATCTAACTCGAGATTGCTAGGTAACTAACTAGGCATTGTTCGGTAGTTGACAAGCGCTAGGGCGGGAGTCGTTGCTTGTCCGTGTTTAGAGTTTTCCTAGGTTTTCTTCAGTAGAGTTTAAGTCTGCTTCATAGTTTGAGGGTTTTGATTCAGGAGAGGTTTTAATCCGATTTCTGTTGGATTTTGGTACGCTAGGGCGATCCGGATCCATTTTAGCATTTCTACACTTGTCCCGTCTTGAGTCTAGTGAGTTATCCTTGACAGGAGGTTTATTAGATAAGAATAGAGTCTCAAGTTAATTACCAGATTCAGGATTTATTGCTAGTGTCTAGGGATTTTACCTAAGTAACCAGCCTTCTTCCTATCCGATTTCTCCAAGTTCCTAGTTCCTATAAGCAGCTGAGGTTATTTTATTTATATTTAGTTTCTTTTAAGTTTATAATTAGTAGTTTAAAATACCCCCCATTTAAGTATATATTTATTTAGGCTAGTATTCGGTAGAGGTTGTGATCTAGAGCTGTATTCGCGTCTTTGGGTTCGATACTCGGTCTTATCTGTTTACTGCTTTACGACCGGTACACTTGCCGTGCGTGTGTAGTTTTTAGGTGAGTCGTTTTAATTAGAACTTGTGTTATATATATATATATACATTTACACACATCAAGTTTTTGGCGCCGTTGTCGGGGACGCAATTGGCATTCTTGATTACTTCCCAAACCGTTTGTCTGGTCTTTTACTTTGTAAATAGTTTTTGCTTTTACTTGTTATTATTATTTATTATTTTTTATTCGTAATATATATTCTTTTTAACATGTGTGAGATCTGTGGAGGACCCCATTTTACTATAAAATGCCCAAATTCATCGGGGTATTCCGCAGGTTACTATGCTAACGAGTATTTGCAGCCGCAGCCATATCAGTCATACCAGCCTTCATACCCGCAGGCTAACTGGTGGTTTAACCCTGCAACATTTGAGTCACTAAATAGAATAAAAAGTCGGCCTGATCGTCTACAAGCTGAGATGTATGAGGAAAGGCATGGTGGTAGCTCGTCAGAGTATCCACCTAGCCAACCTTTGTATCCACATCCCGATTATCGGGATGTCTCGTCTCACACTAGGCCCGACTTTGCCGCCCTTGTTGCTAAGCAAGACGCCTTCCTTGCTAATCAACAGCTCATTACCCATTAGTAACTTTTGAGCTTCTCCATCTGATCTGAGTAGAGTCAATTCAATGTTATCTTTGTTGACTTTCCATTTTAGAATTTTTGAATCAGAGGATCTGCTGGGTTGCAAGTTTATTGATGCTAAGTTTGGTGATGGAGGTTCCCAATGAGTTTTCTGAGCTCTTTAGTAGTGGGATCAGAGAAGTAGTGTACTTGATTGAAGAGGCCCTCTTTTACATAAGTTTTAGCAAACTTCTTCTGGTCTTCTTCAGACATTTCATTCTGTTTCTTGAACTGTCTTCTGGCAGCAATAGATAGGTCAGAAGTGTCAAGTAAGTTATCTAGTGAAAAGGCCTGTTGAGGTCTCTTCATCATTGGAGCATCAGAGTAATCAGGTTTTCTGGGCAGTGTAGGGTCTTTCTTTCTATTTTCTTCCAACTTCTTGTATGTCTCAACCAGCCTTAGCTCTGACCTTCTTGCAACAGACCTCATCTCCCTATACTTTGCAGCCACAATCTCTTCTCTCATTCTCTTGAACTTCAAAGCTCTGGCTGGATCTCTACCTTTCCTAAAATCAAGGGCAGAGACCTTTGCTGGGGGATTCTTGGCCATGTCTTCTATTCTCATTAGTTCTTCTCTAAGAGCATGAGTGGTCCAGCCTGCAAATTGTTTCTTATTTGCTTTATAGGGCATGGTTGCCAAGATTTGGTCAAGAAGAGATTCCCTAACCATCCTTTCCATGTCACTGCTGAGAGGCATGGTAGACATGGAGTTGCTCAGGGTCTTAGCAAAATCTTCAATCCTTCTCAGTTTTCTAAGCTCTGCTAAATGGATGCCCTGAGCAGTCATGTCATCTTTCCCTTTACATCTCTCTTTGATGATTGCATCTGCCTGTTCAGTCTTGTATTTAAGATATTTGTCTAAGTTTAGGGGAACAAGAAAATTTGGAAGAGATGGGAAAGATCTTTTAGATGGCTATTTAGTATTGTAGAAGGATTGCATTTCCCCCTTGAGTAGATCAAGCTCAAGAGGATACTGAACAACCAATGGTGTGATGGATGGTGGTGGTCTGTGAGATGTGAATTGTGAAGTGTGTGGTGAGTATGATGAAAGTGGGATGGCTGATATAGGTGTAGGCTGGGTGGTTGAAGTAGGAGGTGGTGATGTTTATATGTTTTCATCTTATACCACAAAGGTTAATTTTCTCTTCCTTCTGTACAAGATGCGTGGTGATGGTGGTGTTACAGCAGTGGTTGTGTTAACATATGTTGGCACTTGTGTAGGACCAGCAGATGTTTGGGATTTGGGTGGTGAAGTGGTTGTAGGTGGTGTATTGGTGGTTGTGGTGGTGGATTTGGTTGTTGGTTTGGTGGTAGGTTCAGTTGGTTTGGTGGTATCAGTGGTTTTGGTGGCAGTGGTTTTAGCAGCAGCACATTTGACAGCAAGTTTAGATGGTGGTTGTCTGACATGTTTGGCAGGCATCTTCTTCCTTTTAGAGGTACCCACATCCCCAACTTCTTGCTGTTGCTCTATCTTCTGTTGTACAAGAGCTTCTGCTTTGCATTCCAAGGTATCAAGCCTCTTTTGCTTCTCTTCAACAGCCTTTTCAGCATTGACATTAGCAGTTTGATCTACTTCTTTTGCTTTGCCTGCATTGACTGCTTCAGTATCAGCAGTGGATTGATCATTGGGATTTGGTTGTTGTGGTGGTGCTGGTTCAGGCCCTGGTTTGGTTCCAAATGGCTTTAGCTTGGGTAGTCTATCTCTGCCACTCTCCCCCCTTTTGGCATCATCTGCTGTGAACTCATCATCATCTTCATCTCTGCTGATGGTTGTAGGGACAGAGCCAGTGGTCTTCAGCAAGTGGTCTTTGATGGCTTTAATGTCCACTTGGGTATCTATGTACCTAGCATCTACCATAGTTCTGATTTGAGCCATGCAGGTTTCATGTGTTTGATCTGCTAGTTTTCTATGAGCTATGATGATGGGGGAAACTGATTTTCATAGCTCACTAGCAATCTTTTCCTTTGATGGTTGACTTTTGGTAAGAGCAGCCAAGGATCCCAAAATTGTCTTGATATCTGATTTGATGTCAGCAACAGAGGTTTCAATGGATTGTACTCTAGCCATCAATTCTTGGTATTTTAACCCATCACCTAAGTTAATAAGATCATCTGGGTTCCTATCAGTGGTAGTTGTATCCGGTTCAGTCTTAGGAGGTGAGTCCAAAGAATGAGAACCAGATGCCCCTTTTTCTTGGTTCTGGGGACTTCCAACTAATTTTGGGGACACTATAGTGGCCTCATCAGTTGTTGCCTTCAAGGAAGTCTTAGGTATGTAACCACTATCCTGTTGTGAGACAATGGTCTCTACAACAGTAGTGGCTGCTTCACTTGAAAACTCACCTAGAGTTTCATTTAACTCTAGGGGTCTAACCTCCTCTGTTTGTGGGATAGCTGATTGATTTTCCTCAGTCCCAGTCACTTGTTGGAGTATACTCTCATTGATGGGTGAAGGAGAGGAACTGGGATTGTCCTGAGTTTTATCAATAGCCTCAAACAGTGGTTGAATTGTTGGAAGGACATGTGATGGTGAAGGTGGAGGAGTGAAAAGAGAAGTTGCCCTGGGAGAAGGGCTGATGATCATATGGTCAAGTGACTCATATATTTCATGATGTGGTTCCCTTTGGCTTACAACATGATCCTTTTGTGAGGATTCATGAGGAGTTTGTTCAGGTTGAGATATATCCATCTGTTTTGAGGAAGTAACAATAGTGGTTTCTTGTTGCTTTTGTGTTGCAACATGGTTTTCCTCTGGTATCTCATCTTCCAGAGATCCCTTTTTGGTTTTAGTGGTGGTTTTTGTAGATGGACGTTTTCTTTTGGAGGTGGCTGGTTTGGTTTTCACAGCACTGGATGTAGTGCCATGATCACCAGGAGCAGTGGGCTCAACAACAGAGGTTTGGACAACAGTTGTTGTCTTAGTCCTCTTTGTTTGTGTTTTAGAAACTTTTGACACTTTTTCTTGGGTGTTTGAACCCAATATTCTTGTGAAAGTTTCATCAGTTAGACTCTTCATTTGGAAAGATTTACCCTTTTTAAAATCTTTTTCAGGTAAAACCTTTTGAAAGATTACACTTAAAATTCTTGGGTAAATCAGAAAAGCATTATTGAAGTCAGATTCTGACAACATAGCATATTCCAAGTACTGAATCCTCAATGGGATTTCATTGAAGGAAGTGGACTTAGCAGAGACACAGAGAAGGAGGGTATGAAAGAAAAATTTTATGACTGGTGGGAAAAACTTTTTGAAAAGAGTTGACCCAGTCATTTGTGCATCATAACCTCTTTCCAGAAACTCTGTGTGAAGTTCAGCCTTAGGGAAAGAGTTGTTACCTAACAGGTCATTCAGTGAGAAGGTTGTGGATATCAGTTCGGGGGTAATGGCGACATTTGTCTCTCCAATTTTTGATATGATGGTTATAGGCTTTTTGTCTTGTAAAGGAAACTCAGCATTTAACCAAAATTCTTGGAGGGTATCGAGATAGATGCGAGCATCAGCGGTTAAGATTGTCAGGTATTTTGAATTAAGGATGATGTCGATGGTGGTATGGAATGGGACGTTTTCGTCTGTTTTGACCAGATATGGGAGAGAATTGTGGGTGGCTTTGGCTTGAAGATCCATTGTAATGGATTTCGAGTGTGAGAATGAGAGGAATTAGAGTGAGGGTTTGAGGTTGAAGAAGGCGGTTTCAGTATTTTGAATACAATGAGACAGTGTAACAACTGTTGTGGTAAAATAGGGTTTTTATAGGCTCTGGTGAAACCGCTGATGTGGCCAAAACTCTGATTTTGAGAGTAGACGTGGCAAACATTTGGTGGCATACAACTCTTGCCAAAGGTCTGATGCAAACAGCTGTTATCTTTCCAAAGTGCTGATGCTAACAGCACTTGGTTTTATTATTATTATTATAGATATATATATATATATATATATATATATAGATATATAAAATGAACCAGTTGTTTTATCTGATCAGAGGTTTGAAACAGATTTTTCAACCAAACAGTGGTTGTTTTATCTAATCAGATGTTTGAAACAGATTTTTCAACTAACAGTGGATAGAATGGATGAAACAGTGGTTGTTTTATCCTTAGCAGATTTTTCAACCAAAATGCTAATTTTAAGGATGAATTTTGATTTTCTGAAACATTTTAATGTTTTTATTTAAAAACATTTTTGTTGTTTAGTCCATGTTTAGCATACCAATTCTAGAAATCAAATTTGTAAAGGTGGATGTGTCTAAAGCTTTTGTCAACACATCTGCCAACTGATCCTCTGTTGGAACATGGTGCAGAGAAATCAAACCTTTTTCATAGCTATCTCTGACAAAGTGATGTCTGATGTCTATGTGCTTTTTGGTTGAATGAGAGACTGGAGTTTTGATGATATTTTCAGCAGCTTGACTGTCCAACATGAGTGGAGTCCTTAGTGCAGTTATCCCAAAATCCGGCAGTTGATTTTGAAGCCATATGAGTTGGGCTGTACAGCTTGCAGCAGCAATGTATTCAGCCTCTGCTGTTGAAGTTGAAGCAGCTGCTTGCTTTTTACTTTGCCATGAGACTAAGGCATTCCCTAGAAACTGGCACCCTCCTGATGTAGACTTCCTTGTCGTGTGGCAGCCAGCAAAATCACTATTTGAATAACCTGAAAGCTCAATGTTTCCATTAGCAGGATACCAGATACCAAGTGTGGGAGCACCTTTTAGGTATCTGAATATCCTTTTCACAGCAATAAGGTTTGACTTTCTAGGTGAAGCCTGGGATCTTGCACAAACACAAGTGGTAAACATAATGTCTGGCCAAGATGCAGTTAATTAGTACAATAAAGACCCAATCATGCATCTGTAATGTGTCTGGTCAACCAGTTCATCTTTGTCATCAATAGTGAGTAGCTTGACTGTGCTCATGGGTATACTACATGGCTTACAGTCATTCATCTCAAATCTGGTCAACAAATTTTTTACATATTTGTTTTCATGAATGAATGTGCCATTTTGCAGCTGCTTCACTTGGAGACCAAGGAAGCACTGAAGTTCACCCATAGCGCTCATTTCAAACTCTGCTGTCATGAGTTTCCTAAACTCTACACACATGTTGTTACATGTGGACCCAAAAATGATGTCATCCACATATATTTGAACAACCATTAAGTCTTTCCCACTCTATTTTAAAAATAAGGTTTTATCAATTTTACCTCTTGTGAAACCAATGGATAAGAGAAAGGTGGAAAGAGTTTCATACCAGGTCCTAGGTGCTTATTTTAATCCATACAAAGCTTTGTTGAGCTTGTATACATAATCAGGATGGAATGTGTCTTCAAAACCAGGTGGTTGACATACATAGACCTCCTCCTGAATTTTGCCATATAGGAATGCACATTTGATGTCCATCTGATACACCTTGATGTTGTGGTTGACAGCAAAGGCTGGGAAGAGTCTGATAGCTTCTAGCCTAGCTACAGGAACAAAGGTTTCATCATAGTCTATCCCATCTTCTTGTCTGAAGCCTTGAACCACAAGCTTGGTTTTATTTTTGAGAACTATACGCCTTTCATTAGTTTTGTTTTTGAAGACCCACTTTGTGCCAATTGGACAAACATCCTTTGGCTACAAGTTCCCATCTATTCCACCAAACGAAAGCCGCCTCCAAACCAACACCGTACTGTGGTCGTTTTCGCGGATCTCGCACCTCTTTTGTTCTAATTTTGTCTCGTTCATAGTCTAGGTGCACATTAATAGCTTTAACCTCCTCTTTCGGCTCCTCATAAGAATTCTGCCGAACTCCAAACACAATCTCCTCATCACCTACCCGTAGCCTCAGTTTTCCTTCACCCATGTCAACTAGCGCTCTCGATGTGGCCAAGAATGGTCGACCTAAAATGAGCGGTACTGTGTCGTCCTCTTTCATGTCTAGCACCACAAAGTCAACTGGGAACACAAATTTGTCTACTTTCACTAACAAGTTCTCTAATATGCCCCTAGGAATTTTAACAGATTTGTCAGCTAGCTGAATACACATCCTAGTTGGCTTCAACTCCCCAAGATTAAGCTTTAAGAATAGAGAGTAGGGCATCAGGTTTATGCTAGCACCTAGGTCGGCTAGCGCATTTCTGGGAGTGAGGTGGCCGATCAAACACGGAATGGTGAAACTTCCTGGATCAGTCATTTTCTGAGGAAGTGTATTCTGCACGACAGCAGAGCACTCCTCAAATAGAGTAACGGTAGAGAGCTCCTCAAGTTTCTTTTTATTAGTCAGAAGGTCTTTAAGAAACTTGGCATATTTAGGCATTTTGGAAAGAGCCTCTATGAATGGGAGGTTAACATGGAGTTTCTTCAGCATGTCCACGAACTTAGCATATAGCTCAGAATCATCGTCACGCACTAGACGACCAGGGAATGGTGGCTTAGGCTTATAGACACGAACTGGATTCTCTTCTCTCTTTTTCTCACTCGACTCACTAGGTTGTGTTGTACTATCTGAGACTAGCCTAGGTTGCACTTTAGCAGATTGTGGCTCTAACTCGATTTCCTCATCCACCGGTTCTTCATCTTCTCCCGGTGATGGACCAACTACACTCCAACCACTCCTGGTAGTAACTGCCTTAACTTGAGCATGCCTAAATGTAGAAATAGTTGAGTTAGGATTAGGAACAGTGTTACTAGGAAGGGCTCCCTGAGGTCCTTGACTAACTTGATTAGCTAATTCTTCTACTTTGGCCTCTAGGTTCTGGAAAGCAGCTTGCTGACCTTTCCTGAAAGTGTCCTGCTCATCAAGTTTTGACTGAATGTTACTAAGCATCTGGGACTGCATCTGTAGAATGGTGGTAAGGTCAGACTCAGTACGACTAGTGGGCCCCCCAGAGTTGGGAGCTTGGAACAGATTCTGACGAGGTTGGTATCTAGAAGAGTTACCACCTTGCCAGTTGGAGTTTTGATATCTCCAATTGGAGTTTGAATCAGGGCTATAGTTTTGATATGGTGGTTCAAGCCACCCGGAATTAAGAGAATCTACCTGTTCCCGACTTTGAACTGGACACTCAGATGTGTTATGACCCCCTCTACATATTTCACACCTATCCAACTTCATCTGAAGATCTCTCACTTGCCTAGTTAAATTCTCAATCACCGCAGCCAGACCAGTATCAGGTGCAATCTGATGAACACCTCGGGTAGTAGGAGAGGTGTTACTAGTCATGGGAATGGAATTCCCAACAGTTTGCTTTGGTGGTCTCTCAGAATAGGCAAAACTCTCAAACAACTCATTAGCTGCATCAATATCCATTTTTTCCATGAAATTACCCTGTGCAGCTGTATTAAAACGAACGCGAGTCTCAAAAGTGAGGCCATTGTAGAATTTCTCCACAAGGGCCCAGTCAGAAAGGCCATGTTGAGGGCATCGACTCAGTAGGGTCTGGAAACGCTCCCAAGCCATGTAGTATGGCTCATCAGGATCCATATGGAAAGAGTGAATCTGCTCCCTAATGAGGGAGTCCTTGGAAGCTGGGTGATATTTTCTTAAGAATTTTCCAAGCATGTCCTCCCAAGTAGCAATGGAACTATTAGGCAGGGTGTCATACCAAGTGGCGGCACGACCAGACAAAGTGAATGGGAATAGACGCAGATAAATGGCTTCCTTAGTGACGTGGGGAAGATTGAAAGTGTCACAGATACGCACAAATCGGGACAGATGTCCATGAGCATCCTCTTCATCAAGACCATGGAATTGTGTGACATTAATGATAGTGGTCAGGACATGGGATGGGATTTGCCAATTGTTGGCATCAGCAATGGTAGGACGAGTGATGGGAGAACGAATCCCAGTATAGCCCTCAGTAGCACGAGAGTGCACAGTACGCCTGATGTTCGCATCAGCCATATCGAAGGTAGGAAGTGGAATGGGGTGAGTGGGTGGTTTAGAATTGGTGAGTTGTGGTGATCCCTGTGAACAAGTATGTGGCATACACTGAAAGTGCAAACCACGCTGGAGTTACTAATGGATAGCAAATAACCTAAGACTAAAAGCACAAGTGGCACAGATAATCGGAGGTAAATCCAGCAAGCAATAAACAAGTAAAACAAAGCAAGTAAAATCAAAAAGTGTCAATTAAAAGTCCCCGGCAACGGCGCCAAAAACTTGATGTTTGCAAATAGGTATATAAATAAATTGATCAAGTTAAAATCCTAGATTCATCTAAAACCACACACTATCGGCAAGTGTACCGATCGCAAGTAGCAAGTAGGCAAGACCAGGTATCGAACCTAAGGACTTTATCTAACACTTTTGAAATTACTCCTAATGAATTACCTGATAAAATATTATTATTATTATTATTAAATTGATTTATTAATTGGGGGTTTAAACTGAAATTAAAATAAATTAATTAAAATTAATTAAAACTAATTAAAACTAAATTACTAAATTAAACTAAGAAACTGAAAATAAACGAAAGCTGACGAACTGGGTTGGAACTCTAATGAGGAGAAAACTGGTAACCTGGGTAGAATCCCTAGACTCTGGCTATAAAAACTGACTTATGTAATCCGGTTGGAGACCCTGTTCTCACCTAATAAACCTCCTGTCAAGGATAGTCGACTAGACTCAAGGCGGGACAAGTATTGAGATGCTAAAATGAAAGTGGATCGCCCCAGCGAAACCAAATCCCACAGTAATCCTTTAATCAACCACTCTTGGATCGAAAACTCCCAAACTGCGAAGCAGACTTAACTAATACGAATGAAATCCTAGGAAAACTCTAAACACGAATAAGTAACCGGTCTCGCCCCAGCGATAACCAAACTACCAAACAATGCCTAGTTAGTTAACCTAGCAATCCCGAATTATATTCCTAACCTTCGGGAAGGGATTGCACACCTTAGCTAATTGACTTTAAAAACCTGTTAAACTTGCGCTATTCCTAACTGCAAGAACTAGCTCGACAACAAAAGTTAATCAAACTAGAATGATTTCTAGATCTAGGGGATATTCCTATGTGCCTAGAACATCAAAACCAACAAACAAGTAATCAAATCAAAAAACGCCAGCACACAAATATTCAAAATCAAACATAAAAATTAAATCATGTAACCAAACACATCCAAAACGGAAAACATAAGTCTTTAATTAAAAACCATAATCTAGTTCATCATCCCAAGTCACCAATAAAAGGTCTAGCCTATAATATTTAAAAACATCTTCACAAAATAAATAAATATAGCTTTAACCATGTCTATAGAAAAAATAAATAAAAACTAAACCTAACCCAAGGCTCGTTGGCTATTGATCTTTAACGTGCCCGTGGCCTTTTCTCCTTCCGTGCCCTTTCGCTCGTCAACGTAGTTTAGTCGGTCACCACTTTTTCTTTGTGCGATTGAAATTGAATGAATCGTAGATTCAATTTTTTTTTGTTTGCCGTCCAATTCCAAAGTATATGTATCCCTCTCTATAAGTTTTTGACCGACTTATTATTTGTAGAGAATTGTGATTTGTTAGGCTTTTTTGGCTTGGGCTTCGGCCCAAGCTTACCCTCCTTTTTTTTTTTTAAATTATTATATTATTAGTATTATTATTATATACTCCATGTTCCTGGCTCGGTTGTTGGCTCGACCAAAGTTTCTCGTTTACGTTCCGACGTCCATGAACATATGCCCTCAAGTGTTCGTCTCTCGATTAAAATTCTTTCGTTTTGAGCCAATTTCCCACGAACACCTATAAAATAATAAAATAAATAAAAACCTAATAAAAATGACACGAAACGAATACAAACTTGACCAAATAAAATACAAAATACATAGGAAATTAGATGTGTTTTACGACACATCACATGTGGTCTTAGAATCACACACACTTGTTCCTTTGTTGATATCATATGCTTTTAGAAGAAAACAGTTTTTAGTAACATGATTCTTCTTTTCACAGAAATCACAAAACAAGTGGACAGACTTTTCATTCTTTTTCCCTTTTTCAGCCTTCTTTTCAACAGATGTTTGATCATCTGCTGGAAGGTCTATCAAGGCAATGACCTTTGCCTATGGTGCTTTCTTACTATCAGGGGTTTTGAAGTTAACTGGTTTGAAGTTTTCAAGAGTACCACACTCATCAGACCAAGTAGGTTTAAATTCATAGTTTTCAAGTTCAGTGAATAATGAGGAACCTTCTGGTTCTTCAAGAACAATTTTCTTGCCATTAGGTTCAGTGATTTTAATCTCTTGACCCTTCAAATTAGTTGGTACTACCTGAACTAACTTTTGATCCCTTTTGTCAGTGTTTTCAAAATCTGGAGCAGTGGTTTCAAAACCAAAGCCAAACTTCACATGACTTTAGGTTTGTTTGTTGAGAAGCATCTCAAAACCTTTGCATGATTCCACCCATTTTTCACATTCAACTTGGGTGGCCTCAAGCTCCTTTTTACAACTATGATATTTAGTTATCATAGTTTGGAGCTGGTCTTTGGTTATAGTTGCTTCATGTTTTAAGCTGCTTATTTCAGATTCTTTTTCAGTCAATTTTGATTTTAACTCTTTTGAAAGTTTTTCAAATTGAACTTCATCATCTAAAACTTTCTTCCTAAGGTTTTCATTTACCTCTTTAATGTTAGCAAATGCTATTACACATTTGTCTAAACACAAATCTATTAGGATTTGAGGAGATACCTTAGTAGCAGCGATCAATGCACAATCACACTTGCACTCACAATCATCAGATGCACCCCAAGGATCTGAGAGATTCACAACCTCTTCTTCGGATTTTGTATCTGCAATTACTTCATCAACAATATCATCAGTCACAACATCAGATTCAGTTACCACATCCTCAGATTCAACCTCTTCAACCATAGCCATGAAACACAAATTTTCTGGTTCATTTTCAGCTTTGGCTACAAGAGCAAAATTTTCATCTGATAGCTCATCTGGTAGACTGCTCCAATCAACAACGCCTTGTGTGAAGAAACTCTGTTGACTGGTCTCTGCAGGGGCAGAGGGTGGAACAACAATTATTGACACTTGTGCCTGAGCAACAGGTGTTTGCACATAGTGGATCTGAGGAACAGTGGTTTGGACAAACTGGACAGGAACAGTGTTTGAGGACTGTGCAAAATGAGCAGTGTTTTGCACATTTGGTCCAGGGGTATTATGGATACTTGATAAGTGTTGGTCTGTGGCCTTTGATTTGGATAGGTAATCATAGGTGTACCATGTTGACTCCTACATTCCCTAGCAAAATGACCAGGTCTATGACATTTATAACACTTAATCTTTGATTTATCCAACCCCACTTTTGACCTGCCAGTCAACCATGGAAACCTTTTGCCAGTTTTCTTGTAAAAATTGTTAGTTCTTACACTGAGCAGAGCCAATTGGTGCATAATGTCCGTTTCTTCCAAATCATCAGGGTCAAAGTACTTTAAGTCATCATACTCAAAGGATATGTTATCAGATGCCTGGCTATCACCACCACTTGCTGTAAAAGCATAGTTTGGTTAATAAGAATCAGAGTTAAAACCTGAAGTTATGTCAATGAAATGATCATAACTCTGATTCTTATTATTACCAGGCACCTCATCATGACCTAGAAGTGCTGTATTACCAAATACATAGTCATCAGACACTTTTCCAGAGTCCCGGAGCTTCTTTTTCTAGTTAAGCTCTCTCTCATAGGTCAAGAGCTTACCATGAAGCTGGGTCAGTGATAGGTCCTTGAAACCAATTGAGTTTCTCATAACTATAGCAATAGTGTCCCATTTATCTGGTAGTGATCTTAAAAACCTATGGTTCAAAGTTGAATATGGGTAAGTTATACCAACCAGTTTTAGTTCACTAATGAGACAGTTAAACCTCTCAAATTGTTAAGTTAATGACTCTCCCTTTACATGACTGAATGTTTCATATCGTTGGTTAAGTATTTCACGGTTGTTTTCAATAACCTCTTCAGTCCCACCAAATTGTTCTTTCAGTGCATCCCACAACTCCTTTTGCACTGTTACAGTGTAACAGCCCAGCATATATATCATTGGGTAGAGCCATGGCCACAATACTGAAGGCCTTGGCATCTAACTCAATTTTCTGAAAATCCCGGTCGGAGTAGTTTTCAAGTTTCTTAGGCTCTTGAACCTTGGGATCTTCAGTACTCGGCACCATCGGAACATGTGGTCCGAAGATAACCGACTTCCAACACCCAGTGTTCTGTTGAACTAGAACATGGCTCATCCGACGTTGCCAGATATTGTATTCAGATCTGACAAGCATCGGTGGCTTGTTGTTCGTGCCAGTGTTGTGTGGATCGTGATTGATTGAAGCCATTCTCTGATTGTTTCAAAAATAAAGTCTGTTTAAAAACGGTTGAAACGAAAATAAACTATTACTCTATTTTCAATCCGACAAACAAACGATATCAATAACTGTGAGCTGATCTGGTTATATTAAATTGATTGGTTAGATCGAATTTAATTGACCAAGCTCTGATACCAATTGTTAGGATCTGAGTTTGATTGTTTTGATTGTTTAAGTAATAAGAACAATGAATGAAATGAATTATAAATGGAAAGTGCAGCGGAATGATAAACTATTAATCAAAACAAGAGAATAAATGTTTTTCAATCGAATGCTTTCATAAACTCAAAGGATTACAAACAATTGTACAAGTACTCCCCCTCAGCCTGATCACTCAGTGATTATTTTTCAAAGAGAATGTTTTGAGTGACAAATAGAACAGTACAAGCACTGTTCTATATATAGACAAATCTAAACCTCTGTTGACCTAGGCTGACATCACCTAAGACAGTGAGCTCTAACATAATAACAAACATAAAACATATGTTGATTACAAACTACTGTTACATTGGAAAACTCTAAAAGGTAAACAACTGATAGGAAAACTCTGATGGTCTTGAATCATCTGTTGAAGCCTAAATGCTGTTGGCTCCAACAGACCTTTAGTCTTCAGTACTTAGAATCAGCAGTTGTTCTTCATCAGACCTTTGGTCAGCAGTTGTTCTCTAGCAGTTGTTATCTATCAGACCTTTGTAGCAGCAGTTGTCACAGCAGTTGTTAAGGTACAGCAGATGTTACGATCAACAGTCTTTTGGGAGAACTAACTTGCAAAGTGCTGTTATTATTATGGATCAATTGAGTAGTATATTTTGGCTTTCCAATCATCTGTTCTTCTCCAGGTCAGCAGACCCAACACCAATTCAGTTAAACGCGATTCTAAGCAACAGGAAGATAAAGGGTTAATGATAATAAACGAAATAACTAGACAAGAAAGGGTTTAAATTTATACGTACTGTTTGTGAGCTTCTGATTCTGAGTGGTCAAACAGCAAGTCAAACCGAAAATAATTTGTGTACCAGGACAAGAGAGTGAGAGATTTAGAGTGTGTTTGTAAATTATTCAGTGCATTCAGATCGTGCACCCATGCTCAATTTATATTGTCGTGCCCAAAATGGAAAGTCATGGTGGTTTGACCTTGATGGTCAAAACGCGTTTATTAAGTTCGAAATTATGGTTGGAGTTCAATGGAGGAGGAATGTCAATTAATGGGTTTTGACCTCTGTATCAATTATGGGCATTTTCATTTACAACGATTTTATTCATATTATTTATATATGTTTTTTTTAAGAAAAGTCAACAAGAATGCCATAAAGGCCATTCATTTTTTTTCAAACGTACAAAATAGTGAAAGGGGAAAGAATTTTTTTATTTGTCATTTTATGTCTTGATTGTATTAGTATTATTACTAAAAAAATTAATACAAGGTGTATATATATATATATATATATAGTTTATAAAAACTTTTAAAATGTGTATTTCGTTTGAACTTTGTCAAAATCTCATATAACATTCAAATGTTAAAACTTATTATAAAATGTAGGCATATGTATAGATGTAATGAGAGTGAAAAAAATAAATAAATAATATGGAACTTTTAATAATAATTGGAAACAAAATTACGTAGGGTTACAGTCTCCCCTACTTTTAGGAATTTCGTCTTGAAATTTATTTAAAAGAGATATTTAAGTAGGGCTAGGAGTAGTTGGGGAAATATTAGGGTAAAGTATTTCGAACGATATTGGATATGAAAAATGATATATTTGAGTTTTGAGGGTTGGATTAACGTTTATCCGAAATAACTAGGAGAAATAAGCGTCTAATAGAACACCAAACCTAAGTTTCAGGAACATAAAAAGGAATGCATGAGATGATTGACTATAGAAAGGCTAAATGAACTACCAAATAACTAGGTATTGTCATTGGTTTGACCCCAGTACCATTTTCGATGTATCATTAGTGTTTACATACAGGGTGTACCGTAGCTAACCCACCACACTTCTGATACTTCAAAAACATACTGGGTATCTAGCAAAACCCTAATAGAATTTCAAACATACAAAATGGTGAAAGGGGAAAGAAGTTTTTTATTTGTCATTTTATGTCTTGATTGTATTATTATTATTATTACTAAAAAAATTAATACAAGTTGTAAATATATATATATATATATATATATATATATATAGTTTATAAAAACTTTTAAAATGTGTATTTCGTTTGAACTTTGTCAAAATCTCGTATAACATTCAAATGTTAAAACTTATTATAAAACGTAGACATATGTATAGATTTAATGAGAGTGAAAAAAAAATAATATGGAACTTTAAATAATAATTGGAAACAAAATTACATAGGGTTATAAATTGAAGCTTTTTAAGTGGGATGCTGCAACCCTCCGCGAGGAAAGGGACAAGCTGAAGAAGCACATCTCTGAGCGGGAGGCTTCCTGGGTGGAAGCCTGTGCGATGACCAATCACAAGTTGGAAGAAGCTGCCATGCGTGAACAGGAGGCGAAACAAGGTCATAGTGAAGCTTCCAAAGAGGTTTTACATTTGGGTGATGTTCTGAAGCAGCACAATGAACAACTTGTTTCGGCTCATGATAGGTTGAGAGAGAAAGATGATGAGATTGCTGAGCTGAGGAGACAGATGGCAGAGCTGGAAAACAGCAACCTGAAGCTGCAGCAAGATAACGCGGACTTGGATAGCGAGTTGCTGGATACCCGGGAAGAAGTGCGTCTGGCGCAGTCTGACCATGAGTGGTTGCTCACGAGTTGTGTCCCTGAGGTTCGTCTCCATCCTGCTTTTTTAGTCTTCCCTTGCTTGTTATTCTCTCGTAGTTATGCTTGATATTTTCTATTTGCAGGTTGCCCATTATGTGAGGACTTGCGACCAAGTACGTAGCGCTATTGCTAACGTCAATGTGGCCGCTAAACTTGTAGGGCGCAAGGCTGGTTTCCTTGAGAGTTACCAACATGCGAAGGACGGCAAGGCGTTGGAACAGTTTAACTTGTATGACAAAGACCTTGACGCCGTCCTTAAGAAGAAGGTTGCGGAGTATGATGACTTGAAACTTGAGTTGGTGGACTTTGTTGTCAGCCATAAGGACCGGCCTACTTGTCATGAGTTGAAGCAGTCCTTCGAGAAACAAGGCCTTGTGCATGCCAGGCACAAGTATGGCATGTTACGGGCGCAGAAGGATGTGGAGGCAGAGGGCAGTAAGCCTGGGGGAGTGAGAAGCTTTCGCTGTCTGGTTCGAACGATGAGGACTTCAGTGACGCCTCTTCTGATTTTAAGGCTTAGCAGTCATCTCCGCCCTTGTTTCTTTCGTCTTATTTGTATTTGCTGAAACAATGTTGTTGTATTATGTTTATGTCGTGTCTGTTGGTTTGCTTTGTAAGACATCTTTTTTTTGAAATGCATGTTTTGTTTTGGTTATTCTAATGCGTCGTTACTCGTATGTTTGTGTTTATTTTGGAATCGCTTAAACGTCCAGACGTTTTCTATTATTGCATTTTGACTGTGCAGTTTTTTAGTTTAAGTGTTGCATTTTAACCATGCAACGTTTAGTTTGTGCAGTACATATTAGCTATGTCCCGCGAAGTTTAGGAATTGCATTTAAACTATGCAATTTTTAGTTTAAGTGTTGCATGTTAACTATGCGACATTTAGTTTGCGCAATAAATGTTTGCTATTTACTGCGAAGTTTAGGAATTGCATTTTAACTATGCAATTTTTAGTTTAAGTGTTGCATGTTAACTATGCAACATTTAGTTTGCGCAGTATATGTTAGCTATGTACTGCGAAGTATAGGAATTTCATTTTAACTATGCAATTTTTAGTTTAATTGTTGCATGTTAACTATGCAACATTTAGTTTGCGCAGTATATGTTAGTTATGTACTACGAAGTTTAGGAATTGCATTTTAACTATGCAATTTTTAGTTTAAGTGTTGCATGTTAACTATGCAACATTTAGTTTGCGCAGTAAATGTTAGCAATGTACTGCGAAGTATAGGAATTGCATTTTAACTATGCAATTTTTAGTTTAAGTCATTGCATCTTAACCATGCAATGTGTGGTTTAGGTGTTGCGCTACGCTGGGCATCGTTGTCGTGATCTAAGTGTAGGGATGAATGACAGTAATATGAATATTTGGAAAAACCAAAAGATGCTTGTATTCATTCATTGATTTGGCTAGGTATCCTTCGATACAATTGGAAAGTAAATCACATGTAACATTTTCTTAGCCGCGCCGCATTCCACGTGCGTGGGACAACCTTTTCATCCAGCGTTTTCAGCTTGTAGGCCCCTTTGCCCAGAACTTCCGCAATGCGGTAGGGTCCTTCCCAATTGGGTGCCAAATTTCCTTGGGGTATTACGTCGCTTGCCTCGTTGTTTCGGAATACAAAGTCTCCCTCCCTGAAGGCATTAAGTTTGACATTGGCATTATAGTATTTTTCTAGTTGCTTCTTTTAATTTGCTTCATTTATAGCTGCCAAGTCGCGGCGTTCTTCCAGCAGGTCGAGGTTTAGGCGCAGTTCCGATTCGTTGTTCGTCCGACTTGAGGAGAGGACCCTGGCGGATGGGCAGCCAATCTCTGCTGGGATCATAGCTTCTGAGCCGTAGGTCAAGCTGAATGGGGTTTCACCTGTGCTTGTCTTTGTGAGCGTGAGGTTTGCCCATAGCACGTTAGGCAACTTCTCTACCTAGACTTTCCCTTTAGTGTCGAGTCTTGATTTGATGCCCTCTACCAGGTTGCAGTTTGCGCGCTCCACTTGGCCGTTGCCTTGTGGGTGCGCGAAAGAAGTAAAGACTGGTTGGATGTGCAGATCATCATACCATTTCAGTAACCCTTTGTCCGCGAATTGGGTTCCGTTATCCGTGACAATTGTCATAGGTAGGCCAAAGCGGCAGATGATGAATTCCCAAATAAATTTCTTTATATGGTTCGTTGTAATTTCTGTGAGCGGTTGGAATTCTACCCACTTGGTGAAGTAGTCAATAGCGACTACTAGGTATCTTCTCTTGCCAGTTGTCATCGGAAACGGCCTTACGATGTCGATTGCCCATTTTTGGAATGCCCAGTCGGAGGTTACCGGGATTAGATCATTTTTAGGGCGCAGGGTATTGGGCGCATGGCACTAGCATGAATCACAGCGGCGGATGATTTTAAGTGCGTCCAGGTGCATGCCTGGCCAGTAGTACCCCACATTCATGATTTTGGCCACCAACATACGTGGCCCCGCGTGTATCCCACAAATTCCTTCATGTATCTCACGAACCAAATAATCTGTGTTGTCTGCATCAACAAACCTCAAGAGCGGACCCAGGTAAGATTTTCGGTACAACACTCCAACTTGCATTTGATATTGGACGGCTTTGTGTTGTATTTTCTTCGCTTCAGCTCGTTTGTCTGGGAGTGCGCCTGTCGTGAGGTCTGACACAATTGGTGTCATCCAGCTGTCAACGCCCGTTTGGATGACATGGACCACCTTGGGTGGAACAGATAGCTCTTGCATGATTTCTACTTGGACCTCTTTTGCTAAATGGCCGAAACTTAAAGATGCCATTTTGCGTAGAGCGTCCGCCGGCTTGTTTTGACTGCGGCTGATGTGGACGACAGTGCAGCTTGCAAAGTTAGCCATGGAATCGACATGCGCAACTACGTGTTTAGCGTTCAGCTTTTGTGCCATGTGCGGTCTTGCAAGGAGGGCTTCATACTCGGCTTCGTTGTTTGTCGTCTTGAACTCTAGCCGGATTGCGTATGTGAATTCCGCTCCGTCTGGACTTACGATCCGCAGGCCAGCTCCTGTGCCGTCTTCGTTCAAAGCTCCATCGGTATAGAGATCCCAGATGGCTTTGTCATCGCATGTTGGCTGCGGTTCTTGCTCAGCTTTGCATTCTTCAATCTTTTCTTCCGATACTTCTACTATGAAATCAGCTAGGACTTGGCCTTTGATGGCTGGGCGAGACTTGTAAAAATTGGTGTGCTCGCCCAGTTCGATGGCCCATTTTGCCAATCTTCCTGATAACTCTGGCTTTGAAAGTACGTTGTTCATTTTGTAATCACTCAGCACATTAATGGGTGGCCTTGGAAGTACCTACGCAGTCTGCGCAAGGCATGAACCAATGCCAAGACTAGCTTTTCCATAGTAGAGTACCTTGTCTCTGCGTCCAATAGGACTCTGCTGATGTAGTAAATTGGTGTTTGTACCAACTTTCGGTCGACCATCAGTACTGCACTCACTGCCTTCTCTATTGCGCAGAGATACATTGTTAGTGGTTCTTTTGGTAGCGGGGCAGTGAGTGTTGGTAGGTCCATTAAGCACGCCTTCATATCTTGGAATGCTTTTTCTGCTTCAGAGGTCCACTAGAACTTTTTATTCTTTAAGCAGCTCTTCAAAGTTTCGATGAACGGGATTGATTTACTTGCGTGGTGGGATAGGAAGCGATTGATCCCCACCAAGCGTCCATTCAATGTTTGCACCTCTCTTCAATGTTGATGGGAAGGGCATCTGCGTAATAGCCTGGATTTTTTTGGGGTTCGGGTGGAACCCATCCTTGGTGACAACCACCCCCAAGAATTTTCCCTCTTCCATGCCAAACACGCATTTGCTTGGGTTGAGCTTCATGTGGATCTCGTGCAAGTGTTTGAAAGTTTCCTCAATGTCTTTCTGCATTTGATTTTCTTCTCGGCTTTTAATGACTAGGTCATTCATGTACACTTCTAAGTTCTTGCAATTTGTTGCGCAAAAGCGCGATCCATAAGTCGTTGGTACGTTGCACCCACATTCTTCAGGCCAAAGGGCATCTTGGTGTAACAGAAAACTCCCCTGTCTGTTCTGAAGGTTGTTTTATCCTCGTCTTCCAACGCAATTTGAATCTGGTGATAGCCTTTGTAGGCATCCAAGAAACACTTGAATCTGTAGGGCGCTAGGGAGTCGAGTTTAAGGTCGATCTCCAGGAGTGGATAACAGTCCTTCTGGCATGCCTTGTTTAGGTCAGTGTAGTCTACACACATTCGCCACCCACCGTTGCTTTTTGTGACCATTACTGGGTTTGCAACCCAGGTTTGGTATCTTGTTTCTGAATCCCTACTTTTAATAACTCGTCCACGTGCTCATTCATTGCTTTTGTCTTTTCAGCATCCATGCTTCGACGCTTTTGCGCAATGGGTTCGACAGAGCGATATGTGTTAAGCTTGTGTTGGGCTAGCTCTCGCGGGACTCCCACCATGTCTGATGGTTTCCACGCGAAAACGTCGATGTTCTTCTTGAGCATTTGCTTGAGGTGGTCTCTGATATTCTCTGAAATAGCTGGTCCCAGGGTGATTATTTGTTCTCGGAATTTTGGATTCAGGATCCACTTTGCTGGCTCGGTGTGTGGGCTTGCTTTCAACATTTTTGCTGGATCGGGCCCCTAGGTGACGCAATGAAGCCCCTAGGGGCTCCAAACCACATCATGTACCCTTATAGTTGAATTTCGGAACCTTTGTATTCAAATCATTCCACTTCAAGATGAGTTGTGGGACCGAGACAAACCAACCTCACCCCCACCCCTACCGACCCACACACAACATTTGTTGACAAAAATGTGATCTAAGTTTTTGAAACACCCCAATCAATGGGGGAAACATCGGGTTGTCACGTATTGATGATTGTTCAGTAGCTCATGGAAAATAATAAATTTTGATAATTGATTACATAAATTACATACAATTGTTCTAAAAGAATTTGTACATCAAATGAGAAACACTAAATATACATCTTCAAGCATTAACTCTAATATTCAAGCAAGCTATAACCTGAAACATGTTAAGTTTGAAAATATTTTGGAACAACAAAAGTTGGTGAGAATTACATAGGTTTGAATATTGAATTAAACTTGTACAATTCGAGTGTCATGGCAAGTCTAGTCCATATGTGAAAATAATACTACCCGGTAAATCGTGTGCATAATCAAACCTCGTGACTAGAATATTGTGGTCCATCCCATACGCATATGGTTCACTCGTTTTTGTTGGTCGATAACAATCACCCACGCTATCCATACTGGAGATACACGTATCCGGGTGGGGTTGTCAGTCCAATAGATCTATCATTGTGTATCGTTGGCTTGTATGGAGTTATTGATTATGCTAGTCTAATTGTGCTTACCATAGTAATGTTTAAGACATAATGCAACATAGAATAACACATAGACACTTATGTTGAATTGCAATTGAAAATGTAACATGTTTCACCCCAAAATAGTGAAAAGGGGCTATATAAACTCACCTTAGCAAAGTATCAAGTCCTTTGAAATAGAATAAATGTGGTCCAAACGTTGTAAAGTATCACCCTATGTTTAAGGCAATAAATAAGTCTAAGTTTGCTAGTCTACAAGTATTCTAGGGTTCCTAATTTTGGGGATTGACAATTGATTAATCGTTGATTTAGATAAATTGTTAATGAACTAATAAATAAAGAAATTTGGAAAAATAAATAAATAAAAGGACTTCTTATAAAATCTTGATTAGAGGTGGTTGTGTTACAATGTTGTAAATGTGAAAATATTTTTTATAAAATTATTTTCTTAATTATTGAATATATAGTATATTAATATTTATTTGTCAAAATATAGTATTAATGTATTAAAATATTAAAATTCATAAATTTTCAAATTCAAATTATATTTCTGATCTAAATGAGTGAAAATAATTTATGTGAAATTTTGATGTAAAAATAGTGAAAAATGAATTTATTAGGAATTATTTATGATTAAAATAGCAAATATTAATTAAAAATATTAAATAAACATTTTTCTAAAATAAAATTTTAATTCTGAAGAGGTTATTGATTTATAAGTTTAAAATATTTTTATGAAATTTTATAAAACGTTTAGATATTTTTATAGGATTTTTAATTTATAAATGAATAAACTTGTAATATATTTTATATATATTAAATAAATTATTTTTGAAAAACAAAAAATTGTATGATAAACTTTATCATTAGAATAACATAAAATAACTTTATAGAATTTATAAACCACTTTTGGTAGCTAAAAACTATTTTAAAAGATTATTATGTTAAATATTAAGATAAAGGGCTTTAAAAAAATGGTTGTTGCTACCAAGGATCGAACCCGGGTCCTTGTCCGGTTCACACGTTTTAAATCACAAGCCCAGACCATCTGGTCTGGACTCTGAGAACGTTTATGATTGATCTCAATTAATTATATAGGTTATTTAGGTTAAATCGTTAATTATCAAGAAAAAAGAAAAAGATGCCTGGAGTCAAACTCAGACACGAGTCGGTTCATGTTTTAACACAACTAAGGTATCACCAACTGATCTACTGATCAGTTGGTGATGGATTCTCATTTGTTTTAAGTTTAAACAGTTACATCATGCTATCATCTTCCCCAAAATTAACTAAGAACCCTAGATTTTCTAATTGACAAAATTAACGAACAATAACCATAGATCATATGGGGCTATTGATCAATCAATATCAAGGAATACAAACAAGGGATCAATTGGTACCTTTGAAGCAGAAACGATGTTTAATCGTACGGTCAACCAAAAGTCAAACGCGATGGATATACAGATTGTGATTGGTTTTTTATCAGAAATTGAGAATGAGGGTTTGGTATTCGACACATAGGGATTGATAATGGGGGTTCAATTTATACACAAACACCCGAATTGAAGGAATTGGAATGTTTGACCTATCCAAAAATAAAACGTGTATTTAGCTTATGATTGGTATGTTTTAATGGGATTTTTGCGTGGGGAATACGCTGCAAGGTCGTCCAGAGACATTCCATACATAATCAAACACAAAAATGCGGGATCTTGAATCAATTGGAATAGATCGATTGAAGGTTGACTTTAGTTTGTTGACTGGGTTATACAAGGAAGATGTTAATTCTGTTTGTTGCTAGAATATAAACACAAAAAGCAATTACCTCAGTTGGTTGGTGTATGTGTGTTAAACCTTCAGACCCGGATTCGACGCGGGTTCGAGTCCCGGTCCACACAAACTTTTATTTTTGGCATTTTTCATCAATACTATATTATTATATATACATATTATGATTATATTAGTTTAAAAATGTCACGAAATATTTTTAAAACACGATAAAACATTGAGGTCCAAAGATTTTATTACAACAATTTTTAGTATAAGGTGGTTAAAACATATATTGTTATTGAATTCATGTAAAAAATGTCAAAAGAAAGATATACTAGGTAAAGTGGTGATTTTTTGTTAATTAAAAATTTTGGGAAAATATGCAATGTTACAGTCTCCCCTACTTTTGGGAACTTCGTCCCGAAGTTATTAAAAACACAGGGTTGAGGGTGATTGGATAGGAATTAGGGCAACTGTGGTTTGGAAAATTTGGGTTAAGGCACGACATGAATTTATAGGTAGAAGAATAATCTATTTCGAATAATTTGGATAAGAGGATTGATATGTGTGAGTTTTAAAGGTTGGATTAGGTTCGTCTGAAATAGTAAGGAGAATAAGAATCTAGCAAAACACTAAATTTAAGTTTTAGGAATCCTAAAAGAAATGCATGATTCGATTGACTATAGAGAGACTAAATGAACTACCAGGTAACTAGAGTTTATAATTGGTTATCAACCGAAAACCTTGATAAAATTTCACACTACCTTAACGTACATGTAAATTCATGATTACGTTCCGGACCGCAATCACCAATTTACCTTACATTACGGTTTTGTGTCATCCTATGACTTTAGACACACACACAGTGCAAGATAACCTTGTGATTGAATCGTATGCAATGTATCCAAAACTTAGTTCAACTGTTGAGCAGGAAAAAAACCTCTGCCAGTCAGTGAGTAGGAACCTCTACCGATTGTTAAGCAGGTGCGATGGCCTCTACCAGTCGTTGAGAAGGTTGTTAGGACCTCTACCGACTATTGAGCAGGCATGATGACCTCTACCAATCTTTGAGTATGTTATTTGGTACTCTACTAACTGTTGAGCAAGTACTTCATCCTCTACCAGTTGTTAATTAAGCTTAACAATTGTTTCACACATACATTGCAAATTGATAATATGTTTATGTAAGCAAGTTTATAAGTGTAACAAGTATAGTGTGTGTGTTGTAATTGTATAGATTTAGATATTAACATAGCAATTAATTCACATTCAACCAGGCATGTGTCCAAGTGTCATGAACATACTAAATAACCAAACTCTCATATAAAAGACAAACTTTTTAATACCATGATTTATTACTCGAATAAAAAATGCGTCAATACATAGATATTTAAAAGAAAATAACATTCTAATGGTGGGGCTTGTCGTTAAGCAGCTGAAGGGTCTTGATCTCGGTTTAGGTTAGGGCATTGATTACGAAAATGATTGGGGTCACCACACTCAAAACATTGTCCACGAGCAGGCCTAACATTTTAAAGATTGGGGGCTAGAGCATTCTTAGCAGAGTTATTCTGAGCAGCAGGGACATTAGCAGTAGGAATTTGACAAACATTCGCGAGATGCCCGTACTTCTGACAATTGGTACATTGACGACAAGGCACTTGGATTGGGTGGTGATACTGACAGGTGTTACACTTAGGATGGTTCCCGGTATACTGTTTCTTGTTGGGTGGGGCGGTGGCATTTATTGCGAAATTCCTGGCCTTGCATCTTCCGTTGGTTGAGGACTCAGTTTTAATCTCGATAGCAGGTTGGAGAGTATCTTTCACAGCAGTTTTCTTTTCCCCTTTCCGAGTCAGAGTTCCTGCCCTCACGTGGTTATCTGTTAGGGTCGCCGCCAAACGCTTTGCTTCCTCGAGAGTAGCAGGGTTCCTTCCCCACGCCGTGTCCTGAATCTGCATGGGCAAGCCGCCAATGTACTTTTCGATTGCAACAGGCAGGGGGTGACCTTATGTGGTAGCAGTAGACTAAGCACGTGAAACGTGTGTTGTAGGCTAGGTTTTCCCCACTGTCTTGGGCAAGATCGTGAAACTCATCTTCCAACTTCTTGATTTAATTACGAGGGCAGAATTCCGCCTTCATGATGTCTTTAGCTTGCTCCCAAGTCAAGGCCAGTGCGACTTCTGCTTCACGAGTCATTTTCTCTTCATTCCACTATGTGAGTGCCCGCTTGTGGAGGACACTCATAGCATAGCGAACTTTGAGATTGTTAGGGAACTCGCTATTAATGAAGTTATTTTCGATACCTTCGAACCACTGAAGGAGACCAGTGGCTCCTTCGTCCCCGCTAAACTTAGGAGCGTTGCAAGTGTTGAAGTGCTTGAGGGTGCAAACAGGGTGAGCATTCCCATTCCCATTGCCATTCCCATTGTGATTACCATTCCTATTGCCATTTCCATTCATTTGAACGACTTGAGCCACCAAATTGGGAACTAATGTCGCTATTTGTTGAGTCATTTGCTGGGAAACTATCGCAGCGAGTTGGACATTGTCATTGTCATGGTTGTTGTTGTTGTTGATGATGCTTTCACCATCATGATCTTTGTTAATACGAGAACTGCGACGAGGAGGCATTATCTGTAAGAGACACAATGAAGGTTTCAGTGAGACATAGGATGAATCAAGGATAATGGGATGTAATAAGGAGTGTAATCATTTATTCATTAATTAAAACGAATAAACGAAAACGTTGACTTATCAAAGCTTCTAGATTCTAATAACACAGTGAAGACATGCTTTAGCCTATAAGTGAACACTCATCCCGAGATTCCCAGTTAGGCATCCGGGTCCCTCGTCTGATTGGGATTTATGCACAATGCCAGTCCTACACAGAAAACTCAGAATACAGGCGTTTACCCTTCCAGATTGCACGTGTTCGTTATTAAAATATAGAATTTCGACGAGATTATCAAGGTAGTTCAGGTTAGGACCTGAGAATTTTGTCCTATTAGTCTAAGGGTAGATCCAGTGATGGAGAGTAATCATCTTGTAGGGGCTAAAGTAGGGATAAGAACTAGGATGGAGATAGAGAATATAAACAAGTAGGGTTGCAAGTAAAAGGAGCAAGTATTGGTTATAATCCTATGGTTATAGACTAGATTATTTTTCTAATAACCTAATTCCCAATAACCATGGCTCTGATACCAATCTGTAACACCTCAACCGATGGCGGAAACATCGGGATGTCACGTATTGACGATTGTTCAGTAGCTCATGGTAAATAATAAATTTCGATAATTGATTACATAAATTACATACAATTGTTCTAAAAGAATTTGTACATCAAATGAGAAACACTAAATATACATCTTCAAGCATTAACTCTAATCTTCAAGCAAGCTATAACCTGAAACATGTTAAGTTTGAAAATATTTTGGGTCAACAAAAGTTGGTGAGAATTACATAGGTTTGAATATTGAATAAAACTTGTACAATTCGAGTGTCATGGCATGTCTAGTCCATATGTGAAAACAATACTACCCGGTAAATCGTGTGCATAATCAAACCTTGTGACTAGAATATTGTGGTCCATCCCATACACATATAGTTCACTCGTTTTTGTTGGTCGATAACAATCACCCACGCTACCCATACTGGAGGTACACGTATCCGGGTGGGGTTGTCAGTCCAATAGATCTATCATTGTGTATCGTTGGCTTGTATGGAGTTAATGATAATGCTAGTCTAATTGTGCTTACCATAGTATTGTTTAAGACATAATGCAACATAGAATAACACATGGACACTTATGTTGAATTGCAATTAAAAATGTAACATGTTTCACCCCAAAATAGTGAAAAGGGGCTATGTAAACTCACCTTAGCAAAGTATCAAGTCCTTTGAAATAGAATAAATGTGGTCGAAATGTTGCCAAGTATCACCCTATGTTTAAGGCCATAAATAAGTCTAAGTTTGCTAGTCTACAAGTATTCTAGGGTTCCTAATTTGGGATTGACAATTGATTAATTGTTGATTTAGATAAATTGTTAATGAACTAATAAATAAAGAAATTTGGAAAAATAAATAAATAAACGGACTTCTTGTAAAATCGTGATTAGAGGTCGTTGTGTTACAATGTTGTAAATGTGAAATAATTTTTATAAAATTATTTTCTTAATTATTGAATATATAGTATATTAATATTTATTTGTCAAAATATAGTATTAATGTCTAAAAATATTAAAATTCATAAATTTTCAAATTAAAAATTATATTTCTGATCTAAATGAGTGAAAATAATTTATGTGAAATTTTGATGTAAAAATAGTGAAAAATGAATTTATTATGAATTAATTATGATTAAAATAGCAAAAAGTAATTAAAAATATTAAGTTAACGTTTTTCTGAAATAAAAATTTAATTCTAAAGAGGTTATTGATTTATAAGTTTAAAATATTTTTTGTGAAATTTTATAAAACCGTTTAGATATTTTTATAGGATTTTTAATTTATAAATGAATAAACTTGTAATATATTTTATATATATTAAATAAATTATTTTTGAAAAACTAAAAATTGTATGATAAACTTTACCATTAGAATAAAATAAAATAATTTTTATAGAATTTAAAACCACTTTTGGTATTTAAAAACTATTTTAAAAGATTATTTGGTTAAACATTAAGATAAAGGGCTTTAAAAAATGGTTGTTGCTGCCAAGGATCGAACCCGGGTCCTTGGCCGGTTCACACGTTTTGAATTACAAGCCCAGACCATCTGGTCTGGACCCTGAGAACATTTATGATTGATTTCAATTAATTATATAGGTTATTTAGGTTAAATCGTTAATTATCAAGAAAAAAGAAAAAGATGTCTGGAGTCGAACTCAGACACGAGCCGGTTCATGTTTTTACACAACTAAGGTATCACCAACTGATCTACTGATCAGTTGGTGATGGATTCTCATTTGTTTTATGTTTAAATATATAGCATGCTATCATCTTCCCCAAAATTAACTAAGAACCCTAGATTTTCTAATTGACAAAATTAACGAACAATAACCATAGATCACATGGGGCTATTGATCGATCAATATCAAGGAATACAAACAAGGGATCAATTGGTACCTTTGAAGCAGAAACGATGTTTAATCGTACCGTCAACCAAAAGTCAAACGCGATGGATATACAGATTGTGATGGGTTTTTCAACAAAAATTGAGAATGGGGGTTTGGTATTCGACACATAGGGATTGATAATGGGGGTTCAATTTATACACAAACACCCGAATTGAAAGAATTGGAATGTTTGACCCATCAAAAAATAAAACGCGTATTTAGCTTATGATTGGTATGTTTTAATGGGATTTTTGCGTGGGGAATACGCTGCAAGGTCGTCCAGAGACATTCCATACATAATCAAACACAAAAACGCGGGATCTTGAATCAATTGGAATAGATCGATTGAAGGTTGACTTTAGTTTGTTGACAGGGTTATATAAGGATGGTGTTAAGTCTGTTTGTTGCTGGAAAATAAACACAAAAAGCAGTTGGCTCAGTTGGTTGGTGTATGTGTGTTAAACCTTCTAACCCGGAGTGGACGCGGGTTCAAGTCCCGGTCCACACAAACTTTTATTTTTGGCATTTTTCATCAATACTATATTATATATATATACATATTATGATTATATTAGTTCAAAAATGTCACGAAATATTTTTAAAACGTGATAAAACATTGAGACCCAAAGATTTTATTACAACAATTATTAGTATAAGGTGGTTAAAACATATATTGTTTTTGAATTCATGTAAAAATTGTCAAAAGAAAGATATACTAGGTAAAGTGGTGGTTTTTTGTTAATTAAAAATTTGGGGAAAAATATGCGATGTTACAGTTTTTACTTTAAAATGATTCATTACCGAGCAGCAAGTCCAAGGACAATTTCTTTGTTATAAGTCCATGGTCTTGCTTCCATTGAGAACTAGTGGGATGCTCGTGCGATGCGGTGGGGAACACAACATTTAAAAGTTGAGTTGAGCCAGGGCTAGCTCAAGTTTTACTTGCACTTCATACCGAGTTGGTTTGGGTTGACTCTAATTTAAAATAAAGCTAGAATCTTAACCTCGAGCTCGGCATGATCAAAAATCAAGTTGGTTTGCTTAACTTGATTTGATTATACTTTACAACTAATTTACCATGAGGGTCAAACATATAAATTATTATTGCCAAAATGCTAAAAATAAAACTTTTCCTAATTAGCCAAAGGACTAAGTATGCATATTACACAATTTATTAACTCTTATAATGGCTTATATATGCTAACGGACTCTTACATAGGTAATCTCTATCCTAATTAGCCAAAGGACTAAGTATGCATATTACACAATTTATTAACTCTTATAAGGGCTTATATATGCTAACGGACTCTTACATAGGTAATCTCTATTATTGTTTTGCTTCAAACATAAGTTGATAATTATGTCAAAAACAAATAATGAACTCCGACATTTGCATGTTTGTTTAACGAAGAAGAAGCCAAGCCAATTTGGTTGAATGCTATAAGTTTGCATGAGATCCAGGCCGATGTTCAAACTGTCCCACCCATGACATATTTTGACCCAACGTTGGCTCGATTACCTGTCGCGCCATCACCTGCAATGCAATCACTACCTATGCTTACCATAGTATATGTAACACCCCAACCGATGGCGGAAACATCGGGATGTCACGTATTGATGATTGTTTAGTAGCTCATGGTAAATAATAAATTTTATTAATTGATTACAAAAATTACATACAATTGTTCTAAAAGAATTTTTACATCAAAATGAAAAATACTAGATACACATCTTCAAGCATTAACTCTAATCTTCAAGCAAGCTATATGGTGTTACAGTATATCTAACCAATTATTATAGTTTATAAATAGTAAAAAAGGATGAAGATTATAAAACAGTTATGAGTTGTAGGAGTTAAAAATTTATAAAAAAATTAAGAGTAATGAGGGTTAAAGTTGCTTTAAACTATGTTAATAAGATATACAAATATTAGATACAGAAAAACTTGTGGACATTCTAAACATTTCTTTATATCAATAATGTGACATCCGGCAAAAATCAGTGTGTTTCCGTACATAATTAGTATATGTAATTAACGATAATTAAGTGAAATTCTAAATTAATTATATTAATTTGGCCTTTAGAGAATAGAAAATTCTCCATAAGATGCATAGGAACACATGTTTAATACTGAAACACAACGAGATCGCGTGCAAAGAAACTTATCCGGAACGAACATTGGTGACTACCTGGTAAAAATTAAATAACCAAAAATGATCCCGGACACCCGGGATATAAAACAAAAGGATATTTTCATGAAATATAATGTGTTTTGGAACTCCAAAACCATAAATGAAAAATCCTAATATAAACCTCCCGGTAACGAATAAAGCGTGCGTACCGCACCCGGTACATGTATAAATTATAATTTTACCCAATGAAAGCCTAACCAACCAACCAACACTTAAACTAGACAATGTTTAAGGGTTACAAGAGGCTATTTTTATGTCCAGATAACGTGTAATTAAAAACCGATCAAAACCGAAGCAAAATCAAGTTTTATCTATATAAATAATTCAAAAAAAAGGAGGTGTGGGTCCCACCCTACACCCCTATATCCGGCTCCCCTTACCTTCCATACTTATTTTCCTTTTTCTTGCAAGTTTGGATGACCATTATTGTACTTGGAGCATGGATTGAGATTTTTGGAATGATTACTTAGATTTTGTTGTGAGTTTAAAACAACCTCATTTGTTTCATTGGTTCAAAAATCCTAAAACCGTTTCCTTTCTTTGCCAATGTGGCCGTAGCACACACACACCTCCAATTCTTTTTTTGTTTTTATTTCAAGTTTCTAACACCATAATATTGAAAGCTATTGAAAAAATGAAAAGTGTTTGATATTGATTCTCTGTATTGATTCTTTTTATTGATACATAATAAAAAGAAGAAGGCCTTTAAATATAAGGCATACAAAACCAAAAAAGGAATAGAATATTTCAAGGAAAAAAAGATTGGGTGTAACGGCTACTTTCCTTCTTTTTTTTTTTTTGGTCCAACAGCTACTTTCTAACACTCCCCCTCAAGCTGAGTAGTGGGGTTTCCAATATTCAGCTTGTCTAGGCAATGGTTGAAGATTCTTCCGTTGACGGCTTTGGTTAATATATCTGCTAATTGGTCCTTGGAGTTGACGAAGGGTAATTTTATAATTCCTGCTTCGAGTTTCTCTTTGATGAAGTGTCTATCAATTTCTACATGTTTTGTACGATCATGTTGGACGGGATTTTCTGAGATCTGTATAGCAGCTTTGTTATCACACATGATCATACTGGCTTCAGTTTGAGGGAATCCGATTTCACTCAGAAGTTTGCGTATCCATAGAACTTCTGCAAGACCTCGTGTGATCCCTCGGAATTCTGCCTCTGCACTGGATAGGGCAACAACCTTTTGCTTCTTGCTTCTCCAGGTAACTAGATTTCCTCCTACCAAGGTAAAGTACCCTGAGGTGGACCTTCGATCTCCCTTATCTCCAGCCCAGTCTGCATCTGTGAAGGCTTGAATTTTTAGATGTTTGTTTGATCGGAAGAGAACCCCATGTCCTGCAGTTCCTTTGAAATATCTTATAATCCTCCATACTGCGTCCATATGAGCAACTTGAGGTTGGTGCATAAACTGACTAACAATCCCGACTGAATAAGCAATATCTGGGCGGGTATGTGAGAGATATATCAGTTTGCCCACCAATTGTTGATATCTTTCTTTATCTGTTGACTCTGCTTCTTTTTCTATGTAAAGTTTTTGGTTAGGAATCATTGGAGTATCAGCGGGCTTGCAATCGACCATTCCTATTTCAGCTAAGAGATCAAGGATATATTTCTTTTGACATATAAAAATCCCTTGCTTGGATCTTAGAACCTCGATTCCGAGAAAGTACTTCAGTCTTCCAAGGTCTTTCATTTCGAATTCTTGGAACAAATTTGTCTTTAATCGTTTTATTTCTTCCTCGTCATTTCCTGAAATGATCATGTCATCAACATATATAATCAAACATGTTAGAAGTTTACCTCTTCTTTTGAGAAACAATGTGTGATCCGAGTTACTTTGTCGAAAACCGTATCCTTTATGGCTAAAGTAAATCTGCCAAACCAGGCGCGAGGAGATTGTTTAAGCCCATAGAGGGTTTTCTTCAATCGACACACTTCTTGGTTTTTGAAGTCTCTTGTGAATCCTGGAGGGGCATCCATGTAAACCTCTTCTTTTAATTCTCCGTGGAGGAAGGCATTCTTTACATCGAATTGGTGAAGAGGCCATCCTTCATTAGCGGCAACAGAAAAAAGGACACGAATAGTGTCGATTTTGGCTACTGGAGAAAAGGTCTCTGAGTAGTCGATCCCATATGTTTGAGTGTATCCTTTTGCTACCAATCGCGCTTTATATCTTTCAATGGTGCCATCTGGTTTGTGTTTGATTGTAAAGACCCAACGGCAGCCGACTGACTTCTTCCCTGGAGGAAGGACACACCTTTCCCATGTATTATTCCTCACAAGGGCTTCCATTTCTGTTTCCATCGCATCCTTCCAGTTTTTTGATTTTAAGGCTTGTTCTACAGAGTTTGGAAGTTCTTCATTATAAAGGGCAGAAGTAAAGGCTTTGGCTTCTGTAGATAAGTTTCCGTTGGCAATATTCGCCATGGGATATCTGGAGGACCTTGTTTCCTTTCCCGGAGAATAACGTTTTGGAGGAACTCCTCTGTTGGTTCTGGGTGGAAGTTCATACTTGTTGCTTGTTTCATCCTGTATTGGTTCTTCCTGCACAGTTGGTTCTTCCTGCACATTTTGTTCTATAGGACACTCATGATTATCAGAGGTGTCAGTATAGGATTCAATATGCTGAATATCATCATGTGTTTCAACATTAAATTGAGTTTCCTCATTAAATTGAGAATTACTTGCCTCGGTGATTGGACTAGGAGGATCGTGGCTAGTGGCACTGTCCTTGGATTGTGCAGAAACGTGGGGTGGCTCGTTTTGGGTACCGTGATTATTTTCTGGTGATGACGGAAACCATTTTAACCAACTCAGTGTGTCAGCATATTCTTTCTCCCCCTCACTACTGTGTTGGGTGGTATAGAAAAACTCGGTTTCAAGGAAGTCACAATCGAGTGTAGTATGCATATGTCTAGTTTTAGGGTTATAACACCGGTATCCCTTTTTTTCAATACCATAGCCAACAAAGACACATTTTTCAGCACACGGTCCAAGTTTTCCACGATCAGTTTTTGGAATGTGGACAAACGCAGAGCACCCAAAAACACGAGGTGTAAGTGTGAGCGGAGGGGGGATTTTAGTAAAATTAGAAAGGGCTTGAAGTGGAGTTCTAAGGTTAAGAGCTTTAGTGGGAAGCCTATTGATTAAGTATGTAGCGGTAGCAACAGCTTCGGGCCAAAAAGATTTAGGGACTCGGGATTCAATAAGAGAAGCTCGAGTTATTTCTAAAAGAATACGATTTTTTTCGTTCAACGGTGCCGTTTTGTTCAGGAGTGTGGGAGCAAGTCGTTTGATGGATACTGCCTTTGTTTTGACAAAAAAGTTTCATGGATTCATTTATAAATTCTCCTCCATTGTCGGTTCTAAGAATTTGTATATTGGTTTTAAATTGTGTTTGTATCATTGTATAAAATATAGTAAATTTATCAAAAACTTCAGATTTGTGTTTTAAAAAATAAATCCACGTCATTCGCGTGCAATCATCAACGAAAAGTACAAAAAAACGAAAATTTTGTCCACCATTAATTTCTGCCGGACCCCAAACATCAGAATGGACAAGGGAGAAAGGTGAATCAACTTTTGTGTTATTAGGTTTATAAGTATGTCTGTGGCTTTTTGCTAAAACACAAGTCTCGCAATTTAAAGTTTTATTAGAAGGAAATAACTTGGGAAATAAAAGACGCAAGTAACCGGTGGACGGGTGCCCTAGTCTCCTATGCCATAGCCAAGCTTCCCGGTTTGTAGTTCCCTGAGCAAGCATCGCAGTACCTTGTTGAGCCACCTCTTCCACGTAATATAATCCTTGGCGTTCAGTGCCACGCCCAATGATTTCTCCCGTCCTAATATCTTGAAGTATACAAAACGTGGGATACATTAAAACTATGCAATTTAATTCCTTTGTCACATGGCTAATAGACAATAATTTATGTGACAAGGATGGTACGTAAAGACAGTTTGAGAGTTTAAGAGTGAGAGTTATCTCAACAGTCCCTCCCCTTCAACCGACATAGTTTCTCCATTGGCGGTTTTTATTTTATTGATTCGTGGCTTGGTTTTTGAGACAATATCATCTGGATCAAACGTCATGGTGTCAGTTGCACCACAATCAAATATCCAAGATTGTTCTAAATCGTTATATATATGTGCCATATTCGCTTGACCAAAGGTTTTATATTTTTTTCTTTTATTTTTAATTTTAAAATGAACCTCTTTGTGAAAAAAATTACTCATTTGTTTCTTTCTTTTATAAATGAAAGAGAATTTAGAAAATGTTTTCCTTTTGTGTGGCTTACAAAAGGACACAGTGGCCTTTTTCTTTTGTGGTTTACATAAGGACACGATCCTTTGTTCTTTCATTGTAGGAGTATTTGTTTGTTTGGTTTTATCATTATTATTGTAAGAGTTTTTTGTTTGTTTGGTAGACAAACCATCCGCCTCTTTTTTACTATTATCATAATCAACTTCAAAATCAAAATCAAGAACCCTAAAATTATTTGCAAGTGTGATATTAGGGTTTATAAAGAAAGAGGGGTCTGAGGATCTCTCCCCAAACCCGGTACCTCCGACGCCGCTGTTATCTTCTCCAGCGAGTGCTATACCTCCGAGGCCTTGTTTCCACCGTTGATATTCTCCTCTGTGGTAGCAAATCCTGCCGCCACCCTGTTGTGAGAAGGCGAGCCGTCTGTGGTTGATCCATTTTGCTTAATTCCGGTTGCCTTAACGTGAAGATTAGAGGTCTGTAACTTGTCTTTCCCGCTATTGTAAGTGACCGCTAACGTATCCCATAACGTTTTTGCTGTGGGGAATTCCATTAGGTGACTTGCAAGAGCGGGTTCGATGTTTTGGATTAACCATGAGAATACGATTAAATCATCGTGTTCCCATTTTTTGTATTCTGCATCGGCTGGTTCTGGTGGTGCCGGACTTCCCGACAGGTGACCCAGAAGTGCTTTTGATTTTCCCCCGATCGCCACTCGAATCATTCGAGCCCACAAGGGATAGTTTTGACTATTAAGGTTTAGGCTAATCTTTAAACTATCTGAAAGGCTTTGTTTTTGGATTTGATTGTTATTGTTGAGGCTGGTTTTGAGAAAGTTTGTGATTTGCAGGGAAAGGTCATCATTCTTATTGTCATCACCCATGATGAGCAGGTTAAGAACGATGAGCAGGTAAATGATGAGCAGGTCAAGAACGACACTGCTCTGATACCATGAAAGCTATTGAAAAAATGAAAAGTGTTTGATATTGATTCTCTGTATTGATTCTTTTTATTGATACATAATAAAAAGAAGAAGGCCTTTAAATATAAGGCATACAAAACCAAAAAAGGAATAGAATATTTCAAGGAAAAAAAGATTGGGTGTAATGGCTACTTTCCTTCTTTTTTTTTTTTTTTGGTCCAACAGCTACTTTCTAACAAATATTACATAATCAAATCCTTACTTCATCAAATTTCAAGTGTGTTTCAAGCTTGGAGCTTAACCCCTTTGGAAGAACACGCTAAACCCCATCTAAATCAAGAGTTTTTGTCTTCCCTAGCCTTGTGCTAGTAGTAAGTCTCTTGATCTTGCTTTTTGTTCTTAAAAGTTTATATTTTTATGTTTTGAAAGCATGTTGTACATAAAGTTGTTGACAAGGTTTTAAACATAATAAAGGTGTGTTTTTATAAACTAAAATGGATGATCTAAGAATGTCAAAGTAGGTCGTGGGTTTAGTTGGTGATGTTGTATTGCTTTGTAAGTTATAAAAGTTCACATACACATGTTTAAAACGTTGATCTAAGTATTGTTTGTGAATGTAACTTGAATACACTTAAAGGTGATTTCGATCATCATGAAATGACCACCTAAAATTAAAAATGAGGTTGATCTTGTTAAGAAATGAAAAATATAAAAGCTACATAATCAAAGTTTACTAACTTTGAAATACAAAGATGGACTTTATGGACTTAATACACCCAAAAACACTTACTAGTATCCTTAATATTGACAATTTGGTCTATACATAATGTTGAAACATTGTATAAATCTATAATGAAAAGGTAGACAAAACAAAGTTTACTGGTTTTAGTAAAACTTGTCACTTTTGAAAGCCTAGGGATAAAAATGTAACTTTTAAAAGTTAAAGTTGCGATTCGGTAACTTTAAAAGTTAAAGGTGTGAGATGTCATTTTGAAAACTTAAGTCCAAAATTGTGACTTTGTAAAGTTTAGTGTTAAAGTGTAAGGATGTACTTTCCAAAGGTTTGTCATGAAAAATAATTGCAAGACTTACAAAATTGTATTTTTGTATAAAATGTTTTATTTATAAAACAAGATTTTATAAAAATAAAATTACCAAAGATGTTGAGCAAAATAAAAAACTAAGGTTTAATGAAAAATGATGGTCGTTTATTCTTGTTAAAAAAAGGTTTTTATTACAAAAATTGGTAATTTAAAAACTTGGTAAAAATTGTATAAAAATGAACATTTTTATATCTATGGGAATATAAAAATGTTGGAGCATTTTTTGTGTTGAAAATAACCAAGTCTTGGTGTAAGAAAATACAAAAGTTATTTTATAAATTCCAAGTAAAACATGTTGTTGGGAATCTAAGAAAAATAACCAAATATATATTTTGGATGTAGGAAAAATAATATTACTACGACAAGTAATTATTCCTACAAAATATATATATATATATATATATTAATAACTTGTGTAATTCGGGACGCGAGAATCTATAAATACAAATAATTGAATGTTGACGCATTTATATTACGACGTGTTAACAGACAAAATGTGAAATGGACGGATAAGTATATACTGTATAACTTCCTACAAGATACGTATGTATGTTATTGCGTCTAATGTGGACATGAAAAAATATATATATTTTTTGAACTAAAATATATAAGGGTACTTATGGGTGAAAAATGTGTAACACTTTCCTAAGTATTAACAAAATATTCATGGGAGAATTAACGTCAAATAATCTATAACGATTACATGTTTAAAGCTAAGTTAAGTATGCAAACTTAACAAAGTAAAATATGTTGTTGAATCGGCAAGATCCTATTATATTTATTTAATGGAAAAATAAATAAATGGTAAAGTGAGTTGAGTGTTGAAGGTGAAATATCAATCGACAAGATCCTAGTATAATTATTTAATTGGAAAATGATTTTACGGTAAAGTGAGTCGAGTCGAGGATGATGTATTGTGAGTTAATTAATACGGAAGTATAAGTGTAACTTATAACGAGGGTAATCCATCACCAACAGTCCTAGGACATATGTTTAACTAAACGAGGAATTGTGTCTAATAGTGGTGTTGGGAGTTGGGCGTACAACTTGCTGGATAAAACGCGCTATAGACTTAGTGACTTATACGCCCTAGGACGTTCGTAGGTGCTTGACCTCGGACTTGCTATTCTCTGCTAGGTGATTGCACGCTATATTTCAGGTGAGTTTCATGACCCCTTTTTATTGTTTTTGTTTTGGGGGAAAGATATGTTTTGTCAAATGTTTTACATGTCAAAATATTTTCAAATGTTAAAACGTGATAAGTGGCATGATGAGTACTTGGGTTTGTTGTTTTACACCACTCGGGGTGAGTCCTCGCTACTGTAACCATTTACTCGTGTGTTGTATGTGTGTGTTGAAATCGAGAACCGAAGGAATATTTGGATAGCGCCATTGGTGCCTGACAAGGCCCACCCCTAATCGATAGCGTCGATTATGCAACTGTGTATGCCAGGGGTGCACGTATTCTGAACTATGTTGTTATTTACCAAGAAACAACTACTGCTCGCGGGGCAATATTAGTCTTGGTTTGGTTATGGGCTCAAGGGATTGCTTGTCATAGTTTGTAGGAGTTAGCCACTTTTACAAAGGTCACTGCTTGTGTTCGTTCCGCACATGTTTTTGTTGTTAAAATGTTGTGGTTAAATGTTGTTATGGAACTAAAACCTGTGAACTCACCAATATTTTATATATTGACGTCTTTTTAAACATATCTTTCAGGTAACTAAGTGCTGAATAGATACGAGGCTAGTACGGTGGGATTTGGGATGTCGGACACTGGTCGGGGGTTTCATCTATATTTACCATCGGGTTGGGACATAGACGGAAAAACCCCATGTTTAAACTTCACGTATGTTGTTTTATGAAATGCTTATGACAAGGTACCTTTTTTGACATCTTAATGAAATTGTCTTTTCTAATTAAATATGGTTTGTGTTAATATTGACTTTGATATGCTTTCAAGCGTTGCGCCACGTGCTTCCGCCATTGGCGTGGTGTGACAAATAAAATATGAATTTATTTGGTAATCTAAACCTAGATAAGCAATGTATATAGCTTTACATACATTTAGTATTGTCGTGTATTTATTATTGTTGTTTTGTTAACCTCTTCACTTCAATATCAGTCTTGCTTTTCTTTTGTTCTTTGTACATGACATGATGAAGACAAAGTATATAGGAAATTATAATAACTTTTACTCGTAATAAATGTAAACGAATGCACGGAAAGTTAATGTATTTGGTTTTGTAACAATAACATGGAAGCCATCGTTGTTGGTACGTTCTAGATGCTAGAGTTCCATCATCAGTAACTTACATGTGAAATCAAACAAACAACGAGCTTAATCATATTACAAAACGGGAGTGTTTTTATTTGTGTTACATCACTGACATGTGTCATGATGCATGAATTTTCTAACATTGTCCACAATTTCCCTCGTAATACATTTCGCTTCACATCTTGTGTGTTTCTCTTTTGAGCTATATCTCAATCAGGAACATAAGTTGTTAAAGTTTATCGCAAGATGCTACCATTTCTCGAATTCTCAATGGTTATTCTTACCAACCACTATATAACGTATGTAAACATAAGAACAAAGAATATAGAGAGAAAGATAGGATGGAAAATGAGAGAGCTCTTTATAAATGAGTTATACCAAGTACAATAAGTCTCTGTTTATAGGGACATAACATTAATACAAACTTAAAGGTATATGGGAGTTAGAATATGTATAGTCCATAATATATATGTTTATAACAAAGAAAACATTAATACAAACTTAATGGTATATAGAAGTTAGAATATGTATAGTCGCCATAATGTATATGTCTATAACAAAGAAATTTGAATTATATGATAACTCTTTTTACTATCTTTTTTATATTATCAATATTTATACTTAATGCTAGATGAATTTTAATTAATATAATTTAATAATGCCGATCAAAAAATATATATAATTTAATAATATTGTAGAATATATAAAAGACTAAAGTATAGTAATTACTTAAATTTGGTTGCTATTCTTGCCTTAGGCTTTATAATATAGTATAGATAGAAGGTTAGATAATTTGAGACTGGGAAATTTATGTAAAAATTGGTTGATTTAGTTGTTAAGATAATAGTATAATTTAAATTTAAAAATATAATTTATCAATTTGCAATGCCTATATAGCCGTTTGAAACGGTTAATAGACTTTTGGTGTATTGCGAAAGATAGCCATCGCTCAGGGGGTTTTCTGTCTGTTCCAGAGACAATCAGGACAGTGTTCCTGGACACCTAACTCCGCACCAAGCCCTTCAAGGCCTCACAGCGATCGTCCTTAAGTTTTTCAATAATAAACCTAGAACTTAGTTTGTATTTTTTAAGATTTAAATTTTTGTTTACATCTAGCTCGTTGCTAGAAAAATGTTTAGTTGGATGTGAATTGTAAGCTTGTCTTTTCTTTCCTTTTAAAAAAAGTAAAAATATTCCTATAAATAATCTATTTTGAAGAAAGTGTACCTGTCACGAAATATACATCATATCGCTTTGGATAGACCGTTACACTTTTAAACAATTTATGTAAATTTTTTTGATGATAAGTTATTAATTAGATGTTTTGATAACAGAGAGAGCATCATTTTGAGAAGAAAAGGAAGAAATAAAATTAAATTTTAATTTATTTCACATTATTTATTCAATTAATTACTTTTAAATGTTTTATCCTACACACATCAAAACTTGTCCTACATATATCAAAATTCATATTACACACATCGAAATTGTCATACTTTTAAATGAGTAACCTCGGGTTTAATTGTTTTTAAAACCTTGAAGAATTGAGAACCATTATGATAAGACATAACAGCGTTTGTGTCTTCGGATCAAATTCTGTTTTTTAAATGTTAAAACATAGAATGACTTAATCTGATCAAATAGTAAATCTGATTCAATATATATCTAAAACAACGTTGATGACAATTACAAAATTAACATAACAAAATTAAATCCGAATATTCATCATCTACGAAATACTCACCAGTTAAAAAAAGAAAATTGTCGACAGTTGACTGTTAAACAACAAAACAGAATGATAGATCTTTTTTATCCCTTTATCACAAATCTCGTGGAATATTGTAACTTAACAAATTTACAAAAACGAAAATTTTGTTTTCCAATCCATTATTCTAAACAGTCCCGATTTAGACAAATGAATGAGTATCTCCTTTTATAAAATATCAAATCATCGAAACATTCAAATGAATACAACTCAATAAATCCATTTCATTTAGATGAATAAAACTGATCAAATGATCGATTTACATAAATCCGTTTCAATAACTGAATAAATCCGTTTAAAAAATACCGAACGATTTTCAGGAGTCCTTCTTATAGACAAAATAAAGGATAAACAATCGAAAATAAAATATAAACAATCGAAATTGACATTATGAAAATATGGATATTCATACCCATCGGAACAGATGAATATTCAAACACATCTGAAAACAATACTACTTTAGTCGATTCAAACATTATTAATGCAAGTCCTTATTCAATTATAGACATAAAATGTTCAAAATAAAAGATTGATGTGTATGAATACATATTTACATAAATCCGAATCTAATGATGCAAGATGAAGAAGGAAGATTGAAAGATTTGTTAGGATGAGTAGGATCGATGATTACCTTGAATCGGGTGTGGAGAATCAACAAATGATGCAAGATGAAGAAGGAAGATTGAAAGATTTGTTAGGAAGAATAAGAGAGATATGTGGTGGAGAATGAAAAAAAAAGGTTTTTATAGTTAGATTTTCGGAGCTCCATATAGGGAGTTGGATCCTACAGGTATGGGTGTTCAGAATTCGATTCGGATTCGAAAAATTCAAAATTCAAATTAGTTCGATTCGATTACCAAGAATTTGATTCGATTATTAAGAATTTGAATTCGATTCAATTCGAATTCGAGTCTAGTAAATTGAATACGAATTTATGATTTTAAATTCGATTCAATTCGAAATTCGAATAAAAACTGTACATGTATATTTTTTAAATATATATACACACATACACATTATAATATACACATTGAAAAAAAAACTTATAAATTTTGGTCAAACTCTAAGAATCCATAGTCTCTACAACTTTTACCATAACAATATTTATCTTATACATCACAAAAATCTAACAAACTATACTCTCTATTATCTTTACTCTTCCCGTATTTGACATATTGTTGTTTATCAAGTATGTAGATTTGTATTTTATATGTTAAAAATAATGAGTTTGTATTATTTTTAAAACTAAAAGTAAAACAATTTATTATTTATGGTGAACTTGAACTAAATCGAATCTATTCGAATTCGATTCGAATTCGAGTTTCTTATTCGAATCGAATACGAATCGAATAAATTAATTTTTAAGCAAATACGAATCGAATACGAATTCAGGTAGAAATATTAAAAATTCGAAAAATTCGATTCAAATAATTCGAAAATTCGTTATTCGATTCGTTGAACACCCCTACCTACAGGCCCTCTCCACCGCCCGGTAACCATCAATGTCACACCGCCACCTTTATACCTTCAAAACCACTACTTATCACCGATGTAACCACCCCCCTGCCGGCCATAGCAGCATGATGACGACCAGGGTTGTCAGAATTTATTGAGGGCTTTCATTCATTATTATGTTGTACATGGTACCACCAGCAGAGGCATTCACAACAGGGTACCAATGCGATTTAGGGTTTCAGAATTTGTGGTTTCAGTGTTTGGGTAAGGAATACTAAATCATTTTTACGAGTTTTTAGTTTTTTGTTGAAGGTACATTAGGAACCCCAATTTTCTATAAAGATTTATTTGATTTGTTATACATTAGTAGGTTTTTACTTTTGATGCATATAAAGTTCATATGAGAAACAAGCTCATTAACAGGTATGTACTTGTATTTTCATGTAGTGTTTCTATAATGTTATATTTATGTCAAAACAAAGGTTTCAAGATTTCTAAACTTTAAGTTTTTGCTTTTGATTATCAATTGAGAAACAGTATAGGTATGAAGATCAATTTTCATAAGTGCCTTAAAATTAATCGGTTGGGAAATTGTCCGGAATAGGTTTCAAAATTAACTGATTGAGAAACAAGTACGAACATCAGTTTTCATACCTTTACACTTGGGCTTGAAATACTGCATGATAATTATTTTAGTTTCTAAATCGGATTGACGTTGCCGCCGCAACGCGCGGTGTGGTAAAAACCTACTTTATCGATATTACTAATACTAATATTACAAATTTAGTTTTAATGTTGTTGACCGACTTTCGTTTTGATATTACGACTTTTCCTTTTAATCAATTTTCAATTACACGATTAAACTCATCATGGTCTAAAATTCGTATGATAATTTTTAGTATCCTAATAATTTTAATATGACAATAATAATTTGTAGATAATGGTTAAGTCAATTTAAGAGGCGGATCATTTTAATGTCATTGATTTGAATGATTGATTATGATTTTGATATTATTTATTAAGATTTTTAATAATATTTATTGATATTACTACTTTTACGAATTTCGGTTTAATATTGTTGACCGAATTTAGTTTTTATATTATGACTTTCCTTTAATCAATTGTCATTAAGCGATAATCATCAAAATCATTTCAATAAGTGTAATAATTTTAAGTGTGCTAATTTTAAGATGTCAATAATAATTTGTAGATAATTGGTAAAGAAATTTGAAACGCGGATGTTTTTAATGTCATTGATTTAGATGATTGATTATGATTTTGTTGTTATTTATTAATATTTTTAATCTTATTTATCGATATTACTAATACTAATATTACGAATTTACTTTTAATGTTGTTGACCGACTTTCATTTTGATATTACGACTTTCCTTTAATCAATTGTTAATTACACGATTCAAGTCATCATGGTCTCAAATTCGTATGCTAATTTTTAGTTTCCTAATTTTATTATGACAATAATAATTTGTAGATAATGGGTAAGGCAATTTGAGAGACAGATGATTTTAATTTCATTGATTTGAATGATTGATTATGATTTTACTAATATTACGAATTTAGTTTTAATATTGCTGACCGACTTTAGTTTTGATATTACGATTTTCTTTTAATCAATTGTCATGAAACGACAATTGATACTTAATCAAACGACAATTTTGAACCTATTTTCTTTTTCTTACAAATGACAATTTTGAACCTATTTTAACATCGAGATTAAATGATAATATAAATTTTTAAAATGTTACTTTTTGTTAAAGAATTATATTACTTCAATCGCAATTAATAGTGATTACTAAAGATGTGTAAGGCAATTTGAAACGCGGATGTTTTTAATGTCATTGATTTGAATGATTCATTATTGAGATTGTATCAGTTTTAATATTATTTATTAAGAGTTTTAATCTTATTTGTTAACATTAATAAGAATTTTTAAATTCTGATTGAACTTTAATGCAATTGATAAGTTTTATTGAGATTGTAGCAGTTTTAATGTTATTTATTGACATTAATAAGAATTTTTAAATTCTGATTGAAATAAATGTATATCATATAATTATTACGAAAATTATAATTTATTAAAATTATAATTTATTAATTAGCATTTACTTGAAATTCATTTGTAAATAAATTATAAATTACTCAATCATTCAATTGTATATTAATAAAATAAATTTTGTCAGTAATTAACAGTTTCCTAAAATATATACTATATTCAAAATAATTTTCAATTATATTAATAATATTACGTCTTTATTATTTGTTTTAAATAACGTCAAATCAAACGTTTATTGATTCATATATCTATTATTGGTTAACATTAAACCTTTTTTTTTTTTTTTTTGATAATTTACAATCAACCAAAATTCATACGAATTGTATTACGTAACTTTCAATAAATAAAATTTGCATATTTCTGATTAAATAAATAAAATTTCAATAAATAAAATTTGCATACTACAATCTTTATAGATTTTTTTTCATTTGACATGGGCATGTACCGCGTGTATACGCGGAGCTCTAACCTAGTATACAACATAACAATAACAATTTTATAACATTCAAATTCCTCCGCTAGTATACACTCTTGTACAAGGTGGCGGGTATTGGTGTAAAAAGATCCTTATTAGGAGAATAACTGATAGATAAAGAGTAATTGTGTCTATTAATCAAAAGAAGATTTCGTTTTTTTGGATGAGAAATAGTTCGAAAACTAACGACATAAATTAGGATGGTCGGTATGTTTTAAATAATCAAGAGTTAAATGTTGTGAATGATATCCTTTTGGGTTTTATAACTTCTTATTTACCCGTTTCTATATTTTATAATAGAGTTTTAGCGTTCATAAAAAAAATAAATTCCGTCTATTAACCGGGTATTGTAACACCCCAACCGATGGCGGAAACATCGGGATGTCACGTATTGATGATTGTTCAGTAGCTCATGGTGAATAATAAATTCCATTAAATAATTTAAATGAATTACATACAATTGTTCTAGAATTTGTACGTCAAATTGAATAAAACTATACACATATCTTCAAGCATCAATTCAAATCTTCAAGCAAATAGAACTTGAAACATGTTAAGTTGAAAATGTTTTGGGTCAACAAAAGTTGGTGAGAATTACATAGGTTTTTGATAATTGAATAAAAATGTTGTGCAATTCATGTGTCATGTCAATCTATTCCATATGTGAGAACATACTAGAAATAAATCGAGTGCATAACCAACCCTGATGACTGTTATAATGTGGTACCTCCCATACGCTCATGGTTCACCTGAATATGTTATACGATAACAAACACCCACGCTACCTTTGTAGGAGGCACGTATCCGGGTGGGATTGTCAGTCCAATAGATCTATCAATGTATACCGTCGGCTTGTACGGAGTTAATGATTATGCTAGAATGGTGCTTACTCTAATCATGCTCAAGACATAATGCAACATAGAAAACACATAGACATATTGATGATTGAATTGCATAAATGATGTGGTAACATGTTTCACCCCAAAAACGGTGATAAATAGAAAATGGGCTATGTAAAACTCACCTTGGTAAAATGTTATATCTGTTGAGAAATTTGGATAATCGTGTTGCCCAAATGTATCAAGTATCACCCTATAATGAGGTAATAAATATGTCTAAGTCCATCAAGTCTACAAATGTATAAGTTTCTAGGGCTTCGAATTTGGGGATATCCAATTGTTGAATTTAAAATAAAATGTTAATTAAATAAAGGGAAATTTGATAATTAAATAAAAGAAAGTCTTTTTATAAAATTTGAATTTTAGAATGCTCACAATAATGGGTTTAAAGTATAAAAATAATTTTTATAAAATTATTTTCTTTAAAATAGATTATTAAATCTATTTATTACAAATTGTCAAACTTTAACTTTAATAATTAAAAATTACTAAAATTAAAGAATTATCAGTTTAAAAATTATATTTCTGTTCTAAATGTTTAGAAATAAATTGTAAAAAATTTTGGTGCAAAAATATCAAAAATTGAATTTATTATGATTTAATTATGATTAAAACTAACAAAAATTGATAAAAAATATAAAATAAATGATTTTTCAGAATTAAAAATAATTTCTGTAAAGTTTATCTTTATACAAACTCAGGATAATTTTTGTGGAAATTTACAAAATCGTTTTGATATTTTTATGGATTTTTATAAATATAATAGTATAAATTTGATTTAATTATTATAAATATTAAATAAATGAATTTCAGAAAAATAAAAATTGTAGATAAAATTTTGACATCAGATTTGTTAAAAATAAATTTTTTAGAATTTATAACAAGGTTTTAATAATTAAAAATGAATTTACAAGATTAAATGTAATATATATATATATATATATATATATATTTTAGTTTGATTAAAAAGGTGAAAAAAATGGAAAAAGGGGCGCCCAAGCCGGGACTCGAACCCGGGTACCCTTGGTTACAAGCATCGATCACAACCACTTGGCCTAGGCCTGTGGTTGTGATTTAACTCTGTTCAAATAAAATAAATACATTATCTCAAATCAGTTTATCCCCAATTCAAAAATTTCGAGCCCTAGCTTTTTCAATCGAACAATCCACACATCCTTAACTCGATTAATGTTAGCGTTTTTGATGTGTGATTGCCGATGAACAAACCCCACAACAATAATTATACTCACAAGGTTGTATTGAGCTCGATTGGCCGGTCACGTTAAAAAGTCAAACTACGATCGATTGACAAGCTTAGACGATGATTCAGAGAGATTGGTGGTTGGGAGAGGTGTATGAGCGAGTTGTGAAGGCTTGGGGACGATCAATTTATAGTGAGGATGCATCAGTGATCAAATCGGCATGGTTGACTTGCTATTGAATGTTTGACGCGTTTTAGGTGTATAATTGGTATGAATTGGTTGATAATTAACGCGTAATTGATGAAGGTTAGGCCGGATATCACGAGTCGATGGTCAACCATGGTTAATATGCTTTAATTGATTTGGTAAACCCTTGCCAAATCTGCTACTGCTGATCGCGAACAGCAAGGAAGGAGGAAAGGAGAAACAGAGGTGGGTTTAAAGGTTTTAATGTCTCAATTATAACTCAAGAAGCCCAAGTGGCGTAGTGGTGAGGTGTTGTTTGTGTGTAAAACGTTGAACCGGTTGGGGACCCGGGTTCGATTCCCGTCCCCAACACACATATTTTTTTTAAAAATCTGAAATGGGAAGGAGGGGTAGTGGGCCACTGGTACGGGCCTATGGGCTGTTGGGCTGGGCTGTGTACTGGGCCGGACTCATCTGGGCTCCAAATAGCTAAAAGAAAGTGGGGAGAGTTGATGTGGGCCAATGAGTTGGTTGGGTTAAATGGTCAAAACCAACTAATTATGTATCAACATTTTTATTATTATTATTATTATATATATATATTTATATATACATATATATATATATATATAAGTTGGTCGGAAAAATAAAACTTAGGCACCTTATGAAAAAAAATAATATACGTATTAAACTTTGAAAATTTTCGCGATGTTACAGTCTCCCCTACTTTTAGGAACTTCATCCTGAAGTTAAAGAAGACACTAAGTTTACAATTGGTCGACTACCGAAAACCTTGATAAAATTTCACACTACCTTAACGTACCTGTAAATTCATGATTACGTTCCGGACCGTAATTACCAATTTACCTTACATTAGGGTTTTGCGTCCTTTCATGACCCCACCGATTGTTGAGCAGGTCCGATAGTCTCCACCAGTCGTGGAGTAGGTTGTAGGGCCTCTCCCGACTGTTGAAAAGGCATAATGACCTCTACCAATCGTTGAGTAGGTTCGATAGCCCTCACTAGTCGTGGAGCAGGTTGTAGGGCCTCTCCCGACGGTTGAAAAGGCATGATGACCTTTATTAAGTGTAGCACATAGATTGCAAATTGATAACATGTTTATGCACAGTATAGGAGTTGTAGTTGTATAGATTTATATAATTTGTTCACATTCAAACAATCATGCATCATGTAACAACTTTCAGACAAAAACTAGAATTTATTATTCAAATAGAGTCAATACATAGAATAAAAGTAGACAACGTTCGAGTGGTGGGACATGTTGTTAAGTAGCTGGAGGGTCTTGATCTCTGTTCAGTTTAGGGCATCGGTTACGAAAGTGATTTGGGTCCCCACATTCATAGCATTGACCATAGTTGTATCGATTTGGATTATCAGCCTGAGCAAGGTTGGTGGGTTGATTGGCATTAGGGTTTGGGGTCTCGCGACATGTGTTGACCAGATGGCCATACCTACCACAATTGGTGCACACGCGACATGCTGAAACAGTGGGATGATGTCGATTGCATGTGTTACACAATGGAAAGTTTCTTGTATAAGGCTTCTTGTTAGAGGCTTGTGTAGTGAGGTTTACATTAGGATTCCTGGTCTTACGCTTATGGTTCTTGGTAGTTACCGCGGCCACAATACTTGTTTTCTCGCCTTTCCGAACTAAGGTTCCGTTCTTTATGTGATTTCCATCGCCATTTCCATTTCCATTGCCGTTCCCATTCATTGGGATGACTTGAGCCAACAAGTTAGAAACCAGAGTTGTGATTTGTTGTGCCAATTGTTGAGAAATAATCGTAGCTAGTTGGGCGTCACCTCCATTGTTGTGGTTAGTGTTATGGTCGTGGTTGTGGTTGCTGCTCTCTTCTTCATGATTGTCACCACTGTTAATGCGAGTGCTGTGGCGTGGAGACATGATCTGTAAGGGACACAATGAAGTCTCAATGAGGCATGAAATGAATGAGGTAATATAAGGAATGTAATCATTTATTCATTAATTAAAACGAATAAATGAAAACGTTGACTTATCAAAGATTCTAGATTCTAATAACATATGAAGACATGCTTTCGCCTATAAGTGAACACTCATCCCGAGAATTCCCAGGTAGGCATCCGGGTCCCTCGTCTGATTGGGATATATGCGCAATGCCAGCCTAGACAGAAGACTCAGAATACAGGCGTTCACCCTTCCAGATTGCACGTGTTCGTTATTAAGATCTAGAACTTCGACGAGATCTCAAGGGGGTTCAGGTTAAACCTGAGGAATTTGTCCTATTAGCCTAAGAGTAGATCCACTAACGGAGAGCAACCTTCTCGTAGGAATGAAAGTAGGGATAAGAAGTAGGAGGGAGATAGAGAATAGCAAGTAAAAGAAGCAAGTACTGGTTAAATCCTATGGTTATAGACTAGATTATTTTTCTAATAACCTAATTCCCTATAACCATGGCTCTGATACCAATCTGTAACACCCCAACCGATGGCGGAAACATCGGGATCTCACATATTGATGATTGTTCAGTAGCTCATGGTGAATAATAAATTCCATTAAATAATTTAAATGAATTACATACAATTGTTCTAGAATTTGTACGTCAAATTGAATAAAACTATACACATATCTTCAAGCATCAATTCAAATCTTCAAGCAAATAGAACCTGAAACATGTTAAGTTGAAAATGTTTTGGGTCAACAAAAGTTGGTGAGAATTACATAGGTTTTTGATAATTGAATAAAAATGTTGTGCAATTCATGTGTCATGTCAATCTATTCCATATGTGAGAACATACTAGAAATAAATCGAGTGCATAACCAACCCTGATGACTGTTATAATGTGGTACCTCCCATACGCTCATGGTTCACCTGAATATGTTATACGATAACAAACACCCACGCTACCTTTGTAGGAGGCACGTATCCGGGTGGGATTGTCAGTCCAATAGATCTATCAATGTATACCGTCGGCTTGTACGGAGTTAATGATTATGCTAGAATGGTGCTTACTCTAATCATGCTCAAGACATAATGCAACATAGAAAACACATAGACACATTGATGATTGAATTGCATAAATGATGTGGTAACATGTTTCACCCCAAAAACGGTGATAAATAGAAAAGGGGCTATGTAAAACTCACCTTGGTAAAATGTTATATCTGTTGAGAAATTTGGATAATCGTGTTGCCCAAATGTATCAAGTATCACCCTATAATGAGGTAATAAATATGCTTAAGTCTATCAAGTCTACAAATGTATAAGTTTCTAGGGCTTCGAATTTGGGGATATCCAATTGTTGAATTTAAAATAAAATGTTAATTAAATAAAGGGAAATTTGATAATTAAATAAAAGAAAGTCTTTTTATAAAATTTGAATTTTAGAATGCTAACAATAATGGGTTTAAAGTATAAAAATAATTTTTATAAAATTATTTTCTTTAAAATAGATTATTAAATCTATTTATTACAAATTGTCAAACTTTAACTTTAATAATTAAAAATTACTAAAATTAAAGAATTATCAGTTTAAAAATTATATTTCTGTTCTAAATGTTTAGAAATAAATTGTAAAAAATTTTGGTGCAAAAATATCAAAAATTGAATTTATTATGATTTAATTATGATTAAAACTAACAAAAATTGATAAAAAATATAAAATAAATGATTTTTCAGAATTAAAAATCATTTCTGTAAAGTTTATCTTTATACAAACTCAGGATAATTTTTGTGGAAATTTACAAAATCATTTTGATATTTTTATGGATTTTTATAAATATAATAGTATAAATTTGATTTAATTATTATAAATATTAAATAAATGAATTTCAGAAAAATAAAAATTGTAGATAAAATTTTGACATCAGATTTGTTAAAAATAATTTTTTTAGAATTTATAACAAGGTTTTAATAATTAAAAATGAATTTACAAGATTAGATGTAATATATATATATATATATATATATATTTTAGTTTGATTAAAAAGGTGAAAAAAATGGAAAAAGGGGCGCCCAAGCCGGGACTCGAACCCGGGTACCCTTGGTTACAAGCATCGATCACAACCACTTGGCCTAGGCCTGTGGTTGTGATTTAACTCTGTTCAAATAAAATAAATACATTATCTCAAATCAGTTTATCCCCAATTCAAAAATTTCGAGCCCTAGCTTTTTCAATCGAACAATCCACACATCCTTAACTCGATTAATTTTAGGGTTTTTGATGTGTGATTGCCGATGAACAAACCCCACAACAATAATTATACTCACAAGGTTGTATTGAGCTCGATTGGCCGGTCACGTTAAAAAGTCAAACTACGATCGATTGACAAGCTTAGACGATGATTCAGAGAGATTGGTGGTTGGGAGAGGTGTATGAGCGAGTTGTGAAGGCTTGGGGACGATCAATTTATAGTGAGGATGCATCAGTGATCAAATCGGCATGGTTGACTTGCTATTGAATGTTTGACGCGTTTTAGGTGTATAATTGGTATGAATTGGTTGATAATTAACGCGTAATTGATGAAGGTTAGGCCGGATATCACGAGTCGATGGTCAACCATGGTTAATATGCTTTAATTGATTTGGTAAACCCTTGCCAAATCTGCTACTGCTGATCGCGAACAGCAAGGAAGGAGGAAAGGAGAAACAGAGGTGGGTTTAAAGGTTTTAATGTCTCAATTATAACTCAAGAAGCCCAAGTGGCGTAGTGGTGAGGTGTTGTTTGTGTGTAAAACGTTGAACCGGTTGGGGACTCGGGTTCGATTCCCGTCCCCAACACATATTTTTTTTTAAAATCTGAAATGGGAAGGAGGGGTAGTGGGCCACTGGTACGGGCCTATGGGCTGTTGGGCTGGGCTGTGTACTGGGCCGGACTCATCTGGGCTCCAAATAGCTAAAAGAAAGTGGGGAGAGTTGATGTGGGCCAATGAGTTGGTTGGGTTAAATGGTCAAAACCAACTAATTATGTATCAACATTTTTATTATTATTATTATTATTATTATTATTATTATATATATATATATATTTATATATACATATATATATATATAAGTTGGTCGGAAAAATAAAACTTAGGCACCTTATGAAAAAAAAAAATATACGTATTAAACTTTGAAAATTTTCGCGATGTTACAGGTATTATGTTCTCATCTCTATTCCTAAGGTTGTCCGTTGTGGACACTTGAGCCTGTTGTGGCTCGCGCGGATGTCTGTGCTTTTGTTGTCTGACTACTACGTTCAAATCCAAGACACCTCGTCGTGACCGTGGTCGCTTGAGCTCGTGGTGGCTCGCTCACGCAGGATTAGTGTGGGGTTGTTTCGGTGTTCATAAGCCACGTGGCTAATATCTCGCTCATGCCGGGCTGTTCAAATATCCACCACAGACAGCCTAATAAATATTGAGACCACTATTGATGAGTAGAAGGATATTTTCGAATGTCAACCATCCTATTCAGTGGTTGGAATGTTAACGTACGGTTTCTTTCTTAACGTATTTTTCCTTTGCTGTTTAGTTGTTTCAACAATGACTAATAATTATAATATTTTGATTACAATTAAAAATTGATTTGATCAATATAACTACGCAAATAAACCTACATGTGTCGTTATCTGTCGAAATTGGTCGACGTTTTATCATAATTTTTTCTTGGTAGTGAGTCAGGTCAAATATAATACGTGTTTGTGTCTATTTTCATTTGCTTTTCAGTTGCACTACCGTACGTTTTGACGTAAATTTCAATTGAAAACAAGTTGGATCAAATATTTGATGGTATAAATTCAAGTTATTTTAATTATTACCACCGTAGTAACGCGTAATGAGTCAAAAATACTAGTTTGTGAAGAAACACGAATTCTAGATTACCGAACAGGCGCTAATCCAGCGAGTGGTTCTACTGTATTTTGCAAAGAGTGTGTGTTTGGAAAATACGTGAGGGTCTAAGGACAAGACCAGGGAATTTAGGAGAATACTGATTAGAAGAGCCGAGCCTCTAACAGTTAGTATAGTAAACAAGGGGTTGAAGAAGGTACGAAAGAGTTCGTATGCTTCTTGAGTGAAAGTATGAGTAATTAGATGCCAATAAAAGGAGAAGGGACTCCTCCTTTTATAGTACCTGGATATCCTACTTTCTCAGCCCATCCTCTACCCTTAATGGGGCCCAGCCCAGGTAGGGGTGTCTCCATAATCCGGCCCAAGTCCTTAAGCCCATTTGGTGCAAGTGGGTTTTGGTAAAAAGGAAAAAGTAAAATACTAAAGGGGGATGTTACCGTTCTGACGACTGTACACGTGGCGCCCAGTAAGTGGACGCTGACGGGCGGTGGACACGTGGTGCCCACCCATTGGTAGATCAAGGGCGGTGGATAGTTATGCTTTTCTTGGACTTCGATGTGGGTTGAGAAAGTCTTCTTTGTCAGGAAGATGTCTTGGCTGAGAGGCTGCCACATCGTCGTCCTTTCTGTTCGTCAGACTGGGAGCAGTCTCTGATTGGAGAGGAACTCTGACGGGCCGCCTGCTGTGTCAGAGATATTTTGTTTGGGGCATGGGTGAGTCCCAAAACTACCCCAAAAGGTATCTTCCACTTGTGTTGGTAAAGCTTGCTGAGTAAGCCTTGAGGTATATTGGGCCAAACGGGCGGGCGTGCTGGCGCCTGGCGTCAGACGTATCGCTGATGTAGAACGGGCGGGTGGACGCCAGACGTTCCGTCGACGTAGAACGAGAGTTTAATGCTCGCGTCAGACGGCAGATGCATCGCTGACGTAGAACGGACTAGTGGACGCCAGACGTTCCGCTGAAGTAAAACGGGCGGATGGGCGCTAAACGATCCGCTGATGTAGAACGGGCGGATGAGCATCTGGCAAAGCCTGTTCTAAATGGGCGATGATATGGTATTTGTAATGCTTTGATACCATATCCCTTCAGTTTGTATATAAAAAGGTAAGTTTAATTTGAGGAAAGATTATTACAGCTAATAAAAGTTTGGTTTGTGAGGAAAGAGCATTCCACCTAATAGTACTACAAACGTGACAGCCAAGTTGTGTTTTAACTTTTAACTAACCAATTGCACTAAACATTTTTTTTTTAATTATTAGTTAACTTACACCAAATTAATTGAAGGTGAGCTCGTTAAAGACTCACTGCCTACGTGACATTAACATTGACATTGACGTAGGGCTTTAACTAGTCAATGCTAAATCAAACGGTCATCATCATTCATACCTCATAAGCCCCATCCGTAACCCAGGTACTGGTAGCATCTGGGGGAGAATGGGATGTAGGCAGACTATTCCTTTGTCCATTGGATAAAAAAACACACTTCGTGGCGTCCCTGAGGATTTACGTGCCCTATCCGAACCATTAAAGAATATGTCACTTATGCCTTTACGACTTAAATAACTTAAATTAAATTTTATGTACGATCAATGGTATAATAATAAACATAACAATTAGCAAAATCATAGTATTAGAATGATTGGAATTACATACTATAATAGACCAATATCTAACCGACGATTTGTGAAGTAATTATTCTTATTCTTTTTTATATTTAGTAAGTTAAATGAATATTGGGCTTATAAATGTCATTATGGATTAATAATTTTGAAGTATTAAATTAATTATTTTTAAGCCTAACTTTTAGGATCTGTTTGTTTTTTTGCTTAGAAACATTTCTGACCTTTTTTGTCTACGTCGCACACACGCACGCAAACGTTTGGGGTCTGCAGATTGTTTGTTTTTTGGAAGACCTTTCACTCAAAAAGGTCTTCTCCTCTCTTCTCCTCACCGACCACCGTCCACCACCACCACCACGGTCCACCACCGTCCACCACCACCACAATCCACCACCACCACCACCATTCACCACCACCATCCACCACCACTCTCTACCACCACCTCGTTTCACCACCACCGTCCACAACAACCACCACCCACCACCACCATCCACCACCACGGTCCACCACCAAACTGCTGTAAAAAATCAGTTTATTTAAATTTTAGTTTATTTTAGTAGCATGCAGACGTCAACAAACAAACAGTCCTACTAGCTCCTGCAGATGTGGTCCACAGACTGCAGACTTTTTCCTGCAGAAAAAAAAAACAACACATTAGATATTAAATATATAAGAATTTTATAAAGAGATTGTTCCTCAATAAAGATAGGCTCCGACCAAACCATAGTCTCTCATGATCACACTGGGTATATTTGGCAAAACTAGCTGGTGGCTGTTAGCTAGAAACTGGTAGCTAGCAGCTACAAGCTTGAAGCTTTTTAAATATATTTTGGTGTTTGGCAGAGTAGCTCAAGCTTTTAATAAAATGTATAAAATGACCAAAATGAGCATAATGAAACGCTTGTAAGGAAGGTTTTTATTTTATTTCTAAAATAGAATGGGTATTTGTTTCATTTACTCATTAAAAATTTGTAGGAGTTTTTTCTTAAACGCTAGTACTAATAGCTTTTCACTATAGAGCTTTTACTCCCAAGCTAAAAGCTTCCAGCTCCTTCAACCAAACAAGGTTTTTTATTGAGTATGAGTTTTTTTTTAAAAAACTTGAAACTCCTAAAAGCTATTTCCCAAAGATACCCACTCTAAACATAAATAACTACAATACCAAAACTTGATTCCAAAATATTAATACATTTAATTCATTTTTTTTAAATCAAAATAACAACCGGCCCTACAACCGCTACCGAAAAAGTCCTACCTCAGTACCTTAACCAAGGACAAACATATGTACCGTTCCCATGTACCCCTCACTACCCCCCTCCTACCCACCCCTACCCATTCCATTATATATACTCACCCCCCACCCCTTTCCTCCTCACCCGACTCCCTCCTCACCCCCTGTGTCTTAACAGACGCAGACAACAATAACCCACAAACTGTTGCCACCCATGAAACCAAATGGTCTTGGTTTAAAAACAACATAACCAACCATGGTCTTCTCACCTATGCCTATGGAAGTTGCTGTGAAGTTAATGGAAGCAGCTCCTTCTTACCATGCACCATCTCAGTACCACCATGACTCAAACCGTCCCACCATAGGCTTCCCGCTCGGTACCGCCTTGCTTCTGATTGTTGTGTTCACTCTTAGTGGTGTCTTCTCATGCTGTTACCATTGGGATAAGCTTCGCCACCTCCGTGGTCAATTCGACGACTACGATGCTGATCGCTCGGCCCACACGCCGAATAAGCCGAAACCCGATTGCTTGGTAATTTGATTCGGATCTTGTGCTTATTGGGTGAAGCTAAACGTACCCCTAGTGTGCTAAAAGTAGGAGAGATGCACATTTAAACCGGTTTGGGAACCGAAACTGACAACCTGACCCCGATCTAAAACCGGTACCGGTTGGTCCGTAAACCGATGATAATAACATGATTTAGGGTTTCGAGCCGATTTGTGCACCTCTACATGTATAATAAGAGAGTCGATGAACTAAAACTTCGTTGTTGGGTGTACCCCGCTAAAATAAGGCTTTACTCTAGCAACTACGACTAAAGGGTCTAAATCATTCTTTTTAAATAAAAAGTCTAAGATTTTATACATAAAAATCCTATAAATTTTAATGGTCATGGTTAATGGAGCCTCCTGACCTCCGCTGGTTCGATTCCCGTTACACTATGAGAAAAGGTATAGAAATGATGTGACCGGTTTACCAAAGAAGAAAGTATAATCAGTAAAAATCGTAAAAAAATACGCTTAAAACAACCTTTCTTTATATCAGTTTGTATTATTTGTACCTCACACGTTATTTTATCGAACGCACCCAGAGTGAATAATTCAACTCATCTATACTCCCTACTTTAACTCAATTGAGTAGTTCAACATTAGTAAGTCATTCACCTATATTTTTACTTTTACTTAATCAGGGTATATTTAGCCAGCCCTTTTGATGAATTACAGTGATTATTCGATTGTTCTATTAATAATAATAACTTTCGAAACAGGAAAACAAGCGAGACGAGGATCAGAGTATGCCAGTTATAATGGCCGGAGATCAGTTTCCGAGGTTTATAGCAATGCCATGTCCTTGTGAACAACCAGCGCAAGGAAGGATCGCCATAGGACAGATTCAGATGCCACCCAAACCACCTCATGTAGTTATTCCAATGTATTAATAATATCTTCATTTAATTGTTTGTATATATGTCACATTTAGTTTGAAGTTAAATTTGTGATTCTTCTATATAAATTAATTTATGGTCGTAAAAACGAATTTTAGTTCTGCTACACAACAAAAGCAGTTGGCCCCGCTGTCAAAGTCATGGACCTTAATTGTTAACAAGTTTAGCCTTAGATTTTGAAGCCAAAATTAATGTATATGTTCGTACAAATATTTATGTAAATTAATATTTAAATATTAATAAATAATTAAGATTAATAAGAAATCAATTTTGGTGTATGTTTATAACAAAATTTAACGACGAAACTAGTGGGATTTCACGTGATATGTGGCGCGCTTTAGGTTAGTATCTGTTCTTCAACAAAACAATGCGAATAAACTTTAAAAAAAATTACTTCAGCCAGGAAAGGTACATCAAATCCCAAATTTTTCTTTTTAAACTTTTTGTCATTTTGGTTTAATAAAATTGGGCCCGGTTATTTAGACAACTAGGATTTTTATCTACACAACCCCCTATATTTAATAAAATTACGTCGGTAAGGAAAGGTACATCAAATCCCTAGTATTAATATTCTCAAGAGTTAATAGCCATTTTCGTCTCTGAGGTTTGGGCCAGTTTGCCACTCCAGTACAAAAGTTTTTTTTTTTGCAATTCCTTCCCTGAGGTTTGCATTTTTTTGCCAAATTCGTCCTTTTCAGTAACCCAGTTAAAAAAGGTCGTTAGTGTCAGGGGTATTTTTGTCTTTTTACCTCAGGGACGAATTTGGCATTTAAAATTCAAGGATTTTTTTTTTGCCAAATTCTCTCTCTCTCTCTCTCTCTCTCCCTCTCCCTCTCCCTCTCCCTCTCTCTCTCTCCTCTCTCTCTCTCTCTCTCCCTATCTCTTAAAGACGATGCACATCATAAACCCAGATAAACATCCAATTTTGTCAGAACCGGAAGTTTCAAAAGACACTCAGGGAACCTTGTTATGAAAATCACCATTGTTAGTTCAAATCATGCAATAAGCATAACACTAATTTCATGAAATGCCAAGTATTTGTAAATCAAAAAACTTACAGCAATATCAAAACAACCTTAATATGACAATTGGGAGTTGAATCGGCTGTAAAAACAAATAAAGTCAACTGGTCACAAAAGGTTAGTGCTCATCATGTCGTCGTTGACTGTCAACTATCATTTACAAATATCTACTGAGAAATTAAAAGCGACATTGCAATCACATATTTAAAAGCAATGGCCTTTAAAGGAACCGATGAGAAGAGCATTACCTCGGAAAACTGTCGGAATCGCTGCAAAACTGCTATAATTGCTGATCGGTCACACATCCAATAGCGATAGTGACTGAAATCGAAGGCCTGTTCAGCAAAAAGATTTGTTTTAAAAACATTTTAGTCACCATGGCGGTAGTTTCTAGAGAGAGGAAAAAAACAGAGAAACGGTTAAAGAATGAGTTCAAATGTTATAGAAACAGAGTGAACACGCAAGAGGAAAAGAAAGCTTACCGGAGTTTGATCGGAATCCGACCGATTGCCTAACGCCCCAGTCACCACCATCGGTTGTTCAGCCTTACACAACCCAAACCACCATCGGATTCCCTATCCCCTGTTTCTGAGCCCGAGACAGACCACGCGCCAGAACGCAACGTTGTCGGCACTACCAGCCGCTACCACCACCTACACCTACACCTTTACCACAGACGCCAGCAGCCACCGTACCACCACCGACGCGTCCCACAACACCTTGTTACATGTAGTAGAGTGGGATTGCAGAGGAGGCGGCAAGGATGGGTTTCAAGAGAGAGGAGTAAGAGAGCGGGAGTGCGGAGGAGGGTTTGTTAGGAGAGAGAGAGAGAGAGAGAGAGAGAGAGAGAGAGAGAGAGAGAGAGAGAGAGAGGAAATTTGGCAAAAAAAATCCTTGAATTTTAAATGCCAAATTCGTCCCTGAGGTAAAAAGACAAAAATACCCCTGACACTAACGACCTTTTTTAACTGGGTTACTGAAAAGGACGAATTTGGCAAAAAAAATACAAACCTCAGGGAAGGAATTGCAAAAAAAAAAACTTTTGTACTGGAGTGGCAAACTGACCCAAACCTCAGGGACGAAAATGGCTATTAACTCTATTCTCAAATATTGCGTACGCTATCTTACAAGCTCGAGCTAAACCAAAAGTTCAGATATTTAATGGGATAATTAGCTGTGAGGAAAAAGACTTTAAAATGTGGATTATTTAATTAAACAACTAGTTAGATGGTCCAGATATATTATTGTTGTGATATTGTTATTTGATAAACAATTTATGTTATAATAATGACGAGGTAGGCCCAATCTAGATGGATCGGCCCAATACCACATAAAGGCCCCATTACCTTCGGGCCGGCCCAATGGCAGATATACGTCGGGTAAACCAACACGGTTGTATCCCGGATGATTGATAAGGCTCAACCTTTTTTCCGAGAATCAGGGAAGGAAGGTTCGAAAGAGAAGATAAGGCCTATCTCCATCTAAACCGGAGAATCAGCTCCTGGAGATAGGCTCGAAAAGGCGGTTACGAGGAAAATAAGAAAGGTTATAAATAGAGGTCAGAGGTAAATAATATGACATACACACAATCATAAAAGCTTTTGCTTTACTCTGGCATCAAGAACCAATACTTATTCTCACGCCGGAGGGTGGTCACAGGAAACCCCCTTTCCTGTGACGAGTCCTAACGGTGTTTTGTTTTGCAGGCACCCGGATCCAGCTTGGGTTAGTTATTCATAGCCGGAACAGCGTTCTTGTCTACTAGGAGAGGTATTTACTTCTTCATTGGCGCCATCCGTGGGACCCGTACAAGGAGTTAGTTATCGGCTGAATAACCCAAGGAACCGAGATGACCTCGAATCAGGACACCATAGTGGCCACCAACCCGGCCGAAAGCAATCAGAATCTGATTCCCACAGCAGAGCAGATAGATGGAGCAGTTGCGTCTGACTCGGAAGGAGAAAGGGATGGAGCGGCCCCGGGGTTCTCTTCAAGAACATCGACTACCCGCCCGGGTGATACACAGACCTTAATGTCGTCCGGGAGTCCCCTGGGACGTTTCCCTTTCATAAGAGGACTGGTTTCGTCGTCCACTTACACTCGACCAATTGTTAGTACAAGCTTCTCAACTCCTCGAGTGCCGGCGCCGACTTCATCCGTGCCTTGGTTTACCGCAGCACAAAGTCTCCCCCTCTTCTCAGCCGCAATCTCAGCAGCCATGACGTCATCACCACAAGCCACCCTCATGCAACCAAACATTCCACCTTATACTCCGGTCACACCCGGAAATCAGCCGTTCATGCCTTATTATCCCATGTCTCCGTATGGGTTTATGTGTGCACCATCTGCTGGGGGTGCATTCTCGTACCCTTACCCATACATGTATCCTCCCGTACAACCACCTCTTCCCGGGTGGAACCCCCAAACGGGGGTACCTTCAAGCGAAAGGTTGAACGACGTCCGCACGCGTCTCACCTACGAGACTACCCCTGGTGGTCCCGGAACTTCTGCGGGTCCTCCTCAGGGCCGACAGCAAAACCCAGCAGCGTTACAGGAGAATGAGGAGCAAGGTGATGATGAAGACCTTACCCGGCCATATCGTCCTCCGACAATGGCAACTTATTCCAAATTCTCGGAGAGAATAGCTAATGCCCCGTTACCTCCAAATCTGAAGCTCCCGTCAACAGTGGGTAAGTATGATGGAACTGGGGACCCGGATGATCATTTGAGCATTTTCGAATCCGTAGGAACGTCCAAAGATTGGCCGATGCAGGCCTGGTGCCACATGTTTGTTCAGACCCTTGTGGGTGCAGCACGGGTCTGGTGGGATAGTCTACCGCCCAGGTCTATTTCTAATTGGAGAGATATTCATAAGGGATTCACTCAACAGTTCAGCCAGCAGCGTAGACATACAAAGTACAGAGAGGAGGTAATGCACATCCGCCAGAGAGATAACGAGCCAATGGAGAATTTCATAATCCGTTTCAACAAGGAACGGCTACAAATCCCGGGCCTTACTGAAGAATTGGCGTGCACTGCATTCACCATGGGGGTGAATGATGATGGATTGTTAAGGAAGCTCCATGGTCCTTACGGATACCCGCAAACCATGGACGAAATGATGACTATAGCCAAGGCATATGTCAAGCAAGAGAAATCGATTGCCATGAATCATGCGGTACGGAAGAAGCATGAAACTGCCAAGGCAAGTGACAACCAAGACTCTCGAAGCTCCAGGAACAGGGGACGGACTGGCCAACCTTACTCAAGGGATGACCGTCGGGATGAACGCCGGGACGACCGGCGAGATGATCACCGGGATCAAGGACGAAGGTCGGAGAGGTCCCGGGACTCCTACTCCAGCAGAGGGGAAACAGCTTCCAAGCCCAAACTAGATTATCCGGAGCTTATCAAGACACCGTCCCAGATATTAGAAACTGAAAATCTAAGGCTGAACACTCCTCGTCCGGTCAAAGACTCGCCATCAAAAGACAAGTCAAAATTCTGTGACTATCACAAGGGTAATGGTCACGATACAAATGATTGTTTTCAGCTCAAGAGACAAATAGAATACTTTGTCAGGACGGGAAAATTAGCACATCTGGTTAAGGATATGAAGCCGGGTCCCTCAACTTGGGAGGACAAGGCAGCTGGAAAGAAACCCAGAGAGATCAATGCTATACGGCCAGAAGCAAGCGGTGGCACCAAAAGGCGTTTTGAGACAATTGAACCTTGGATGGAGGCAACGATGACAGTGCCGCCTTATTACAAGGCCTTGAAGATGGAAGCATTAGTAATATCAGCTGCAGTGGGCGACTATAGCATGAAGAGGATCATGGTAGATACAGGCAGTTCAGAGGACATCATCTATGAACCATGCTTCAGAAGAATGACAAGTGAAGATCAAAAAATGCTAGCTCCGGCCCACGGTCCGGTAAAAGGGTTCACAGGAGAAAGTGTAGAGCCGCTGGGGCAGCTGACGTTTCCGGTTACTCTTGGTGATGGCTATAGGGAGCGCACTATCTTGGTCACTTTCCTAGTGATCCCAGCTATTTCTCAATATAACTTAATCATAGGTCGGTATACGTTGGGACGAATTGACGCCCTGGTATCCACTGCCAGGGGGTTTCTCATGTTCCCAACCCCGCATGGGATAGCCACTGTTTCTGGAGAGAAGGTGTGTGCAGTGTCCGATGGCACGACTTGTCGTCAAGCACCGTCCGGGATTCGTGGCCCAGAGAGGTGGGTCCTGAGTGCGAAACACCCCGACCAAACGGTCACTATTGGAAACTCCCTGGCTCCAACCACTCAAGAAAAGTTGAAGCGGCTATTGAAACGTAACATGGATGTTTTCGCCTTCTCACACTCTGATATGACCGGGATTGCACGGGCAAAGGCAGAGCACAAGTTGTCTACTTATCCAAACGTAAAGCCGGTCATGCAAAAGAGAAGGAGTATGGCTCCTGATCGGAGAGCAGCTGTAGTACAAGAGGTTAAGAAGCTAGAAGAAGCCGGGATTTTGAAAAAAACTAAATACCACACGTGGGTCGCTAACCCTGTCATGGTTCGGAAACATGATGGGACCTGGAGGATGTGTGTGGACTACAAGGATCTGAATAAAGCATGTCCTAAGGACGCTTATCCGCTCCCGGAGATAGACCTCAAAGTTGATTCCCTGGCTCCATTCCAGTTTAAATGTTTCTTGGATGCATACAAGGGATATCACCAGATTCAGATGCAAAAGAAGATGAGGACAAGACGGCTTTTCACACGGACGCCGGCATATTCTGCTACACCAAAATGCCGTTCGGTTTGAAAAATGTCGGGGCGACGTATCAAAGATTAATGGACCAGGCATTCGAGCATCAGATCGGCCGGAACCTGGAGGTATATGTGGATGATTTGGTGATAAAGAGCAAGACGGAAGATATGATGCTGAAGGACATAGAAGAAACATTTGATACTCTCCGAGAATACAACATTAAACTAAACCCGGGGAAGTGCTCTTTCGGGGTTGAAGAAGGTAAGTTCCTGGGAGTGGTAGTGTCAAAAGACGGGTTCCGAGTCAACCCGGAGAAGGTAGCGGCCATTCGAAACATGTCTGCCCCTAAAACACTGAAAGATGCTCAAACACTAAACGGGAGGCTGGCCGCCATCAGCAGGTTCCTGGCCAGGCATGCCGAGCGTTCATTACCGTTCATCTCCACACTCAAAGACTGCCTGAACAAGAACAAATTCAGATGGACTGAAGAAGCGGACAAAGCATTTGAACAGATGAAGACGTTCGTCAGTAACCTACCCATGCTAACAGCACCACGTCCAGGAGAAGTGTTGAAAATGTATCTGGCAGCCGGTCATCATGCCGTTAGTTCTGTGCTGTTGGTCGAGAGAAACAAGTGCCAAACACCAATTTATTACATCAGCCGGACGCTTTCAGATGCTGCAACCAGGTACCCCACTTTGGAAAAATTAGTACTGGCGCTGGTTCATGCGTCCCGGAGGCTGCGCAGGTATTTCCAAGCACACGAAGTGGAAGTCTTAACAAACTTCCAGTTGGGACAAATCTTGAACAGACCGGAAGTATCTGGCCGACTTGCCAAGTGGGCAATTGAGCTGGGGGCGCTGGATGTAACTTTTAAGAAGAGAGCGGCGGTAAAGGGACAGGTCCTTGCTGATTTCATGACCGAGATCCCGGAAGGCGAAGAGATCCAAGAATCTGTACCAAGATTGGAGGAAACATTGGAAGATGAATCCACTCCGTGGCAGTTGTATACTGATGGCTCTTCAAATAGCAAGGGAGCCGGGGCAGGGTTACTGCTGGGCAGCCCGGAGGGCGCAAGGTTCCTCTACGCCCTACGGTTTGACTTTGAATGTTCTAATAATCAATCTGAATACGAGGCCCTGCTAGCAGGACTGCGAGTGGCTTTGACCCTGGGTGCCACCCGGGTGGACGCCCATGTGGATTCACTATGGGTAAACAACCAGGTCAACGAGTCATACGAGGCCAAGGATGAGTCCATGATCAAGTACCTGGAGAAGACAAAGGAGCTAATGACAAAGTTCAGGAAGGTCACATTGCATCATGTGAGAAGGCACAAGAATGATATAGCCGATGCACTCAGCAAGTTGGCGTCTTCAGGCACAGATGCTAACGTCCATATTGAAACTTTAAAGCACCCGTCCACACAGGCGTCTGAAGTTCATGTAGTTCACACGGTCGAGGTTTCCTGGATGACCCCCATACACAGGTACCTCACAGACGGAAGCTTGCCGGAGGATAACGCTGAAGCAATGAAGATCCGGACCAAGTCACTGCAATACGAGATCCAAGCCGGGATTCTTTACAGAAAATCCTACCTGGGACCGGCCCTGAGATGTGTATCCCCTTCTGAGGCTAGGTACTTGATAAGGGACATCCATTCGTGAATATGTGGTATACATGCGGGACCCCGGGCGGTAGTAGCCAAAATAACTAGTGCAGGTTACTACTGGCCCGGAATGCATAACATGGCCGTAGAAGAGCTCAAGAGGTGCGTCAGTTGCCAGAAGTACGCACCGGTAACGATTCGTCCGAAGAACAACCTGATCCCGGTAACAGCAGCATGGCCTTTTCAGAAGTGGGGTATTGACTTGGTCGGGCCTTTTCCTTTAGCTCCAGGAAAACTCAAGTACCTGGTGGTAGCCATTGACTACTTCACTAAATGGGTTGAAGCAAAACCGTTGGCCAAGATAGAAGCGTGCAACATCAAGAAGTTCTTGTGGGAACATGTGGTTTGCAGGTTTGGGGTCCCCTTGTACCTGGTCAGTGACAATGGGACACAGTTCGTGGACAAGCATATACAAGAATGGTGCAAGAGCCTGAACATACAGCAGATATTCACATCCGTGGCCCATCCTCAGGGAAACGGCCAGGTCGAGAGAGCCAATAGGAGCATATTAGACGGGCTGAAGAGACGCTTGGACCAAGAGGGAACATCATGGGTTGATCAGCTCTCACATGTCCTTTGGGCTCACCGGACAATGCCCAAAACAAGTAATGGAGAAACTCCCTTTTGCCTGACATACGGATCAGAGGCGATGATCCCGGCCGAGGTGATGCTACCGTCCAGCCGGCATGCTAATCAGGATACTAACAATGACCAGCTGCTAAGGCACAACCTTGAGTCGTTGGAAGCCCGGCGTGATGAAGCTCACATTAAAGAAGCCCGATACAAGAGACTACTGGAAAAATATTACAACAAAAGGGTCAGAAGCTGCTCATTCAAGGTTGGAGACCTGGTCATGAGGGATAACGATGCTAGCAGGCAACTACCCCAGGGAAAGCTAGGCCCAAACTGGGAAGGACCCTATGAGGTTGTTGAAGACCTGGGAAAGGGAGCATACCGCTTAAAGCAGCTGGACGGCACGCCAGTTCCCAGAAGCTGGAACGCTGCCCAGCTCAGAAAATGTTATATGTAATGATAGATGACGAAATGTCTTAGGCCATAGGCCGCTGTAAGCATGCCCGGCCGATAACCACGATACCCCGGGTAGTCAAGTTTTTATTTTTATTTTTTTGACATTGCAACTAATAATAAGACGCCGATGACGGCATTTATAGTTTTTATATGCTTCATTATAAACAAACTGCTTTTTCCAAGCAAGATTATAAAAAGGGTAGGGGCAGGACAAAAATCCAAAGCCATCAAAAAATATACTTCCTACCACCTATACATAGCGCTATTTCACTTAGTCTTACTTGACTACAAAACACTAATCACTGCAACCCTCCAACATGGCAAACACCTCTGCAGGGGTGTATAGCAAGTCACCTTTGGGATTGCAAGCAGGGGGGAGGACCCAAAACTCCTCATACATCCTCATCTCCTCTGATTGGAGATTAAAGGACCACACCTCCGGCTCTTCATTCACCTTTGATGTTCCAACAGAAGCAGCTCTTGGAACCATGGGTACGTCATCCTCCAAAGGAACCCAAGGGGAGGGCCGGCGTCTAGCACCACGCTGGTAAACCAACCCATAACGGGTAGGAGCTGAGATATTAGCTGACCGAACCTGGACGTCGTCTTTCATCTCCAGAGGAGTTGTAGAAACTCTTGGTACCACAACAGGAGCAGCGAGTTCCTCTCCTACGTTTTCTGCAACTTCGGAAGGAAACGGCGGGACGGGTTTTGGTCGACGGCGATACACCAACCGGCAGGGCCTTTGTGGAAGAATCTCGACTAGTTCTTGAGAAGGAACTTCCAAAACAGGCACAGCTTCATCGAGTTCTTGGGACTGGCGTTGCAGCTCCCTTAGTCCCTCTAGAGCATCAAGCTCTTTCAAGTACTTTTTCAGAGAGACGAACCTACGTGGCATAATGAGCGAGTGGAAATGTGCACGTATGCATGATATGAAACCCTACTTATAAAGGGGATTAATGTGACGGTTAAGTTATTCTTGGGAGTTTAAACACCCTGCAATAATGACACTGACACAAGCCGCCTGACACGTGGATGTGACGGTTAAGTTGCATCGCTAACGTCAGCAATATGATTACAAGTATTAATGACGACAAGACGTTTCATTATAGCCTGTTGGAGGATCTCGGATTAACAATATTTTATCTTAGAAATTAAATAACCATAACATTCATTCAGATAGGTGTTTATACAAAAGATTTTACCGGATCATTACACACATAGCAAATTCCAACACATTACAAATATTAAACAACTATTCATCGTCTGAAGAACTGGCAGAGGAACTGGCAATCACAGGTTCAAGGAAGGCCCGGACGTTTGACATACCTTCATCACCAGTCTGGGCCTGCAGCTGTGCAAGCTCATCCAGGGAATCACTGCTAAGGGCTTCTAGGGCTTTGGAGGTCCGTTGTTCAACTCCTTTCTCATGATCGGTGGCTTCCGGAAGTTTTCGCCCGAGGAGCCCGTGACGATGACCATGCCTCAAACCATCCTGGTACCCGGACTCCACAGCGGTCCGGTAAAAGTCATTTAATCTTTGTTGGTACTGACCTCCCCCACGTATATGGCTCCACGAAGCCCGGAACCCTTTGGATATCAGCCAATCCCGGTCCGTCTCCAAAACATTCACCCGGGCATGGGCAGCTGTCAACTGCTCGGTCAGGTTGGCAGCATTCTTGGCAGCAGTCTCAGCCTCGGACTTGAGAGCATTCGGTTGCTTCAGCATGGTATCCCTCTCCTCTTCTGCCCTCCGGGCACGGGATTCATAACCCTCTATATCAGAAGCCAGTCGTTCATACCTTTCCTGTCGGCTTTAGCCTTGGAAACATTCTCTCTTTCCACCTGCAAGTCTTTCTCTAAGAGCTTCACCCGCTCCTCTAAACTCCGTACCAGCCGGACCTGCCCATCATGGGAACGAAGAATTTCAAGCTTCTCGTCGTTATGAGTATTTATCAGACGAGTCTTGTCCCGTTCGTAAGTATCCCTGATGGACGACATCTCCGCAATCTCCTTCCGGCAATCTCCCAAAGATTGCAACAATGCCTCAGCTTCCACGGACAGTTTGCTATGAGACACGTGCATATCATATAAATCACCTACATCTGAACGCCAACGGCGCAGCACTTCATACATGGAAGCTACAGAGTTTACACTAGATCCAAGAGCATTCTCAACCAGCTGAGCATTATCCAGACCCTGGAGGTAGTACCGTTCGGCAGGAGGAATGGCATGGTCAACCCAATGCCTGATGACGTCTGGATCAATCAACCGGGTGGACTGAGCAACCTTCCACTTAGGGATGTATTTTGTATCCGGTAAGGAAGGATTCCAATTAATACCGGGAGCGTAAGCATGAGAAGGCATCTTTGCTGATTCAACGGGGTCCACACTGAACGGCATTTTCCCGGATCTTACACCACCAGGGAATGCAATAGGGTGATGTTGTACATCGTGTAGCAGCTCAGTGAAGCTCACCCGGGACATATCCCTAAGGGCTTTGCCACTGGAGCTACCAAGGTGCAACCTCGTCTGGGCATCAGGAGGCATGGCAGTACTAATAGGAGCCGACATAACGCTTGAGAAAGCTGCCATTGATGACGTGGTAATCATGGCAGTACTGGCCGGAGCTGGCAGAGTGCTTGACGAGGCAACCACTGATGGCGTGGTAATCATGACAGCTGGAGAAAAAGTGACACCGACTGAAAAGGTATTGTTAGGTTCTTCTGTGACGACTAGGCGAGGAGCCGAGATGGTAGTGGCTGTAACGACAGTTGACAACACAGCAACAGATGGAAGGGTAGTAGTCAACGTAGCTGCAAGGGCATCCACATCCTGCTCAGACACGGCTGCAGTAACAGGGCTGGAGGCTTTGGCTTGTTGTGTGGAAGTACCCTCGTCCAGGAGGGGAGTACCTGGACACAAATAAGCAAATAACCATAAAAACAGGGGAAAAGAAAGAAGCCGAAGGTATGAAAAGGGATCCTTACCAAGTCTTTCCTCTTTGCTGGCCAGCAGCTCGCGACGATTGGCAAGAAATGATGATACATCAGGCGAACCGGCTTTCCTCTTCCGAGTCTTTTTCTTTTTCCCACTAGCAGTAACAACAGGATCAGCAACGCTGAGAGGATCTGGGTTCAGAGGCGGTGAAGCCGGTGCCTCAGTAATTACCGGAGCAGCAGTACCCGATTGATCAGGGCGGCTTTGAACCGGAAGAGCAGGAATCACAAAGTTCTTCACCGTCTGAGTAAGAACGTCCGCCTCGTCGTCCCCCAGCAGACGGTCATGTTCCTCAATATGGGGGATGACCTGTGGATCTATGGCATCAAAGTAATGCCACTCATCTGCACACGAAAACGACTGGTTAAATTAAATATACTCTGTAAATGATAAACTATGTAACAGGACCTACCTTGGTCTCGTCGACGATACTCCGGATATATGGTGTCATCAACCCAAATACGGCTCATACCGACGGCTACAAGGGCTCGTTCAGGAATATGAGTGCACGGGGTAGGGTGGTTCACTAGAGCCACGTACAGTGGGAGCTTCTCAAAGACAGACGGAGCAGGGCTCTCGTCAGCAAATTTTGTTTTCCCTTCAGGGGTTTGCACCGGTGCAGTGACCGGCAACACACCCTCGTCGATAAAGAAGAACTTTCGTTTCCAGTTTTTATCTTGCACATTGGGGGGAAAATTCTCAATACAGGAAGGAGCCCCAGGGCGACGGTCAAACGTAAAGTACTCTCCTTTGTACACAAGGACATAAAACACTCGGAAGACATCTAGCTGGGGGACATACCCAGTCCCCGGGCACAAAATTCGAAATGCTTCACCTTAATTAGCCTAAGGGATGCAGCTGAGAAATGTTTACCTTATAGTATGACAGCAATTCCACCATGAATTGAGTAACCGGTAGCCGGAAGTGGCAAAACTTGAAGAACTCCGCATATAGGGTAATTTTCCCAGGCTTTAAGGGGAAGGCAACGTCGGTGGGCCCTGGACACACAGGATTCCACTCCGGTGATATACGCCACTCAGAAAGGAAAGATTGTAGTGCCGTTACCGACCAACTAGTATGAATCTGGGCAACACTCATGGTGGTTTGTGATGTGCTAGCTTTGGGAGCCATTTCAAAGGAAAATTGATAGTTAGTTACTTGGGACTGTACATTTCAGTGGCAACCAGCTAATTTATAGGCGGAAGGTTGTACGCGTTTTTAAATTTTAAAATCAAACCGCCAACAGTCAGAACCCTTGAGTTGCTCAGACTGTTAAAACGGCTGAGGCGACAACTCAGGGTGACGTCACATCACGTGCCTTACCCATGCGGCGCTATACTCTATAAAGATTTTTTATTTTGGTATTTACGTCATTATCAAAGTATCATATAACTTGTCATTTTAAAAGCCTAGTAATAACCAAGTCTGCTTATCACTAGACTTGGGGGGACATGACGAGGTAGGCCCAATCTAGATGGATCGGCCCAATACCACATAAAGGCCCCATTACCTTCGGGCCGGCCCAATGGCAGATATACGCCGGGTAAACCAACACGGTTGTATCCCGGATGATTGCTAAGGCTCAACCTCTTTTCCGAGAATCAGGGAAGGAAGGTTCGAAAGAGAAGATAAGGCCTATCTCCATCTAAACCGGAGAATCAGCTCCTGGAGATAGGCTCGAAAAGGCGGTTACGAGGAAAATAAGAAAGGTTATAAATAGAGGTCAGAGGTAAATAATATGACATACACACAATCATAAAAGCTTTTGCTTTACTCTTGCATCAAGAACCAATACTTATTCTCACGCCGGAGGGTGGTCACAGGAAACCCCCCTTTCCTGTGACGAGTCCTAACGGTGTTTTGTTTTGCAGGCACCCGGATCCAGCTTGGGTTAGTTATTCATAACCGGAACAGCGTTCTTGTCTACTAGGAGAGGTATTTACTTCTTCAAATAACAACTAGATTATACCCCGGGAGTGTCCCGGGTTGAGAAATTTAATATGATACATCAATTTTACATATGAAATAGACTGATATATAACTCTAATATTTATATCTAACCTAAAACAAATTAACAATGTACAACTCCAATGCTAATACCTAACCTAAAAGAATGTAGAACTTTAATGTAACTCTAATATTAACACATATCCTAAACACTAAACAAATGTACAACTCTAACATACTAATATTGATACCTAACTTAAAACAACGTATAACTCTATTAACCTATTCGGCTCTGGTTGAAAAAAAAATTCATATTTACTTATTTGAACATAATTAGTGACTTGCATTAATAATTTACCTGAACACTTTTTGTTTTTTTTCCTGTATGAACAAAACCCCACAAGAAAATTTCTCCGTTTTTTATATAGCACTATGGTACTCGTTGGAAAGATAATAAAACGCTCGTTAATTTGCTGTAATTTTTTTCTTTAAAAAATCTTGTATATTAAAGATATTAACGTTTAAAAATTATGGGAGGAAACATGAGGGTGAAAAATCCAATTTTGTTTTTAAATTATTTTTTTTCCTAAAATATCTCAATGCCACATGAGATGACACATGGCACAATCAAGGAAGAGAATGCCTCTTTGAGTGTCATGTCATTAAAATGGCTTTGGTTTATTATATGTATAGATAGATGTAAAATTAATATAGTGTAATTTAATCATCAAATCTTCATTTTACTATTTGCCAACTAAATATTATTATTATTATTATTATTATTATTATTATTATTATTATTATTATTATTATTATTATTATTATTATTATTTACTATTTAATATAGATATATTTGATAAATTGTAATTTGTAACAAATTGTAGCAATCATCTCCATAATTAGGGAGACTCTTGTACTATTTATGTTTAACAAATCATTGCAATTGACAAGCTTTTTAAATCACCAATATGGTATCAGCCTAATACTTCTGATCCTAACCCTAATATCCCTTTGCCGCTGCCATTCTTCTTCTCGCAGGCCGCTAGTTCTTCTTCTTCGATCACCCCTCACCTCTCCCTATCATGGATACCAAAACCCTTCACCCTGCCCTCACTATCACCAACATAAAATCTCACATACCTAACCTTCTCGAAAAAGATTCTCCTCACTACAGTACTTGGAAAACCCTTTTTCCAGGTTCATTGCCACTCTTATGAGGTGATCGATCATCTCTCTCCCAGACAGCCTATCGTGCCTGCTTCTTCGTCTTCTGATCTGGCGGCTGCTGCCCTGGCTGAAGCAGCCTCGCACGCAGCCGACCTCCTCTGGAACCGGTTGGATGAACTGGTTAAGCAGTAGATTTATGCCACCATATCGCAGCCCCTTCTAAGCATAATAATCCAACCCGTCAAACAGCTTTTGATGCATGGAACGCTGTTGACAGTGAATTCACGGACAACCAGAATGCTCGTGCAGTTTTTCTGGGTCAATAATTCGCGAATCTCTCCCTTGAAACTTCTCCTCAATGGGTGATTACTGTGATCACGCCAAACATTTAACCCATCAGTTAGCGGGTGTGGGATTTCCGGTCGATAATCGCATGTTAGTTCTTCAGGTTTTGACCGGACTAACGGAGCAATATGACAGTATTTCTACGGTTCTTCGAAACCGTGATCCGCTCCCTCCGTTCAGCAAAGTCCGGTCACGTCTGAATCCGGAAGAAGCCAAAAAGAAGCGACAAGCAACCCATGGCTCGCAAAAGGCCGCTACAGCCTTACACACAAACACCACAACCTACTCCCCTCAACCCACTCAAGTGCCTGCCTCGGAGTCACAGTCGTCCTCGTGGCGGTCGTGGCCGCGGTCGTGGCCGCGGCCGAGGTCGACCCAACAACTCCCAAAACCGTACACTTACCCAAACCCCGAGCAACCCTTACATTGTGTTTCCTAGTAACTGGACTTCCACACAGTGGGCCTCTATACTTAAAAATAACAACTTAGCCCAACCCCCATGTCCCTACCCGTCCAGGCCCAACACACAGAACTCGCAAGGTATTCTTGGCCAGCGACCTGATCAGGCACATCACGCCACTTACTCTCCCACAGATATTGAACAAGCACTTTACTCCCTGGCCCTAAATCCACCGGATCAAGGTGTCATGGATACTGGAGCATCTTCTTACTCTGCCAACCAACAAGGTATATACTCCCCGTCTAATTTTAATACGTGTACTAATAAATATATTGTCGTTGGTAATGGCACATCAATACCTGTAGTGGCCCAAGTCAACCAAGTCCTACCACCACCCTACCCTCCCCTTAAACTCAACAATGTCCTATTTTCACCCCAAATCATTAAAAACCTTATCTCTGTCCGCCGCCTTACCACTGACAACTTAGTTTCTATGGAATTTGACCCTTTTGGTTTTCTTGTGAAGGATCTCAAAACTCGGGCTCATATCCTTCGATGCGATAGTACCGGTGATCTTTATCTTCTAGTTGAACCTCTCCCTCTCAAGACAACACAACCATCCTCCTTTGTTGTTGTCTTTCAAGATCGCTGGCATCAACGATTGGGTCATCCTGGAAACAATTTGCTTCAATCTTTGAAACTTTCTTCGTTTATTGATTATGGAAAACTAAATAATACACTTTGTCAATCTTGCGTATTTAGCAAAAGTGTTAAATTGTCTTTTTATGATTCTGTTAATCTACGTGTTCTGCATTTGACATTGTTCACAGTGACTTATGGACCTCCCCCATACTTAGTACGGGTGGACATAAATATTATATATTGTTTTTGGATAATTTTACTAACTTCTTATGGACATTTCCCCTCTCAAACAAATCACAAGTCTTTGACACCTTTATCACCCTTCACAACTTAATCCACACACAATTTGAACGTAAAATCAAACAATTTCAGTGTGACAATGGCAAAGAATATGCAAATAAATTTTTTTACATGTTTTGTAATCATAATGGCATGCAATTTCGTTTTTCATGTCCATATACATCTTCTCAAAATGGTAAAGCGGAATGCAAAATTCACACCATTAACAACATGATTCGTACCCTCCTTGCCCAAGCATCCCTACCCACTAATTTTTGGCATCACGCCCTTGAAACCGCCACTTACCTTCTTAACATTCTTCCAAGCAAACTTCATAATTTTAAATCCCCCACCACCCTTCTTTACAATTGCACACCGGAGTACGAATATCTTCGCACTTTCGGGTGTCTATGTTATCCACTCACACCATCAACTACAATCCACAAACTAAACTTTCGCTCTCACCCTTGTGTCTTCCTTGGGTACCCCACCAACCATCGTGGGTACAAATGTCTTGACCTCACCACACATCAAATTATTATTTCAAGACATGTACACTTTGAGGAAGCCATTTTCCCTTACGCCATCCAATCCCCAACCACATCACCCTCCTATGAATTCCTCAACTGTGACACCCGGAAAACTTAGGTTAGTAACATTGATCAAACTAGTAAGTCTACCTTAGCGAGTCATGCATATTACATACTTAACTGGGTCAGTTTAGTCATTACGATGGTTCGGGGAATCATCAGGAGTTGTTACAACGATCCACGGGAATCGTTGGGAGTCGGTCCATAACCATGTGTACAAGGATTGGTGATTCGTGGAATCACCGAGTTTAACGCACACACGCAAGTCTCGAGTCCGGGAATTGGTGAACGGATGTGAATGTGTTAGTTATCATGCATTATGTGTTTATAATCATTACGTGACTTGTCGGTATGTCAATACGTGTTTATATGTGTTAAAATAGTGTTTAACGCACCGAAAACCCAAAATTGGATGCTGAGGGCGATTAGGAGGGGGACCAGGCAATTGGGGATAGGCAATTTGCCCTAATCGTCAGTTATTGGGGGCGATTAGGCCCCAATCGCTAGTCAGTATAGGCGATTGGGAGCCCAATGGCTTGTTGCAGCATTGTAATCGCTGGTTCTGGTATTGACGAGTAAAAACACCTATAAATACAACCCTTGACTTGTGCAACATCATTTATGCAACCCTAACTGATCCTAAGCCTCCCTCACACCTTAAAACACCTCTAGAACTTGTTTTGCTTCAAAACCCACCATTTCCAAGCTTACACCCCTTTCTTTGATAAAATCCAAGGTGTGTTCTTCATCCCAAACCATTGTAATGTTATTGTTTTGGTTCCCAAAGGTCCAGACCTTGTTTTACCAAGTTTGTGTCTTTAAAAACTTTTGAAATGAGTTTCTAAAACAAGTCTAAACCTTTATACTTGCTATATGTGAAGTATTCATGCAAGAAATGATTTTTGATGGTCAAAACATGAATGTTTCCATGTAATTGATGTACTTCTGATATGTAGGAGTTATTAGGATGTTTTACTAAGGATTTGAGCCATTATTATGGTGTTTTGATGAAAATATGCATTTTGACCCATTTGAATGATTCTTGAAGATTTAGGATGTTATGATATGATTTGATGATTGTTTGTTGTTAGGATTCACATTAGGAGGGTATTATAACAGAGGGATGATGATTAGCAAGGTTGTAGGTTGTGAAATCTGATTATTGCCATTTAAGTTAATGAAACCTAGTACTTTGTCATTTTTGGAAATAATTGCACCAAGGGTGTTAGAGCAGTGATAAATTGGGGAGTTTTTGCTTGGAATGTGTTGGTTAATAGTTTAGGTTTGATGTTGGCTGTTTATACATGTTTCGGATCTGATTTAGAGGGTTAAACGCGCGAAAATGTGTCGTGCAGCTGCAGCTGACGATTAGGAATCCTAATCGCCTGATGTAGGGGCGATTGGGCTCCTAATTGCCAGTAACTTTGGGCGATTACACCCACCAATCGCCTGTTGACCATCCCCAATCACCAGTTGACTTTTCCTAATTGCATGTTAATTTTCTAATTGTGTGTGCTGCTATCGTAAGCGTATTTTGACATCCCGAAACATGATTTGACACCTAGGAACATGATAGGAACCCCGTGACATGCCTAATGACTTAGTAATACGTGTTCGGACTCGTTTATGCATTAATTGAGCGTATTGCTAGACTTAGTGAACTCTTGCGCGTGCTAAGTGTTTAACTACATATGTTGCATGATATCTTGTATTTGGCTAACATGTGAGATGTCGGGTCACCAATGGGATGTCGGGTCTTGTCTGGTACGGGCGGTTTAACAGTCAAAGGTGTTTTCAAACGTACATGGTTATGGTCTGGACATTCGGGGACTAGTTAACGTGCGGGTTATTAGTCTAGGTACTTATATACATCTTATGATAGGTCGCCGCTATTTGGGGCTATCATAGCTTACTGATTTAACTATTTTCAAGTAACGCAATCTAAGGTGAGTGTCACAGCCCCACTTTTACTGTTTTCCTTTCGGGGGAGAAACATGCTATGTACTTACACTCTAAAGGTCATGTTATACTATGGTTATGGATATTTACTATACGGGCATTTCATCAGGGAGTCCCAGGGGGGAAACCATGAGTTTGTGGGAACACATATCGGGGAAATATGGATAGATCTATTGGGATGGGCAAACCCCACTCGACGGCTGGAGCCGGGCGGGTGCATATTGTCTCTACTACCAGGATCACCGTTGATGACGGTGGATCACGCCTGTGCAAAAACAGGAAAACGTGTCAGTAATGGTTTCCCACTCGTAGTAGTAAAACCACTTAACGTCTAACTAACGTTCGTATAACATAGTAGTAACGGGAATGATCTTTTCAAACTTATAACAACTCTTTTACAAACACCTGTGAACTCACCAGCATTTTATGTTGACATTTTTGGCATGTTTTCTCACATCGCTAAGGTAGCAGTTAACGGACTAGGCGCACGGAGTCTTACACAGCGTCTAGAATCTCGTCGCATATTAAACAATGTTTTGTTAACTATAATATGTCTTTTGGTTTTAAACAAGAAATGCTTCCGCTGCTGGTTTATGGCTCAAAGCATAATGTTTTGGTTTCAATCTATATATTTAGTGTTTGTTTATTGTGATCGTTGACTTGGATCCTGGTATGTCACGCGCCTCGCGGTAAAACCCCGCAAGTGGAATTTGAGGGTGTGACATCAACCCCACCATTAAGCCCCTTGTTTGGGATTACTTACACACCAAATGCACTTCACCGTCCCCACCGACTGCCCAATCCAACTCAGGCCCAAACTGTTCTCCTTCCTTCGGCCCACAACCCACTAACCGTCCTAACCCCCCTCGCGTCCCAGATAATTCCCAACCCACACCCAGGCCCAATACCTTCCCAGTTCACAAATACCTACACCACCTCCTCGCCCAACTTCCTAACCCACACCACAGGCCCAATGCCACCACCCGCCAAACCCGAACATCTCTCAGCCTGTCCCACTTCCAGCCACGGGCTCTCAGTCTACTGCTCAGCCAATCGGTCCCTCGGACCCTGGCCATTCTGTCCCTATACCCGATCCCCCTTCTCCTGCTCCTCGAACCATCAACACTCGCTCTATGAGCGGTATTCACAAACCTAAACAACACTTTAATCTCCACACTTCCACAATCGCACCTATCCCCAATAACCCCCATTTTGCCTTGTCTACTCCAGAATGGCATGATGCCATGACCAATGAATTTAGTGCACTTATTAAAAACAAGACCTGGGAGCTTGTACCTAGAACACCTGACATGAATATTATTCGTTGTATGTGGTTATTTAAACATAAATTCAGGTCGGACGGAAGTTTGGAACGCTATAAAGCTCGTTTAGTATGTGATGGTTGCAATCAACAGACATGTATTGACTGTGGTGAAACTTTAAGCCCGGTAGTCAAACCATCTACCATTCGCTTGGTTTTATCTTTGGCTCTCTCCACGTCATGGCCCATTCATCAGTTAGACGGTCACCAATGCCTTTCTTCATGGCAACTTGGCAGAAACCGTCTATATGCATCAACCTCTGGGCTTTCGTTATAAAGACTTTCCTGATCATGTTTGCCGTCTTAACAAGTCTTTATATGGCTTTAAACAGGCCCCTCGGGCCTGGTACCAGCGCTTCACGGATTTTGTTACTATGCATGGGTTTCAGCAGAGCAAATCAGACAACTCAATATTTATTTACCATAATGGGTCTGATATCGCATATCTTCTTATTTATGTGGATGACATCATCCTTACTACGTCCACTGAGGCTCTTCGTATGCGGTTATTGCACACGTTATCAGGTGAATTTTCCATGAAAGACTTGGGTCCTCTTTCTTATTTCTTGGGTATTCAGGTCACCAAAAATGGTGACAAGATGTTTCTCTCTCAGTAGGCTTACGTTAAGGACATCATTCATAGGGCTGCCATGGACTCCTGCAAACCGGTCTCAACGTCGGTTGATACACAGTCTAAATTATCTGCTTACTCAGATCCTCAGCATGATGATCCAGCTACCAATCGTAGCCTTGCTGGTGCCTTACAGTATCTTACATTCACTAGACCAGACATCTCCTATGCGGTACAACAAATCTGTATGCACATGCATGACCCCAGACAGGATCACTGGAATGCTTTGAAGCGCATAATTCGGTATCTCCAGGGTACCTCTGACCACGGTTTACATCTTGGTCCTGTACCTCATTTTTCTTTAGTAGCATATACATATGCGAATTGGGCTGGTTGTCCTGATACTCGCCGCTCCACATCTGGTTACTGTGTCTACTTGGGTGACAACCTCATCTCCTGGTCGTCCAAACGCAAGCCCACCATCTCCAGATCCAGTGCTGAAGCAGAATATCGGGGTGTAGCAAATGTCGTGGCGGACATTTGCTGGCTGCGTAATCTTTTGCTTGAACTTCATCACCCTCTTACTCGAGCCACTCTGGTCTACTCTGACAATGTTAGTGCTGTCTACTTATCTGGCAATCCTGTTCAACATCAACGCACTAAGCACATTGAGCTCGACATTTACTTTGTTCGTGAACAGGTACACCGTGGTCACATTCGGGTCCTTCATGTTCTATCCAGACATCAGATTGCAAATATCTTCACCAAAGGTCTCCCTCGCATTCTGTTCGATGACTTTCGTTCCAGTCTCAGCATCGGCTCACCCGACGTTTCGACTGCGGGGGCGTATTAATATAGATATATTTGGTAAATTGTAATTTGTAACAAATTGTAGCAATCATCTCCATAGTTAGAGGAGACTCTTGTACTATTTATGTTTAACAAATCAATGCAATTGACAAGCTTTTACAATCACCAATATTTACAGTCACATTGCCACACTAACCACCATCACCAGCCGATGAACCTAACTCATCAAAAAGTATAGGGGTGATGTATATATCTTTAAAAAATCTATGATCAGTTTTTTCAAAAACAAATTAAAGAAGTTTTTCAAACGCTAGACATTTTAATCTTTGTGTCAAAAACATGATATCAAGAACATAAAACCAAAATATTTATTGAAAATGAAGACTGAAAAACAACTCCTGAGATCTAAGACTTACAGAATCAATCAAACTCTCAAGCTCACAAAACTAAAACAATGATCTAGACAAAGGATTAGAACAACTCAACAGAATACAAGACGTAATCTGGAACCCTAATCGTCTAAACAAGAACTCAGAGAATACAAAGAAAAGTGTGTGAATCATAATGCTCGTACAACTGAGATGAGAGAGATAGAGAGCTTTTATATGAACGATCAACAACTAAGCTTGGGATCCGTGTGAAAGTCATCTGAGCCACTCATCTTTATGAAATAAGATCTGAGCCGTCCAGAGAAAACACAAATGTATACGTATACATATAAGCTTGGAAGCTGGGCTGAGATATGGGCCGGACACTTTGTTAGAGATAAAATGATGTACTTTGGGCTTAGACTTATTGACTACTAAGCCCAATGTAATGATCTGGAGCCCACAACAAATGTAGAGCAACCCATTATGTTTGTATCAAGTCTATCAAGCAGCATCCATCTTCACAATAATCTACTCGACCATAGCATCCATCTATGCATCCAAGCCTGCATTCCATACTCTTGATCATCAATAATTCAGCACACGACCTCTACAATACCTGCACATACCTTATGCAAAATATAAAAGAAATTGTATAAATAGAATAGATTAGATTAGATTGACTAGGATAACATATATCCTTTTAAACCTCCCCCCCCTCAATCTAATTAATCTAATGGGTCAAAACAGACTAAAGAGCAAATGGGTCAAACATATTGAGTTTTTTGCATAACTCAAAATGTTGCCCTGGACCAAGACCTTTGGTCATAATATCAGCAACCTGACTATCAGACCTAATATCAAAAATTTTAACCATTCCCTTTGAAATTAGATCCCTTAAGAAAAACAAGTCAATACCAAAATGTTTAGTTTTGTCAAAAAACACAGGATTACCTGCAATGGATATAGCAGACCTATTATCACAATACAAAGGTATTGGTAAGTCCATCTTGACACTAAACTCAGACATTAAGCTAATGACCCAAACAACTTCACATGCAGTGGCACATAAAGCTCTATATTCTGCCTCAGCAGATGACCTAGAGACAGTAGGTTGCTTTTTGCTTTTCCAGGAAATCAAACAGTTTCCCAAAAACACACAGAAACCTGTTACTGATTTCCTGGTTTGAACACACTTAGCCCAGTCTGAATCTGAATAAGCTTTCAGATCAAACTTGGGCCCTTTTGAAAATAACATACCCTTTCCAGGATCCTTTTTTAAATATCTTAACAGCCTCATAGCAATCCTCAAATGACCACTTAAAGGTTTATGCATATATTGACTTAAAAAATGAACAGAATAAGATATATCAGGTCTTGTATGAGACAAGTATATCAATTTACCAATCAATTGTTGATAACCTGTAACATTTTCTAACTCATCACTATGACTATCACATATAGCAGTAACAACATGATTTGGTTCCATAGGACTATTTACTGGTTTGCATGCAAGCATGCCATACTCAGCTAAAATATCCAAACAATATTTTCTTTGGGACATACAAATCCCTTGATCACAAGGAACTACTTCAATTCCCAGAAAATATTTCAATTCACCAAGATCCTTTATTAAAAGTCTTTGTTTTAAACACTCTTTTACTTTTAAAATTTCATCAAAAGAGTTTCCTGTTAGTACAATGTCATCTACATACATAAGTAGAACAACAACCACATAATCAAAGATCTTAACAAACAATGAATAATCACATTTACTTTGTTTAAAACCTAATTCAACTAATACACCTACAAGTTTTTCATTCCACATTCTAGGTGCCTGTTTTAAACCATATAAAGACTTTTTTAATCTACACACTTTGTTTTCTGTTTTAGAAAAATACCCTTCTGGAAGGGCCATGTATACTTCCTCATTCAATTCACCATATAAGAATGCATTATTGACATCCAATTGGAACATTTTCCAATTGTTCTCAACAGCCAAAGCCATAATGCATTTGACAGTGACAAACTTGACAACAGGGGAGAAAGTCTCATCAAAATCAATCCCCTCCTTTTGGCTATACCCTTTAGCCACAAGTCTAGCCTTAAACCTCTCAACCTCTCCTGTGGATTTATACTTTATTTTATAAATCCACCTGCAACCTACAACACTTCTACCCTTGGGAAGTTCTACTAATTCCCAAGTGTTGTTCCTATTTAAGGCCTCAATCTCCTCATTCATTGCACTAACCCAATTAGGATCTTTAGATGCTTCATTATAGTTCTTAGGTTCAAGACTTTTGTTTAACAAAACAGCAAAAGCCTTGCTTTCATAGGTCAGATTGGAGTAGTTAACCACTTTTTCTACCCCATATTTGACCTTACCTTCTATAATGAACTCATCTAATCTCCTAGGGAAGGTTGAACTCCTAGTGGACCTTCTAACAGTGGTTTGTGGAGTACTTTGACCTAGATTACCCTCAGAATTTGAAGTATCATCAATGTCATACCCCACATGCTCTGCCTTATCTGTTTCAGTCCCATTGTTAGGCTGATGTGAATCAGGTTGTTCACAATCAGTAACTTGGACATCAGCAGATTGCTGAGTTTCATGTGCATCTGACTCAGGCTTACCTATCTCCCTTCCATCATCATTGGGCAGGTCAGGATGCTTGGACGTTTCAGGTTCATACAGATTAAAAATTTTTTTGAGAATTAACATTTTTATCTGTGTTTTCATTATTTTTATCAAACACAGACATTTCTTTAAAAGGAAATATATTTTCATAAAACTTTACATCTCTAGAGTAAAAAATAGTTTTGGTTTCTAACCCATAAACTCTATATCCTTTTTTCTCAATAGAATACCCAAGAAAAACACATTTTTCTGCTCTAGCATTAAGTTTATCTAACTCATTTAAAACTGTAGTGAAACACAAACATCCAAACATTTTAAGGTGACTAAGGAAGGGCTCAAAACCATAGACAAGTTCATAAGGAGTTCTACCATTCAGCACTGAGGAGGGAGTCCTATTAATCAAATAGGCTGCAGTTAGAATACACTCAACCCAAAATCTAACAGGTAGGTTGCTTTGAAACATTAGGGCTCTAGCTACATTAAGCAGATGCCTATGTTTCCTTTCAACCACTCCATTCTGTTGGGGTGTGTATGCACAAGAAGTCTGGTGTATTATACCAAGAGACTTACAAAAGGCTACCATTTGATTATTAACAAACTCTAAACCATTATCACTTCTAAATATCTTCACATTTATAGAAAACTGTGTTTTCAGAATGTTAACAAACTCTTTAACATTCTCAAAGACTTCTGATTTTAACTTCATAGGGCACACCCAAACAGACCTAGAGTAGTCATCCACTATGGTTAAGAAGTACTTGAACCCATCTCTACTTGGGACTCTATAAGGGCCCCATACATCTAAGTGAACTAACTCACCTAAAGTGGTAGTTTTATGTTCACTTAGGGGAAATGGCTCCCTATGTTGCTTGGACTTGTGACACACATCACAAGGTCCTTCATTAGCAACAAATTTGACTCCCAGAATAGGTTCCAACTTCTTAATCACTATATCAGAGGGATGACCCAACCTAGCATGCCAAAGTTCAGAAACTTTACTACTTAACACACATACTTGATTGTTCACATATGATCCACCACAAAAGTATAACCCTTCAAGCTGGTTACCAGTCACCAGGGTTTTCCTGGTGGACAAATCCTGAATATAACAAGTATTTTCATCAAATCCAACAAACAGTTTGTTATCCTTAGCTAATTTATGTACTAAAATCAGATTAATACAGTATTCAGGTACAACAAACACATCATGCAAGACCACACCATTTCCAAGTGTTAAACTCCCTATTTTAGTTACTAAAGCTTTGGTTCCATTAGGATGTTTAACATATATTTTTAAATCTGACACATCTACAAAATCTGTAAGATCATGTTCACTAGTGACCATGTGTTGATTTGCACCTGAATCAATAATCCAACCTATTTTAAACCTAGTTCCACTACTATTAAAACAAAACACAGGTTTAACACTCACATTAGCACAAAAAGGATCAATTAGATTACCTGTAACATTACAGCTTTGTGGTACTTCATTAGATTTATCACCTATCAAACTAAGCAACTTAGTCAACTGATCATTAGTCAAAGAAGTAATAGGAACATCAGCCTTTTCATTACTGTTACTACTACTACTATTGTTGGAGAGAACCTTTTTTGGTTGTCCCCCTCTTGGTCTTATCCAAGAGGGATAACCAATTATTTCAAAACATTTATCAATTGTGTGACCAGTCTTGTTACAATGTGTACATTTTAGATTTTGATTAGCACCTTTATTTTTCTTATTAGAGTCAAAAACCTATGCAGTTTTGGCCATAAGACCCATAGGTTGTGTCCTTTTTGGGCCCAAGCTAGAGTTTCTATGGGATTCTTCCCTAGAGACAATAGCAAAGGCCTCTTTCACAGATGGTAATTGTTCTCTCAACAAAAGTGTAGTCCTAACATTAATGTACACACTATCAAGACCCATTAAGAACTGCATCAACTTAATCATATGATTAAAATTATTGAATTCTTTAGCAGCATTACACACACATGTTGGTAACTGAATTATTTGATCTAATTGTTTCCACATTATATTCAACTTATGATAATAATCAGAAACAGGCATACCAGACTGTGTAAATGAGTTAATTTTTTTGATACAAATCAAACACAACTGACCCATCCACTTTATCATAAGTTTCTTTAAGTTCTATCCAGACATCACTAGCAAGTTTTGAAAAAACATGTCCCATATATAACTCCTCACTAATAGAGTTTAAAATCCATGTCATAACAATAGAATTACACCTATCCCATTGTCTAGCCAAAACAATATCTGTTTGAGACCTAACACAAGTTTCATCTATAAATCCCCATTTATTTTTAACTTGAAGTGCAAGAGTCATGGCATTAGCCCACACAGTATAATTTTCAGACCCTTTTAGTTTTATAGATACAATGGTTAGATTACTGGAGTCGGATGCATGCAAATACAAAGGATCACTTGCATCCAACTTGCTCACAAGAGTCTCATGGTTAACAACGGTTCCTGACTGAGAACTTCCACCAGATCCTCCCCCTGTATTAGGGCCAGAAGGGAAATCCTGAGGTGGATCTTGGTCATGCCCAAGCCCAGTTTGAGGCTCAACATTGTCACCCATGATCTAAATTATCAAGAACACAAGCAACTAACACGTATCACACAAGAATCAACAATACAATATACACTCAAGACACACAGATCAAGCAAAAAACGAAGACCAGACAAAAAACAAACTCAAACACAGGCGAAGCCAAGCCAGGGACCAGATCACAGGACACTCTCAGGGTGCCTGCGCAAGCCTTAACTTGGGAGCCTCCTAGACCTATATGACACACACAAAGCAAAGATGAGCCAACTTCGGTCCCCCTAACCCGGACAATGCTCCTAGACACACACCAAATGCAATAAACAAAAAAGGAAAGATCTCACCAAAGCACCCAAGTTAGGGTTTCGCCAAAGAAACCGGTTACCCTTTGATTGGGGGTTTAAACCAGAAACAACAAACTTAGCTAGGGTTTTTACGACCCCTAGCACATCGCCTTCTTACTCTTCAACCTCAGATCAGAACCCTTGAGATTAGGATTCTTCTTCTTGTCCACTATACTTGTACAACAGCTGATTCACCAAGATCTGACCAGAGTATCTCTACCGCAGCGGATCAACAAAATACAGCAAACCCTAGATCTTTGTTCAAGGGATTCTTGAACCAAGATCAACCAACGTACCCACAGATCTAAACCAGCATACAACCCAGACCAAGAAGAAAGACCAAATCAATAATCTCACAAATATCTAATCTATCAAACCTTTAACTCTGATACCATGTCAAAAACATGATATCAAGAACATAAAACCAAAATATTTATTGAAAATGAAGACTGAAAAAAAAATTCCTGAGATCTAAGACTTACAGAATCAATCAAACTCTCAAGCTCACAAAACTAAAACAATGATCTAGACAAAGGATTAGAACAACTCAACAGAATACAAGACGTAATCTGGAACCCTAATCGTCTAAACAAGAACTCAGAGAATACAAAGAAAAGTGTGTGAATAATAATGCTCGTACAACTGAGATGAGAGAGATAGAGAGCTTTTATATGAACGATCAACAACTAAGCTTGGGGATCCGTGTGAAAGTCATTTGAGCCACTCATCTTTATGAAATAAGATCTGAGCCGTCCAGAGAAAACACAAATGTATACGTATACATATAAGCTTGGAAGCTGGGCTGAGATATGGGCCGGACACTTTGTTAGAGATAAAATGATGTACTTTGGGCTTAGACTTATTGACTACTAAGCCCAATGTAATGATCTGGAGCCCACAACAAATGTAGAGCAGCCCATTATGTTTGTATCAAGTCTATCAAGCAGCATCCATCTTCACAATAATCTACTCGACCATAGCATCCATCTATGCATCCAAGCCTGCATTCCATACTCTTGATCATCAATAATTCAGCACACGACCTCTACAATACCTGCACATACCTTATGCAAAATATAAAAGAAATTGTATAAATAGAATAGATTAGATTAGATTGACTAGGATATATCGTTTTAACACTTTGTATTTCTAATTATTATAATCTAGAATAGATATAAGAAATTCCTTTGATTTATCCAAGCTAAGATATTGTATAAGTTATGGACCTTTCTTGAATTTTCTTTAGTTATGATTTATGAAGGTTTGAGAACATGTTGGAAGTTTTATAATTTCTGGTGTTAAGATCAGAAATTAAGGTGGGCCTGTAAACTAGTTGACTATATGTGCAAGAAATTTGGCATATAGTCTTATCTATATTTATGTCATAAACAAAAATTCCTAATCTTAAATTTAGATGATATATGAGTTAAGTTGCATTCAGGTTGTTAGAACATCTAGAATAACTCAATATAACATGTTTAACTAATGAATTTACAGGAATAACTTTTAAACTATTGGTCTTGATGGGAGTTGGTAGGATGCACGGCTATGTGTTGATATGTCACATACACTCGTGCCATTAATATACACACAAATTAGGTAATTGTGCCCTACATAGTTTGGTATTGAAATCTATCAAAATGTCACAAGACTATATGGTGATGTTTCACATAGTGGTGATCCTTGTGTGAACGAAATGTCATCTTACAAAAATGGCATATGACTATGACTATATAATGATGTTGCACAATGCACATAGTTGCAGTGGCGGATCTAGAAACATTTTTCAGTAGTAACGTTTTTCATTTTTTTTCATTTTAGTAGCAACGTTTTTCAAATTTCGTAAAAAAAAACAAATTTTCCACTAATTTTCCACTACGCGCGCGAAGTTGAGCCGCAACGTCCGCACCCCCTAGTTGTAAGCTGGATCCGCCCCTGCATAGTTGTGACTTGTGACTGTTGTATGCCACCAATATGAATTTCACATGACTATTTGGTCATGTCCACCTAGTCGTGGCCTTAAGTTTTATAATATGAAACTTCACAGAATCATCAATGTATAGTTGAATTACAAAGTCGTGTCTCTACCAAGTACAGAAAATAATTTTTTTTTTTTCTATATGTTTTCGGGTTTGGATGGATAAATCTATGTATAATTTTTCTTTAAATATGTAATTTAGTGTGTATTAAGTGAGAAGTTTACCTTTTGTCCTTTTGATTATGTTTTGGTAACATCTGACACCCACTTTTAGATTCTATATTCTACTCGGAGCGGTGGGTAAAAAGGGGATGAAGCGTCATGTGACACTTGTAGGACTCCTGTAGGGGTTGAAAAAATTGTGGGGAGTGGAAGGGGGAAGAGGGAGGGGGGGGGGGGAGAAGAAATAATATTATATTGTGTTAAAGTTAAAAAAAAATCTGACCAATCAAATGGTGCCACATCACCATTACCCCAAGCCCCACGCCAAGGTCACTGCCCCCGCCCTCTCCTTCTGCCCCTCTCCACGCCACCCTGGCGGTGGTGTTCCCCCCCCCCCCCCCCCTTCCCGCCCCCCACTCCGAGCAACCTTATAATTTTTACTTATATTCTATTTACGTATATTTATAATTATGAATTAACTTTATGGTAAAACTAGAATAAAAACCTACTCTATAAAAATCAAATGAAGTTTATAAAATGGTATTTGCTTAAACGTATTTTTATATGACAAGGTATTTGTTTTAATAATAAAAGGGTGTTTGTTTTAATGTATTTTTCAATTAAAGTTAAAATTTACTTATATTTTTGTGTTTAATTGTTTAATTTGCTTTTATTAGAAAAGAAAATAAAATATAGGATAGTTGAAATGAAAGTTGCCAATGTTTTTATGGGTTTAGGGTAGTTTAGAGTAAAAATGAAGTGCTAGTATAGGATTAAGTGATCAAGGGTACATGACTTGTACTTGGTAAAATGCAACAACCTTTATCTAAGCATTAAAAGCATGTTAAAGATATAGTAGTGTGTGTTTGTAATTGACTTGTTGAAAATTATATGATGTCATCCCGTTGCACAGCACGGATGAAGTTCTTATAAGATATGATTCAAAACGTAATAAGAATAACGACAACAATAATACCAAAATATAATTAGTGTTTAACGCATATCTGGTTAGATTGTGCTTTAAAAAAACAAACTTGACACTTGCCGCATCACATAGGCAACCAAGTATAGTAACTCAATATACTTGAATGCTAAACGACAAAAAAAGTGGATTGAAGAAATTTAGGCAATAGACTAATAGCATGGCTAGACGTGGGGTGGCATGCCTGCGATTAGCAGACGTGACCAACTGATTCTCTAAAAAAAGATGAAGAAGGTCACCGTTCAAATAAAAAGAGATTAATATTTGCAAAAAAAACTAAATAAATAAATAAATTAAGGTGCATTTTCTTCCTTTTATTGCCTACTTTAATTTCTTGACCTAACTTTTCCATTATAGGAAATAAGGTGTTTTTTTTCATCCTCATATACTTTTCGTAATGATTATGATGGTTTTAGAAAAATGTTCAACACTTTTCAATCCTTTTTGAAAATTTTGGCAAACATCAAGAGCAACTTTAAATCTCATTCCTTCTTTCTTAGGAAAATGTTCAACACTTTTCAATCCTTTTTATAACACTCACCTTAGTTTGCGTTTCTTAATAAAGACACAATCCTGATAGTTCTAAATACCGGCGATCTATCATAAAAGTTTGTATAAGTGTTTTGACTAATAACCCTTAGGTTAGTCCCCGATTGTCCAAATCATGACTAAGTATGTTTGAAAACGTGTTTGACTGTTGTCCCGACACACCAGACAGACCCGACATCCCGTTGGTGACCCATTACATAAATTAATCAAGTACATATAGTTTACACATAAGGTTCAAGCATAAAACACTTAGTTTGCATCAAAAATCGCATGTATGAGGTTGTAAGGTCGAATCAGCATGTTTAGAAGTTGGTTCGACCCATATGATGTTCGTTCGACCTATACACAAGTTCATTCGACCTAACACATGTTCATTCGACCTTAACGCATGTTAATTCGACCATATGCATGTTCCTTCAACCTAGATGAAGTTCATTCGACCTCTAAGATGTTGGTTCGACCTCACGAATGGTCGAACCAACTTCTTGGTTCAACCCTAATGCTGCAACATCTCATAAAACGCACCAAAACGCATCTAAACAGCCCGAAAACATCACAAAACATCACAATTCACAGCAGTCAACTATCATTAACCTATCCCCACAAAACCCTACTAATTTCACTCCAAAATCAGTCTGTTTTACAACTTTCCCAAAATGGCAAATTATGGAAATGTCACATCAATGCATGTAAACTTTACCCAAAATGGAAACTTATTAAAATCATATAATAATCATATCAATATACTCAGATTATCATGTATATGAAAACCCCTAATCATTCCATCAATACTATTATCATTAACAAAACCTAGATCTAACACAAAACCCTCAAAATGGGCAAAACATCAACATCCATCAACTTGTAACCTATGATAATCATAAACCATCATCTATAACAGCCCTAGATCATTGTTATAACATCTACACATCATTCAATCATCAAAAAACACATAACGCATCATCAAACATCATTAACACATGTATTTTTGCATAAAAACTCATTATTAATGATAAGGTTTTGTTTAGAAAGATGTTAGAAAGGTTTTTATTAATGAAAACTACCTTAGAATAGATCTGGACCTTTAAGGTTTGATAAAAATGAATGAAAAATGCTTAAAAAGGTTTTAGATCAAGAACACACCTTAGATCTTCTCTTGTTTATGATATAGAAGGTGTTTGTATGTTAGAATCTAAAAAACAAGGTCAAAAACTCCTCCCTACATGTTTAAGGTTAAGAGAGAGCACTTTGGGGCGTTTAGGGTTTGTGAAATGATGAAAAACTTGCAAAGTATGGTATTTTATACTTGTAGTTCATTCGCATCCTGCAAGGGTCGAATGAGTTTGATTAGAGGGTCGAATGGGCACAATCAGACTGGTTCGAACCTTCGAATGGTCGAACCAGTTTCCTAGAAATCCAGTTTTTGTTGTTTTGTCATTTTAACGCGTTTTAACACATCCTAACATATGAACATGCAATCCTAACATATGTTAAGCATGTATAATCATAAAAAACCATTTAAACACATAACCTATACTTACTATAATAGGAGAGTCGTGAGTGACATAAGAAAACCTTAGAAAAGCTGACGTGGCAGCCTTAGAGACAGGCCAACAATGCCTTGCTTATGCAAAAAGTGATGTCATATTTTAGCTTAAAATATTCAACAAATAATGTGGGCCACTTCAGTTTAGCACTATTGTCCTCAACAAAGTTTGTTTGTTATTAACGACAGATGTTCAGACTAAATGTAGTTGACGCGTTAAGTAGCAGATGTTATGCACATCTGTTGGAGTTCTTAAGCCCCCAAGTTTGAATTTTAATGGGGAAATTTTAAATTAACATAGGGAAACGTGGCTCATTATTCCTTATATATAAGCACATAACAAATTCATCCATTCATAATATCATATTTGAATTTTCTAAACAAAGATTTTCAAATTTCCCTCTTAAAAGATATCCTTAAAACCATGTCAATGTCAATGGACAATTCTGAAGACAATCTTAGTTTTATTCGTGAACTTAATCCAGCTAAAGATATGTGGAGCATGAAGGCTCGAATCATAAGAAAGTGGAACACAAATTATAAGATGGAGGTGATGTTCATTGATGAGCAGGTAACGTTTATACTTGGTTTTTCTTATATTCTTGAAGATGTGCTCTTTTCTGAATACTTTGTGCTTTCTGTTGATCGATTTTCAGGGTGATAAGATTCAAGCTTCTATCAAGGCACCTTTCATGCATGTTTTTGACAGTCAACTTGAAGAAGATGATGTGGTCGTGATATCCAAGTTCGGTGTTGGTGAAAACAAGGACCTTTACAAAGTAATAGCACATGAATACAAAATCAATTTTTATCGTTGTATAACTGTGAAACATGTTATGGGTTGGCAAGGTGTTAAGTATGGTTTCAAGTTCATTCCTTTTAAAGATATTTTTAACGGAGAAGCTAAAAATCTGTTGAGCGTTGGTTTGTATTTTATTTTTCATTTTAGAACAAACTTTGATACACAGTTTAGTTGAATATTGTTGCTTTAAACTTAATAGATGTTTGATAAAATTGTGTTTTTTATTTTTATAGATGTTGATGGAAGTGTCATTTGGTGTGGTGATTTGGATGTGTTTCGACGAGATTCTATTGAAACGAAACGAATGAATCTTGATATTCAAGACTTGGAGTAAGGATTTCTTAAAATTCTTATATTATACATTTTTTGGAAAAGTATCGTTCTTCTTTTCACCCTTATTTTTTTTGAAAGGCAAATTACTTTTATTCCACTCCAATATGTACATGTACATCAAATTAGCAAGATGTTATCTAGATGTTACAACCCAATATTCCCAGGCCCAATTACAAAGTCCCATATCCTAGTCCAGTTACAATGCTCCTATTCGAATGTTACTCAGAACCGAATACAAAGCCTTATACACACTGTAAGTTCAGGTATCTATATCAAATCTGCACCATTTGTTCCAATTTCTTGTGATTCCATTTGCTCGATTTGTTATCCATAAGAATGATTGCGCCTTGATTTCTCCAAATAATTCTTCTAGATTTGCTCTTTTTCCTTGAAATATTTTTCTATTTCTTCCGTTCCATATTACCCAACAGGTTGTAAGGATGATTGCGTAAATTGCTTTCTTCTTTGACCTTTTTAAACCATTGATGTTACCCACTTCCAGCAACTCTCGAAAGCTAAAGGCAAAGATAGGGGGATGTTGCACCAATCCGCTATCTTTTGCCATAAGTTGGCAGCTACGTAACAGTGAATCAATAGGTGTGCAGCGTTTTCTGAGTACTCGCCACAAAGGCTGTACAATGGACAGGTGTAGACGATCTTTCTCTTGAGAAGACCTTCCAGCGTTGAAAGCTTGTCTTGCTCTGCTCGCCATGCTAAAATGTTGACCTTCTTTGGCACCCAATTCGACCATTTGAATGGATAAAACGGGACAGCCGCAGCAGATAATAAACCACGACATGTAGCAGCAGTGAACGACCCCGAGGCGTCTCCCAACCATCTCCAAGAATCATTTGCTGCTGATAGAGAACAAGATTGAAGCAGATGGTTGCATTCTTGCAATTCTTCGCGTTCCTGCACCATCAAAGGTTCACGTCTCCAAGCCCAACCCACCACCCGAGTATTTCCCAGTAAACTTAAACGGACTGCAATAGTGCAGCCTTTATTAGATTCTAAGGAAAATAGATTTGGGAATTTGTACCTGAGCGGTGTTTCACCGAGCCAGCAGTCGAGCCAAAACCGTATGTGCAACCCATTACCAACGATGCCTTTGAATAAATTCTCAACCTGAATGTTCAAACTTTCAAAGTCTTTCCCTATTTTGATGATTGAATTCCAAACCCCCCGAATGGACAATTTAATTGGCAGGAATGCCCAAGAACGCTCGTTGTGGTGTATCGACTCGATAACTTGTTAATAAAAATATTTCTATTTTTAAGGTGAGTCTTATGTTTTAATTTGTGTAATATATAAATGTTATGAAGAAGTTAATTCTTGATTGACTGTTTTATTTTTTATGTGAACACATTTATTGATGTAATAAATTATCTCTAATTAATGTATAGTATTAATTTTTTGTGTATGTTTTGCATCTATGTTTCTGTTGTTTTGTTGTAGAGGTACGACATTACGATGTACATTGTGGAATTCTTATTCAATACAGTTTAAGGATTTCATTTCCAATATGCATTTCAATGACCATCTAATGGCTGTTATCCAGCATGGAAGGGTTAAGGAGTGGAACGGTAACTTTTGTTTCTTTGTTGTTATTTTTAAAAGATATTATTACAAATTAATTCACTAATGCTATGTATTTTGTGAATTTTTTAGATTGAATTACAGTTTAAAGCGATAAGTTTGGATCTCGCCTCTTTTTCAATCTAGAAATTGATGAAGTGGATGACCTAAGGAGAAGGTAGTGTGTATTTATATATGTATAGGCAAATCATATATCTAGGTTGCTTTTAGGGAACAAATTGAAAGAAATTAGAGGGGTAAAGTTCTCTGCATGGCATCTACATAACACAAAAGGTAGGAACTAAACAAAACCAAAAACTAATTATTCTTATTTCAAGAAAGCTATAGTAGCACTACTGCACTAGCAAAATCCTCAATTTTAAATAAACACAAAATAACAACAACAAAAAAAGTAACTACGCAAATCCTTTATAAAATTATTCTTGTTGAGGATGTCATAATACCCGCCAAAAGCAACCAATTTCGATACAAACAAATAATCACACATGATAACAATACACAACATGTACCAAATTATTCTTGTTTTGAGGATGCCATGATACTGCCAAAATCAACAAATTATTCAAAAAATAATAATAATAATAAATAAATAAACAAACAAACAAACATGGCATGCGATCAATTTTAAAATGCAAGAATGTAACTTCATAAGAAAATCCTACAAACCTTTGTGAAAATTTTCATGTACCAAATTATTCTTGTTTTGAGGATGTCATGATCCTGCCGGTCGGGGCTCTGTCCTTTGGACCCCGCCAGAGGCTGCCGCCTCTTAAACCCTGTTTCTGAGGGCATTGTCTCTGAACCCGTTCCTTATGAGCGAAACCCCTAAGTTTATAATAAATTCAAGTAGGTGTGCACTCCACACCCGTAGATTTATATGATGTTTGTTGGAAAGTTTAGAAGGTGAATGGAGTTTTAAGTAAATGAAATTATAATTTAGTGAAATTATAATTATTGAGGAAAAAACTCTTTAATAGAGTTAATTTATTTGTGACACTTTATTATAGTTTTAAAACTAAAATTAAGTGTATAACTCTTCATGTGGTGAATTGAAGAAACACTTATGATACTTGATTATAGTTTTAAGACTAACATTAAGTGTCTAATTATGTTAGACTCTTCATTCCCCATTGCCTCTTGTATATATTAGAGACTTTTGTGTCATATATGATATATGGGAAAATACACATAAGAATATACATGAGCAATATTCACTAAGAAACTCTTGCAACACTCATAACTCTAGAGTAGCAACCAAGTATCGATTATTTTTCAGGCAAGTGGGATAGTCCGGCAGTGCACCATCGTCACTGTTTCGAACCGGTGTACCCTGGGAACAGATGACGAATCTGTTTAAGGGAATTGTGCCAAACACAAGCCCGGTTCCTTTTTCTTTGATTTCGTTTTCTGTTACAGTTCATTGCAGAAAGTACAAGGACTTGGAAACATGTGAGGTTCATGTATGAAAGGCATTGCGACGATTATTATGTAAGTTTTCCAACAAACTTAAACAGATTAGTAAAACAGACTTTCGTGTAGATTGGGAACCAATCTTTAAACCTTCTTCTTAAGGACTTTTTTGGTTCGCGAAAGTTTGTAAATATATTTTCTTTTGAAATATGTTGTGGTACATCGAATCGGATTAAATTTGTGATTGGAGTGAAATCTTTAATCCGAATATTCATGGTTTCTCTCGGGTTCATGGGTTTTGTGTCGTGTTTAGATAAACCGGATTATTAACATATATTTAGACGGTTTTGAAATACTAAAATTCTAATGAGAGTATTAGAAAAGTCATAATATTTGTAAACCCATGAAAAACATTTGATAATGTTTTCTTTCTAAGCATATTAGAAAGATAATTTCAATGTATTTGAAATGTTTACATTTTCTAATAAGAGTATTGGAAAATTAAAAGGTTTCGAAATAGAAGGTTTTGAAACATGTATTTCTAACAAGCGTGTTAGAATCGACGACGTTGAAAGAATAACGTGTCATGAAAAATTTCTAATAAGCGTATTAGAAATAATTATTTACAAAATCAAAAGTTTAATCTTTAAACTTATATATTGATTTTCTAACAAGCGTGTTAGAAATTGATGATTTTGTAAAGGCAAATAAGATGTTTATATTTCTAACGAATGTGTTAGAAAAGATTATTGTACAAAATACACTAACGGGTTAGAAATGATTATTTTGGAAAATAATCAACATTGAACCAGTTTGGTTAAAATTCGACGGTTTCGAACGAGCGAGTTTGAAACGGGTATATTTTAGAAAATCCGAAGTTAATACCATTTAGATGGTTTAATTTTCTAACGAGCGTGTTAGAAATGGTTTATTTTATATAAACCAATAAGGTCTAAAATGATTGTCATAATCATGTATTTCTAACAAACATGTTAGAAACGGTTGAAAATATCAATGATATTTAAAACGATTTTGGGTAATCGTTTATTTCTAACAGGTGTGGTAGAAAAGGTTTATTTAACCAAAACTCCATATGATGAAACGTGTAATCGTTTGCATTCTAACAAGTATGTTAGAAATGGTTAATTTTGAAACCGTATATGTTTATATGGTACACGTATAATTTCTAATGAGCGAATTAGAAATGGTTAATAATAAAAACCATATACTCTAACTAGTGAGTTATGAATGGTTTAAATAATAAAACTATATTAGAGTTTATGGTTTTGATTTGTAATCAAAACATAAATATGTATAGTTTATGAAAAATACTTGTAAAAGTAGAAATGTGTTGTATGAGTAAAACATGTCTTTTACAAATTATATATGGTTTGATACTTGTATGAGAAGTATGATGACTTGAACCATATAATAGTCTAGAGAGACTATTTAGTGTAAAACAACTTGATGTTGTTTTGGATATATTTACTGGTTCGACTACTTGTGAGTAGTTAAGTATAAACAACTGTGTTGTTTTAAACAGTGTATTGAGGGGGTACATCGAAACATGCCACGAGACGATATAATTGGTATTATTTCGTCGAACGATAAAGTGTTGAAGAGAATAACACTTTGAGATTTGATGTTTATATATCCTTATAATCCGTTTAAATATCTCCCTATACTAATAAAGGAGTATCTAGGGAGGACACTTGTCCCTTTACTAGGGCCTCCACCTATGCTGCATCCACGTGTCAACATACGAAGACTTAAAAAAATGTCGGACCCGACCCGTATTTGACCCATGTATCATATCCAATACCTACGGTATAAAAACCCATTATTCTTTTCTTTTTTTTTTCTTTTTCCCCCAAAATCGCCGCCAGAGTGCCTTCTTCCTCCTCTGGTCTTGATCGACGACGAGGCACTAAGAAGCATTATTCCTAATCATCCATCTTCCATCTGAATAAGAAACCTTCTCCTCCCTCTGGTTCAACATCCATCTACGTCTCCCTTCAATTCTTCAAACCCATAGTCAGGTTCGCCGGTTATTATCAAGTAAATCAATAGTTTTTTACAATCTATGCGATTCATCATCTAGGGTTCGAAGAACTGCCTTTGATTTCCATCATTTCAGAAAGAGGTATTTTACTCGAATCTATTCTAATATCTAGGTTTACAATAAAATAAAGTTGGAAAGGATGGGCTAGGGGTAGATTAAATCTAGATCTGGATGGATCAAACGACCCCTTCCTCTCATTTGGTCGTCGAAAAAGACCCAACCAATATTCAGATTCGTTGGTTATTATCAAGTAAATCGATAGTTTTTTACAATCTTTGAATTTTTGTCAAACATGTGTGGTTATAACTTATCTGGTTGATGAAATTTTGTTCTCTGATATGGTTTTGAATTCAGTTTGTTTTAGGAATTAATCTGAATATTTGCTTGCTTCACTAGGTTACGAATTTTATTTCGAAGTCTGTTATGTTCCTTTTCTTTAGGGTTTTAAATACGATTATCCTTTAAATCGACTATCTTTCTATCATTCTATAGATCCAATCTCAGTCTCATCTTGCTTCGTTTATATTTTTATTTGTTTTCTGAATCGCTGAGATTGGTGTATGAATGGTTGAGAAGTGGAAACTCTATATAAAAACACATTTTTTGAAAACCAGAATGTTGTGATAGAATGTTGTGAACATGGTTGATATTTTGTTTTCTTGTGTTTTAGTGTTGATATGAAAAAAAATACAATCTGTCTTCGTTGTATATGGTAAATGTTTGTTATACAGTCTGTTTTAGTATTGATAAATGATATCATTAGCTATGCAGTCTATTTTAGTATTGAATGTTCCTCGGTATATGATAAATGTCTATTTTCGTTGACATTGGATCTGTATACGTCTTTTATCGGTTTTGTGTATTGATTGATTTTATTCTTTGTGTATTGATAAAAATGTAAGGTTTTGGATTATTTTACTTTTTTTTTTTTTTAACTCTTTGATGATATGGGTTTCATTCAATAGAAGATGATAGGAATATTATTCGATTATTTTTTTTCATTTAATTCACTCACATTCTTTGTTCTTTATGGTTTTATTTTTCTTTAGATGTTCTTGAGAATTACTAATTTTTGGTCCTTCATAATTTTTTGGGAATGTTTGTGAGAATGGATCCGAATCGGATCCATGATCTGGAAATCGGACCCTTTTTTCAAAATTCAAATTGATTGGAATATTGAATAGCTTACCTAATTTTGAGGCTACAATCTTGGAAATAATATTGAGCATTAAAGTTGGGTCGATTACATTGATAGGAATTTTAATTCGCCTTATTTTATGGGATTGGTTTGACTTATCAATTTGGAGCCAATAATGTTTGCTCCTCTGTGTGAATATATGATTTTTACAGCAAGTAGATCAGCACTATCGTTATCCTAATATACTCTTCTACATGTTTGTTTCTTGAAGTGCTCAGACGCCATCAAGTCCCGCAAAAGGCAGTGGGTATGGGTTTGCTGACAAGGTTAGTCGCCTTCTATGGAGCTGTTTTGGGCTCCTTAATTGGGTTGCTGGTCAATTTTTTACTTTTACGTACAAATGCTCTTCTACATTTTATTCAAGCTGATACATTTTTTTACTTTTTACGTACAAATGTGTTGTTATATACATAAAAAAAGAAACAAATTTCTTCATATGTTTTTTTAATATTTAAAATGTGAAAATGGTATAAATAAACTAAAGTTCATTTTTTTTTTAATTTCAAGATAGATTAAATTAACTTCAAGAATAGGGTGTTATTTGTTTTTTTGTTCCTTCTATTTTTTATAGTTTTTCTCAAATTTATATGTTGTTGTGACCTTATCACATTATCTGTTGCAGGCGAACTTGAAATAGGTCCAGAGATCACCAACAATTTAGCACAATCACCAGGTGTCACAACATGGGTCAAACCCCAAGTCAAACAATTCCTTGAAAGTTTCATGCTTTCAAACCAATATGCACAACTCTTTCTCCTACTACATTATCTCTAACCTTGCTTAGCAGCTGATGTGGTTTCGGTGACCCATTAACAACCGTCTCTTGCACATTCAAAATTTTAATTTGTGTCTACTTTCTTGTATTATTATTCATATGTCACAACCATACCTTTAACATCCATCAATATTTTATAATTCAACCCCGGGACGTTCCCGGGTAGTCAGCTAGAAAGAGTTAATATTTTGGATGAATGCGATGCGGACTCTTTGTGTGCATTATATCCGTATATGTGTTATGTTTTTTTATTTTGTGTGTATGGTTTTTTTATGATTTTTTTAATGTTACAGGAGTGTAGAATTAGGGGTAGATCTGATGTATACTGCAGTGTTGGAAGAGGGATGTGTTGGGAGGATGGTGTGATTCAGGCAAAATTATCGTAGCCGATCTGTTGTGATTCATATTTGTTGGCGTTGTTAAAATCATTTTCATATCTGTTGTTTACGAAAATTATTGTTTTTATAGTTTCAAAAATTCATATGCTTTCTAACGAATGTAACTGATTATGTTTTGTGTTGATAGTTTAGGTATAACAGATCACATGTCTTATCACGACGGATCTGAGTTCATCAAGGAACCCTAACAATTTGAGTTTGCACTTGCAGGTCCAGAGTGTGTGTTCGGTATTGTTTCTTTCAGATAGTTGTTCTTTAGTACATTCGTGTCTATATCGATCCAATTTTACTCTACATTGATAGGTATGTACCTTTCTTGGATATCGTCATAAAGACCAAATGCTTGATAAATTGGTGTACTGGATACATTTTTTTTAATTAATCGACTATATGATATCTTAGCCATTTATAATGAGATATCTATTTTCACTTCACATAGCTATCGCTATTAGGACTATGACAGTAATGCGCTTTTAAATACAACTATGAGACTGAATGTGTAGTGTACAACTTTCATTCGAAATTGCAAAACATAAAGTTCCCGTGCCGCAACGCGCGCTGGGATATTACTATTTGTTTACTCTATCCTATTTTGAAATGTCGGTGGATTTTTTCATTGTCCATCCCTCGGTTTTTTTTACTTCTCCAAGCACCAATATGAACCGTATTTTTTTAATTCTTTTTTTAGTTGGTTACATAAATAGTTCTTGTGGTTTGTCGAAATGGTAAAATTGTCGTTTTGCAAAATTTAACAACTAAAGAACTCACATTGACTTGGACATGCAACGTTTTAATGTTGGACCCCAATGGTGTATCTTTGACAAACCACATGGACTATTTATTTCATGAACTCATTTTTTACTCTAATTTTGAAAGGGTTGGCGGGTCGACATGTTCAATAAAATGTGTTAAACAGGTCAACCCGAACCTATATATTAATCGAGTTAGACATGACAACACAAGACCTGTCGTTTGTGTTCGTGACTTGGCACCCCTATCAATTAGCTTATGCTGATATATATTATTATGATTTTGTCTTTTAAATTGATGGAACAGAAACAATCAGATGTGAATATATCTCTGTTGTTATCGGCATTACTGTGCAATGTAATGCCTTTGTTGTATAAATATGCTGCTGCAAATGATCAAATTCCAGCTGTTGGCGTGTCAAATGCTGCTACGTCAACACTGCATTTGTCCAGAGCGTGTTCCATAGTCATGTTGCTTGCTTACTTTGCTTATCTTGCATTTCAATTATGGACCCACAATGATATCTTTGAGTCACAGGAGGTATGTTTGCTCATAAATTCATTTTTCATTTTACACTATAACTAATTAAAGGTGTGTGGATATGCTTCTTCTGTTTGAGGTTGTAATATTAACATAATCAGATTTAGAGCATTTGGATATTTTTATTGTTTGATCCAAAATGAATGTGTTCTTTTTTTCCAATTATGTTATAAGAAGGGTAAATAGGTTGTTGTGGATTAAAAGAGCGTAAGGTACTCCGAGGCATTTATGTCAAAGGCAAAGGTGTGAGGTAAGAGCTTCATGTATGCAATGCCAGTGGCGAAAGCTTGGTTCTCGAATCGGCGGGGGCCGGACTCAATTTTTTCCGATCGGTAGTGGCAAATCGGTAGGGGGCCAGACTCAATTTACCTACGAAAATCGCAAATTTCTAACACTGCACCAAAAAACGGGAGGGGCCAGGGCCACTCCTGGCCCATTGTATGCTTCGCCCCTGTGCAATGCGTTGCTCTTATTATTATTTTTTTAATATTTGCTCTGTATATTCTAACTTAAGAAGTAGTATATCATCAGGTTCCGATGGCCACTGATGACGTAGATATTCTTCAGAGGATAACTAAACAGCTCTTCAGTCATTTTCATATTGGTAAGACAGTTTGTGTAAGAGTAGTTGAGGAGAACTATGAGTAATATTAATGAACTCTCTTTGCAGATGTTACATAGATACGTGGAATTGGCATGCATGTTACAAAACTTGAAAGTGCAGATAATTTTAAGCATGGTATTCTTGCAATAGCATCTCAGTTGTGACTAATTTTTTGGTGGAATAAGTAGCTACTACTGAGGGGATGAAACTCAAGGGTTTGTCAAACAACACATAATATTAAATTTGTTTTGGTCAAGGAGAGACATGAATTTGGATAGTATTGAGCTGAAAATGGAAGTTAAACATACAATGTTACAACAATTTTTGGTTAAATATGAGACCTTTGGTGTATTAGGATGTTAATGAAATTTTGTTCTTTGACAGGGATATATATATATATATATATATATATATATATATATATATATATATATATATATATATATATGAAAATTACCTTTTTAGACTCATTTTGAAGTTGCACCTTTTTAGTTTTTATAATAAAGGAACTTAAAAACGTTATTCAATATGATACTCACTATTAAGGTTTCATTGAGATTATGTTTATATAAATTAAATTAATATGTGAATCCTGAAAATTTGGTGCGCTGAATAGTGTTGCTCCTAGAATTTAACTTTAATGTATTGGTTGGAGATGGTTCCATCAAATTTTATATAATTGTTATGTTTTGGTGAATACACCAGCGATGTTTTACTTTTACATAATACATATTCGAGATCATGTTGTAGCTTTTGGTGCCGTAATGATATATTTGTTTAGATATTGTTGTAAATTGTGTTGTCTGGTGAGCTTGCATGATCCAGTTGCTGCACTTAATTTAGCTATTGATATCAGCCCTTTTGCTTTTAACAAATTGGTTTTCAGGTATTGTTATTACCATTATTAGCCACATGGATTAGTAAATGTATATTTTAGTTTCTAAACTTTAAGTGAAAAGACATGGAGTAGTCATCACACTAATTGTTTAATTTTAAACATAGCTTGATGACATATAATAACCTTTACGCAACATAAGATTTGAATGTTTAGTGATTAACATTAATAATAATCACAAATAATATTATTATTATTCTTATTTACTTATGATTAGATTACCAAACATAGCTTAATGACTTAAAATTTCTTCGCATAACCTCATCTACAACTACTTGCTACTACTTTTAAGTTGCATATCTGGAGAAACACCATCAACTTAACAAGAAGAAATAATTGGATCTTTTAGTTGAACCTTATAAAAGTCGTTTCATTTTATTTAGTCGATAAGATGTTTTTTTGGTTTCCAATTGCATGTTAATATAATCTTACATATATTCATTGCTTTTATGCACACTCAACTTCAAAGTATAAAACTATTAGTTTAATATTACTTTTTAATTTTTAATTTACTTTGGTTTGCCCCGTGGGTACCCACGGGGCTCTAACCTAGTATATGTAATATGTTATATATATTTTGGATTATATTAAAATTATAATTTGGTAAATTATAATTATTAATTGGAATCAAAATATGGTGAATGGATGATATTGAAATTATAATTTAATAAATTATAATTATTAATAAGTCCTTAATTTGGTGAATTAAAGACTAAAACTCTTGAGTAGAGTTTTATGTCTTTGATTAGAGGGTTTCATTTGTTTTAATTAGAGATTTGTCACTTAATTAGAGTCTTTATGTCTCAAATTAAGTCTCTAATTATGAAGATTCTTCATATATCCATGTTCTTATATAATGGAAGGCTTTGTGCCTCATTTGAATATATAGAAAGAAGATACATGGAAATAAGAGTAAACTCTTGGGTAGAGTTTCATGTTTTCTGAAATAAGAGTAAACTCTTGAGTAGAGTTTCATGTTTTCTAATTAAAGTTTTATGTTACTTTATTAGAGCTCTTATGTCAATTTATTAGAGCCTTTATTTTAAATTAAGTCTCTAATTAAGTGACTAAGAGGAAAAACTCTTCATCCATTCCCATTAAGATAATCATGATCAGCGTGGCAAGTGTATTGAAGTTAAATGCACGGAAACGAGATATGTCATCTAATGTTGAGAGCATTTACGTAGCAATGCACAAATGTAGTTTTGATGACTATAACATATGATAGAAATATATGTTATTATTCATAAATCTTTGATAAATATTGCGAAATTTATTATAAAAGACTTAGAATGGTGATGGATGTGTAGAGTCTTTACAAACCATCATTGTTAGTTGAATTATATGGAGGATTCGTGATATATTTTGGGAGAGTTACCCAATAAATAGTTTCAACAAAATATATACATATCATTTAGGCATATGTGAATGTCATGTAGTTGAGTGTCAATCTATATGACTTGTTGATGATGAATATGTTCATCAAAGTGACTTATATTAAGACTTATGGTTAAGTCCTAAAGAGTCAATGGTGATGCCTTGGAGATTAAAGGCAAATGAGTCTTGATCCTAATGGATGGAATGAATTATGGTTTTGAAGTATTCTTTAAACCAAGGTTTTGGAATGGTAAACAAAATCTCATTTTGTGTCTAAACTAAGACGTGAATGTTAGGAAGAGATAATGAGTTATCTCTTAAGGCTGTGAAGAATCAGATTGATGCATCTTCTGTTCACATGCTAAGTATTCATAGTCTAAAGCATGCTAGACTAATACTTATTAATTTAAATGCTCCACGGAGATTAAATTAACTTTGAACATTCAAACATATGTGACGACATAAGAATGAATTTTGTAAAAGCAAATATATAATTCATTAAAAATGATGACTCAAAAGGACCGAATAAATAGTTCATTGGTAATGATACTATTTAGCTGAATATGAGGAGAATTCATATAGCTCAGAAAACGGTTCGTGTGAGAAATATGGGTTGAGTAATATAATGGATGACCTAAATAACACAAAGATATAGATAGTCGCTATCTTATCACGGGTGTCTAATATCATCACGAGTGATATTACTCAAACTTAATCAAAGTGCAAGCAATGTGGGGGAAGAGCCATTTAAGAAACAATCCGTAGGGATGTAAAATTGGTACTTGAGAAGTTTTCAAGCTACATATGAAAGGAAGAAACTTTCATCACCCCATTTGGTAGTTATCCAATAAACACATAAGTGTGGAGGTGACTTGCATTTGAAAATAGAAGGTTTGATATGAACGGATGTGATTTTGGGAAGTACAAATCACACGAACCTAGAACAGACTTATTTTAACTCAGTCCTATTATGTGGACAAAATTCTTGAGAAGTTCAATGGAAATGACTCTAATGTGGCTAGAACTTTCATTGACACAAGTCAACGTCTAGCTAAGAATCGAGGTGAGTCTGTTAACCAATTAGAGTACTCAAGAATTATTGGCAGCCAGATGTATCTGATGAGTTGTATCAGACCAGACTTAGCAAGCAAGCTAAGTAGATACACGGGCAACCTAAGTTCAATTCATTGGAATTGCGTGACCCAGTTGCTTCGGTACTTAAGATACGTATGAGATTACGGGCTGCAATATAAAAGATATCCAACAGTTATTGAAGGTTACTGTGATGCGAATTGGATATCTTACACGAATGATTCCAAGGCAATGAGTGGGTATTTGTTCACACTTGGAGGTGCTACGATGACATGGAAATCATCTAAGCAAGCGTTTATTGCTAGATCCACGATGGAATCATAATTCATCGCTTTATATGATGAATAGGCAAAATGGCTACGTCAATTTGTTAAGGATATACCTAGGTGGCCGAAGCCGGTATTGGCCCAATGCATATGTTGTGATAGTCAATCGGAAATTGGCAGAGCTCATATCACAATGTGTATCAGTAAGAACAGGTATATAAGACGTAGGCATAATACGATACGACAACTAATCTCTATAAGAGTAATCACTATTGACTATGTGAAGTCAAAGGATAACATCGCGGATCCGCTAACAAAAGGCTTAAGCAGAGAGTTAGTTCAGAAGTCGTCAATGGGAATGGGGCTAAAGCCCGGTAAAGGCTAGGTTTATGCGAAGGAAACCTAACTCAGCTGACTGGAGATCCCAAGATCTGAGTTCAATAGGACAACCTAATTGTATGAACTGGCGAAGGTCACTGTGCGGGAGAGTTGGTGAAAACCCCACATATTAAAAAGGGAGTTTACTATAAGATTTAATAAGCTTCCTAGTCCATTCCTAAAAAGTGACAAGGTTGAGGTTAAGCTTATAGCTTTTAATGATCTGACTGAGGTAACCAGTCCCAGTAGATCACCTATGTGAGAGAGAAGTGGGGTCGCTTCGAAGGGTATTGTTGGGGCACAATACTTAATAGCTCTCGCAGAACCAGGCAAGTGTCCATGACCATAACGGACACAACTATGAGGACTTGACGTTGTCAGGGAGAGTCTTGTGTGAAGCGTATTGTCATCCACACAAACGGCAGACGAGTTCAAAGACATCGCGTTCTACTCAGAGCCAGTGGGCTAAGTGCGTTTCATAAGCGAAGGTTCAAAGGGTCACACCTACCTATCGTATGCAAAACTCAACTGTTGAAATTTAATCGGAATGAGGTTGCTTCTCAGAATGAATCCTATTCATATAGGGGTTTGTTCGAAATATGCGTGTTTTGATAAATCTCCATTCATGTGGGGGATTGTTGGAAAGTTTAGAAGGTGAATGGAGTTTTAAGTAAATGAAATTATAATTATTGAGGAAAAAACTCTTTAATAGAGTTAATTTATTTGTGACACTTTATTATAGTTTTAAAACTAAAATTAAGTGTATAACTCTTCATGTGGTGAATTGAAGAAACACTTATGATACTTGATTATAGTTTTAAGACTAACATTAAGTGTCTAATTATGTTAGACTCTTCATTCCCCATTGCCTCTTGTATATATTAGAGACTTTTGTGTCATATATGATATATGGGAAAATACACATAAGAATATACATGAGCAATATTCACTAAGAAACTCTTGCAACACTTATAACTCTAGAGTAGCAACCAAGTATCGATTATTTTTCAGGCAAGTGGGATAGTCCGGTAGTGCACCATCGTCACTGTTTCGAACCGGTGTACCCTGGGAACAGACGACGAATCTGTTTAAGGGAATTGTGTCAAACACAAGCCCGGTTCCTTTTTCTTTGATTTCGTTTTCTGTTACAGTTCATTGCAGAAAGTACAAGGACTTGGAAACATGTGAGGTTCATGTATGAAAGGCATTGCGACGATTATTATGTAAGTTTTCCAACAATGTTTTATTATGAACATATTGGTCAATCAGTGAATCTAGTTACACTAAAATATCCAACATTTTTTCCTCACCGTTGATCGGGAGTATCTATAACATGGTTGTAAAAATCATGCCTAGACGTTGGTTACTCAACGAGTAATCCCTGAGTACTCCCCACCTAGGCCGACGACTAGGCAAGTCATATCCAAGTGCTCCCCCACTATGACCGAGTACTCGTAACTCTCTAGTCAACCGAGTTAACATTGCCTAGCGACTTTTGCAACCATGCGTTATACAACAAATCCCCTAATATGTTACAAAATAAATCTCTCGTTCACTTTCTTTCATTTAAATAAGAAAATAGATGATTATGTGACACGATACATACCGACATTAGTATATTCTAATAAAAACACACCTAACTGCCTATACCACACTTTAACGGTACTTATTGTTTAATAGACAATGAAGAAAACACCCTAACCTTTGATATTAAAAGACCGATAAGTACTAGACAAAAATAACACTAAAAGCACTAATTTTCTTGAATATAAATCTAAGAATAGGATCAAATACACAGTGAAAGAAAAAGAGGAAGTCGTAGGAACTAAGAAGGGTAGCAAATGGACCCCAAATGAACTCATTCAAGCGGCATTGGAACCGTCTCATCGAATCATACAATCTTAGTTTTTAGGTTTTCGCTTTTTTTTATTTTTAGCTTGTAGTTTTTAGAATTTACGTTGTATCATTGTGTCTTTTATGTAGTTGTGTCTTTTTCTTATTTTCATCATTTTGTCATTTTTGTTATTCATTGTGTCTTTTTTCTTTGGTAATGTGTTATATTTTTTGCCATTGTGTTATACTTTGTGGCTCATTGTGTCATATTTCGTGATCTATTGTGTTTATTGTATCCTTCTCACTCTTCTCGTTTTTGTTACACTGTGTAGAATAACTTGACCTGCCTTTTAGATAATTTTTGTGACATCTCCTTATTTTTTGTAATCCTTTTGTTTTTTTGTATCGTGATAAAATGTCTTTGTAAACTGCCAAAATGGTCCCTGAGGTTTGACCCAAAATGCCACTTTAGACAAAAAAGTTTTTTATCACTGGAAACTCAGTGGTTTCATTTTGAACCATTTTTTAGCCGAAGTTAAAAAACTCAGTTAGCCTCAGGGGCAAAATAGTCATTTCAGGTTAAAAGTTTTAAAACCCACCTTTTAACCCTTCTTCCTCATTCTCTCTTCTGTTTACTTTACCATCCCTCAACCAACAGTAAAAAACCCTAACCCCTCTCTCTATCTGATCTTCGTCTTCATCACCTCGAACATCAATAATTGAACTTCGAATTTCCAATGTAGAAGTTGCGAGACAAGGATGTTGCTTTCAATCCTCACCTCGAATACGGTAAGTTATTGATGTTCGACGAGTTTGACGTTTGATTCTCTTTTCAACGAATTTTGAGTTAAAGGCTTACTTTTTCTTTCAGGTAACAATCCTGATGCTTTTACAATGGAGTTGCATTATGGGGATGAGCTTAGTGATTTTCCAGAAACTACATATCATAGAGGTAAATTGGTGTATATTGGCAATGTGGATTCTAATGTTCAGCCATGCTTAATGATATGGTATTAGCAATTGGGTATTCAAAAGAGAATGTTTCTAATTTTAGGTATTATTTTAAAGTACCGGGTGAAGATTTAGACTTTAGGTTAACAACATTGAACATTAATACTGATTTTCATATAATGTGGACAATTGTTGCAACTAATAAGGTGATAGAAGTTTATATTCAACCTATTGTATCAGTTGGGAATTCAGGAAATCTAAAACAGCCTGATCCTAGTGATATAAGTGTGATAACCCAGTCTAATCCTACTCAGGAAGTTGATGGAGGTAGTGATGATGGTAGGGATGAGGATAGTGATAGTAGTGGTGATGATGGTAGTAGTAGTAGTAGTAGCAGTGATTGTAGTAGTAGTTCTTATGTACTTACAGAACATGTGAGACAAGTTGTGGCCATTAAGAAAAACAATGTAAATCAGAGTACTCATGTAAATCATGATCCAGGTGATTTAGATTTCATGCCTAGTGATGGTAGTAGTGATGAGGGTAGTGTTGAGGGTAGTCATGAGGATAGTGAAGATAGGGACTAGATAGTTGATGAGGATAAGCAGACGATGATATTGATGTAAACATGGACGGATATAAGTATGTTGTTGACTTTGATGCAAGCGATGAGGAAAACGGCAACCCACTTGAGTGATGATGAAGACAACACCACACTGAACAGAGCTGTTAGAGACAGTAGGAAAAAAAAGAGGTGAAAAAGCGTACGGTGAAGAAGCTACAGATTGCCCATTCTCTCTTGGACAATGTTTTCCTAAGAAAAAAGTGGTCAAGCATATGGTGAAGGAATATGCAGTAAAGTCTAGGGGGCAGTTATTCATATTGAGAAATGACGCAAGGAGATTTAGGGTTGTGTGTCATGGAGTAAATCCAAATGGGATAAAGCCTGTAGGATAAGGACATAAGACAAAGGACAAGGGTAAGTTAGGAAATTTAGCAGTTGAGAAGGATAAAACAGTAATTTCAACAAAGAAAAATGGTTGGTTAAATGGAGGAAAGAAGAGTAAATGTGATGGGACCCGGGACAAAGTTCTAAAAAGAAGATAGAACTCACATGTCCTTGGGTTTTGCATGTGTCTAATCTTAAGAAAGATGAGACATGGATGGTCAAAACACTCAACAGACAACATGATTGTATTCATACCCGGGATGTGAGGTTATGCAATGTGAGTTGGCTTGCAAGAAAGGTTGAGCCTATTATTAAAATAAATCCTAAAATTAAAATAGGGGCTCTCCAAGAAACTGTGCAGAACAAATACCAAGTGCAAATAATAGGTAATCAAATATTTAGGGCTAAGGCAACTGCTAAGATTAATGGTGATTACATTGCCCAATATGAGAATCTAAGGGATTATTGTTCTAAGTTGATGATATCTAACCCAGGTACCATTGTTAAGATAGATGTGGAGAGTGAACCTAACTTAGCAGCCCACAAGGCAATTTAAGAGAGTTTGTCTTCTTAGACTATGTATTTGACTACTTTGACTGTTGTGTAATAGCATATTGGGCCAAACATCATGGGCCATTTTAGTAGATAACTATGTATTTGATATCTTTCACTGTTGTGTAATGGTTGCATTTAATGGAGTACATTTATTGGGTCATTGGGTAGATAACTAGTAGATAGAAGAGTTAAATGTTCAGCTGATTTAAATGAGCCATGTGGTGCAATACATTCATGGTACTCTTGATATTTAAAATGGATAATCAAGTTGTTGAACATGTGGTTGACCAAAATGTTGAAAAGGTTGATGAACACGTTGTTGAAAATGCTGATGGATAGGCAGTTTACTCGGCTGATGATCATGAAGTGGTGCATGGGACAGAAGCAGTTCAAGAAGATGAGCTTGACCCATGTAGAGACTATGACCCAGTGGTGTTGAAGAACGCATGGAATTATTCAAACCCAGAGGAGGAGGATTGGTCCCATGATCCTTATGAAGGAGAGCATGGTTCAGATTTGGACTATTGTTTGGATGACGATTTTCATTGGAAGTAGGCTTGTTGATTTTTCATGTTTGTTATGTTGGCATCTTGTTTCATGTTTGATCTTGTTGTTTCCTGCTTGTTATGTTTCTGTTTGTTATGTTTCATGTTTCATCTTGTGTTTCATGTATGCATGTTTGATCATTACAAAAGAAAACAACATACAACCTTCTTTGATCATTACGAAAGAAAAACAACATACAACCTTCTTTGATCATTACAACAAAAAACAACATACATTCATGGTTCTTGATCATTATAAAACAAGAACAATCTACCTTCAGCTTTCTTAACATACATGGAGAAGGAATTACAAGATCATTACAGAAAAATCAACTAAAACATGATAAAAATACATGATGATTACAAACCAAGTCATAAATAGAAAAGTATCCAGCTTCTTATTCTCGGATTTGAGTGTTACAACCAATTTCTCTAAACCCGTGTTCTTGAGTATCAGACTTTTTGCATTCTCTTCACTTTCGTTGATAGAGTTAATCAAACTAGGTATCAGCATCTGATCTAAAGGTAGTTCGGCCCAATAAACAAAACCGCAACTCTTTCCCTTTTTCTTGCAGCAGAAAAAAACGTCTATCAGAGTTTGTAGAGGTAGACGACACACGAATTGTCGTTGGAAAGCCATAATTGCAGCAAACCATTACTTATTGTTCTTCGATTTGGGAATTTTTGAAAATTGGGGATTAGGGTTTTTTAATGAAGTGAGGAAGAAGAAGGATGGTAAAGCTTATAGGCGAGAGAATGAGGAAGAAGGGTTAAAAGAGGGGTTTTAAAACTTATAACCTGAAATGACTATTTTGCCCCTGAGGTTAACTGATTTTTTTTTTAACTCCGTTTAAAAATGGTTTAAAATGGCACCAAAATGAAACCATTGGGTTTCCAGTGAAAAAAATAAAAATAAAAAATGCGTCTAAAGTGGTATTTTTGCCTAAACTTCAGGGGCCATTTAAGCAGTTTACTCTTATTATTATTATTATTATTATTATTATTATTATTATTATTATTATTATTATTATTATTATTATATAACGTCTAAACAGTGAACTGCTCAGGTCAAAAGTCAAAACGGTCCTGGTCAAAACTGAACGGTTCAAAACGATGCAGGTTTTTCGAAAATATTCGGGTTGAAACAGTTAAGGTCAAAATGGGCGCGATGAAACAGTACGGCTTGAAACTGTTCAGGTCAAAACAACCTCAACAGATCAAAAATTCAAATGAATTTACTTAAATTCTTTCAAATGTTGGAAGAATTTTTAATTCCTTTATTTAAATAATTTAGAGGAATTCATACCCAATTTCAATTCCTTTGTCAACCAGACCAATTAAGATTAGAATTGAAATTCTAATTTCAACGAATTCTAAACCAAACACTTTAAATGTTGCAATTCATATTTCAATTTCATTGAATTACATTTAATTCATGCGAACCAAACACACCCTTAATGTATTTTACACTTTACCTTTAATTTGTCACAAAAGTATGTTGATTACATAACAATTAGATAAGTTGTATATGATTAACTTCTTCATAAAAAAAGTTTCGACATCAATGGGATAGAGGTGTACACACCAGCTTTTTATTTTATTTATTTTTACCAAATTGGTTTGGTCAGCTTTGTTCAATCTCGGTTTAGGTCATAAACCAATTTGTGTGAAAAATATTCAAATTCTATTAAAATCGGTTTATGTTTGGCTGAAACCAGTATTCAAAACCAATACCTTTTAATATCTTTTTAGGTTTGGTTGAAACGGTTCAGGTTAAAACTGGTTTGGACGACGAGAAGCCGAGAGGGAATACCGGTATACAAACTAACAGTTTAAGTTAGGTAGAAACTGGTAGTGCAAATCAAGTCGGGTTCCAAAACCATTTTTTTTATCTCTTTGATGGGCTAAAACAAAATATAAAAAATATGCATCTTCTATCATCATTCTTAACTAGCTGATTACCCGTACCAGTCCGGGTAGTATAAGAATTTATACCTAATAAAATATATAAATATCTTATTATAATACAACTGATACAGTACTAAATACTAAATAAGCAAATCCCAAACACCCTCTACATGAAATTTTAATAGGATGGTAACATTAGTAATACACAATATTCTTTATTATTCCAAAAAAATGAACTTTACATCTATCTTCCTCTATACTTTAGATCACGAACATATGTCACTAATTCAAAGATATACATTTTTGGAAGTTTAAATATTTATATTCACCTATTATTCTATTAAGATTTTGTCACATGTATTGATCAATTCCATAGTAAATAAAACATCAATTACTTAAAGTAGTTTATTGTACTAAGTAAATATTAAGGGGAGAAAAAGCTTAGTGCCTTGGTTAACATGGATTATCCTGTAAGAGACACGATGGATCTTGTGGCCGAAAGAAATCCTTTAAAACATTTTCATCAGTTACTTAAAAGACTATACAAATCCATACCAATAATGAATACAAGAACTCTAAAATAGTTTATAATTTAAAACGTTTAAATCTTCGGCTCATAAATAGTAGCAACAGGGTATATAGTTCTATCCATGAACAGAAAGAAACATTTGTAGCACGAAACACAGATTTTAGCGCAGTTAAACGACACATAAACTTCACTCCCAAGTAACTGAAATCATGGAATTCGCCACACCAGCATCAACAAACGTTAACACGTTGTCATAATTTAAGTCTTTCATGGCCCCAGGAATAGCATGAGTCAATCGGGGTGGCTTTTCTTTACCACATTTTGCAGCACATAATGATCACAGCAACTGAAAAAACACAATCAAATTAAATACTTAGCTAAAATATAAACGTGTCAAACATGTCAAAATTCACCTAATGTTAAGCATACAACTTCCTAAATTGCTTTATTATTTAAAGATCATTTTTAATATTTAATTTGTAATCATGCTGAACACAAATTATTTTGAATAAGACTCTAAACTTGACTAAGGGGGTGTTTGGGATTGATTATTCAAAACAGATTATGCGTTTTGGAAAAGCAAGGGTGGAGCTGCTTATAGATTATTGCGTTTTGGTAGCCTAAAAAATGATTATCTGCGTTTTCAAAACGCAATAATCTAAAAATCAGATTCAAAACGCAATCCCAAACACCCTCTAAATGTGCATGTTTTGACCCATTGACCAAACTGACCAACCTATTTACCTGTATCGGATTAGAGCGTAAGAAACTCCTTTGAACCCTTGATCCATCTGGAAGGCGGACACCGATCCTACAAAGCAAGCTTTTATCGCCTTTGGGTTCTTCAGGCAATGGTGGAGAATTATGTTCTTTTTTTCGAGAGCTATTCAGTGTCGCCCAAGTATTTTAAAAAGCCTTCACTAATATCATTAATTGTTCCCTTAGATAATGCTTGTGCCAGCTTCATTTCATCATCATCTACATTTGTTTCATCTGCACTCACAAGTCAATTGTTTTATATATAATAAAAAAGGAACTAAAACTAATAAATAAAAAGGAAAAAAATAATGGAATTGTTAGACCTTGGAATTTGGGAGGCGAAACAGTTGGGCATCTTTGAGACAAGCTAATAAGATGATCCTTTGGGCTACTGTCCATATATTCTAACACGTCCTATAATCGAGAGCATTTTGCACATTAGTGTTTTTATTGCAGTATACAGTTCATATTTTAATCAACAACTGAATATAATTAAATAGTGTACCTCCAATAAACTTTCCGGTTGTATTATTCCGCGCCATAAACGCATTTTTTTGACCCGTGATGGGGTCAATTACAAAAGTTGCAGGAACAGAATCCAACTTGTAGTATGTAATTACTTTGCTGCCCTCTTGGTATCATCACATACCTATACGCATGTTGCAAGATAATTAATTTACGTTTGAGTAAAATAAAATTACATTACGACCCCCGCCTTGTAACTTTGGTTCCGCCACTGCTGTCAAATACTTCCGCTGCCTAATCATTTCAGTGACATCGTAAAACCTAATATCAAACAAAATGTTGGTTACATGGGTAGTAGGATTCCCATAACGCCCGTACTCAAAGCTAACGATTGTTTTTCCTACTTTATAACCAAACATCCAGATGATTGCAAACTTAAATAATTAGATGCATGTTAAGAAATACCTTTGGAACATTGGCTACAAGATGTTGAATACAACCTTAACATAGACGCGTACTTCCTCGGCTATCCAATGAAGTTTATCCTCTGGATCTGAAGGTTTTCTAACTATCGTGTCATAGCTATAAATTCACAATAATTGTCCATGAACTTAAACAGACCAACAACTCTAAAAAACCGAACGTTCAAATATTATGCAACTCACAAGAGACCCTAGTGATTGACTCTAGAGAATGGGCAAACCATTCTCCTTCATAATAAACCACATTAGTTATTTATGAGCCGAAGATTTAAACGTTTTAAATTATAAACTATTTTAGAGTTCTTGTATTCATTATTGGTATGGATTTGTATAGTCTTTTAAGTAACTGATGAAAATGTTTTAAAGGATTTCTTTCGGCCACAAGATCCATCGTGTCTCTTACAGGATAATCCATGTCAACCAAGGCACTAAGCTTTTTCTCCCCTTAATATTTACTTAGTACAATAAACTACTTTAAGTAATTGATGTTTTATTTACTATGGAATTGATCAATACATGTGACAAAATCTTAATAGAATAATAGGTGAATATAAATATTTAAACTTCCAAAAATGTATATCTTTGAGTTAGTGACATATGTTCGTGATCTAAAGTATAGAGGAAGGTAGATGTAAAGTTCATTTTTTGGAATAATAAAGAATTTTGTGTATTACTAATGTTACCATCCTATTAAAATTTCATGTAGAGGGTGTTTGGGATTAATGATATATTTACGAACAACTGATGTGCTCTTTAAACAACTAATGTGGGAACTCAAAATTCGATGTAACATAAATGGTGCCAAAACAAACAAATTTTGGTTGAAATCGAAAGACAATCATACAAAATTAAGAACGATACTTAGTTTAGAGATGGAATCATACCTGTACTTGGAATAAAACTGTATAGTGATTGTCATGTGTGAGAGAGATAGCATCAAAAAGTTAAACCTGAAACAACTGAATAAATGAATTAAGATCAATTTAACAGTAGATACTTTGAAATTATACTTCTTTTGGTTTTTAAATTTGGTAATGAACTATTATGTTGTGAAACTGATGCTAAAACATATGATGAAGAAAGATTGATGTAAATAGAGTAAAGAGCTGATGTCGAACGACTGTTGGTGTGATACACAATTGTTGATAGACAACTGATTAACAACTATTGCAAACAATTGATGATGAATTGCTGATAAAACCACTGTTGCACCGTGATCTACTGATGTGTTAAACTGGTTAAAACAATTAATGCAAAGTTATGATTCGAAAGGATTCATGAATACCATTGAAAGAGCTGGCCTGAACAACTGAATCAACAACTGTTGTCTTTTTTATTTTAGACTATTTCAACTTTTGCATCATCACTATAATCAACATCATTAAACTTGTTCTTGAGTGGTATGAATTATTCAACATCCCGTTGTTCATTTGATGAATTCTTCAACACCACTGATTCTTCTTTCAACGCAACAATTGCTGAAAAAGTACAAATCAAACATGATCAGATTGCTTTCAAATACAAAACATCAAACAGTTCGCGCCCATTACGTAATCACATTTTTTCCAAACTATCAAACAAATACCATTCTGGATATTAAAAAAAACAAAAATGCATCCCCAGATACCAGTAAATTAACAACAAAATAATTTCTAACAATCCAACACTGAATCAAAATTATAATGTTTCATTCAAAAAATTACACAAGTATGTTAATTGCTACATTGAAGAAACCCAAAAAACTATTAAAAAAATAAAAACTTTATTCCTTGTTTGATTTGGGTTATAAAAAAGAAACAGAGTAGGTAGAACTCATTTACATAGCACACCACATTTTGAAATTTCAGAAGCATTTGTAACTTTAAACTAAACAAAAAAGTTCAAAACATTGATTAAGAGGAAAGACGACGTACTAAGAATCGTTGTATTCTGGTGAGAGCGACGATGGTGCTGATGGAGAGAAAATCGATTGAATTAATAGTTGAGTAAATTGTTTTTTTTAATACAATTTGATCATTTAATTAATTTACAAAAACAAGTTACATTTTAGATGGTGGGTAAGCGGGCAACAAGCTGCGCCGCTATCCCCTTTTGAATCGCAAAACCTATCCTGCTAAACACAAACCCTTGGTTCTTAGGGCTCTGCGAGTCACAGTGGACCACCTTCTGCACTCGTTTCAGGAATCGTACTGCCTGAGGGGCCAAAGAGCCAAATGTGTCAAAAGCAAACGGCAAGAACACATGTTGATTCTCTAAGCAGGCTGCTCCGTGCTTAGCGACCTTCTTAGCTTCTGCCCTCAAAATTGCCCGCCCCGGTACAAAGCCGCTATCTCGCAAACCTACCAATGGGGAAACCCATGTCAGGTCAACACAAGCATGTTTGCCCCCAACCCATCCAAACACAAGAACATCCGTCGGATGCAAGGTAGATCTCCCCTCCCGCGAATCAGTCAGAAAATTGACCGGTGCTTCTTTATTGGCTGAGACCCCCGCACTTCGAAGCACATCCCATAGAACATCTCTGACCAAATCATGGTGGTACTTGAACCCCGGCAATTCCTTGCAGTGGAGCGCATGCTCGCCAAATTTATCCAGACATGCTCTTTTGCAAATGGGGCATGGTTTATCCGTGGGGAACAGAGGTATCATGAGCCGATATTTGAGAATAGCCCTGTATTCGATCGCTGACATCCGCTGCCCAAGCCCTTCAATGGGCACAACAGTTAGAAAATCTTGAGCATGAGCCTCTTGAAGACATGCAAACACTGCCTTTTGTCGCGGAGTCATGTGTGACACCCGTCACTTTTATCATTATATATATATATATATATATATATATATATATATATATATATTTATTTCGTACCTTCTATCTTGTACGTCGCATTTTATCCTTATCTATAATAATAATAATAATAATAATAAAAATAATAATAATAATAATAATAATAATGATAATAATAATAATAATCAAACACTAAATCTCTAAAACCATACATCCTTCACCATTAACATAACCCAAACCAAACCCACTATCCCCACCTAAGCCCAAAACATAACCCAAAACCTTGTTTTTTTCGGAGCCCACACAACAGCCCATTAGTGAGTCCAACAGCTAATCAGGCCCAAACCCCCTTCTTTCTCTCCCTCTAGACTGTTAAAAAAAAAAACTTTGCTGCTGCCCGGACTCGAACCCAAGTCTGGAGCCGGGTCAGCCGCACAACACAACACACTGAAACCGGCTGAGCCAAGGCTCTTTCTTGTTTAAGTCCTGACTCAAATTCCTTATAAGGCCTCTTGACCTGAACAGACTATTGTTGCTCTTTCTCCCTGTTCGATCGCTGCAGACCCGAAGAGCAATCAAGGCTTGTGACCAGCCATTTTTTTTTGGAAACTTTGACCAGATTTAAGGATGTTTATGGACCAGCTATTAATCCCGCTCATCTTAGACGCGTCTACAACCCGGAAATTGCGAGATTTGAGCATAATTGCTCGTCTTTGACCGAACGCAATGCCATCATCAAGACCTTCCATTTACACGATATCACTATAAATTGAACCCTCTCAGACCACCCCTAGGTACCGAAAATCAAAACCCCACTCACAATTTCTGTAAACAACTCGTCTTTAATCAAGAAACACACGCAGTTGACTTTTTCGTTGACCCGATCGTTCATAGTTTCAAACACATTGTAAGTCCAATTTTCTTTGTGGGTTATGTTAGTCGGCCATATGTAAGCAATGGCCCCAACATTACAGGGGCTATTGATCAACAATTAACACGATTGGAAAACTAGGGCTCGTCTTCTTTGTTTGGGGAAGATGACTGTTTTCGTGATCATATATAATTATTTCAAAACGAACTTATTAACAACCTTTTTTTTTGTGTGTTATCGTTTATACTTATATTTTCTTTATTCTTTTAAAAATTGTTTTAAAATAATAAAACTATTTTATAAATTCTACGAAATTTATTTTATGTTATTCCAATGATAAACTTTGCTGTCCAATTTTTAGTTTTTCAAAAATAATTTATTAAATATATATTATAAATATTACAAGTTTATTCATTTAAAACTATAAAATTCTACAAAAATATCGAAACGATTTTATAAATTTTCACAAAAATTATTCTGAGTTTATAAAACATTAAACTTTTCTGAAATGATTTTTATTTCTGAAAAATCATTTATTTAATATTTTTAATCAATTTTTGTTATTTTTAATCATAAATAAATCATAATAAATTCATTTTTCAATATTTTTGCACCAAAATTTTATATAAATTATTTCTATCCATTTAGAACTGAAATACAATTTTTAACTCAAAAATTCTTTAATTTTAATATTTTTAAATATTAAAGTTATATTTTTGACAATTTGAAATAAATAGATTAAATATTCCATTTTCAAGAAAATAATTTTATAAAAATTATTTTTCACACTTAAAACTTTATATTGTAGCCATCTTTGATTTAAAATTTACAAAAAGACTTTTGTTTATTTATTTATCAAATTTTTCTTATTTATTAAACGTTTAATTTATTAATCAAACGAATACTTATCCCCAATACGAAACCCTAGAAAATACTTATAGACTTGATAGACTTAGACTTATTTGTTACCTTATACATAGGGTGATACTTGGCAACGTTGGATTACACTTATTCAATTTCACAAGACTTAAAACCTTGCTAAGGTGAGTATTACTTATCCCCTTTTTCGCTTTTACAACTTTTGGGGTGATTCATGCACAAGTATACAAAACTTTCATATTCATTTACACATACATTTTTATTCATTTACAATTCATATACGTGTCTTGTTTATCTTTGTGCTTATGTTTGAACATGAACGTAGCTTACATACAAAATCATACATCTAGACATAACTTATGTTATGGTGCTCTTTACATACAGACGTAACTTATGTTACGGTGCTCATTTAGACATAACTTATGTTATGGTGCTCTTTTAGACTTGACACGTGTTAGGGTGCTCATTATCAATTTCATCTTACAAAACTTTACATTTGATCTTTGTCTTGTTTGGTTACTTGCGTGTTTACATAATGCCTTGGTGATGCTAGACACATGAATTGTACTACTTTTCAAACTTATACTATACGTACAAAGCTAAGTAGTACTCACCAACATCATATGTTGACAAAATTATTTTCGTGCATGTTTCAGGATAAGCTGCTTGACGCTTCACATAGGACTTTGGACTTAGATTAAATCAATCAATTATCTCAATTTTGTTATGTATTCATGATATACGTTAAAATATACATATTTAAATCCCCGATTAAACTCCCAAATTACGCGTTTTCGACCATAATTGCACGAATTCGGTACTTAACCGCTTCATATATTTATTTCAGGTCTTAAACGGCGCCTCGAAGACAAAGTCGAAGAAACCGGGCTAAAAACGGACAAGACGGACAACTTCTACAAAATTGACCAAGTCTGGAAGTTGTGCACGGGAGTGCCAAATCTGTGCACTCCCGTGCGGGTCACATCTGCTCGGGAACAAGCCTGCACGGCCAGGCGCACCAGGCAGTGCACTCCCTTGTGCTCGGCAACATCAAGATCAGCACGGCCGTGCGCCCTGATGGCACTCCCGTGCCAAAAATCAAGATATTTTCAGGAATCACCCAACCACTTGCCCACTTGCACGTCAACTCAAAAAGTTAAAGTGCACGGCCGTGCACTTTATGCGCACGGCCGTGCCAAAGATCAAAATTTCTATAAAAGCAGAGCAGAACCCACTAATCAATTATTGGGTGTTCTCTGGGCGATTTGGGGCGATTTTCTGGACCTGTGAGCTGCTGGAAAGGCGAGGAACGAGCTCGGGAACGCATCCGGATCATCGATCATCATCCAATCCATCACCTTCGAGTTTTATGGTTTGATCTATTATGCTTTCATTTGATTCAAATCAGTTTGTTTAAGCTTGTTTGTGTTGTTTGTGTAATACATTATAGTCTAGTAATCATGTTTAGTAATCTTTAGTAGAAAAAACAATCGTTTAGCATGTAATCATGTTTTGTATAAATTTGGCGTTTTTCACGTATTAGATCTTGATGATCATAGCGCAACCTTGTTTCATTGTTGTTGGATTTGTAGTTGTATTTGAATGACTTTGGCGATTATCGAATGTGTTAGGCGGATACATGTTGAAAAACCGTCCGTTTAATCGTCCGGTAGTAGACTCGTTAATTTGTTAATAAGTTTACACCATGAAACTGTAACCGGGTATTGGTTTGGTTAAAGTCAGTCGAATAACGGTTAAAAATGCTTACCGGCACGTAAAAGGGTTTAAAAAGCCTAATGGTGCCGTTACTAGTCTTTGACACGGTTAATGATCTTTGGTAGTTATTTTGGTAAAAATAGCGATCTTAGTAGATCGGGGGTCAAAGTTGGTAAAATGGAATAGGTTGTGAAATGCTCTACGTTATGCTAGTTTAGGTGGCTGTGTTGTGTATTCGGTATCGCTTCCCTAAATTAGTGAGGTTAGAATACTCTTAACGGATGACTAACTTATCTTTAGAAGATCTGCGTGAGATTATATCAGCTGCTCGCTAATAAACGACTTGAAGCGGTTAACGTGTGTATTCGTGTTAGCTTTCTGTATAGTTGTCATGTTAGGATGCCCGAAAGGGACACTAACTGTCGGAAAATGGGAATGTTGATCACGCGCCTATATTACTTATTATATTTAGATAACATGCTAGGATTGGCGTATTATAGCTTATATAGTTATATTTTCTATTTGGAGTCGTAGTTAAGTTATTTATATGTTTTAGAATTAATTTAGTTTTAAACAAAACTCAAACTTATCTTTTCCTACTGGTAAATCGGGGACAGAGTTTTAGTACAATTGCTCCGCGCGCGTCCATGGATCGATACTTGGTTCTTATCTGTACTTACTACATATATGACAGGGTACACTTGCCCTAGTGTGTGTGTTTTAATATGAAGGTCGAAACCATTTTTATAAATATTAAAGCAAAAACGTGTGTTAAAATCCATTGTAAAATATGTATAGTTACGCCAACGTCAAGTTTTTGGCGTCGTTGCCGGGGACGCGACGAGCTTTAGGAACGAACCGAGTCAACTTTTTACCAGTGTACATGCTTGTGAATACTTGTTTATACTTCTTTGATTCGTTATTTCATTCATTTATTTGCATATATGATTATTTGAATTTTTATTAGATTTATCTGTCTGTTGATATATTGGATTAATTTTAGATTGGTTTATAGGTTGCATATAGATTCGTTCATTTATCTGCTTATAGGATTGTTTGATTTGATTTTTCGTTCATTAGGATGTTGATAGATTTAATTTATTGAATATTGGATTAATTGGTTTGTCTATGAATTTGATTTGTTCGCTATTTGATTAATTAGATTTATTTGTTCGTATTCGGACTAATTATTAATTTCATTCTTTGTATAGTTTTAGGCTTAGTCTGCTTATTTCTGTTCATTTTATTGATTCTATTTGTTTATATTTGATTTGCTTGAATATATTTGTGCTCAGTTATTTTCGCATGAATTTATTGATTCTTTATTTCATTTATTTATTTTTCTGTCTTTTATCGCCTTTTTGGGTTTGTCATATATTCGCCTGTTGCAACTGTATCATTCTTACATGCAGGTTGATGTCTACAAACCCTGGGACTTCTGGTGATCTTTCTGACGAGGAGCTAAGGTGCCTAAGGAGAAGCGAGCGGATTAGACTTCATAAATTGCGTCTTGTTTCTGATATTCTTATTGCTGCTCCTATTGTTGAGGTCCCAATTGAGGAGGCGAGGCACGATCTGGCCGACGACAACGGGTCGGACGCCCACAGCGACATTATCATGGCGGATGACGACATTCCGCTGAATGATAGTGGTCGTCCAGGAGGAGATGGACTCGCGCCGAGTATTGTCCGTCCGGCTATTTTGGCGGACCATTTCGAGATCAAATCTAGTATCGTGAATATGATACAAAACTCGGTGCAATTCGGTGGACTGGAGCACGAGGATCCAGGCCGACATATTGCTGCATTCTTAGAGGTTTTAGCCACCTTTAAGATGACGGGCATCTCCGATGATGCTATCCGTCTCCGACTCTTCCCATTCTCACTGCGGGACAAAGCCCGGACTTGGCTTCTGTCACAACCCGCAGGGTCGATCACGACTTGGGCAGAGTTGTCACAACAATTCATGCAGCAGTATTTTCCTCCTGAAAAGACACAAAAACTGAGGAATCGCATCATGACATTTCGTCAGGATGACGATGAATCATTGTACACGGCCTGGGAAAGGTTTAAAGACCTACTCTTGAGTTGCCCGCACCATGAGCTTTCGAAAAGGCATTTGGTGCAAAATTTTTATCAGGGACTCGGGTATGCTTCTCAGGAACGCCTTGATGTATACGCTGGGGGAGACATAGGAACAAAGTCTCCTAGGGAAGCGTGGAGCATTATTGAGAAGGCGTCCCTAAAATCTAAATCCCGGCAGAATGATAGATCTAGGTCTTCATCTGCCAAGGCTGGTGTGCATGCCGTGGATAACTATACGGCGATTTCGGCACAGATAGCGGCTCTGGCTACGAGATTCGATAACTCTCAGCAACACGTAGCGCAGTCCGATTGTTTGTGTGTGGAGTGCGGGGTATCTCACGAGCCTGGCTCGTGTGCTCAGGGGGTGATGTATACAGGCCACGAGGAAGTGGACTACATGGGTAATCAAACGAGACCCCAGAATAACCCTTACAGTAACACTTATAATCCGGGTTGGAGAAATCACCCGAACTTCGGGTGGAGATCTGGTACTTCCAATCAGAACCCTCTCGGATTCCAGCAGAGAGCCGCCGCACCACAACAGTCCTACCAGTCCCAACAGCCTTACCAGTCCAACCAACAGTCCTACCAGTCCAACCAACAGCCATACCAGGCTCGTGGTCAATCGTCCCAGCAGAGACCGAACCAATACCAGAACCAGGGCGCCGGGAGCAGCTCCCAGCAGCACGCCCCTCATGGTATGTATAAGCTGGAGGAAATGATGTCTCAGCTCCTTACCAACACCTCTAATTCCAATCAGATCGCTGAGCAGCGCTACCAGCAGCATGAGGAGCGCTTCACGAATTATGAGGGAGAGATGAGGGGCCAAAAGGCGTCGATGCAGGCCATAGAGAACCAGGTTAGCCAGATGGCAAAGATGATGTCTGAGAGACAGCAGGGTGGTCTTCCAGGCAACACTGAGCCGAATCCAAGGGGGCATGTTAATGCCATAATGACGAGGAGTGGTAAAACCACAGGACCTGACACATCGGGCTCACCACCGATCACTGAGACGGTCCAGACTGAGTCTTCGGACGAGGTGCATGCTAGGCGAGTCCCAGCAAGTACAGCACAGCTGCCGAAGCCAGTCACTGACTACACTCCTCCTGTTCCATATCCTGGTAGACTTAGGAAGCAGAAAGACGAGGCGCAATACGGGAAATTTCTCGAGCTGTTCAAGCAGCTACATATAAACATCCCGTTTGTTGAGGCCTTAGCACAGATGCCTAAGTATGCCAAATTCTTGAAGGACATCCTCACAAATAAGCAAAAACTTGAGGACCTGTCCTGCATTCTATTGAACGAGAACTGCTCTGCAATTCTGCAGAATAGACTGCCCATGAAAATGGGCGATCCTGGTAGCTTTACCATCCCTTGTCTGATAGGTGATATGACTGTCAGTAATGCACTCGCAGACTTGGGGGCCAGCATAAACCTTATGCCTTATAAGGTTTTCGAGAAGTTGGATCTGGGTGAACCTTCACCCACCAGGATGAGTATTCGCCTCGCTGATCGTTCGATCAAGTATCCACGGGGGTTTGTAGAAAATATGCTTGTCAAGATTGACAAATTTGTTTTCCCTGTGGACTTTGTTATCCTAGATATGGATGAGGACTCTAAAGTCCCTTTGATTCTCGGACGTCCTTTCCTTAACACGGCAAGGACGATTGTTGACGTGGCTGCGGGCCAGATCACACTCCGAGTCAATGATGAGCACGTGACTTTTGACATTCAGAGGTCTATGTGCCATCCTGAGAGCCAAGACGATACACTATACTATCTTGATATAGTAGACCGGTGTGTCAGCTCTCATGTCAGAGGTGCTTGGGAGAGAGATGTTTCGGACACACATCTGTTGTGTGGGAGCCTAGATGGCATTATGCAGGAGGGCCATATAGATGAGCAGCCGGTCTATCAGATCGGTGATGATGGTTCCCAAAGTCCGGAGCGTTTTGTGGAAATTGAGCGAGAGGAAGAGGAGAAGGCGAAGCCGTCTGTTGAGGATCCACCGTCTCTAGAGCTGAAGGAGCTCCCGCCGCATCTCGAGTATGCATTTCTGGATGAGGAGGGGCGTCTACCGGTGATCATATCGTCTTCATTGACTGTGGAAGAAATGAACGAGTTGTTGAGGGTTTTAAAACTTCATAAACGGGCAATTGCCTGGAAGATCGTAGACATCAAGGGGATTAATCCCTCTTTCTGTACTCATAAAATCTTGATGGAGGATGTCTACAAGCCTTGTGCGCAGCACCAGAGGCGTCTGAACCCGAACATGCAAGATGTTGTTAAATCCGAGGTGATTAAACTGCTTGATGCTGGATTGATATATCCCATCTCGGACTCTGTTTGGGTTAGTCCTGTGCACGTCGTGCCCAAGAAGGGTGGCATGACGGTGGTCACAAATGATAGGAATGAGTTAATTCCTACGAGGACCGTCACGGGGTGGAAAGTTTGCATTGACTATCGCAAGCTCAATGACGCCACCCGCAAGGATCACTTCCCGCTTCCATTCATCGATCAGATGTTGGAACGACTGTCGGGGAAGTTGTATTACTGTTTCCTTGATGGTTTCTCTGGATACTTTCAGATCCCTATCGATCCTGTGGACCAGGATAAGACGACCTTCACATGCCCTTTTGGCACATTCGCCTACAGGCGTATGCCATTTGGGCTGTGCAATGCGCCGGCGACCTTCCAGCGTTGCATGGTTGCCATTTTTCATGACATGATCGAGGACTCCATGGAGGTGTTCATGGATGATTTTTCCGTTTTTGGGAGTTCGTTCGATCAATGTCTGGGGAACCTGGAGCGGATGCTTCAGAGGTGTGAGGAGACCAGTCTTGTGCTAAACTGGGAAAAATGCCACTTCATGGTGAAGGAAGGAATAGTCCTGGGGCATAAGGTCTCCCAAAGTGGGTTGGAGGTTGATCCTGCCAAAGTAGATATCATCTCTAGGCTCCATCCACCCTCCTCTGTCAGAGCGATCCGCAGCTTTTTGGGTCATGCGGGATTTTACAGGCGATTCATCAAAGACTTTTCAAAGATCGCCCGACCGATGACCCGTTTGTTGGAAAAGGATGCACCGTTTGTGTTTGGTGCAGAGTGTGTGAAGGCATTTGGCCTTCTGAAGCGTTTGCTTGTTGAGGCCCCTATATTGGTAGCACCCGACTGGGAGCTGCCATTCGAGATTATGTGCGACGCGAGTGACTTCGCGATAGGGGCGGTCTTGGGACAGCGGAAGGACAAGCACTTCCACCCGATCTACTACGCGAGTAAGACTCTACATGATGCTCAGGAGCATTACACCACGACTGAAAAAGAGCTTCTTGCTGTAGTATTTGCGTTCGACAAGTTTAGATCATATTTGGTGCTGTCGAAGACCATCGTCTATACGGACCATGCAGCGATCCGATACCTATTCAGCAAACAGGACGCGAAACCGCGCCTGATTAGGTGGATCTTGCTGCTGCAAGAGTTCGATATAGAGATTCAGGACAAGAAGGGTGCCCTGAATGTTGCTGCTGATCATTTGTCCAGACTCGAGCATGATGATGCCGAGAACTGCGCGTGGGATACCATTAATGACAACTTTCCCCACGAGTTCTTGATGAGCGTCGAGTCGGTGGAAGATGTATCACCATGGTTCGCGGATTTTGCGAACTACCTCGCGTGCGGGATCCTCATCAAAGGATTGTCGCACCAGCAAAAGAGGAAGTTCTTCGCGGACCTAAAGCATTACTTTTGGGATGACCCATTTTTGTTCCGGGTCGGGGCGGATCAGTTGATTCGCCGTTGTGTGTTTGGGGTGGAGGCGGCGCAGATCTTGCGCGATTGTCACGAGGGGCCTACCGGAGGTCACCATGGAGCGAATTACACTGCTAAGAAAGTGTTAGACTCCGGGTTTTATTGGCCCACACTCTTTCGTGACGCCCAGATACTGGTTGGTGCTTGTGATTCGTGCCAGAGGGCGACGAACATATCGGCACGCGACCAAATGCCGCAAAACCCGATTCAAGTTTGTGAGGTCTTTGACATTTGGGGCATAGACTTCATGGGACCGTTCCCCTCCTCACGGGGCAATAGATATATACTCGTGGCTGTTGATTACGTATCAAAGTGGGCCGAGGCGCAAGCCTTGCCCACAAATGATGCCCGAGTTGTAGTGAGGTTTGTTAGGAGCTTGTTCTCGCGGTTTGGTGCCCCAAAGGCACTGATTAGTGACCGTGGTACGCATTTCTGCAATGCGCAGCTTGATCGCGCGTTAGCACGTTATGGTGTCCACCACAGGTTATCCACCCCGTATCATCCACAGACAAGTGGACAGGTGGAGGTCACAAACCGTGGATTGAAGCGAATCCTTGAGCGGTCGGTTAATCAAAACCGCAAGGATTGGGCGGACAAGCTTGATGACGCGCTGTGGGCCTTTAGGACGGCTTACAAGACGCCTATTGGGACGACTCCCTTTAGGCTTGTCTATGGCAAAGCGTGTCATCTCCCAGTCGAGCTGGAGCATAGGGCATTCTGGGCTCTTAAAACGGCAAATTTGGATCTTAAGACTGGCGGTGAGACCCGTTTCTTACAGATTCACGAGCTGGAGGAGCTTAGGCAACAAGCCTATGAGAGCTCGATATTGTACAAAGAGCGCACGAAGAAGTTGCACGACAGTCTCCTGAAACACCGAGAAGATTTTCAGGTAGGCGACTTGGTCCTGCTTTACAACTCGCGCCTGCGTCTCTTTCCAGGAAAGTTTAAATCCCGGTGGACAGGACCGTACACTGTTAAGGAAGTATATCCTTACGGGACTGTTTCGATTGAAAATTCGGAGGGTGTGACTTTCAAAGTCAACGGTCATCGCCTCAAAGTTTACATTGATGGACCGGTTGACAAATCCGTGGAGATGATCGATCTCTACGACCCGCGCGCCTAATAAGTGCGGGGAAGTGAGTCTAGCTAGCGACTCGTTAATAAATATAGCACGGCACGTATGGGCGCGCCAAATGGGGTAGTAGGTAATTAGTTAGTTTATAACTTAGTTAGTTTAAAATTTCTTAGCTTTAATGTCGTTTCGAGTTTTGTGCAGGTTCATACTGGTTTGATCGGAGCCGGAAGGAGCAATGAAGCGCATACAGTCGCCAAACAGGTTAAACGTAGCTAAAATGATGTTTTCGGACAAAGTGGAACCGCTGCGCGCGAAACTGCAGTTGCAGCCTCAAAACTGCAAATCTGCAGGTCGTGCACGGTCAAGCGCACGCCCGTGCAGCTGACCGTGCATGACCCAGTGCACTGGGGTGCATAGACGGGTGCATAAGGGAAGCGCACGGCCAGGAGCACTCCCGTGCACCTGACCGTGCGGGCCAAAAAAGCCCAGTCCATTAACATGGGTATAAATACTACCTTAACTCCAAAACCCTAATACTCTTGCACCCCCAACCGCACACTCGTTCCATCTTGCAAAAACCACCCGAAAATCATCATTTTGGCTACAAATCTTCGCTCCTTTCCTTCAAATCCACCAAGGTACGAATCCCTTCATATTATTGCACTTGTATTCGGGATTTTTAGTTTAAATCTGCTTTGTTTTCGTATGTTAGGTCTTGATTTGGGGGTTCTCTTCATAAAAATTTATAAACCCACTAATCTTGTGTAGTTTTAGTTTGTAATAGTTTAGTTTTTGTTCATTATTAATAAAACCTTGCACTCGCCACCCCAAATCGTGTTTACATTGTTAATCTTTAAAGAATAGTTGTGATTTGGGGATTTTGGGAGAGATGGTTGCAAAAATACACAATTTTCTGCAACTGTGCAGTCGTGCACAGCCAAGCGCACGCCCGTGCAGCTGGCCGTGCACAACTTCCAGACTTGTGCTAAAAATCAAGGCTGCACGGCCAGGTGCACTGCCGTGCACATGACCGTGCACACTCAACAGAATCAGGACAGAACGCACAGAAGTCTGTTTTGGACATCCGGGACTTCTATTTTTGGTATTCTAACAGCTGAATTATCAATTTTTTGTGCAGATGGCAGCAAGGTTCCTAGACTTTGACAACCGTAAGAGCAGGGACGCCCGTGCATCCCCGAATTCACTAAGTTATGGAGCCGGAGACGGTCGATTGGGCATCCCCTTCGACTCAACCTGGGACTGCTGGGCACAATCAACCAGCGTACCAGGTTTGATATGATGGTTTCACCCCAGATGTTGAACCTCTTGACCATAAACCGACCGATCTACCTTGAGCCTACGATCGAGTTTTTAGCTACCTACAAATATAAGAAACCAGCAGAGGGAGAGCAAAAGACGTTCCATGAGAAGGACATTAAGTTTAGGCTCGGGGGAAAGTGGCACAAGATGTCGGTTGCTAGATTGGGAAGATTGTTGGGAATATACAATGAGCTGGAGACGGACTCAGAGGATTTCCCAACGACTCATTGCTTTGCTGATAACGATGAGAGGGGTGCTTTTTGGTCGAGGATTGCCGTTGGACCACCATATAACCCACGAAAGTCCAAGGCAACCAAGATCATCGACCCGTTACTTCGTCTGCTTCACCACACCTTCAGTCACACTATATGTGGCCGAAAGGACAGTTCGGGGAACTGTCCTACTCCCGATCTATTATACTTCTATCATCTGGTTGAGGGTGCCCCCTTGAACTTGGCCGCACGAATGGCCGAGTTCTTTCTCACTGCCGGGGGCACCAAAGACGGGAGTGAGATTCACGGTGGTGAATACATCACGGTGATCGGTGAAGCCTTGGACATCTTGACCGACGAGGTCAAAGCTGGACTAGAGCTTGTCACACACGGGTCCTTCATTGATCTGCGCTCGGTGGGGAGGCAGAAGCTATATGTCAGTACACCGGATGGACCACGCCTCATCGCAAATGGGGTGATTTGGGACCCTCTGCCTCCGACACCCCCTGAGGATGAGCACATGGTAGATACTGAGCAGCCGGGAGGAGATCATGAGCATGAGGGAGGCGGAACACCGCCAGGGACGCCACCTCAGACACCACCGCGTCCCGATCAGCAGCAATGGCCTCCTGGCATCCCCTCCTACCCAGAGTTTTATCAGCAGTTCCAGAACATGGACCTGACAGTGCAGCAGATTAGTGCACAGCAGGGGACTTCCCAGCAGGAGCAGCAGTACCTGCGCAGCGGTCTGGAGCAGGTGCAGGATGACATACGTGCTGGTTTTGACTATTTATTTTCAGGTTTGGAGAGAGCTCATCCAGGGTACTTCAGGAGTCCTCCCCGGTTCACTCAGAGAGGTGCACCTGGCGACCAGCCAGGAAGCTCCAGTCAGCACCAGTGGGGCTGGGGAAACCAGTAGCCGCCTAAATCTGCTTGAATTCAGTTGTTAGTTTTTGTTTATTTATGCATTTCGTATTCGGGTCTGCGTACCCAAGACTTTTTAGTTTTTGCATTTGAACTATTTACTTTTCTGCACTTTAATTTTCAGTATATTTGCTTTGTTTAAATAATTGTGATGATGTACGGATGTGTTTGATGTCTTTTGGTTTTGTCAAGAATGGTGATAGTGCAGGAAACGCCGAGCACCGGTATGGATGCTCAATGCGATCACCGTACTTTTCGAGTTATCGACTAAAGGGGAGTATTATTCTCCTTTTTCCCACTATAGATAGCTAATTCATAAACGCTTTCTATTGTCACATTGGGGACAATGTGAAGTTCAAGTGTGGGGAGGGATTATAATCGTGTTTGTCCTCTTGTATATATATATATATATATATATATATGTTAAAAAAAAAAAAAAAAAAAACCCTTTAAAAGTACATATATGTATATATTCTCTTATAAACATCAAGCCGTACTAATTTTTGACAAAGATAACTCGAGGCGCGACAAACAGATGAGATACGAGCGTGTTATATTCGTACACTTGCACCCATTTCCTTCCGGTTACGTGAGCGTTCGTGCCTTAGAATAGATTACATTTCTTTGACATGCTTGCGAGTGAGCCAGATGTTTTGTGCAGTTTAGAACTTGTCACTAGTATACTTGTTTAGACCAGATACGTGTGAGATTGTACGAACATGATTGAGGCATTTAGGATACCCTTTTGATTTAGCCTTTTCTTTTCGTTCTATCTGTTTCCCGCACCCATATATTATCCACTAGTTAACCATGTTGAACCTAATCCCGTGTTTTTTCTTATTTACCACACCATTTCACCACTAAACCAAATAGCCTTTTTCTTTTAAACCTTTTTGTGTTAAAGCTCGGTTTAGGTTATTGTTTGACTAGTTTTTTACGTTGTAAATAGTTCTTTTCGGGTTTATATATTTAGAACCCGTTTGTTGATATTATTTCAGTTTCAGTTTAGTATATATATATATCATAGATATGCATAAAAAAAAATCCAGAAAAATAGAACACCCTAAAATAGGGTGAATTAGCAGTGATTCGAGCAGTTTTTAGAGCTTTAAAGTTAAAAGTTTGTGTTTAGCCCGTTTCAAAAGAAAATTCGCCTATGTTAGAATACTTATTGTACAGTTGTAGTTGTTGCTATTAGTTAGACATAACCGCCGGGTTTTAGCCGATTTGTCACTTTAAATATCCATTCCACACCCCTACCTTTGCCTAACATTACAACCCTTACAAGACCTCTTGATTTGTGCTTTTTCACACGTTAGTTGGTGAAGACTAGATCTTTTGACAAGCTTATGATATTGCACGATTCATTGTCTTGGCAATGGAGAGATTTACACATACACATTACACGTATGTATCATAAATAAAACCGAGTGTGTGTGAACATTGTGAGTCGTGTACGGGTTTGCGTGTTTGTAGATCGGAAGTGAGTCGTTGCTGTTTAGTTATCTTATCACCTGTTTATATACCTTTGTCGGCTTGTCTATTATCGTATGTACAGGCTATATTTTGTCTTTGTTGCCACTTGGCGAGTTTTTCGTTTATTTCTGTTTAAGTGTTTGCTTGAGGACAAGCAAAGTTCAAGTGTGGGGAGGTTTGATATACGTTAAAATATACATATTTAAATCCCCGATTAAACTCCCAAATTACGCGTTTTCGACCATAATTGCACGAATTCGGTACTTAACCGCTTCATATATTTATTTCAGGTCTTAAACGGCGCCTCGAAGACAAAGTCGAAGAAACCGGGCTAAAAACGGACAAGACGGACAACTTCTACAAAATTGACCAAGTCTGGAAGTTGTGCACGGGAGTGCCAAATCTGTGCACTCCCGTGCGGGTCACATCTGCTCGGGAACAAGCCTGCACGGCCAGGCGCACCAGGCAGTGCACTCCCTTGTGCTCGGCAACATCAAGATCAGCACGGCCGTGCGCCCTGATGGCACTCCCGTGCCAAAAATCAAGATATTTTCAGGAATCACCCAACCACTTGCCCACTTGCACGTCAACTCAAAAAGTTAAAGTGCACGGCCGTGCACTTTATGCGCACGGCCGTGCCAAAGATCAAAATTTCTATAAAAGCAGAGCAGAACCCACTGATCAATTATTGGGTGTTCTCTGGGCGATTTGGGGCGATTTTCTGGACCTGTGAGCTGCTGGAAAGGCGAGGAACGAGCTCGGGAACGCATCCGGATCATCGATCATCATCCAATCCATCACCTTCGAGTTTTATGGTTTGATCTATTATGCTTTCATTTGATTCAAATCAGTTTGTTTAAGCTTGTTTGTGTTGTTTGTGTAATACATTATAGTCTAGTAATCATGTTTAGTAATCTTTAGTAGAAAAAACAATCGTTTAGCATGTAATCATGTTTTGTATAAATTTGGCGTTTTTCACGTATTAGATCTTGATGATCATAGCGCAACCTTGTTTCATTGTTGTTGGATTTGTAGTTGTATTTGAATGACTTTGGCGATTATCGAATGTGTTAGGCGGATACATGTTGAAAAACCGTCCGTTTAATCGTCCGGTAGTAGACTCGTTAATTTGTTAATAAGTTTACACCATGAAACTGTAACCGGGTATTGGTTTGGTTAAAGTCAGTCGAATAACGGTTAAAAATGCTTACCGGCACGTAAAAGGGTTTAAAAAGCCTAATGGTGCCGTTACTAGTCTTTGACACGGTTAATGATCTTTGGTAGTTATTTTGGTAAAAATAGCGATCTTAGTAGATCGGGGGTCAAAGTTGGTAAAATGGAATAGGTTGTGAAATGCTCTACTTTATGCTAGTTTAGGTGGCTGTGTTGTGTATTCGGTATCGCTTCCCTAAATTAGTGAGGTTAGAATACTCTTAACGGATGACTAACTTATCTTTAGAAGATCTGCGTGAGATTATATCAGCTGCTCGCTAATAAACGACTTGAAGCGGTTAACGTGTGTATTCGTGTTAGCTTTCTGTATAGTTGTCATGTTAGGATGCCCGAAAGGGACACTAACTGTCGGAAAATGGGAATGTTGATCACGCGCCTATATTACTTATTATATTTAGATAACATGCTAGGATTGGCGTATTATAGCTTATATAGTTATATTTTCTATTTGGAGTCGTAGTTAAGTTATTTATATGTTTTAGAATTAATTTAGTTTTAAACAAAACTCAAACTTATCTTTTCCTACTGGTAAATCGGGGACAGAGTTTTAGTACAATTGCTCCGCGCGCGTCCATGGATCGATACTTGGTTCTTATCTGTACTTACTACATATATGACAGGGTACACTTGCCCTAGTGTGTGTGTTTTAATATGAAGGTCGAAACCATTTTTATAAATATTAAAGCAAAAACGTGTGTTAAAATCCATTGTAAAATATGTATAGTTACGCACACGTCAATTCATTTTCACATGTTGTAAAACAATATTCAATAATCAAATATTTACATTTTAGTACCATGAGCTTTTGAACAATCGTCACTACGTGGCACCTCGATGATTCCGCCATCGGTTGGGGTGTTACATCATGTCAAACTGCCCTTCCATAGTCTGCACGTGTTTACCATAAAAAGCACTCGCCAAGGTTTGTTGAGGTTTCTTGGGGGGCGGTCTCCTTATCGATATAATCGCCTAGATCAATTTTTGGAAGAACTGTTTTAATATTACCAAGTGCGAGGGTGTAGTCAAAATCCACCCCCATCACTCCAGCATTTCACAGGATGTGGTCCTGCAATTCCCACGACTGAGCCCTTGATGCTACAAAGGCGTATGTTGACACATCCCCTGCAGTGAAAATCCCTAAGCCCCCATGCCGCATAGGCAAGGATGCTAGCCTCCATTGGAGGTCCCCAAAATGTGCCCCTCCACAAACAACAATGCTTTCAACTGCCTCCCGAAGGCCTGCATCAAAAATGGACACCGTCTCTTAAACATGCTCTGGCTGACATGTCCAGAGCCCGAACATTAATTTAGCAACCCCCATGCATGAGCGCAGTAAGAGAAGCTCACTTTGAGAGTCTCTTAATTTCGGCAGGTGTTCCATGAGTTCAACCGCGCGCAAAGCCCATTTTGTTGCCAAAGAGCGTATATAACCTACATCCCGGCTAACGACTCCCCCAAGGAGTTTGACCCCTCGGCCGGGCCTACCTATCTCATTCGGGAGTAAACCGAGCGTTGTTGCTGAACCATTGCACGTCGGCCAAAAAATCTCATTTTTTCGCACATTAAGCATAAGCCCCAAAGACGGCCCTTCAGATCGAATAATATCGAGTGCCTTCGCTACGTCTTCTGTTTTACCTATAATAGTGCCATCATCTAGATACCAAGCATGGAAGGGGAGGGAGCAGGCTTCCTGCACTCGGAGAACAAGCGGATGGAGGACCAATGCAAAAAGGAGGGGGCCGAGGGGGTCCCCTTGCTGAACCCCAGTAGTAGCACCAATGTGAGTATCACCCACGTATAATCAGGCATGTCGGCACACAAGAATTGCACCCACGGGTAAATGGATGGGCATTGACAATTAACTTCCCTGAGAAGTGCCGTACGGTCGACTACGTTAAAAGCATTGGAGAAATCAACAGTAAGCATAGCCAGGGAGCCATCAGAATGGAACATGTTCACAAACCTATTGGCACTGTGCAACACTGCTTCTGCCCCATTAGGGACCCCAACCCCAAATTAGAAATCCCCTAGAAACGCAGCCATTTCCTTACCGACTTTACGCATAGCGACTTTTGACACCAATCTCCTCCAAATAGTTCCAACCGCGATAGGTCTAATTCCTTTGTCGGGCTTTAACAAGGGGATTAGTGGAGCAGAGGCAACGAACTCCGCCAGTCCAATCGTTTAAAACAAAATTAGGTTAATGACAAACAAAATTAAGAAACCCTAAAATAAAAATAAAAAAGGCAATGCAAGAAGAATGATACTAACGATGAAATAAGCACAGATAACAGAATCCAAGAGCAGCAAGCACAATTTGATTTGCATTGAGGAAGCAGAACCACCCCCAAACATGATTTTGGTTACAATGAATCGTTAGAATTAGATGGGATTTTGAGAGGAAAATCTGAGAAGCAAGTGGGGGGTTTTTTATAGGTTAGAGAAAAAACTGATAAAGGAGGAAGAACTGACGCAAGTTGAGGGAGCGTATGAGAGAGAAAGTGATAAAACTGACGTAAACTGAATCCAAAAAAGCAAAACTGCCAAATTTTAGATACGTGGATGGCTGAGATTAAAAGTTAGGGCAGCTAAGAGCAGTTGATTTTACTTTACACAGCCAGGATTAAAAGTTGAGGGTGGTTTTCGGCAGTTTTTGTTAGGCGGTCTAAAAAAAAAACTAAATATAAATAAATAACCCAAGGCCCAAACCTAATGGGCTGCACCCATATTATTATTCTTTACCGTTTGAACTTTGAAGTTTGAACCACCACTTTCGTTTTCCCCCTCATAATCTTCAAACCGTTTGGTACAGTACACACACATACCAGGTGTTTGTAAAAATGCCTCAAAGAACTTCCAACAAACATGACACAACCCCACCAACCACTACCCTCAGAAGATCTCCAAGATTCCACCAAATCATGATTGCAGAACCCATAGACCCGAAAACCCCTAATCCGGAGCCCCACCCTAGACCCATTTCTTCGACGACCCGGAGAAGAGGTAACAGATCTGGGTCAACAAAATGCTTGCAGAAAGTTGATGAATTTGTTCATATAAAAGGAGGGATTCGTTGTGTGGGTGAGTGTGACGAGGATAAGTTGCAACCGGGTCCGGATCGGAGGATTGGTAAGTGTTTTGGGTTGCAATGGTTTGATTAATTGGGTGTTTGGTTTATGATGATTAGGTTGGTCTAGATGGGTTCAAGTGTTTAGCTGAAACTAACCCTAGATTGTTAAATCGTAGTTGTTTGATTATCCTTGCATAGATTTGATAGAACCCTGATTTAGTTGTTGTTGCCGAACATAAAACCCGAAAAATTGGTGACGGGGATTTGGGTATTAGTTTTGTTTTAAATGTTTTCTTGGGTAACTGACCCGATTACCCAAAGCGAGCAGACCCGCTTACCTGAACCATACCCATAAACATTTTTCTATTTGTCATTGTGTAATACAATAATAATCTGTTAATTCACTAGTTTTAGCTTTTATATATATATATATCTAATTTTCTTGAGTAAATGTTTTACTTTTTTTATTTATCATATCTGATTGGCGATAGTAATTCGAGATACAATTTGTAGGGAAATTGGAGAAGCGGGTAACGCGTAGTTCTTGTAAAGATTTAGATAATGCAATCCGACGTGGCTTTTCATCAGGTGAATGGACACATGAAGAGAGTGTCAAAATATCCAAACAGTCTAAGGGTAAGTCAGCAAAGAACAAAGTGAAACGCAGCAAGAAAAAGTGTGACAATGATTCGGATCAATTTGATGCATTGTCGGTCATGGAAACGCCGGCGTTGGATGAAGATATATCCAAAAAGGACAGAGATAGAATAATAGATAGAGTTGCTGTTACCACTGCTGTTGTAGTGCGAGAAGGGCCCGTAAATGTATGTAATGATGTTAACAAAAAGCAAAAGAATATTGGGGTTAAAAGAACACGAAACAAGTTTGAGAACGGCATGGGGATCGCTCAAGGTTGGACTAAAGATCAAGAATTGGCGTTGGAGAGAGCTTACCTAGAAGCCAAACCGACTCCACACTTCTGGAAGAAGGTTTCCAGGCTGGTAATTCGCTACCCGTTATATGCTTAAGGGCGCATTCGTGTCAGAACCAATACTGATGTTGGGAACTTCGAGAACTGCATAATGCACTTGTATGCAGTGCGTTAAATATGACTGGCGGTAGTGGGATAGAGAAACAAAGGCGGTTGCATAACCGTATTGTGTATCACCTATCAAGAAATAGTTACAAGTGTATTATGCGGTTATCGTGGTTTTCAACATATTACTGGTTCTGAAACGAACGGCCCTCTATAAACTTGATGTTTATACATAAATCTTAAATATAATATATCACAAGATTCACAACAGTGTGATCTTGCTTTTTCATCAACTTAGCTATGCAGATTGAGGATTTGTACAACGATATTTTACTATTTTGTTGGTTGTTTCAGGTTCCTGGAAAATCTGCACAGGAATGTTTCGACAAAATACATGGTAGTCATATGACACCGCCTCAACCTCGTGTTCGTTCCAGATCGCGGGTATCAAATTCGCAAAACTCCTCGTTATCTGCAAGTAAATTGCTCAAAACTTCAAGTCCTACTACTAAGAGACCTAGATACCGTAAGCAGAAGAGTCATGTAATCCAGAGAACTGTACGACACATGTTACAGAATCAGTATAAAGTGGAACCAGATTCCGAATCAGACATGTTCTCACTGCTGGAGCCCACATTCAATCCGTCTTTAAACCTTAGTATAATGCTTACCACGCCTGATCGCAACCAAGAAACAGACGATGTGCACAAAAGATCAGCTGTCCGCAGAAGCGTTTCAAGATTTAGTAATTTGCATGAAACAACACTTGTGAGCCCTCCGGTTTTAAAGCAGGTAAAAAACAAAGCATTGCATGAGAAATATATAGACGTGTTAAACTGCAGAGAAGCTAACAGGAAGGCAGCAAAGCTCGATAAAAGTAAAGTGGTGAAGCAGGAGAGCTCTGCAGAAAGAAAGGAGGCTATTAAAGCTGCAAAAAACGCACTGGTTTTTGGTGCGACAGAAGCTATAAACGAGTTCCAGCATCAACAGGCTACAGCATTGAACACTCTTTTTGATAATGAGAGCGGTGATGATGCTGACAAGGACAACGATCAAGTTTTCTGATTGTTGCTGTATAGATTCAGGTTTGAGCGGTGATTAACGTTTTCAGTAGTGAGTTACTTGTTTAGATTGGTTAATCGTAAACTGTGTATACTTGAGTTGAATCAAATGATCAGTTGAACACTTATGTACCCTTGATGAGTTGAATGCATTTGGTTTATTGTAGGTCATTGCTTTTGTTTTTGCCTTTTATGTATATAATATGAACGTGACTGCCTCATCGGGACATAATCCACGCTCCCATATGCTGCGATTGTGACTAACCTGTATAAGTCAGTGTCTGCACCATCGTACGCTTTGGTAATGCCTAACACAATTAAAAAATGCTTTACCATGGTCCGACAGTACCTTACGATATGTAAATCCCTTATTGTTCTAATATATATCAGTTACAGCAGAGGTGCTTAAATATTGTTAAACCCAGTCGAACCGCTCAAATCAAAGCAAGTTCTAGGCCCAAACGGTTTGGTCTACAGTTTGGTTTTCACGGTTGGATACAAACTAATGATTAAAAGAAATTGGTTCAAACCTCCAAAACTGAAGCGTTAAACTTGTAAAACTTTTCTCAAAACTGCAGTTAGCATTTAGCAGTTAGGTCCAAAGTTTTCACCAAAACTGCATAACTAAACCGCTAACAGCCCATCATTTACAGCTCTCTTTCAGCTTTATAAAGTTACTAATGAGCATTTCCTTGGTTAATCACAGTTGGCAAGAGTTGCATCCATATCAACAAATATCAATATGCTGTATCAAGCCTCTTAACAGCCGTTAAAGTCTCAACTTCGCCTTGGCTAAGCATGGTAAAACAGGTTTATCATGTTCAACAGACGTAATTAACACAAGCATCAAACATGAAAATGGCTCGTTCAACTACTTGATATCTCATGTATATAACACAGTTGCATGTTTTACATAAAACTACATATTGTACTTTTTATTAAACATAAATTATCTTAAATAGGTCAGGAAATCCGCAATTGTCAGCCCTACCTGAGAGCCTAGCTCGTGTTTGACTACATAGAATGGCATGTAACCCAAAAAGTGAATATCACATGTTTTTTGGCTTCTCTGTGAACGCTACGAGCCATTCTCAGGTAGCCATCACACGCGCGGCTACCGCTTTGAAACCAACCAAATGATGTCATGTGTACACGGAATTTATGCTTTTGACTTGAAGCAAGTAGAAAATGCCACTTCTTTTCACATCTAACCAAATAAAAAAATAAAAAAATCATAACATGACATCATACCATTATAAATGTGTTTTGGTTCAACTCGTTATATTGAGATTGACTGAGGGGGAAGATGAATCGTCAACCGATTGAAGCAGACTTGTTCTATCCGAAATTCGAAAACGAATTAGCCGACTGAAGCAAAACCCTGTCGCGCGGCGATGGAGAAATCAAATAATGATGATCGATGGGGAGTAAAACTACCAAGATTTATATATTCTTTCTAGCAACAAGAAATAGCACTGTCAAGTGTTCAACATAAAGCCTAACACAAACTGCTTACTAAAAGTGTGAACTGCTAATAAAATGATTGAACTTTGAAAAAGAGCCAGATGAATTTTATTAATCTTCTGCCTTTTTTAGTGTAGTAAACAGGATGAGAACCAAGGTCTTGTTTGAAAGTTTTCGAATCGTTTAACCAAGATGGACGACAGGCTTCTTTCTACGATTCCCGGTTGGTTGGTAGCTCCAAAGAACCTGCCCATCGATGGCGGTTAGGTTTTCATCATCGAGCCGCTTCCATGTTTTGATGGACTTGACAGCACCCCAATCATTATGTAACTCCTTTTCTAGAGAAATCACAACCATCCTCGCTCTTCTCGACCATCCAGCCTTCCCATAGGCATGATATCCAAACCTCCAGCATAACAAAGATGAATACCAGTTAACTCCCCACAGAAATCGTTGATGTGATCATGACCGGTGAAAACAGCCTTCACGTCACCTGCTTCGACTAATGTTGTAAAGAACCCGGAATTCACAGAAGCAGAGCTAATCCCTTCTTGTCTCACGCCAGTATAGTTTGATGAATCAAAGTACGCAGATTCAGGCAATGGGATGTGAAAATAAGCAAGCCCGGGTGCTTTAAATTTCTTTTGAAGCTTTTTAGATGTTTTTTGAAACCAAAACTGTTGAGATGGTTTGATCCATCCATAGCCGGGAATCGAGGGGACTGTAGAGTAATCGCCACTGTCAAGAAAGTATAAGTTGAGGATCGATTTGTTCATAAGATGTGACCCTTCGACTCCATGAACTTCAAGATTGTAATTCCCAAAACCATCAATAACATCTACACCAGGAGGATTAGACTGAGACAGCGTATGCTGCATTCCAACGATATGATCCATGACGCCTTCTCGTGATAAGGTTGATTCTTGATCATGGTTACCTAAAACAGCAGCCCATGGGATTTTTGATGCTATAGCAGGGGCAAAGGCGGCATTCAAGGATGCCGCTGCATCTTCTGCATCAAATCCGAAGATATTATCACCTGTGAAAACAATGAGGTCTGGTTTATCCGCTTCGATCATACGGTGTATGAAACTGCTAGTATTGAGATCAGTGCAATGAGCAAACTGTTGTGGTAGTACATCCTGACAAGGAGTCTTCTTGCCATCAGCATAGTGCATGTCAGCCACCTGCAGAATCCTAAACTCGCCCTTCTTTGCATCAAACCGTAATTGTTTTGTATCATTAGGAGGCGGCCTTCGAATGCCCAGAGTGTTAACCAAGATCAGACTCGAAAGGGAGCACAGAATAACGATAGTGAACAGAAAGCGCGCCATTATCAAAGTGGATCAACTTTCCGATTCAGTGATTCTTCAAGGAAAATATGATGATAATCAGCTAATCAGGCTATATTCCTGAATTTGTCCTACATATGTACATCATCAAGTCAGAATTTCTGTTTAAATTAAAATATTATCAAACAAATTAGTAAAAAGCTATGATAAACTGCATAAGGCTATATTCCTGGAAGAGAATATGACGATAATCAGGCTAAATACCTATAAAATTCTTAAATTCTCCTACATATGTACATCATCAAGTCAGAATTTCTGTTTAAATTAAAATATTATCAAACAAATTAGTAAAAAGCTATGATAAACTGCATCAGGCTATATTCCTGGAAGAGAATATGACGATAATCAGGCTATATTCCTATAAAATTCTCCTAGATATGTACATCATCAAGTCAGAATTTATGTTTAAACTAACAGATTATTAAACAAATTAGTAAAAAACTACAATAAACTGCACCAGGCTATATTTTTGAAAGAGAATATGATGATATCAGACTATATTACATATGTACATCATCCAGTCAGATTTTCTGTTTTAATTCAAAGATTATTAAACAAATAAGTAGGAAACAACGATAAACTGCAATAAAGAGAAGATGATGATAATCACGCCATATTCCTAAATTCTTCTAGATACGTATATCATCAAGTCAGAAATTCTTTTTAAAATTCACAGATTATTAAAGAAACTAGTTATAAACTATGCTAAACTGCAACAATTTTATTAACTAGTAAACACGAAACTGTTCGTCATAAAGTGAACCGCAAATACATTTCATCACTCCGGTTAGAACACACAAATCACACTCCAATAATCAAAAGCAGGAGTTAGGCTAATGTTATAAACCCCAAGCTCAAATCTCATATCTTCCAAAGTTTAAAAGAACGGAAACGAGCCTCGAGGCGTTTTCCCTTCGCCTCATGAGGCGTAAGCCTCGAGCTAAGGCGCAGTCAAAAAATAAATGTAAAAATTATGTATCTTATAAAAAATAAAATAATTGACCTAGAAAAGTCTAAAACATAAAAAACACACATCAAAAATAAAATAATTGGCCTAAAAAGTCTAAAACACCAAAAAAAAAAAACACACATAAAAAACAGCCTGAACCACCTGAGGCGCACAACCCTTAGAGGCGTATGTACAATCTGAACCCCATGAGGCGTGCCTCAGACTCGTTTTCTTAACATTTCGCCTTGAGGCACGCCTCGAGGCGCAAGCCTCACCCGTTTTTTTAAACCATGAATTATCTTCTAGCGACAAAAAGATAAAGAACTCACAAAACCAAAGCCGAGCATTCTAACTACCGAAGCAACTTTCATTTTGCACTAGATAGGCTCTATTCCTAAAATTCTCCTAAATTCGTACATCATCAAGTCCGAATATCTGTTTAAATTCACATATTATCAAACAAATTAGTATAAAACAACGATAAACCGCATCATGCTGTATTCCTGAAAGAGAATATGATGATAAAACCAGGCTATACTCCTGCAAAATCTCCTAGATATGTACATAAGCAAGTCATAAATTTTGTTTAAACTCGCAGATTATTAAACAAATCAGTAAACAACTATGATAAACCGCATCAGGCGATATTCCTAAAGAGAATATGCTGATAATCAGGTTATATTCCTGACACTCTCCTAGCTATGTATATCATCACCTCAGAATTCATGCCTAAACTCACATATTATTAAACAAATTAGTAGAAAACTATTATAAACTGCATCAAGCAATATTCCTGAAAGACAGAAACAGAATATGATATTAATCAGCCTATCTGTAATTCTACAAGCTATGCACATCATCAAGCCATAATTTCTGTTTAAAGTCGCATATTATCAAACAAATCAGTAGAAAGCTACGATAAACTACATGTGTACATCGATTACTCTGATTTCGTTAACTAGTACAACACATATCACAACCTATATAACCTGACGTTGAAAGCCAGAAGCTAAAATATCATATCGTGTACGGACAAAAAGATAATGAAATCCTAAAAACAAAGCAGCTACAGAATAAGATTACAGATCTGTAAACAGAATCATGATTAAAAGAGGAAGAAGATAATAATCTTTACCTTAGAGAGAGAGAGAGAGAGTGCAGGTACACAGGCGAAATAGGAGCAAAAACCGAGAGATATTATTATTCAGTCGTTTAGTGTTTTTGTATATATTTAATCATTTGGAAGATGAGACAAATTGCATGAGGAGATTGCATTTAGTTATGCTTAAAATAATTGTTTAAGTGTACGCCCCCAAAATTGTTTACGCGCTTTATGCGCAGTCGCGTGGAAAGAGTCACCACAAACTCTTACGCGTTATCAACACATATCAGTTAGGCTATACGGTGCACAGACAGGGCAACTAGGGTTGGCAATGGGCAACCTGTTAAGACACGATAAGACCTGTTTGACTGAAAAGTACAATATTTTATTTTTTGACTTTTTTTAATACTTAGAATTAAGAGGCAAAAATCTTTCATTTCCCTTTTTTGGTACATAAAACATAAAACTGTGTTATAAACATGAGATATAAATGAGTTAAACGAGTCGTGTTTATGTTTAGAACTTGATTGTTCGCGCGCGTCAGAGACCCGTTAACCTGTTAGGGACACGATTTGCCAGCCCTAAGGGCAACCCCCGTCCCTCAACTTTTTGCTTGTCCCAGCGTCTCAACACACCCCTTGTCCCCGTCTCCCCCATAACGCCAAGGACGGACCAATTATAGATTTTCTTATTTTTTTTTCGAACGTTGCATAACTGCTCATTTGACCCCAACGGCTAGTTTTATAAAAAAAAGGTTTTTCAATATTATAAAATCAACCTTTTCACCTCAATTTTTATACCACACCCACTATCACCTTCTACTTTCTCTACAATATTTTTATAAACCATCCAGATTTTATAAAAAAAATACCATGGATCCATTCAACCAATTCAACCAAACCAACCCAAATAGCCCGAATCCAAACCCAAATCATCCATTCACCACACCGGGTTACACGCCGATATTCGAGCCATCAATATTGCAACAAGTACCACTATTACCGGCGGTCCAACAAATGCAACAAAACCCGCTAGCTTTCGCCCAATTCAACCCGATGCAATACATGCAAATGCAACACTATATGTAACAAATGCAATCGTTTCAAACTACCCAACAATTTTCTCCACACCCACCTCCTGCAACACCTATCGGTTCGTCTCAACCCGTAGAGGTGGAGGATGACGATGAAGAAATAATTCCCGAAACTCAACCTACGCCACCCACCGAAAAAGCTAAAGGCAAATGCAAAGGTAAACCTAGAAAGAAAGGTACGGGACGTGGTAGACCGAAAGATGGAGTAGCCAAGCCATGGTCCGATATTGAAGAGGAAGCGTTAGCTAAGGCGTGGGTTGCTTCGTCAAAACGCGCCGCAGTTGGTAATAATTTTTTCCTCTCGTCTTATACTTGCGAATATATATATATATACATATTGTTTAATTATTTTAATTAATTTTTTTAATTATAGGTACCCAATTGCAAGAGGCGTTATGGAACAAAATTGTTGAAAACTTTCATTTATTTATGCAAATACCACCGTATCGACTACATGATGCTTGTAGCTTGAAGTGGAGAATGTTGAACACGGATTGTGGTCGATTTAATGCTATTTATAACCGCATTAAGTCGAACCCGCCTAGTGGTTGGAATGAGCAAAATATTTTCGAGGAGGCTTTGCAAAAGTATAAAAATGAGTTTGGCAAAGTTTTCTCGATGATTAGGGCTTGGTCGGTCTTGAAAGATGAACAAAAATGGACGACGGCCCCAAATGAGGCTCGACGGGCCAAACGAGGAAAAAAAGATCAAAAAAGAGGTCTGTTCGTTCCAATTGATATTGATATGAACGAGGAGGCCGAGTTCGACCTACCAAATTTCAAGGAGGAGCCACGCCCCATAGGTTTATAATTTTACAAAAAAAATTTATATAACTATTTGTGTTTTGTTTCTAACATATAAATGTTTGCGTTTTTTATGTAGGTTGGGATAAAGCACGAAAGGAAGCGGCGACAGGAAAGAAAATGACATCGGGTAGCACGAGCGAGAGCGCTTCAAGGCTTGACACTTTATCGGCACAAATGGACGCTTTCAACCAAGCTAATCAAGAAAAAATAAAATCAAGAAGGAAAAGCTTAGGTTGATAGATGAAGTGAATGCGGTGGAAGTGTGGAAAATTATGTCGGCCGACATCTCTCATTATCCCGAAGAACAACGCGTCACGTTGAAGAATATGCAAGACAAATTGATTCAAAAGTGGAAGTAGTTTTTTAAAATTTTAGGAAATCGTATCTTTTTTTCGATTTATTTGTTTTTTTTTTTAAATTTTAGTATGGTTTGTATTTTTTTTATTAAATCTAGTATTTATTTGAACATTATTTTCTTTATTTGTTACTTTTTTAAAAATAAAATTAATATTAAAAAAATTAAGTATTAAATGCTTGAGACATGGAGTGTTGATGTCTCCACACCCCACTCATGTCTCAAGTAAGGGGGGAAGGAGCGCTCCACTAAACATGTTTTCACTTCACTGATTTCTACCAATCCTGCACTTTCATATCACTTCACTGATTTCCTTCACTAAAACACTTTTTTGGAGGCAGCACTTCACTGATTCATTTCACTGAAATGTTTTTTTTATTTTTTTTAAATAAACATTAATTAATCCATATTAGTTTAAATGTATTTGAAAACAAAAATTCTATTTTTTTAATAAACATTATTTAATCCATATTAGTTTAAATGTATTTGAAAACAAAAATTCTAATTTTTTAATAAACATTATTTAATCCATATTTAGTTTAAATGTATTAAAAAACAAAAATTCTATTTCTTTAATAAAGAAAGCATACCGCAACACACACTACTTGGCCCACCTTTATCTATTTATATATTGCGCCACACAATACACCTAAACTATACATACATTTATATCTATCTACCTCTTCATCTCTTTGTTTTGCAGAGACGTAACAAAAAAAATCATACTCCAACTTAAAAGAATACAAAGAGAGAGAAGAAATTAAAGAATACAGAGAGATAGAAGAGAGATATTAGAAAGAAATAACATTTTATTTAAACTTATGGGTTCACATCCGTTAGATAGAACCAGTAAAAGCTTCACGGGACCCCTACCAGCACTACTGGCGACGGTGTTGCCATGCTGGTAGTGGGGTACCCGTGACCAAATCTGGTAGTGCCCCGTCCCCCTAAGAAGAAAATGGACCATAGTGATGTGGCATCCTAGTTGGCTTAAAGACTTAAATTCATGTCAGGTCTTATACACTGTGTACGAGGCCTTGTTCGTGTTCGTTTGTTAAGTAAATAATGTGTTCACGAACAGTTCATGAACACTTACTGAACGAGATTTTCTGTTCGTGTTCGTTTGTTAAGAAAACACTCATGTTCGTGTTCGTTTGTTAATTTTATTCATAAACGCACACAGACACAAACAGACATTAATGAACACAAACAAGTGTTCATGAACGGAAACAAACACAAACGGACATATATTACTTTTGAATAACATCGAATTTATATACATTAAGACATTAGCTAAATCCACCCAAAATATAACCTAATTGTCCAAACATACTTGGTACTGGAGAAGGGCATTAGAGGTGGAGGGCATCAATACTGGAAAGTGGAAACATATATTGGATACAAAAAGTAGGTTTATTGATCTCATATAGTCATATATTTACCTCATCAATATTATTTATTTGGTAAAATAAATAAAAATAAAAGAATATAAAAAATGTATAAAAATTAAAAACCTTAATAAACTATCCAACACAAACGAATATGTTACCAAACGTTCACGAACATAAACGAACGAACGCGACCTCTATTTATGTTCGTTCATTTATTAAACGAACGAACACAAACGAACTTCCCGCCAAACGGTTTATGAAGTGTTCGCTGAAAGTTCAGTTCGTTTGCAGCCCTATTAAAAAGCATGTAAATTGCTTTGACTTTAAAGGCATACGGTGACTGTGGTACCTTGATTTGTTTGTGATAATATGGACATCATATTTAAACTTTAAACAATAGAATTAAATAATAATGCATTTTTTTTTCAATATCAATAATCAGGTCACGTCTACATGTTATGTTTCTATTGTTCCACGTATTTCGACACCTTTTTGCAAAAAAAGTGAAATACAAACGGATTCATATTTTTTAATTTTCAAATTAAGGTTGCAAATTAAAGAATATAGTGTATACACATAATGACACTTACAATGAAATAAAGATGACTTTGACCGCCCAACTAAAAGTTTGGCATTGAAGAAAACCTCTCAGTCCAACCAACAAAACCCGTGACATAGTACTACTTAACGATAATATGTATGCACAATAGCTGTGCCCGCGGCGAAGCGCGGGCTAACTAACACCTTGTTATTATTATTATTATTATTATTATTATTATTATTATTATTATTATTATTATTATTATTATATGCCAGTTAGACTAAGTAAAATAATAGTTTTTGTGCAACCATGTTCCAATTCCAAACCCATCATTGAAGTTATTGGGGTCCCCATCGTTATCCAGTTTTAGATTCATGTGTAAACCAGTTGACATGTTCTAAGGATGTGATCTATGGTATCTTTATTATTGGGTGATGTTTTTCTAAGTGAGAAACAATAGCGGATTTTGAACGTTTAGACGTTTGGGACCAAAGCTCACGAGACTTGACTTCTTTTTTAAATCGGTGGGGGCATACCCAATATATACAAAATTTTTGGTTGAAAACGGGGAAGTTTACATTACTAAGCTAAAAATCGCTGCGCCCAGGACACCCATCGACACTAGATAAGCTTCGCTGGTAGTGAGAAATGAAAAATATTTCTTCGACAAGCATGTGAATATAGAAAAGATCATGGAAGACGTTATATCACACAATTTTTTTCCTGGTTTAGAAATAGGTCCAAATTCAAGTCTTTTAGATTGGAGGATAGGTGTAAATTTGATTTTTTTTTAAGTATGTTGTAGTCTTTGGTTGTTTCGTGACTTCCCCCATTTTTGGTTAGGGGTGATGTTTTTTCAAAAGAAAACATATGTGATATCATCAATGTCTGATATGATAAAACCTAGTCCTACACAAAAAACTAATTGATAGAACCTAGTCCTACACCAAAAACTAATTAAGACGTTTGGGACCACATGTCATGAGACTCGACTTCTTTTTTAAATCGGTGGGTACAGACCCAATATATACAAAATTTTCGGTCGAAAATGTGGAAGTTTACACTACTAAGCTAAAAATCTATGGGGCCAGGGCACCCATCGGCACTACATAAGCTTCGCCGGTAGTGAGAAATGAAAAATATTTCTTCGACAAGCATGCGAATATAGAAAAAGATAATGGAAGACGCTATGTCATTCGATTTTTCTCTTGGTTTAGAAATAGGTCCAAGTTCATGTCTTTTAGATTGGAGGATTGGTGTAAATTTGATTTTTTTTTAAGTATGTTGTAGTCTTTGTTTGTTTCGTGATTGCCCCCGTTTTTGGTTAGGGGTGACGTTTTTTCAAAAGAAAACATATGTGATATGTTCAATGTGTGATATGATATAACCTAGTCCTGCACCAAAAACTAATTGAGAACATTCTATCCCATATCACATAACACATCTAATTGCAAACCTATACAATTTATCATTTAATTTAATTGGAAATCTCCTGTCATACGCACCCTAGTGGCTATCTCTTACACCAGCCAACTTCAATACGATGAGCTACGTCACTATCTATCTCACATCATTTTATACAGACAGTTCTAAATACTTAAACTTGGTTACCTTGGAACCACTTGACCCTAAATGGTGATTTGGACGTCCTTGTCGTTGCATGTTCCACCGAAGTCACAATAAAGGTACTTAGGTGTTGTTTGTTTTTTCTGCAGGAAAAGGTCCGCAGTCTGCGGACCACATCTGCAGAAGAAGAGGTGGACCAAAGGTCTGCAGTTTGCAAGAAGAACACTGTTTGTTGGTTAACGTCTACATACTGCTGAAATAAACTAGAATTTAAATAAACTGATTTTTTACAGCAGTTTGATGGTGGTGGTGGTAGTGATGGACCGTGGTGGTGGTGGTGGACGGTGGACGATGGTGGTAGACGGTGGTGGTGGTGGACCGTGGTGATGGATAGTGGTGGTGGACGGTGGTGGTGGGTGGTGGTGGACGGTGGTTGTAACACCCCAACCGATGGCGGAAACATCGGGATGTCACGTATTGATGATTGTTCAGTAGCTCATGGTAAATAATAAATTTCAATAATTGATTTAAATACAATTGTTCTACAAGAATTTGTACATTAAAAGAGAAATACTAAATATGCATCTTCAAGCATTAACTCTAAACTCCAAGCAAGCTATAACCTGAAACATGTTAAGTTTGAAAATATTTTGGGTCAACAAAAGTTGGTGAGAATTACATAGGTTTTGATAATTGAATAAAAATGTTGTGCAATTCATGTGTCATGTCAATCTAGTCCATATGTGAGAACATACTAGAAATAAATCGAGTGCATAATCAACCCTGATGACTGTTATAATGTGATACATACCATACGCTCATGGTCCAAATGAATATGTTATGCGATAACAAACACCCACGTAACCTTTGTAGGAGGCACGTATCCGGGTGGGATTGTCAGTCCAATAGATCTATCAATGTATACCGTCGGCTTGTACGGAGTTAATGATTATGCTAGAATGGTGCTTACTCTAATCATGCTCAAGACATAATGCAACATAGAAGACACATAGACACATTGATGATTGAATTGCATAAATGATGTTGTAACATGTTTCACCCCAAAAATGGTGATAAATAGAAAAGGGGCTATGTAAAACTCACCTGAATTTTACTGTGCAAGTACTAGCAAGTAGCAACAAGTCTGAACTTGGATTAATTGAACTCTTCTACCCTATTACAAATAAACGATGCCTTAAATTCCAATGCAAATACGCTTGTTTTGTTTCTTGGTTATAAAGATAGTTGATTCTACTACCTAGACTCGTATTGTAAACAATACTCGTCTTAAAGTATTTATAACTTAACGAACCGATAGGATTTGGTTTTGATTTCTTGAAAGTGTGCACGTATGTATAGTTATATATAATGTTCAGATTCACCGCTTAAAACGAATTAGAAAGGAATAATTAAGATATTGAAAAAAAATAATATGTGTAACTTGATTCGCGTTTTAGTTTGTTTAAATGCCTAATAATATATATCAATATTCTTATCTCGACGATTTAAGATTTGGGAGTTAGAACTTATTGGTAAAATGTAGCTTCACTTGTACGAAATTATAGATTGGAAAGTCCGATATGTTCCCTATATTTTATAAAAATTTGGGCAGAGTTTCCTCTGTTTTTGTATAAAACCAACAACTAATGTTGTCTATATTTTTCCAACAATCAATCGTCCAAAATTACAATACGCATCATGATCTACTAATCTTTTATACGCGACAAATGATTAACCTTCTAAAGCTAAAACGAAAGTGAAATATTTGCCTTGACAGTTATATGTATTTGTGTAGTTCACCATTTGGATAATCCTCGCAACAACGTATATTTACATGTGTTAGTCATTACTCGATTCACCCAAACTTATTAATAAAAATTGTTTTCATTACAAATCGACTCGGTTCGTTCTACACCCAAGAAAATACATCACTAATTATATTTATGTATATAAATAATATAACGAAAGGTAATTTAAAACAAGGACATGGCGCGCGTTATACCTTCCCGCAATATTCACCCGAAGCGAAACGACGTGAATGCACCTCGAACTGTGTACCGACAGGTCTGACCCGGTTGACCAGATCTGAGCGTTTGACTGTTGTTGACCGGGTATGACCGAATTTGAAAATTGATCCGAGACTTGAACCTACGGTGAGATTCGAGCGGGAAGTAACCGTCTTGACACGAGAGTTAACTAGCTTTGACCCGAAAGGTACACCAAACAAGAAGCATAAACCCGCACGTTTTCCGGCTCCGAATCCAACTCCACAACCTACCATCGGTCACTTTTGTGCAGCGACAAACCCCCCCGAAACCCTACTCTCTCTCTCTCTCTCTCTAAACCTCTATCTCTTCCTAATCTTCCTCCTCACAGCCCTCTATCTCCCCTCGTTATAAGCAGCTGGCCGACCACCAGCTCCCTTGGTGGCGTCGGCGATGATTTTTAGGCCCAAAACGAGCAGAAACAATGCAAACACGACAGATATAGGGGCAAATATGGAGTTTGGTGGCTGTGAGTGTGGCCGTCGAGTGGAGGCCTGGTTTGGTTCTGACCAGTGGCTAAAGAAGACGGTGGTTGTTGCAGTCAGGACGAGGGAGGTGGTTTTTGGCTGTGGTACGGGAACTAGGTCTGTGGATGTCGGATTTGGTGGTACAAGCTGTTGGACACAAGGTTTCAGGCCCGGGGGTTGCTCGGAGGTGTTCCTATTCGACAGATCTGGTGTGTGGAGGTGGTTTTAATGGTGGTTCTGTGAGCGGGAGTCAAGAGAGCAGGAAGAGAGTGAGGGTAAGTTTAATGGTGGTGGTGGCTAGGGTTTAGGTTGATGAAGATGAAGGTGAGATGGATTTGGGATATTATATAGATAGAGTTTTGGTGTAGGTTAAATAGACACCACGTATACGAACCCATTAAATCGTGTTTCTCATTAACAGTTCAACTCGGTTAAGCACTTAGGTAATTATAATACGTAAACTATTTATAATAACCGACATAAAAGAGTATTTGGGCTATATATTTGTTTTATATAATTTTAGTCGCGTTTAAAATTTACAAAGATAAGTGACAGTTTACTAGTGAGTTATTACTTACGACGCGTTATTTGGCGAATTTAAATAATTTAAATTTATTACAGAATTAAGAATGTATTATATATATATATATATATATATATATATATATATATATTTTTGTTAATGAGATATTATTGTTACCGAATTAACGCATCGTCTTATGAATAAAATATTATTATTATATTATTTGAGAAACGCTGGGCGTTACAGTCTCCCCTACTTTTGGGAACTTCGTCCCGAAGTTATTAAAAACACAGGGTTGAGTGTGATTGGGTAGATGTAAGACCCCGTACTACTAAGACGGGTCTAAGTACGAATAACTATGTTTTTTTTTTTTTTTTTTTTTTTAAAAAGCAAGATTAGAACAATAGTTACATTACAACTTTACATTAATCACATGAAATCCCCAATTGTTTTATAGCATTGGTTTAAGTGTCAAGTTTGCACAAAAATAGCGTTGAATCATTTTAACTTCAACATGGAAGTCTAATTCAATTGGACACATAGGGAATACGTTTGATATTATCAAAAGAGTTTAGCGGAAGACTTCAACTTTCAAGCACATTCGGTTCTTGAATTGATCATGATCACCTCCCATCAATCCGTTCGTATACCTAAGGTTTTGATACATCAAAACACCAAGAACATGGTTAGAATGATTCATTTATTAATTAGGAATCATGTACGAAAGGAATCTATAAGCGAACCGGATCAAAACAACTTCGAAACTCAAACCCAAACACCTGCCCTTTGCCGAGTGTTTCAGCCCTGTTTTTAACAGTTTTTCGCTGCACATTTGTGCAGCATTTTAAACATGTTTTGGTAGCTTTTCGCTGCACATTTGTGCATCGTTTTAGACATATTTTGGCGGCTTTTCGCTGCACATTTGTGCAGCGTTTCAGCCTTGTTATGACAGCTTTTCGCTGCACATTTGTGCAGCGTTTTAGACATATTTTGGCAGCTTTTCGCTGCACATTTGTGCAGCATTTTAAACATGTTTTGGCAGCGTTTCAAGACATATTTTGGCAGCCTTTCGCTGCACATTTGTGCAGCATTTTAAACATGTTTTGGCAGCGTTTCAAGACATGTTTTGGCAGCGTTTCAAGACATATTTTGGCAGCCTTTCACTGCACATTTGTGCAGCATTTTAAACATGTTTTGGCAGCGTTTCAGTCTTGTTTTCAAGCCATAATTGCCCTGCATCAAGAAGATTTAAAAGTGCAGCCACAAGGTCGACTTTGGGGCAACAAAACACTTTATTTAGAACCTCATTTTGTGGGTGTTTAACACACTAAACTATTCGACCACGAGCCTAACCCAAGCAACCGTTGTTCTCAACCGTGTCACCCTATCAATGACTTATCTAAGCTCATCTAGGGCGATATTCACCATGATAAGCGCAACACTTCTATTGTAATAAGCGATAACATTCGATGTTGAACCCCATTAAGGATTCCTAGGTCACGCCTAAGGGCGCATCAATCCACACCTATGGTGTCTTCGTCTTAGGTCGTTGTTGCACTATAATAGGATCCGTTGCGATCTACCATGAATCCCATCCTTTATATTATTTCCAATACAATAATGGGGAGTTTGTGTCTACTTATCTTAAGTTAGATATCCATAACAAGAATAATCATCATGGGAATTTAAAAGTCATGGTGCGACTCACTACATAAGTTTGGGAGTCATTGTATGACTTACCTATCTCCAATAACCCGTATGGCCATGATGGTGTTACTCCTACCTTGCAACTAAGGATATGCAAGGGATATTGCACCGTTTGGTCCGGATTATCAACATAAGTTACTAAGGAATAAAATCTAACACATGCTTATAAATGGATATAACAAGATTAAGTCATCGGGTGACTTACCTTACCCGCGGCCTTTCCAACTTCAAATCTTTTACCTCCCTTGCTTCCCGAGCTTTAGAAATTCACACCTATTTCATGCTACACATGCATAGGTGTTTAGTTATTCATTCATTGTGCGTCCATTTCATGGTTCCACGTAAACCGAGTTTAACACATATATCAATTATATCACTATCATATGTTTTCATGAAATTTCATTCATTTAAGCATTTTATCGAACACTTGGTGTGCATACACCAATTTAAGTAGTTTCTTATGTTCATGATTATATAAAACATAGCCATTTGTCTAGTTTGATGTCTCATCTTAGTATGTAGATGTGTTGCCTAATTTTTTTTACACATAATCGCTTCTAAGAGTCATCAAGAATGCTAGCTACTTGTGTTTTCCATCTAGGGTGAAAACCCACTTAACACATACTCATGACATCAATCAAAATTATATAATTCCATTATACCCAAACATGTTATGATGTATTTAGGTTCAGTTCGGGTCCCTAATCATAAGGGAACCCTTAAACATTACAGATTTTCATTTTTACATAACACCCAAAAATCATCAACATCCCAAATCAAGAGTTCTACATGAAATTAAAGGGAATAATTGATACCTTAGGATGTATTAGACCATGGATAACTAGATTTTAGCACATGCATTCGAAGAGGACTTGATTTAGGGTCTGGATTGCACTTGAACAAGGATTGTAAGTGAAGTGTGTGTGTGTTTGGCGTGTGATTGTCAAGAGCAGGGAGTGAGCCTTGCCTTGATTTTGTTTGTTTTAATACACAACTTTCAAATGTGACAGCTTCAGCCCCTCTAGTTGCATACTAGCACCTCAAGCATGTATATCTTATAGAATTCACCTTTGCTTGTTTATAATTTAAACCCCGTAATGTACATTATTTCGATTAATCGTGTTTATAGAATTTGGGGTGTTACAACTCCACCCCCCTTAAAAGAGTTTCGTCCTCGAAACCGGATGTGTACCGAATTGGCGGGGGGTTCTATCCCTTACCTACATCGTTCAAATATTTTGGCTTTAGTTACGCATAACCTCTTTGATAGGAATTTCGTAAGAACGTGTCTTAAGATTTTAATATTTTGTTCTTCCACCTCCCAACAAGGAGTTGCCAAGTTGACATTGTTCTTATCTCTAGGATTTAATCATTCGTTCGGGTCTTGCCAACACAGGAAACTATTTAATTTAGTCACCCATGGGCGTCTTGGTTAGCTTAAGAGTCGCCGTCTTTAACCCTTGGTTCACTTGTCACCTTTAGGCCACTACGGACTTAGTGTTCACACTTCGTTCATTCACTTTGCTTCTTTGCTTATAATTATTCATACGCGTCCTGGTGCGCTTTGGATTTGATTATGTTAAGGACTTATGGGTGTATCATCCCTTCCCGATGTAAAGTCCTTCACTATGGGTTCCGGCTCAAGGGCCCCTTTTATGAATTAGTCATTGTCTCATATAATAAGATATGATTCTACACAAATTCACTTATACGTTTCAGCAGCGTTTCACAGCACTTTTATGCAACATTTCAGCCATGATTTTGGCGGCTTTTTGCTGCCCTTTAGTGCAGCGTTTTAGTAGAGTCTAGCTGCACTGTTATGCAGCGTTTTGCTGCACTTTCGTGCAGCGTTTTAGTGTATAATCGATTCCCAATTTCCATTGGTTAATATATTGACGTATTAAGTGTTTTAATTTTCCTCGGCCTACTATTCGAGTTTCTAAGGCAGGGTTCGTGGTGTCTCGGATTACGAGCCATTATGATTCTTGAATTACTGCTCTAAGTGCAGTCAGTGTATTAGTATTTATTAAATTATTTACCACACAACACCGAGTCTTGTGGCAGTTTTCGTTTACGAGTTCTATTAAAGCCTTTTGATTAGGCGTTCGCGAAACGTCGTGCTCGTGTTGATTTCTTGAATTTCCAATTCGTAATTGGAGAGTTCATGGAATCCTCCTTTTATTCATGATTTAGATGGCGTCTGGCCTACCCCTTGAATGTTTCTTCATGCGTTGGTATCATTTGTTCCATATTGGTACGCGAACTTTCGATCTTATGTCGAAGTCATTTTCACACGATTGATCGCCTTTTTCCCACTCGCACCGACAGTCCGGCATTTTGTGAGTTGGTTGTGTTTATAGGAAGTTTTCCTTATGCATAGGGTTCATGACCCCTTCCTTATCTATCCGTTTTGAGTTTATGTATCTCGTTCTTGAGATTTCTCATTTGATTTCGTTTCGTATTCGAAATTTAGTTTTTTTTTTTTTTTTCATATCCATGCAGGATCCGTTTTACTTAGTTTATTGGGGCACCTTGGTCCTACAGACCACTTCCTTACTAGTCCGATCTCCTAAGATCCAATCTTTGGTACTACGGCCCGTTTTTATTTGTTTGTGCACTTAGGACTTTAATTATCGGACCATTCCATTATTCACACAGGTATCTCTATGTGTGTTTTCTTAGTTCAGTTTTTATGCGTATATTGTTCCTGCAGACCCAGTTTAGCTTATTACGGAGGTGTTTCCTCTATTTTGTGATTCTTGATCCTTTATACATATTATATCTTTGCTAGTTGGTCTATTCCTCCGGTGCTAAAGGCACGCGAAGGTTCGTTTTATTTTGCCATTGTAACGTGTCGAAATCAGATCACGTGGTAACTATATTTGGCTTTTACACGATTACCACTAGAGCTATTGTCACTCTAGTTCCAGGGGTCTCTGACTTGCCCCTTACCATTAAATGTTGGGTTCATTTTCTTGTTTAATACGTGGTCTTTTGTTTTACCACTGCGATTTTCTATGTAGTTAGGTGCGATCCATGCTCTACGGTTACCTCGCGGCCCTTCACTTTGTTTACGTTCATGTTTAGTGTGACACGTAGTTCACCCTTGCCCATAGGCTTTTACAAATTTGTTATGGTTTAAGTTCGCGCATATCCTGCCTTGAACTAAGTTCGAGTCTTGGTTTTGTTTCACCTTCATATGAGGTTTATGCTTGCAAGTGATCAATCCCTTGAATATAGTTCGAGTTTGCTTAGGGCTTAACCTTTTAATAAGGTTCAAGTCCATTTACGATTTAACCCTTGATTAAGGTTCAAATCCATTTAAGCATCTCACTTTTAGTTATAGTTCGAATGCGTGCATGACTTAACCTTGGATTAAGGTTCAAGTCTATCTACTGATTACCTTTATTGAGGTTTAATTACGATTATGACTCAACCTTGATTAAGGTCTAAGTCTATCTACGGATTAACCTTTGTTAAGGCCCAAACGTGATTATGACTCAACCTTGCTTAAGGTTCGAGTCTATTTGCAAGTATGTCTTTGTTTAAGTATCTAACGCGTTTATGATTTAACCTTGGTTAAGGTTCAAGTCTTAGCTTGGTTTGCATAGTTGTTGTGGTAATACCTTTGGCTTTACGGCCTCCTAGGTACGTACACACTGGTTTCACATACCCGGTTACCCGACCTCACAGAGTGTTTGGCAATGCTTCTAAGGTGTATAACTTCGTAAGTTGTACCTCTGAAGACTTTACATGCCTTTGTCCTTGACCCAGTCCTCGTCACATGAAAGGTAGGCGCGTAGATCACGAGAAGCCCACTGTACCATGTGTTTAACACTTACCTGGCCAGGGTAAGTAATTCGCACATGGTATAGTGATCTTGTCGTGATCACCACGGTACTTTTCATATGAACAGTTTCCGGTCATGTGTTCAATTGTACTCTTCTTGTCTTAATACTATCAATTAAATATTGTCTTTTCTCCGGGGTAATTCTTTCGAATTCATGTGGGGTTCTTGTCATTTGCGGTTTGCGCAACACGTCCACATGTGACTGTTGCTTATTTGTGTTTATATCTTTTGTATAGATCTTTTCTGGGGTGGTAATCCCCTTCAGTGTTTACGAGATTTAATACTTTTCCTTTTTCTATGCATTTTTCGTTTATGACAGTGATGTTGACGTAATCAAGCGTGTTTATCTTATTCGATAGAGCCTTTAGCCTGCCTTAACTGTTTAGTTGCGATAATTTCCGGGCTTATGTGTTTACTGCACTTTTCCCATGTTTGTTCCTCATTGACTCGAGTTCAATCATAATGTATAACATTTTTATTAGATTAAGATAACTTGAAACCAACTTTAGAAGTCGAATTCTTACCGGAAGGATGATCAAACTTGAACCGAATGTGTAAGTCGTTTAACCTTGAGCTCTGATTACCACTTGTAAGACCCCGTACTACTAAGACGGGTCTAAGTACGAATAACTATGTTTTTTTTTTTTTTTTTTTTTTTTAAAAAGCAAGATTAGAACAATAGTTACATTACAACTTTACATTAATCACATGAAATCCCCAATTGTTTTATAGCATTGGTTTAAGTGTCAAGTTTGCACAAAAATAGCGTTGAATCATTTTAACTTCAACATGGAAGTCTAATTCAATTGGACACATAGGGAATACGTTTGATATTATCAAAAGAGTTTAGCGGAAGACTTCAACTTTCAAGCACATTCGGTTCTTGAATTGATCATGATCACCTCCCATCAATCCGTTCGTATACCTAAGGTTTTGATACATCAAAACACCAAGAACATGGTTAGAATGATTCATTTATTAATTAGGAATCATGTACGAAAGGAATCTATAAGCGAACCGGATCAAAACAACTTCGAAACTCAAACCCAAACACCTGCCCTTTGCCGAGTGTTTCAGCCCTGTTTTTAACAGTTTTTCGCTGCACATTTGTGCAGCATTTTAAACATGTTTTGGTAGCTTTTCGCTGCACATTTGTGCATCGTTTTAGACATATTTTGGCGGCTTTTCGCTGCACATTTGTGCAGCGTTTCAGCCTTGTTATGACAGCTTTTCGCTGCACATTTGTGCAGCGTTTTAGACATATTTTGGCAGCTTTTCGCTGCACATTTGTGCAGCATTTTAAACATGTTTTGGCAGCGTTTCAAGACATATTTTGGCAGCCTTTCGCTGCACATTTGTGCAGCATTTTAAACATGTTTTGGCAGCGTTTCAAGACATGTTTTGGCAGCGTTTCAAGACATATTTTGGCAGCCTTTCACTGCACATTTGTGCAGCATTTTAAACATGTTTTGGCAGCGTTTCAGTCTTGTTTTCAAGCCATAATTGCCCTGCATCAAGAAGATTTAAAAGTGCAGCCACAAGGTCGACTTTGGGGCAACAAAACACTTTATTTAGAACCTCATTTTGTGGGTGTTTAACACACTAAACTATTCGACCACGAGCCTAACCCAAGCAACCGTTGTTCTCAACCGTGTCACCCTATCAATGACTTATCTAAGCTCATCTAGGGCGATATTCACCATGATAAGCGCAACACTTCTATTGTAATAAGCGATAACATTCGATGTTGAACCCCATTAAGGATTCCTAGGTCACGCCTAAGGGCGCATCAATCCACACCTATGGTGTCTTCGTCTTAGGTCGTTGTTGCACTATAATAGGATCCGTTGCGATCTACCATGAATCCCATCCTTTATATTATTTCCAATACAATAATGGGGAGTTTGTGTCTACTTATCTTAAGTTAGATATCCATAACAAGAATAATCATCATGGGAATTTAAAAGTCATGGTGCGACTCACTACATAAGTTTGGGAGTCATTGTATGACTTACCTATCTCCAATAACCCGTATGGCCATGATGGTGTTACTCCTACCTTGCAACTAAGGATATGCAAGGGATATTGCACCGTTTGGTCCGGATTATCAACATAAGTTACTAAGGAATAAAATCTAACACATGCTTATAAATGGATATAACAAGATTAAGTCATCGGGTGACTTACCTTACCCGCGGCCTTTCCAACTTCAAATCTTTTACCTCCCTTGCTTCCCGAGCTTTAGAAATTCACACCTATTTCATGCTACACATGCATAGGTGTTTAGTTATTCATTCATTGTGCGTCCATTTCATGGTTCCACGTAAACCGAGTTTAACACATATATCAATTATATCACTATCATATGTTTTCATGAAATTTCATTCATTTAAGCATTTTATCGAACACTTGGTGTGCATACACCAATTTAAGTAGTTTCTTATGTTCATGATTATATAAAACATAGCCATTTGTCTAGTTTGATGTCTCATCTTAGTATGTAGATGTGTTGCCTAATTTTTTTTACACATAATCGCTTCTAAGAGTCATCAAGAATGCTAGCTACTTGTGTTTTCCATCTAGGGTGAAAACCCACTTAACACATACTCATGACATCAATCAAAATTATATAATTCCATTATACCCAAACATGTTATGATGTATTTAGGTTCAGTTCGGGTCCCTAATCATAAGGGAACCCTTAAACATTACAGATTTTCATTTTTACATAACACCCAAAAATCATCAACATCCCAAATCAAGAGTTCTACATGAAATTAAAGGGAATAATTGATACCTTAGGATGTATTAGACCATGGATAACTAGATTTTAGCACATGCATTCGAAGAGGACTTGATTTAGGGTCTGGATTGCACTTGAACAAGGATTGTAAGTGAAGTGTGTGTGTGTTTGGCGTGTGATTGTCAAGAGCAGGGAGTGAGCCTTGCCTTGATTTTGTTTGTTTTAATACACAACTTTCAAATGTGACAGCTTCAGCCCCTCTAGTTGCATACTAGCACCTCAAGCATGTATATCTTATAGAATTCACCTTTGCTTGTTTATAATTTAAACCCCGTAATGTACATTATTTCGATTAATCGTGTTTATAGAATTTGGGGTGTTACAGTAGAAATTAAGACAACTATGGTTTGGAAAAAAATTTGGGTTAAGGCACAACGTGAATTTATAAGTAATAGAATAATATGTTTCGAATAATTTGGGTAAGAGTTTTGATATGTGTGAGTTGATTGACTGTGGAAAGACTAAATGAATTACTAGGTAACTAGCGTTTATAATTGATTAGCTACCGAAAAAAAACCTTGATAGAATTTCACACCACCTTAACGTACCTGTAAATTCATGATTACGTTCCGGACCACAATCACCAATTTACCTTACATTAGGGTTTTGTGTCCTTCTATGACTCCAACACACATGTAAAATAATGCAATTAACCTTGTGGCTGAATCGTATACAATGTATCCAAAAATAAGTCCAACTATTGAGCAGGAAAAAGACCTCTACCAGTTAGTGAGTAAGAAACTCTACCGATTGTTGAGCAGGTTCGATAGCCTCCACCAGTCGTTGAGCAGGTTGTAGGGCCTCTCCCGACTGCTGAAAAGGCATGATGACCTCTACTAATCGTTGAGTAGGTTATTTGGTACTCAACTAACTGTTGAGCAAGTACTTCATTAAGTGTAACAATTGTTTTTGGTTTATCACATAAGTTGCATATTGATAATACATACATGTAAGCAAGTTTGTAAATGCATCAAGTATCGAGTATAGCATGCGAGTTGTAACAGAGTTGCCCTAGACAAGGTTAATGACTCTAGGTGTGTTTATAGCAAATAGTTTATATTCCATGCTTTCATGTATCATGAATAATCAATTGTTCAGGTAGATAATCAAATCCTCATGTATAACTAATATTCAAGTTTTGATGCAACGAACAATTAAGTTTTCAATAGTGTGATTATCGTGGAGATCAAGTTCATGTTCGAGGAGGTAAAGGATGTGAATTTGGATTTTGAGAGATGATGAAAACTCAAAGTAAAATCAAAGTTGTGAAAAATGGTGAACGTGTAAATGGTTGATAAAGGGTTTAATTTATAGGGTTTCAAAAAGACGCAAATAGTAAGGTGATCATGCAGAATAATCGTGGGGTTTGAATAAATGGTTAGATACAAGCGTATGAGAAAACATGATTGTGGTATTTGCCAAAAATTTGTAATAGTTCGAACAAGTTTAAAATAAGTAGGTGTCAATGGAAAAATTGTAGAGTAAATTTTGTTCCTGTGGGATGAAAATTTTCAAAATTTGGTTTTGTATTAAAGTTTGTAAACATTGATTTAATCAAAATATTTCGATGAGTCATAGGTTTTAAAACGATGTCGGATTTCAAACATTTGTTCAGACGTTTTGTATAATTCGAGTAGTACATAAAAGAAGTCATTCTTAATAGATTAAAACACTTTTTATCGTAAATCATTTGTTACACAATTTGTTCAATAAAAAAAATTTAGCAAATAAGTTTGAAATTTAGCAAATAAGTTTGTGGTTAAATAAAAGTTACGCCAAAATTGTTACAGAAACATTTGATATTTAGAAAATAAGTGTGTGGAATAAAAGGCTTTTTGACAAAAATATTTATCTGCTATGCTTTGTCAAATTCTCAGGTGATGACTTTTTGACAAAATTTTAGTACTCTTCAGTGTTGGCGTTAGAATATCTCTTATAAACAGGTTATGAGGTTATAGTTTGAACAAGGATTTTAAAATCTTGAATATGATGAACTTTTATGGTTGAGGGTGCCTTTAAAAAAAAATGTAAGGAGGAGGTTTAAAATAAAATTGAACCGAATGTAATATGATTTAAGAAATAAAATATGTAATATGTTGTAAAGAGAAATATACGGTTTGAATTGGATGTTGAAAATAATTAAACAAGCGGGTAATATTACAAGTTTGTAAAATGAAATATGATTTTGAGATCTACAAATGATTCATGGAATTTAGGCTAACGAGGGGATTATATGAGGAAGAAAATGGATTTGAATTGCGAAAATTTTGAGATTTTAATCTTATAATTTAAATGACAGGGAGATGATATAAATGGAAATGAAACACAAAGATTGTAAATATTTAGCCACGAATAAATGAAAATGTTGGCTTATCAATACAGGTCAGATCTAAGTCCAACGAATTTGCCCTAATAATCTAGAAGTACGTTAGGATTATAGCAAGTAAGTGAAAGAGAGTAGGCAAGACCAAGTTAGGCTAAGAATAAGGATGAGGATAGGGATAGAGATAAAGATAAGGGTAAGGTAGCAAATAGGGTTACAAGAAAGAGAAGCAAGTACTGGTTTAAATCCTATGGTTATAGACTAGATTATTTTTCTAATAACCTAATTCCCTATAACCTTGGCTCTGATACCAATCTGTAACACCCCAACCGATGGCGGAAACATCGGGATGTCACGTATTGATGATTGTTCAGTAGCTCATGGTAAATAATAAATTTCAATAATTGATTTAAATACAATTGTTCTACAAGAATTTGTACATTAAAAGAGAAATACTAAATATGCATCTTCAAGCATTAACTCTAAACTCCAAGCAAGCTATAACCTGAAACATGTTAAGTTTGAAAATATTTTGGGTCAACAAAAGTTGGTGAGAATTACATAGGTTTTGATAATTGAATAAAAATGTTGTGCAATTCATGTGTCATGTCAATCTAGTCCATATGTGAGAACATACTAGAAATAAATCGAGTGCATAATCAACCCTGATGACTGTTATAATGTGATACATACCATACGCTCATGGTCCAAATGAATATGTTATGCGATAACAAACACCCACGTAACCTTTGTAGGAGGCACGTATCCGGGTGGGATTGTCAGTCCAATAGATCTATCAATGTATACCGTCGGCTTGTACGGAGTTAATGATTATGCTAGAATGGTGCTTACTCTAATCATGCTCAAGACATAATGCAACATAGAAGACACATAGACACATTGATGATTGAATTGCATAAATGATGTTGTAACATGTTTCACCCCAAAAATGGTGATAAATAGAAAAGGGCTATGTAAAACTCACCTGAATTTTACTGTGCAAGTACTAGCAAGTAGCAACAAGTCTGAACTTGGATTAATTGAACTCTTCTACCCTATTACAAATAAACGATGCCTTAAATTCCAATGCAAATACGCTTGTTTTGTTTCTTGGTTATAAAGATAGTTGATTCTACTACCTAGACTCGTATTGTAAACAATACTCGTCTTAAAGTATTTATAACTTAACGAACCGATAGGATTTGGTTTTGATTTCTTGAAAGTGTGCACGTATGTATAGTTATATATAATGTTCAGATTCACCGCTTAAAACGAATTAGAAAGGAATAATTAAGATATTGAAAAAAAATAATATGTGTAACTTGATTCGCGTTTTAGTTTGTTTAAATGCCTAATAATATATATCAATATTCTTATCTCGACGATTTAAGATTTGGGAGTTAGAACTTATTGGTAAAATGTAGCTTCACTTGTACGAAATTATAGATTGGAAAGTCCGATATGTTCCCTATATTTTATAAAATTTGGGCAGAGTTTCCTCTGTTTTTGTATAAAACCAACAACTAATGTTGTCTATATTTTTCCAACAATCAATCGTCCAAAATTACAATACGCATCATGATCTACTAATCTTTTATACGCGACAAATGATTAACCTTCTAAAGCTAAAACGAAAGTGAAATATTTGCCTTGACAGTTATATGTATTTGTGTAGTTCACCATTTGGATAATCCTCGCAACAACGTATATTTACATGTGTTAGTCATTACTCGATTCACCCAAACTTATTAATAAAAATTGTTTTCATTACAAATCGACTCGGTTCGTTCTACACCCAAGAAAATACATCACTAATTATATTTATGTATATAAATAATATAACGAAAGGTAATTTAAAACAAGGACATGGCGCGCGTTATACCTTCCCGCAATATTCACCCGAAGCGAAACGACGTGAATGCACCTCGAACTGTGTACCGACAGGTCTGACCCGGTTGACCAGATCTGAGCGTTTGACTGTTGTTGACCGGGTATGACCGAATTTGAAAATTGATCCGAGACTTGAACCTACGGTGAGATTCGAGCGGGAAGTAACCGTCTTGACACGAGAGTTAACTAGCTTTGACCCGAAAGGTACACCAAACAAGAAGCATAAACCCGCACGTTTTCCGGCTCCGAATCCAACTCCACAACCTACCATCGGTCACTTTTGTGCAGCGACAAACCCCCCGAAACCCTACTCTCTCTCTCTCTCTCTCTAAACCTCTATCTCTTCCTAATCTTCCTCCTCACAGCCCTCTATCTCCCTCGTTATAAGCAGCTGGCCGACCACCAGCTCCCTTGGTGGCGTCGGCGATGATTTTTAGGCCCAAAACGAGCAGAAACAATGCAAACACGACAGATATAGGGGCAAATATGGAGTTTGGTGGCTGTGAGTGTGGCCGTCGAGTGGAGGCCTGGTTTGGTTCTGACCAGTGGCTAAAGAAGACGGTGGTTGTTGCAGTCAGGACGAGGGAGGTGGTTTTTGGCTGTGGTACGGGAACTAGGTCTGTGGATGTCGGATTTGGTGGTACAAGCTGTTGGACACAAGGTTTCAGGCCCGGGGGTTGCTCGGAGGTGTTCCTATTCGACAGATCTGGTGTGTGGAGGTGGTTTTAATGGTGGTTCTGTGAGCGGGAGTCAAGAGAGCAGGAAGAGAGTGAGGGTAAGTTTAATGGTGGTGGTGGCTAGGGTTTAGGTTGATGAAGATGAAGGTGAGATGGATTTGGGATATTATATAGATAGAGTTTTGGTGTAGGTTAAATAGACACCACGTATACGAACCCATTAAATCGTGTTTCTCATTAACAGTTCAACTCGGTTAAGCACTTAGGTAATTATAATACGTAAACTATTTATAATAACCGACATAAAAGAGTATTTGGGCTATATATTTGTTTTATATAATTTTAGTCGCGTTTAAAATTTACAAAGATAAGTGACAGTTTACTAGTGAGTTATTACTTACGACGCGTTATTTGGCGAATTTAAATAATTTAAATTTATTACAGAATTAAGAATGTATTATATATATATATATATATTTTGTTAATGAGATATTATTGTTACCGAATTAACGCATCGTCTTATGAATAAAATATTATTATTATATTATTTGAGAAACGCTGGGCGTTACAGTGGTGGTGGGTGGTGGTGGTGGTGGACGGTGGGGGTGGTGGGGGAGTGGTGGACGGTGGTGGTGGGTGGTGGTGCCGGACGGTGGTGGTGGTGGGAGTAATAGATATGTGGCAGAATTTTGGTCACATGGGTCCCCTGTCCATGAAGCGTTGTTATTTTTCCTTTGTTTTTTTCTTTTCAAATTAATACTTATTATTATTATTATTATTATTATTATTATTATTATTATTATTATTATTATTATTATTATTATTATTATTATTATTATTATTATTATTTAAGCGACACTTCTACAGTGTGTTGATCTAACATACGCCACCAATACGACAACCTTTTTTTTGTAAAATAATTGTCTACCATTCTTGACTTAAAAAGTAGGGCTGCAAACGAACCGAACGAACATGAACAAAGCCTTGTTCGTGTTTGTTTGTTAAGAAAATAATGTGTTCACGAACAATTCATGAACACTTACCGAACGAGATTTTCTGTTCGTGTTCGTTTGTTAAGAAAACATTCATGTTCGTGTTCGTTTGTTAATTTTGTTCATGAACGCACCCGGACACAAACGGACATTAATGAACACAAACAAGTGTTCATGAACGGAAACAAACATAAACGGACATATATTACTTTTGAATAACATCGAATTTACATACATTAAGACATTAGCTAAATCCACCCAAAATATAACCTAATTGTCCAAACATACTTGGTACTGGAGAAGGGCATTGGAGGTGAAGGGCATGAACACTGGAACGTAGAAACATATATTGGATACAAAAAGTAGGTTTATTAATCTCATATAGTCATATATTTACCTCATGAATATTATTTATTTGGTAAAATAAATAAAAATAAAAGAATATAAAAAATGTATAAAAATTAAAAACATTAATAAATTATCGAACACAAACGAATATGTTACCGAACGTTCACGAACATAAACTAACGAACGCAACCTCTGTTCATGTTCGTTTGTTAAACTAAACGAATGAAATTTTTTGTTCGTGTTCGTTCCTTTATTAAACGAATGAATACAGATGAACTTCCCGCCAAACAGTTCATGAACTGTTCGCTGAAAGTTTAGTTCGTTTGCAGCCCTATTAAAAAGCATGTAAATTTGCTTTGACTTTAAAGACATACGGTGGCTGTGGTACCTTGATTTGTTTGTGATAATATGGACATCATATTTAAACTTTAAACAACAGAATAAAATAATAATGCCTTTTTTTTTTTCAATATCAATAATCAGGTCACGTCTACATGTTATGTTTCTACTGCTCCACGTATTTTGACACCTTTTTGTAAAAAAAGTGAAATACAAACAGATTCATATTTTTGAATTTTCAAATTAAGGTTGCAAATTAAAGAATATAGTGTATACACATAATGACACTTACAATGAAATAAAGATGACTTTGACCGCCCAACTAAAAGTTTGGCTTTGAAGAAAACCTCTCAGCCCAACCAACAAAACCCGTTATATAGTACTACTTAACGATAACATGTATGCACAACAGCTACGCCCGCGGCGAAGCACGGGCTAACTAACACATAGTTATTATTATTTTTATTATTATTATTATTATATGCCAGTTAGACTAAGTAAAATAATAGTTTTTGTGCAACCATGTTCCAATTCCAAACCCATCATTGAAGTTATTTGGGTCCCCATCGTTATACAGTTTTAGTTTCATGTGTAAACAAGTTGACATGTTCTATGGATGTGATCTATGGTATCTTTATTATTGGGTGATATTTTTCTAAGTGAGAAACAATGGCGGATTTTGAACGTTTAGACGTTTGGGACCAAAGCTCTCGAGACTTGACTTTTTTTTTAAATATGTGGGGGCAGACCCAATATATACAAAATTTTTGGTTGAAAACGAGGAAGTTTACATTAATGAGCTAAAAATCGGTGAGGCCAGGACACCCATCAGCACTAGATAAGTTTCGCCGGTAGTGAGAAATGAAAAATATTTCTTCGACAAGCATGTGAATATAGAAAAGATCATGGAAGACATTATATCACTTGATTTTTTTTTCCTAGTTTAGAAATAGGTCCAAATTTAAGTCTTTTAGATTGGAGGATAGGTGTAAATTTGATTTTTTTTTAAGTATCACTACAACAAAAAGGACTTTTAAAGACCTTTTGTGTGGAACGCATGTAAAATGGGGTCCTAAAAAACTATTTAATAGGACGAATGAACTTTTGAGGTCCTTTTATAATATACGCTACTAAACGTTGTCCTAAAAAGCTACTTAATAGGATTGATGATTATTTGAGGTCCTATTATCATATAACTTAATAAGACGCATAAAATGTAGATCCTAATAAAGTAATTTATAAAACATTTAGTTGTTGGTGTCCCATTATATGGTAATGTAATAGGACACTTGATCACCGGGGTCCTATTATAACATAACTTAATACGACACTTTGTAGTTAAGTCATAAATGTTAGATGTTATAGGACCCTTTCTAGTTGAAGTCATATTAGAACATTACTTAATAGGACACTTCATACATGGGTTTTATAACTTTAGCCTTTATAGGACGCTTAATCATTATGATGTTATTATTATACACCGTAATATGACACATGATATTTGAGTCATAAAACATCAGTTTTATAGGACGCTTATTCGTTAGAGTTTTATTATAACATAACTTAATAGGACACTTAACACCGCTGCCGCCACCACCCTCACGCCATCACCCACCACCTCCGTCACCACCCACCATCGACACCATCAACCACCACCCACCATCGCCGCCACCTGCCATCGGCATCACCATCACCTCCTTCCACCACCACCGCCGCCACCCTTCACCGCTGCTGCCACCCACCACCACCGCGATCGCCAGATATCATAACCCGCAATCACCGCCACAACATCAGAGGCAATACTCTAACGCTCAAGTCATCATATTCATGTGAATGTATTCATTATAGAAGTAAGATGAGTATTTATGAACTTATGTTGCGACTGGGGGTGCAAATGAGCCTAGCCAAGCCTGAGCTTGGCCGAGTTCGTTAGTATGTTTTAAGTTTGAGCTCAACTCGGGCTTGACTCATTTATTACATATTAGTTGATATTAATTATAGTTAAGATATTAATTATAGTTAAGATATTATATATTATTTACTTATTTTTTATAATTTTATAAATACTTATGTTATTTAAATAAATATTTTTAGAAAGGCATTTAAATATATATTTAATATATATCAACTAACAAATTATTTAAATCATTGGCTCGCTTAGGTTCGCAAGTTGACTTGAGCTCGATAAGCGAACCTCGGGCTCGTTTACTAAATGAGCACGTTTTAGGCTTCGGCACAAGCTTGAGCTTTTTAAGTTCGGCTGGTTTCCAGCCAAGCTCAAATAACTCGGCTAGTTTGTATCCATAGTTGCGGTTGTAACAACTTAAAACGTTAATTTGTTTTACGATTTAATATGTTAGTAGCTATTTTCCTTTAACATGTAATTTTACTAAAGTGAACAGAATTCAAAATAAACAACATAATTTAATACCAAAATACAAGGTTGTTCAAGATAATTTAACCCAGGTTAGGTTTCGTGAACACAAAAAAATGAACAATTACAATCACAAAAGATTAATCAATTGTATTTTTGAAATGACAATAATATAAAAAGCCGAGCGGCGAACAGAGAAAAGAATATCAAAATCTGATTGTTAGAGTAGAGGGAGTGGGGCGGGAGGGCTCTTCATGGGGGGAACACCTCCCCCTGCGGGCGTGGAGGAGGGGGGGGGGGGGGGAGGTATGGCGGGGAAGATTCAATGGGCGTGGGGGCAAGTGTGGAGTGTGTTGGCATGTTTTGATTGACTGGTTTCTTTTTTTTTTTTTAATCTAACACACAAATAATAATAATAATAATAATAATAATAATAATAATAATAATAATAATAATAATAATATTCATTTCACCCACCTCTTTCCCCCCTTCCACTCCCCACAATCCCCCCTCACATGGGTCCTACAAGTGCCACATAACGCTTCACCCCCTCTTTCCCCCTCCACCCCTATAGTCTTAACCTTATTACAAGGTTGTTTTTATGTTTTGTTCACCATTTAAATATGTAAGTATGCGCTTCCTATTGTGCTGTTTAGTGTGTACTTCATGATTATCGCTCGCATAGATTTTTTTTGTATATACATTACGTTTGATGACTGCAATCTGAATTTCTCGAATTAATGATTTTGTGTAGGTTGCATTACAATTACATCAAAATTCCAAACGAATGGCTTCAATTCGGATAAAAAATCATTCATAGGTGTTTGGAAATCGATTCGTCATATTGGTTAGGAGTTTAATAAAAGTAATAAAAACTAGGACATTGGATGACACTTGGAGATTCCTCTCCCTATGGTGCAAATGGGATCTCGTTGGTTTACAAAACTCAACTCAGTTGGTGTCCATTGCCAATGATCTTAATTTTCTCACTAAGAGGGTGTTTTGGATTGAGTTTGGAGATGCAAAGTGCTTTTGGTCAAAAGTGCTTATTGGCTTACGACTTTTTGAAAATGAGTTTTAAAAAAAGTGTTTGGATTAGCTTTTGGGATGAGAAACGTCAAAAAGTCAATAAATTGTTGTTTTTTTAAGTGTTTCGCTTAACTTATTGTGAATATTGATTGTATGGGTGATATATTTGTAATTTTTTTTCCAAAAGTAAAAAGCCAGGATTTCTAACTTTTCAAAAAACAGCTTTTCCACCCTTAAAAGCCAAAAGTCAAAACAGAAAGTGCTTTTGGGTTACACAAACAGCTTATTGACTTATTGGCTTTTGTTTTTGAAAAAGCCAATAAGTCAATAAGTTGTTTTGAAACTCAATCCCAAACACGCTCTAAGAGGACAATTGTCGAGCATGTTTGACTTTGCGTTTTTCACTAAGAGTTTAATAGTCATTTTAACCAAAAGTCCTTTTGGATTCAAATAAGTTTATCCAAACATGCTCGTCGTATCTACATCTATATCGCATTCTTGTTTATGTGGAAATTGAGGAATGATGGGGTGTTCAAAAATGGAAATTCTTTCGGAGGAGATAATCACGACTCTTTATGGGTGGATTAAGAACGGTCTAAACATAGCGACATTGCCTAGACCACCTAGGCTTCTGACCTGTTGCTTCCTTTATAACTTAGTGTTGTGGTGGTTTTTATTGCCTGTGACCTGTTCATATTTCTTTAGTTTGCAGTTTGTACTTTGGCCCCAGCTCCCCGCTAGTCCTTTTCTTCTTTTATGTCTTTATATAGTGTGATAATAAAAAAAGTTACGAAATGCAACTGGCGCGTTGTCACTGCCCACGGGACGCGATGAGAATTCAGTCAGTACCGGTTCAATAAAAAAGTAGCAAGATGAAACCTGGGCAGTGTTGGATTGATGATGAACTGATGATTTCATTTTTATCGTGGGTGCAAATACTTGTCCACTTGTCGTGCCTACTATATTTAAGATCAGTTGTTCTATTACAAAGCATTGAAATCCTTCCTTTAACTGCCTTCATATTTGCTCTATGAGTTTTTATTTATATTTATTAGCAATTAGCAAGAAGAAAACCATGTTTAATCAATTATTTTATAAGCTATGGCATACCCAAATAAATGTTTATCTTGTATTGGTTTATCCGTGTAGTTAGTGACATGTTGACAGGGCACTAGTCGTGTTAATTAGTTAGTTGTGGTTGCCTAATTTCTGCAGGCTCTTTTTAGCATCTTGAATATGTGCAAAGGCTATTTGCATCAACATACGATCTGAATTTCCAGCAATTTTTGCGCTAATTCTTGGTTTTACAAAGTGCGAAGCGCACAAAAGCGACGTGGTCTAAAACCGAGGCGCAAAGCATAAAGCGGTGGGCTTTTCATACGCGAGGCGCAAGACGAATATATATACAAAGATTGGACCGAATTGTGTGAGGTAAACGTTTAACTACCAATAAAAATAGACGAAAAGTTGGTGAGACCATATAGGTTATTTTCCACAATTCAAGATTGTATGGGTGCATCCATTGCACGGCATTGTCCTTTCATCTCCGTATGTATTTTTTAAACTTGTGAAATGAATAATTTCAATAATCTGGAACTTAATGCTAATACATGGATGGTTTGTTTGTAGGTAGTCCGTGAGTATTATGGAGGCATGATGACTCAGGATTCTATGCTACTTGATTCTTTCATTGTTTTTAATTTCTTTGTTAAATTTTACAAGACTTTATATTGGATAATGCTATAACTTACTTATGTTTAGTGTTGTTGTTATGAATATGCTTATTTGAAATATAATAAAGTTTTTTTCTTTCATTAGTTGATGTTATATACACCATATCGTAAAATTGCGTGTGTGGATGTTTAAAAAAGCGTCGTATCATATAACTTGTTAGGATTTTGAAATTTTGTCCTATTAAACTTGTTAGAACACTGTAAAAGCGTCTCAATATGATTTTCTTAGGACGTTATATGGGTTGTTCATAGACATATTATGCGACCATAAAATTGGTTTCATAATCTTATTTGAGATATTATGACCCTTTTGTTGGTATTAAAGTACCTATAATGTCATATCATAAGGGTCCTATAAATTAATTTTTAAGGACGTTTGTATGTGTATTAAAAGATTAAAAGTAGGTAAGAACATGTTAGGACACTGTAAAAGTGTCATGATATGTTCTTATTAGGAGTTTTTTTAGGACATATTATACGACCATAAAATTGGTTTCATAAAATTATTTGAGAAATTAGGACGCTTTTTAAGTTTCGGGACTTATTACAACCTCTTTACATGAAATTCTTTTACCGTTGGTCCTATTAAATAAAAGGTCCTATAAAATAACATTTTATGACACATTTGAGAGTACTAAAAACCCATTGTTGTTATACTGTTGTAGTCTTTGGTTGTTTCGTGACTGTCCCCATTTTTGGTTAGGGGTGATGTTTTTTCAAAAGAAAACATATGTGATATGATCAATGTTCGATATGATAAAACCTAGTCCTACACCAAAAACTAATTGATAAAACCTAGTCCTACACCAAAAACTAATTTAGACGTTTGGGACCACATGTCATGAGACTCGACTTCTTTTTTAAATCGGTGGGGGCAGACCCAATATATACAAAATTTTCGGTTAAAAACGTGGAAGTTTTTATCATTCGATTACATAAGCGTCACCGGTAGTGAGAAATGAAAAATATTTCTTCGACAAGCATGTGAATATAGAAAAAGACAATGGAAGACGTTATATCATTCGATTTTTCTCTTGGTTTAGAAATAGGTCCAAGTTCATGTCTTTTAGATTGGAGGATTGGTGTAAATTTGATTTTTTTTAAGTATGTTGTAGTCTTTGTTTGTTTCGTGATTGCCCCCGTTTTTGGTTAGGGGTGACGTTTTATCAAAAGAAAACATATGTGATATGATCAATGTGTGATATGATAAAACCTAGTCCTGCACCAAAAACTAATTGAGAACATTCTATCCCGCATAACATAACACATCTAATTGCAACCTATACAATTTATCATTTAATTTAATTGGAAACCTCTTGTCATACGTACCCTAGTGGCTATCTCCTACACCAGCCAACTTCAATACGATGAGCTACGTCACTATCTATCTCACATCATTTTGTACAGACGGTTCTAAATACTTAAACTTGGTTACCTTGGAACCACTTGACCCTAAATGGTGATCTTGATGTCCTTGTCGTTGCATGTTCCCCCGAAGTCACAATAAAGGTACTTAGGTGCTGTTTGTTTTTTCTGCAGGAAAAGGTCTGCAGTCTGCGGACCACATCTGCAGACATCTGCAGGAGAAGATGTGGACCAAAGGTCTGCAATTTGCAAGAAGAAGACTGTTTGTTGGTTAACGTCTGCAGGCTGCTGAAATAAACTAAAATTCAAATAAACTGATTTTTTTACAGTAGTTTGGTGGTGGACGTGGTGGTGTGGACCGTGGTGGTGGTGGTGGTGGTGGACAATGGTGGTAGACGGTGGTGGTGGACGGTGGTGGTGGTGGTGGACGGTGGTAGTGGTGGATGGTAGTGGACGCTGGTGGTGGTGGACGGTGGTGGTGGTGGACGGTGGTGGTGGATCGTGGTGGTGGACAGTGGTGGTGGTGGTGGTGGTGGGTGAGGAGAAGAGAAGAGGAGAAGACCTTTGAAGACCTTAGAAGACTTTGGAACAAGTCTGCACGAAGAAGAGGTCAAGAAGACCTTTTTAAGTGAAAAGTTTTCCAAAAAACAAACAATTTGCACACCCCAAACGTCTGCGCGCGTGTGCGTGGCGCAGACAAAACAGGTCAGAAGTGATTCTGAGCAAAAAACAAACAGCCCCTTAGTCTTAGAGCGACTAATCCTTGAACCTTTGCCCTCTAAAGATGATCGCCACTCCACTAACCTCATAATTAATTAAGCTTTGTCTTCGCATCAGGATTGTAGCCTATGGTATCAAGGTATCCACTAGAAATGTTCATCCCAAGTGGTTGAGGGAAATGGCGAAAGATAATAGGGTCAGGGGATGCCTTAGTGGTAGAAATTTGTAATTTTTGTAGGTAGTTTTTATATGAATTGAGTCTGACCCTCACTGATAGGAAAAAATTTAGGTCGCGTGATTTTCGGCCCCACCACTATTTTTTCAAGCTTCGCCACTACCTAAGGGTTCTAGTCCAATGATGAACATTAATGTAGATTTAAGAATAAGTTTAGAGTGTCTGTGAGTTGGCAGTTACTACAAAAAGAAAGCTACCATAACATAGTGGTACCAAAAGCTGATAAAAGAGTACCATAGCTGTTTCAACAAGTTCTTCTCATCACTTAATTACATCTTCCACATATTACTGCATTAAAATATTTTATAGAAGGTAGGGTAAATTCCTATTTGAGTCCCTGAGTTTTGTTGATTTTAACTACTTGAGTACAACATTTTCATTTTTAACATTCTGAATCCTAGTGTTTTAAGTTTGTTATGGTTTGAATCCTAAAAACTAACTCCATCCAACTTTCCTTTCAAGTAACCCTCACGTGCAATACATGTGAGGGTACTTTAGTAATTTTCTCTGGTCTTTCATCTTCCCCTTATAAAAACCCAGTTACCCACGTCAAAACCCTAACCCCTCTTTTAATCGATATAGACACACAGTAACAAAGAAAATCATGAATGTTCTTTGTGCATGCGGGTCTCCAACAATCATTCGAACATCATGGACTTCAACGAATCCTGGAAGAAGATTCCATTGCTGTGCAAGAGCAGTAAGCTGTGGGTTTGTAAGGCGGGTTGATCCTCCAATGTGTGCACGATCTTGTGAAGTTATACCTGGATTACTAAGATCCATCAACAATCATCAAGAAATGGCTCGGATCAGAGACAAACAGGTGAAAAATTGAAAACTGTTTTGTTTGGTAGTTGGATTTTGTTTGTAATGTATGTATGTATGTTAGCATGACTTGAAGAAATTGTTGTAAGTTGTATCCACTTGACCTAATTTTGATATTAGATATGGTTGTAAAGGTCAAGTTGGTTTAATGTAACAGAATTGGCTATGAATGAAATGGTGTGGTTTTTGTAATTGTGTCAAAATTGGATGATGAATGAAATGTTATGGTTTTGTGAGTATTGTGTTAAACCATGTCTGAAAATATTGACAAAAAAATGTCTATAACCATGACCCATAATCAACAGCAAGTAATGACCCATAATCTATTTGTGAACCAACTGCAAGAATGAACCAAATGTACAACAATGACAACATACCATAACCACTGACCCATAATCAACTGACCCATAATCAAGTGACCCATAATCAACTGACAACATACCACAACAATGACAACATACCATAACCATTGACAAACTACAACAACTGACCCATATCTAATATCAAATGATCATAAGCATTCACCCATATGACAATGACCATAACCACTGATCATAACCAATGACCCATTACACTACAAATAACCTGACTACTGACCCATTACAATGCAAATAACACTGACCCATTACAATGCAAATAAACACTGACCCATATGACAATGACCATTGACCCATCACACCATAACTTCACAACTGCAAATAACTAAAACAACTGCAATTAACCATAACATAACATCATTCATTACAAACCATAACACTAAGATTACCATAAGCAACCATAACATACCATAGGTAACCAAACATACTATAAACCTACCATAACATACCAAAAGACTTCAGTGTTCATTAAACAGACACAGTTAATAGTAATAAACATACACAACTAGATAGGACAATAACTACACATCTTGAGTGACCGGTGAGCACCTTGTTCCAGCCTTTGCTCCATTTCCAACCCTTTTACTCCTTTTTGCAGACTTTGCAGCCTTGGTAGACTTTGCAGCCTTGGTAGCCTTTGCAGCCTTGTCACCACCTTGCCCCTTGCAAGTTCTTAAGTTGTGTCCTTCATTCCCACATTTTTTACAAGTCTTGCTTACTCTTTTTCTTGTCAACTTCCCCTTCTTGACCATCTCCTCAGCAACTTCAGATTGTGACTTCCTCCTCTTCTTTTTTGGCATTCCTACCTGAGTGTGATGTTTTGGAGGGGTTAGAGTTGTTGGGCATTTAGAAGGTGTCCAAAATTCTCTACCATTAATGGGATCTATGGTGTTCATGTACACCTCTTTCCAAGTGTCAAGCCAATATAGCTAATCAAAGAAAATTACTAAAGTACCCTCATATGTATTGCACGTGAGGGTTATTTAACAGGAAGTTTGATGGAGTTAGTTTTTTAGGACTCAAACCATAACAAAATTAAAACACTAGGATTCAGAATGTTAAAAATGAAACTGTTGGATTCAAGTAGTTAAAATCAACAAAACTTAGGGACTCAAATAGGAATTTACTCTAGAAGGTATGAAGGAAGACATTATTTAGACCACATATATTCATCAAACATTAATTTTTTGATACTTAAATTCGACCAACATATTTGTTGTTAATATTTAAGAAGTAAACTTATAAATAAAAACATAAGATCTAGGACCCAGTTTCTTTTGGAACTACAATACATAATGGTTTCAATTCAAAAACCAAATTTTCTGATCAATAACTAGTTCCCTGTTGAGCTAGAACCGGATCATGAATCATGTTGTGCTATGTAACAGCCCATTGTGCCTGAGCAGTGGCTCGGGTGAGGGTTCCCGCCCACGGAATTCTATAAAAACCTGTATTTGCATTAACCATTATCATAAGAAAGTGGTTGAGTGCTGAACAGACAATATGTTCTTTTAGATACTGTAATTATAGATGTATATTTGAGAACTTTGAAAGATCGAACCGTTAGCGGATCTTTTCCACCTTCCTGTGCAAGAATAGTTTCACGGAACCTGTGCCCTGTGTAAGAGCCGGTAAAAATCCAGGTAATTCCTATAGAATATAATACTTGTTGAAATATTATTGAAAGCTATGTGTTACTTAATTAGAAATAATTTGAGTCACTTGAGATGCGATAGCAAAGTAAGAGTTATTGGGGAAAGTTATTGGGAATATAGGAATTGTTGGGTTCAGAAAGGCAAGGTTACCGTATTGAACGTTGGTGATGACCCGGTTGACTTTAAAAAGTATAGTTTTTGACCCGTTGTGCTTGATTTAACGTGAAATAATATAATATGGATGAAAATATTACAAAGACTATAAAACGTGGTTTTTAAATCGTTAAGGTCTAATAGTTACGCGCAGTAGAGTTTTAACGCGAATTTGAGACCTGGTACGGTAGGAAACCCCTAATATAATCAAATTAGCTAAAAATAAATATTAGGATGTGGAAAATATTATTATGGACTAACTGGGTAAAAACCTTAATTAAATAATGTATGTAGGTTTTTATAAATTGTGAGACAAAATTACACGGATGGTGCCTGTGGTTTCATGTAATAACGCCTTAAGGTACTAAGCAACCTTTTTAGCTTCTTTAGGGCCATGGTTTAGTTTTTGTAATGAAAATGGGTATTAAGGTTTGTTTTTTGTAACAATGTTGGGTACTAAATACTAACTATCGTTAAATTTTCTGTTAACTTTAGTTAAAGTGATTAAAATACCTTTTTATAAACTAGAGGGGCCATTATATATTAAACTTCATTTACAAAACCTTTAGTACCCAAACATGAAACTTTAGATAAACCACAAGGACTAACCATGTAATTAAACTCATTATTTTATTAAATGTATTTATTTTTAAGATTTATAATTAAATAAGGAATATTTAATTAAAACATTGTTTTATTAAATATATTTATCCCATTATTTATAAAAATAAATCCAAGTTATTAGATTAATAGTTGTAACCATAAAGAAAACATTTAAATTAATGTTGGATGGACTTGTGTTATGTTTACAACTATTAATCTAATAACTTGGATTTAACTTATAAAAATGTTTTCTTTATGTGATTGAATTAAGTGTTATTTTTGGACAAAAAGATGCAAACCCAATTCAAGAAAATTAAAAAGATAGAAACAAACAGAAGTTGAATTTTTATAAATAAAAAAAAGAAAGATTTTTTTTTCTTCTTCAAGAACTGGTGGGCTTTGTAGGTTTGGACCTACAGGTAAAAATCATTTTTGAATTTCATTAAAATCCATAAGTAAATTAATAACATTTAGAACGTTTTATCTATCTTAGAAGTGTATTTATTTTTATAAATAATGGGATAAATATATTTAATAAAAACAATATGTATTAATTTATAAAATAAATACACTTCTAAGATAGATAAAACGTTCTAAATGTTATTAATTTACTTATGGATTTTAATGGATTCAAAATGATTTTTACCTTGTAGGTCCAAACCTACAAAGCCCACCAGTTCTTGAAGAAGAAAAAAAATCTTTCTTTTTTTTATTTATAAAATTCAACTTCTGTTTGTTTTATCTTTTTTAATTTTCTTGAATTGGGTTTGCATCTTTTTGGCCAAAAATAACACTTAATTCAATCACATAAAGAAAACATTTTTATAAGTTAAATCCAAGTTATTAGATTAATAGTTGTAACCATAACACAAGTCCATCCAACATTAAGTTAAATGTTTTCTTTATGGTTACAACTATTAATCTAATAAATTGGATTTATTTTTAAAAATAATGGGATAAATATATTTAATGAAACAATGTTTTAATTAAATATTCCTTATTTAATTATAAATCTTAAAAATAAATACATTTAATAAAATAATGAGTTAATTACATGGTTAGTCCCTGTGGTTTATCTAAGGTTTCATGTTTGGGTACTAAAGGTTTTGTAAATGAAGTTTAATACATAATGGCCCCTCTAGTTTATAAAAAGGCATTTTAATCACTTTAACTAAAGTTAACAGAAAATTTAACGATAGTTAGTATTAGTACCCAACATTGTTACAAAAACAAACCTTAATACCCATTTTCGTTACAAAAACTAAACCACAGGCCTAAAGAAGTTAAAAAAGTTGCTTAGTACCTTAAGGTGTTATTACATAAAAACCACAGGCACCATCTGTGTAATTTTGTCAAATTGTGAGGTGTGTGAAGTATTTGTTATAGGTTTATATAAACATAATATAATACCACCCCCACCCAATCCGGTCGCCCCACCCCCCATAATAATATGTTTGATTTTTTTATTTCACTTTAATTCCTTATTGTAGATGCAATTGTGCGACTAGTGCTTCGGATTGTACAATAAACATGTTTTGATAATTGTCGTTGGTGCGAAGGAGGAAAATAATAGGTGCGAAGGAAGGTTTTTGTTTGGTCGAAGGAGAATCAAGGGTGCGAAGGAGCAAGTTTTGGACGAATGTGAATATTGTTTATGTATGGCTTGGTTCGACCAGTTGGTTTGGTCGAACCTGCACATTCGCACGAATCTTTGGGCGAATGTGCAGTCTATATATAGTCAAGCTGATTTTTTGAATGTAACTTTGAGTCATATTATTCCCTCCACTTTCTGATTCTCTCTCTAGAAGTTTATTTAGCTCTTTTCACGTTCTTACCCTGTTTGTATCAATCTCTAAACGTGTAATTGAGTTTCTAATTAATGAAAAAGCTTTTGAAATGATGATTTACTTGTTTTGATCTGTTTGACTATTATTTTGTGATTGTTTTAGGGATTCCGCACCTAAAACTAACTTGTTTGATCATTCTTTGTTGTTTATACGATCCATACATTCACATACACTTATGATTGCTTTTTAAAGACTCAATGTCTTGCACAATCCCAAGACCCACACTCAAAATCCCTTACACGTTCAATTTCACACACAAAAACCTCTCCATCTTCTTCTTCCTCCCTCCCATAACCAAAACCACCACCATTGATGTATTGTAAAATACATCTATTTCTAGTGTAAAGTTTGTACAATTTTCGAGTCGTTTAGATAGAGTTTTTATTAGTTTTAGGCTTGTACCGGTCTATTTTATTTAGTATAGATTTTTATAGATTTTTATTAGTTTTCGGTCATTTTTAGTATTTATCTATTTTATTTTATATTTTATAGGTGTTCGTGTGGACGTTGGAGCGTGAACGAGCAACTTTGATCAAGTCGAGAACACCCGAGTCTAAAGAACGGAGTTATAATACAATATAATAATAATAATAATAATAATAATGATAATGAAAAACAAAAGTGAACGTGACTTGGGTCAGGTTCCCAAGCCCAACACAAAAAAGAATTTAGTGCTAATATATATTATCTTCGAAAGTAATATTACGAGGGGGGAGGCGGCGATAGTTTTGGAAGAATTCTTTGAAGGACACAGGAGGTCGTAATTAGAAGAGGAAGAAGATTATTCTTTTGACGAGGGCAGATCGACGAGAAGGAGAGCACCATTAAAATACTGGAGAAAGAGGTGGAGGTGAAGGGTTGAGGCATAGGTGCCAGCACGGGTTGGTTCTATTTTATTTATTTATTCTATTCAAACCCGTAGTAAGCACCATGAATATGTTTAGCTTTTATTGTTTTGATTTTATCATGACTTTTATTGGCTAAACCTTTTTGCTACCTAGGTTAAAGATGATTGCACTTGAATGATTTATTTTCTTTTGGTTTTGGAACTTTAGGTTGTGGATGAATTTTATAGTAAAGAGCTCTTTATTTTCTGGTTTGATGTGTATGCATATTTAGTTTTATTTAAATAACTTTTATAAACTCCACTTGCGTTTTTGTGAATGTCTTTCATGTATGAATGCGGGTTAGGTTGCGGACTGGGTGTTAGCAGCTAGTTTATGGTTAACTTCTGCAGGTTATCCATAGGAGTTATAATTGTTAATTAGGTAATTCTAAGTGTTCTACCAATTCTCAATAGCTGTAAGGTGCGAGATTGTTGGTCTGTCTAGGGTGTTAAATTGCTAGATCTAGATGCTTTGTAAGAAGATCTTCCTAGTTTCCCTAGCATTCCTTGTAGGCCAAGTCTTATCAGAAATATTGTAGTTACCCCTTGCACTTTCGGGTGTATTGTGACTTTCGCGCTGTAAGGTAGACTGTCTAGCGGGTACTTTAAGATTCGAGTAGGTAAGCCTGTAAGGGTAACCTCTCAACCGGTGGTTTAACGGCTTATAGGTAACCTTAGGTTTCTCCTTGAGAAGGGTCGAGGGTCCTCTAGTTTATCCTGTAAGTTTAGTATTTTAAGATCCCGGTTCCACACCAGTTCCATGACCATTAGAAATTTATCATTCGTGTGTAGGATTCTAGCCTAGGTAGTGTCTTCCCATCACCTGATTTTAGTTCCAGTTCCTAGTTTGTGTCTATAGTCTATTTAAGTTATATTTTATTTATTTTTATTAGTTTATTAGAAAACCCCCCTTTAAGCAATAAAACATTATTAAGTCAGTTTGTAGATAAGTAGTCGAGTCTAGTTTACGTTTTCCATTAGAGTCTCGTGGGTTCGATACTCGGACTTACTTTAGCTGTACTGCACTGACCGGTACACTTGCCGTTGTGTGGTTTAGGTTTAGAGAGTCTTAGGTTATAAATTTAAAACTTAGAGTGTCTAGTTTAGGTTAATTTAGTTAGTTTTTATTAAACCACTTTGAGCACATCAACCATCATCATCATATCTTCTTCTTTTCTTCATATTATTATGAAATGGACACTAGAACTTGAAGATTATTGATTATCTTGGTGATTTTGGGCAAAAACCTTCAAGAATCTAGAGATTTTTAGAGAGAGAAACCCACATTCCAAGAGTTTCACTAAGGTAAGAACTTGAATAAAAACCTTAATAAAACCTTATTATTTTCAGTTTTTAATCAAGTTTTCACCAAAGAATCCAAGGATTTAAAGATGGTTTCTAAACTAAATGTAATGGGGAAATGAAAGAAAATGGAAGATGTATAAGTATGTGTGTGTCGTGAATATATATGTATGCATGTATGTGTGTGTATATGAATCGTGTATATATATATGTGTGTGTGTGTGTATGTGTGTGTGTGTGAGGATTGATTATTTGTTGTATTTTATGATTTATTATACTTAGATCCTTCAAAATTTGAGACATGCAAGAGGGTTTATGAAAGGATTTAAGGTCTGAATTAAAATGATAAATGGGTGTGTATGATGGTCAAGATTATTGGCATAAAGGTAAGATTAAAGAAATATGACTTGTTTTCATCATATGTCAAGAATATGTAAAGTTGATGATGTGTTTTGACTAATAAAACATAAAAACACAGGTCTGAATGTAATAAGAATTTGATGGTTTTCATAAACAAAAAATAGTGTAAAACAAGTTTAGATAAGATCTTGGGAGACCTTGCATGTACGATCAAAACGCGTATTTCGACTTAAAACGCAAAAATACAAGCTTTTGAAGTGAGCATTTCAAAACTGATCTAAAACAGGTTTCTATGACTTATGATGGTGTAAAATAAAGTATAATATGGAGTATATAAGACGTCTAAGTTGAAAACCTAGGTATGTTGGCAAAGGATGCGCAAAAAACGCATGTTTTGACAATATTAACGCGTCTAGAACACTAAATTTCAGGTCTAATGTGAAATAGTTTAGTTGGTGTCTAAATGTGTATAAAAATTATTATTTGTGATGTATAATGTGTTTACCATGATAATGAGTGCTTACAGTGTAAAACTATGCGATAAGAGTCGCCGAAAGGTGACTTTTAAGGCATGAGATGAATAGATTTTGTGGCTGGATTAGAGCAGAAAAATGGCCCAGTTTTATTGCTTATATGTAGCCCCAAAAGTCAAAAATTAAGTTTATAGAATGTTATTAGGTTGACATGCAATGTTGGAAACTTGTTTGGTATGAAAAATTGCTAGAATATGTGCAATAGCGAGTCGTATGTGCTTGTTGATGTGTACTAAACTATATAATTGATTTTATTGAGAATATAAAGTCTATCTTGAAATGATATATGTGTGATTACATGAATGTAATTATGTGGAGTAGATTAATTAACGCTAAATTCATGCACACAAGGCCTAAAACTGAACCAATTGTCGATATCACCAACGAGTCAATAGGGTAAGGGTCAATGGAAATTCAATCTTTGGAATAAATCTAAGTCAAGGAAGTTTGGTGAATAATTTGGGTGGGACTTAGAATGGTTGTTGAATTAGCTATATGCATTATAGGGCATTATAAGGAAGGATTGTGATTTGGATTATTTGGATTGTTTGGATTTGTGGATTGTTGTGATAAGGTGAGTTCACAGCCCCTTTTCTAAATGTTATTGAGCGTTTTAATATCGGGGGATTAACATGCTGTATGATTAGTAGGACTAGAATTGTAGGACAACTGATGGCCTGGGGTAAGTGTACGAGTTGTTGCTGGGAGTACCTCGTTAGTCCTTCCGGACGGACACTTCCCTGCACGTCTTAATCATTAGCTCTTAAATTAGAGCCTTAGTTTATGTTAGTAGACCTATTGGGTTAACGCCCCTTTCCAGACCGGTAGAGCGGGTCTTATGGGAAAACATAACCTCACAAATTCCTCTTTCATCAGGGGTCAAAACCGGGAAGCAAAGTTATGGTTTGATTAAGAGCCTTAGGTTACTATCATCCTTGTTAGATTTTAGCGAGTCTACTTGGTATTCTTCGAGTTGTACTTGATCATACGAATACACTTATATTATGCTTAACAAATGATTGTGTGTGTCATAAAACCTGTGAATTCGCCAACATTTATGTTGATATTTAATGCATGTTTTTTAGGTAATGATGCTTAGGGGGTTTGAGAGTGAGTTTGGCAGGTCACAATTGTGGACATGATGTTGGGACCGTTAAACTATCAAAACTATCTTTTCTTTTAATTTGTAAAACACTGTAACTTTTAATTTCGCTTCATCTTGATGAGACATGTTTTCTTGTTTCTAAACAAATTTCACTGACCATGAAAATAAAATATGTTAAACTAGAGGGTGTTAGCAAGATGTCCATATGTACTATATGCGTGTTGCTAAACATTGTGGTAACAACTTTCCTTACCTCACGACTTGCTTTCCGCAGTGCGCTGTCGGGGTTTGACAGAAGTTGGTATCAGAGCAACGGTTATAGACAATTAGGAACCTGTAGGTCTATACTATTGTCACACCACGTCTAAGGCGGAAACACGTGGCGCGACGGTTCAAAAGTATTAAGCCAAGATTAATGCAAACCACAATAGTAATTAAGAAAAACGGGCATTTATTCAATGCTAATAATAATCATGTCAAATTATCCGTACATAATTATAAATTGTTTTTGAAATTGATAAGGAGGCTCCTCCCTTTATCCCTAAGTCCATGGAATAAAGAGATGAGACCCTCTTACGATATTCCCAACGCCCAACTTGGAGACATCCCCGACCCTGCTCGCCATGCTAACTTCCATCAATCAATTACCTGAAAGATATGTTTGAAAATCGTCAATATATAAATATTGGTGAGTTCACAGGTTTTAATTTAATAAATCTTTATAAAGTGGGAATATCCTTGTTATGACATTTATAGGAGTTGCAAAGTCCTACAATTTACTTGAGCCTATAACCAAACCAAGACAATTAATAATGCCCCCGCCCCAAGTCGTTACTCGGTATTCCTACGACTTTGTTTCAGAATAAGTGCACCCCAGGCATACGCCGATGCATTATCGACGCTATCGATTAGGGGTGGGCCTTGTCAGGCACCAATAGTACTATCCAAATATTCCTTTGGTTTCTCATTCCTGAATTAATGATTATAGTGGGGAGGTCTCAACCCCGAGTGGCGATCTTTACTCAAGTATCCAACCCGTCATACAATCCCAACATATCTTTCCCCCGTAAAAACGTTAAATAGTTTAGAAATGGGGCCGTGAGACTCACCTGTAACTGTGCTCGGCTCAAAGAAAATAGTAACGTTTGTGATCCCGTACCTACAAAGGTTCTAGGCGTATAAGTCACTTACACCTATGGTGTATGTGCCTTGGCAAGTTGTACACCCAACTTCCCGACCACGTCTTTATCCCAATTCCCGTTTAATAGTTTCGTATCCTAGGTTCAATGGCGATGGATTACCCTTTCCTTACAAGTCATATATTATTCTTATCAATATTCTTTATGACTTGTACAATATTATACTCGACACGACTCTACCCAACGTATAATTATTTTCCCATTTAAATAATTATACTTAGGATCGTTTCGTTCGATATAATGTGTTTTCTTATTATCCGACCTGACTTACTTTGCCACATATTTATTTTCCCATTTAAATAAATATGCTAAGTCTTTGTCGTTTGGTAACATAATCTTAACGTCCGACTAGACTTACCACACCATACATTTATTTTCCCATTTAAATAAATGTACTAGGATCTTGTCGGTATTCACGCGTTGGTATATATATTTCACCTACTCGTCTCGGTTTTCCTTCTCGCATATCTATTTTCCCATTCAAATAGATATACTAGAATTTCGTCGAAAACGAGTATGTGTACATATACCACCGCGTGGATACTACTTGTTAAGTTCATGTGTCGTTTAGCGTTTTTAATTTGTTACGTTATGTTTCTCCTTTCCCACGAATATTCTTTCTACACTTAGGAAAGTGTTACGCACGTTTCACCCTTGTTATATATATTTTATTTCCTTAAAATATATATGTATATTTTTATCTCGACGTAATGGCCTTTTCCTCATATGACCGTTTACGTTGGTTCGTGTAACTAAATTCGTTAGTTAGCGTTTTTCATATTTATTTCCGTTGCGCGTTCTCATGGAAGTATTGTTCCTACTTTCGATTCCGAACGTTTATTTCTTGGAAAAATATACTTGTACGTTTTAGCCCGACTTGTCCAACTTGTTACCAAAAATGTTCCCGATACTTTTATATTCCCATTTATATAAAGGTATCCTATTTTTGTACAAATCTTCCCAAGTCTTTATTTTATGAAATCTTATCTTATAAAATACTTGCGTTACTCCTTTTATTTTTATAAAACTTCCATTTTATAAAAATATACTTTTTACATAAAATGCTCAAGTATGCTACTAATATTTACCAAATCAACCTTGTAAAATTATTACTTACACTTTTTGACACCAATCTTTCCATTATTGTGTTTTTGGACTAATAGTTTCTAAAATATTTATTTTAGTCCCTCAACTTCCAAAGTTGCCATATTAGTCCTTTAACTTATACTTGTTGCATTTTTCACCTTATCTTTCAAAGTTAATATTTTTCTTCCACTTTAGTGGACTTTGAAGAACCATTTCCTTAATGTTTAGTTGTTTTTACCTCTTTTCACTTTTAATGATCTTCTAATCCATCCTAGATGTCATTAACATGTTTATTCCATATTTCAATCCAAAACATCCAATTTTCACTCATCCAAGTGAGTGGACTTTGAAGATGAAACTTTTTCACCTATGACTTTCTAACTCATTTTAATATTTTTATGACATTATTATATCATCCTATGATGATTAAAGTCATCTTCATCTCATTCAAGTCTTTCTCATTTAATATGCCCAAATCATCATCTTCTCAAGTGTAAGTGTATTTTATCATCATTTCTTCCAATATTTCATTTATTAACATAAATCCAAGTCTCATCAATATTATTATTGTTCTCCCACTTTTATTTTAATAAAACCCATTACTTTTATAAAACTCATTTTATTACCCAACAATGTACAACTTGCTTTCATAGCACAAAAATATGAACATTCAAGTAATAAAACAATGCAAGACTTACTACTAGCTCAAGGCTAGGGAAGACAAAATCTTGGATTTGGGTGAGGTTTAATGTGTTCTTCCAAGTGGGTTATGCTCCAAACTCTTGAACACACAAAAGGGGTTTTGAACAATGATGAACTAGAGATGATTTAGAGGTATGAAAATTGAAAGAGAGGTGTTGGTGGGGTGGTGCAAGGCCACGGCCAAGAAGAAGAAGAAGAAGAAGAAGATTATTTTTGTGTTTTGCTTCAAGTGTTCTTCAAGTGTGCTTATAGTGTTCTTCCAAATCTTGCAAAGATTGTAAGTATCTTGTCTTGGATATTGGAAGATTATGGAGGATATGGAAGATCACCAAATAAAATCTCTAGGAGATTAAGAGGGTGTTTGGCCGAGTTTAGAGAGAGAAAGAGGTGGATTAGTGGTATTTTTCTTGTCCAATCTAAGCCCATGCAAACAAATGATTATTATCTTCCAATGATTTCTTCTAATTAACTACAAGTTATCTCACCTTGGTGGGCCATAGGCCGGCCCCAAGGGGTATTTTTGTGGGGTCCACTTTGCTAATTAACATTCCATAATATGTTTAAGTTAATTCCTTTCGGGGTACCGCCCGGGTATTTCTTGGATTTTAACCGCGGTTTACCTTAATATTAAAATACCGTTATTATTCATTAAATTTTGCCCAGTTAAATTACTGATAATTTATTTCGGCTTTTGCCGGGTGAATTTACGTGTTACGCGCGTATCGGGTGCGGTACGCGCACTTTATTCGTTACCGGGAGATTTGTACAATAAGCTTTCACGTATGGCTTTGGGTTTCCAAAACTCATAATATTTTGTGAAAATATTATTTATTTTATATTCCGGGTGTCCGGAGTTCGTTTCGCTTATTTAAGTTTTACCGGGTAATCGCCAGTGTCCATACCGGATAGTTTTGCCTGCGCATGATCCTATCATGCTTTGCTATTAAACTTATGCATTCCTATGCATTATTTGGGAACTTCTATCTTTCTAAGGCCTCAATTAAATATTCAGCACATAATTACGGTTAATTACGTTAATCGCGTTTAATTAATTAGTACGGAATTACCTTAATTTTGCCGGTTGTTACAACTATAACCATGAAAACTCTCAAATGCTTTGTGAGATACATTAAGCCTTAGTATGCACCATATAGAATGCCTTAGAAAAAGGTGTACATGAGTATTAAGGATAGTTATGTATTTACGATGTGTTACCATATGTGTAAACATGATTAATTATATTATATTATATAATTATATACTTATTAGTACGAATACTGTTTGTCACAGATTATGGCCTCGTCGTATATAAGCTTTTCTAGCACCGATAGTGAGCCAGAGTCCCCACCAGAGCCTTATACGTCTACTGACTCCAGCGAGCCTTTACAGGATCCGTACATTCCTATGTTCGTAGCACCAGCTGCTGTAGAGCCAGCGATAGATGCACCAGCTGCTGTAGAGCCTATAGTTGCACCTCCTGCTGTCTAAGTAGTTAACTCGACCGATATATTGGTACTGATATTATCGCCGATATTGGCCGATATTTGACCGATATATCACCGATATTCCCGATATTGATGTTTTTCTTCTTAGTTCTTTCATTTTTCTTACTTCTTGTAGTTGTTAGTACTGTTTTAAGTCTTAATTGTTAATAATTAGTATTAAATATTAGTGTTTTAAGTCTTAACAAGTTCTCACTTGCTACAATTGTTAGTGTTTTGCAAGTTGTAAAAGGTTAATTTGTTAATGGTAGGAGAGTATATTGAAGTGTTAGTGTTAAATTGCTACATGTATGGATTTTGCATGATATAAAAATTTCCGATATCCCACCGATATCTCACCGCGATAACCTATATCTCAAATATCGGTCCTTCACCGATATCCGATATTTTACCGCATTAACTGCTTAGCCTGCTGTAGAGCCTATAGTCGCACCTGTAGTTGACCCAGAGCTTACTGTTATAGAACCATACTCTGGAGAGCCTATACCTGCGTACATGTTACCATCTGAGCCGAGGAACGATGGTCTATTTGCTATGTTCAGGTCAGTCGGACCACAGCCTAGAGCCTATACCAGTACCACAGCGGTTGATGCGTTACCCATACATAAGCGACCCGTGGATGTTGAGGGACAGTCGTCTTCTGGTAGCAAGATCCAGAAGATTAAGTTGGATTGCTGGGAGTGGTTGCCCAAGAAGTTGAGAGACTGGGCAGAGATAGAGGGTATCCCTCGCACCTATGAGTAGGGTGAGTCCTCGTCTACTACTAGTATTCCCGTGTTGACAGGTGAGCCTGTGGCACGCACAATTGCTACTTTGGAAGCGCGTGTGAACCGCACTGAGCATCGGATTACTACACTACAGAGTCGGCACGTATCATTGGATAGGAGGGCAGACACTCTTTAACACAAGATGGGTAGGTCGGATCAGAGGATAGATGATATGTGTGATAGGTTTGAGACGCTTCGTGGGCGGTATGTGTCTATGGATGGTCGGGTTAGTGCTATAGATGGCAGGGTGGAAGGAATGGATGATAGGATGGCATCAGTAGAGGAGTACTCGATTACTGACAGTCACGCTAGGGACAGTCAGCTAGCACGGATTGACAGGTTAGAGTCCAGTTTTCTGGTGACACAGGGTGAATTGTTGGAGGCAAAGAAAAATCTTGCAGAGAAAGAGGCAAAAAATGAGGAAGCTGAAGCTGGCATGATTGGGATAGAGCAGCGGTTGATACCTGCAGAGGAGAGATACAGTGCTTCTATGGCACTAGCGATGGTTGTTTTGGTATTCATGGCTTCTGCCCTACGTGGGGGCAAGACCCCGTAACTTTTGTGGTGGTGATACTTGATCTAGGGCATCTTAGGCCGTGCATTTTGGTAGTTCTTGATGACTTGTCATAGTGACAGTGTTACGTCACATTTGTTTATTATGATCTCCTAAAACAATATATTGTTAGGTATTATGATCTTTTGTAAACAATGAACAAGTTGTCTCATGATGTATTTACTTAGTATGATGATGTATGATAGTGGAAGTATGTTGACCAGAGTTGTCATCTTTATCTTAGATTTTGTTGTTATCTTTTGCCGCGTATGTTTGATCGTTAATGGTGTATATTTTTTTCGAACTATCTTGTTTGTATGAATGTCATCCGAGAATGATCTTTAATACATAACATAGTTAGTTCCTTAAAAATTGTTTGGTATGATTCTTATGTATATTTTTCCCCTTGAAATATATAGAAAAAGAATTATGGCACCTGTAACGAGAGCTAATGCCGAGGGAGAAGGTTCTTCACTCCCTATTTCGCCCGAGTAGTTGGCTAGAATGATAGCCCAGCATGTGAATTTCGTCTTTGGTCAGCGTGATGCCAATGCGGCGTAAGGTAGAGGTCGTGGTGGCAGCGCACTACGAGGTGGTGCACCAGGTGGAAATGGACCGCGTGGCCGTGGTACAACCGGAGGTGGATCTGGATAAAGGGTTGTGATCGGATGTTCATCAGGTAAAGACACTTGAGATTGGTTGTTGTTTCGTAAAGTTGTTATTTTGATCGGATATCAAATAGTAACTATGACGCATTCAAATGAAACAGGAAACCCAGAGCAAGGTTGCACTTATAGGACATTTCAGTCTTGTCATCCCCGTACATTTCAGGAGCTGAAGGTCCATTGGATATTATAAGATGGATCGAGAAAATGGAGTCGGTCATGATGATCAATAATTGTTCTGCTTCTCAAAAAGTCAAGTATGCAGTATGTTCTTTTCTTGATGATGCCCTTACTTGGTGGAACACGCAAGTTTAAGCATTGGGTGAAGATGCCGCGTATGGTCTTTCGTGGAATGAATTGAAGGACATGTTATTAAAAGAGTATTGTCCTCGCAGTGAGATGCAAAAGATTGAAGCTGAATTTTGGACGTTGTCTTTAAAAAGGAGCCGAGATTAAGGCTTACACGACCAGGTTTAATGAATTCGCTAGATTGGTACCTCGTTTGGTTACACCCGACTATGTTCTCATTGAGCAATATATTTGGGGATTACCACCACAGATCAGAGGAATGGTGTCGTCTTCTAAACCAACTATGTTCTCATTGAGCAATATATTTGGGGATTACCACCACAAATATAATTATTAGTATATTTGTGATACACGGGTTGAACAATTTAAATTATATATATTATATATAAATTTAAAATATAATTAAGAAAAATTAGATTACATATTTTATTTAAAATAAAAAAGTTTGCCTTTACAACCGAAAAAATATTAAATATTCATCAGCCCCTAAATGATTTATTGTAAAAAAAACATTTTTATTCACATAAAACTTTTTTCAAACATTCCAAAATATACCTTCCATACCGTGGCTATTACCTTATAAGACTGCAGGTACAACAAAACAAAAAAAATAAAATAATAGAAATAAATAATCCCAACTATTGACTATTGGCCAATAACAGTCCCAACTACGAAAACTACCAATAGTGGTCCCAACTTTCGACATATTGGAATATAATGGACCCAAACTAACGGAGGTCTAACTCCGTTAGTGTGATGCTGACATGGCATCCTAGGTGGCAAAACGATCCTATGTGGCATTTGACGTGGCATCCTAGGTGGCAAAATGATCCTATGTGGCATCCTAGGCGGCAAAATAAAGGTAAATCTGTTTAGGGTAGGATATAAAAAATGAAATTAATTTAAAAGTATCTCCTCATCCGTTAAACCATCCCAATCGAGTATTGTTCATTTTGGAATTTGACATCAAGTTTATTCCAAAGCCAAAGTATTTCTAACCTTGAGTGTATAATCATTTTTTTTCTAACATCAAGGTCCTTAAACATAATGACATTTATTGGTTCAATTTTACTATATTATAAAAAAAAGAATGTGTGAATTAATAGCATGAAAATAAAGATTGAAACGAATTAGTAATGAAAAGACTGTTTAGATATTGCATTTCTCTATTGAAGTAACTTGAAAAAAACAAAGTCAATGAAGATTCAAATAATGATTTTTCATAAATAAAATGTATTTTATATATGAAGGTATTATAATACGAAAATAGCCAAACATATTTAGTTTTGTATTAAATCAAATATTTAATTAATGTGAATTGATTTGTTTTATTTTGTTTGTTCAGAATATTGTAAGAAATATAGTTTTAAACTTAAAGTGAAAGACCACATATTAAAAACATGTTTTTAAGGTACACGATTTAAATTTAATAACACATAAATACGTTATCTTAAAAAAATAAATAATTTTTAATAAAGATTATTTTGTTAGTTCATAAACATTTTCAAGTTATGTCTAATAATTTATTTCTAATTTTGTATTATAATATAATTATATTAATTGATTTACTAAAAACAATGAATATACATATTAAACTGGATTCCAGTAATTATACTAATAATTATAGTTGTAACAAATAAAAACTGAATAAGAAATAATTATTAAATAAAGAAAAAAATTAAAATAAATGTATTGTTTAAAATAATAAAATGAGAGGCTTTGTGATGGAGTTCTATATGTAGATGCATATATTGCGACTAATGCTATTGAATTGCGAATTTCAAGTTGTTTTGTTATTTGTTGAATGGTCGAACGTGGAAAAGGACGGTCGAAGGTAGAATCAAACGGTCGAAGGAAGCACTGGGAGGTCGAATGTAATATTGTTTATATATATGTCCAGATTCGCCCAATGTTAATGGTCGAACCTGCACGTTCGACCAAGCCAATTGGGCGAATGTGCAGGTCTATATAAGGCAATCTGATTTTTTGAATGTTAACGTTTGGTCATTTGTTTTCCCTCCCAGTGTGTGTTTCTCCCTAGGGTTATTATTGAGTCTGTAACCAAGTTTAATCATTATAAACAACGTTTTGAAGTGTAATTGATTATCTAATTGAATGAAATGATTATGTTTATGATGATTTCTGTGTTTTGCTAGTATTATTATCATTTTGTGATCAATTCAGGGATTCCGCACCTGAATTGAACTTGTTTGATCATTATCTTTGTTGATTAGCCGATCCTACGCGCATACACTATATACTACATGTGCTGTCTTTTATTACTATAGATAGAAATCGATTAATGTTGATTGATTTATTTTATTTATTTGTTTTGAACAACATGAAAGTCTCACAAAAAAGCATTTTGTCATCAATTTGAATTAGGATAAGCTCACGGGCTTAGTTAGGTTTCTAGGGTTCCTTGTGATCTCTATATATTGTAACCTAACTTTTCAATAAGATTATTCAGTATTCTATTATCTTACAGGATGTACATCAAACTATAAGGCCTTGTTTGAGCTTGTTAAAGTGTTAAAGAATGACTTGCATATTGTCGATGTTGGTGTGACCAAGTGTACAACACTTAGGTGCGACTGCGAGTGTATATATGCAGCTTCAAGTAGTAAGGCTGACCATGAAATTTAAGTAATGTGCAGACTGCAGAGTTACAATAATACTTACATTCAACAATGCATTTCTGAGCATCACTTAATCCATCCCAATCAGATGATTCCCTTATAGCTTTAAAAGCATTATCTATATGTTTACTTTGACCCAATCTTAGGTCAAACTGAACCTTTTCAGGCTATAAACAATACATAATCAAATAATAAATCGGCTTCTTAACGAGTTAAGCCCTTTGTGAGCTACTCGAGATCAGCTCGCTAAAAGCTCGAACAAAGTCACGGCCGGTCCTAAAATAAGCTTGTTTAATAAACGAGCCTGAGCCCGGACTTCATTTATTGAGCTCAAGTTAACTCGCCATCCTAAACGAGTCTATTATCTGTATAAAATTATCCTATATAATGAAATAAGAACTTCCATGAATAGTTCACTTACCGTTCAGTTGCTGCCAAGTGGCAGCAAGTGCTTTTTTTTTAATTCCAGGTTTTTACGAATTTTGATACTTAGGTTTATGGTTATCATTTATTTGCAAGACTCGCTTGCAGCCCAAGTGGTTTGGTTGTTGTGTTGGTAATATTGATACACGGGTTCGAATCTTGGTGGTTGGGATTTTTTTTGGCTTATCCACCGCATTCCACGATAGCTTCAACACCTCATTAAAACCATATTCAACTCCCAAAATAGCCACCCACTTCACTCATTTGTCATCTCACCTAAAAAAGACCCATCACCACCCTTTCTAATATTGCACACCACCGCCATCAGCTTACAGCTCTTTACCTACCACCATCAGTCGGTCACGCCACCGACTCGCCACCTTAAAACCAGATTCTTAGCCCCAATCTCGAAAAAAACCGTCTCCCCAACATAGCCACTGATTTTGAAAACACTGCCGAGTAATGTGGCCGGAACCATCTGTGGTGTGCCGTTGGTGGATTTGACGACCAGAGGAAACGGACGAACAACACAACTCCATGGATGTCGTTAGATCCGTGATAAGAAAATCAGAAATGGATGCCGCACCAGTGCAACACCACCCTTTCTGATAAACAGGCGATAAGGAAATAGATGGTTATTGGGGGTTTCAATCTAGGGATGAAAGCTTGAGTTTAGGGCTTCAAGACAAGAAGTGTAGAGGGAATCTGAGGAAAGAGTGAGACAGGATGTTTGTACTGTGTGTGAGAGACATAGAAAAGAATATTGTTGTCACATTTTTTGGCTTTGAAATTGTAAATATTATATGAAACAATAGTATATAATTTAATGGCGGTCCGCTTCTAAGGCTTAAATAAATTAGTTTGGGCCAACATTGTAGACTACATTTATAAGTGGTGGAGAGGCCTTATGTTCACTTAGGTGATCATGGGTTCAATTCCCACTTCCAACATTTATGGTTTGGTATCCGGGTGAAGATCGAATAAGGGTGGCGCCGTTTCGAATCTGACGGGCGGTGAGGTTTTACCGAGTTCTATAACACTGTCGTGCCTTCGGGCGGGTGGGGCTCAGGTTTCCGCGCATCGGGAGAAGACGGGGGCTGCTGGAGGTCGAGTAGTCGATTCTTGGGCACGGCGCCCCGCAAGGGTGGTTGCCACACAGTTATTCGCCGATAAAAAAAAAATAACATATGACTTTGATTTAGGTTGAATTTATTACATTGCAACCTGATTTGTATTATAAAGTGTTTAAATTTCATTCAAGTCTTGGAAGTTTCTTAGAAAGAGACTCGCAAATAAGTTGGATTTGATTATTTGAACTGATCCACACATCATATTATTAGGTAATATGTGTTGGTTACTTTCATTGATAATAGCTTCTTAGCGCTTTCTTAACGTTTTGGTAAAAACCGAATCACAATGCGCGCAACGCGCGCTCCGGTAATCACACTAGTTATGATAAAAGTAATTAAATAACACACACGCATTAGAGGGGTTCCTGTGCGATGTGGCAGGTAACACAGACACGGATGATCATGTAACATGTTAATTTTTTAATATAAAAAACAACTATAACAATAGTGTATTCAAATTGATGACAAAATGCTTATTGTGTTGTACATTTTTATTTTAAATACTAACGTGTGAAAAAGTTATGACCATTTAAAATCATATGTTAGTTGATTAAGAAGTCTACAATATGTTTTCAATATGTTTTGAAGTATTGTACCATATGTTTTAAAAGTTAACGAAACAAACTCAAGAATTCGGCTCAGCTTGTTTACCGCCTACCTCTATGTTTAAACAATATATTAAGTCAACCAAAAGCAATAATAAAACTAATAAACCTGAATTTCTTCAATAGCAGACCTAAACTTATAACTATCCTTAACAGCCTTAAGATGATTAACAACTCCCCAAACAACACTCAACCGATCCTTCATCGTCTCCAATGGTACCACCAATTTCGGCCAACACGGCTCCACACTCTTCTCCAGTTCCATCAACTCACCATCCTATTACATTTCCCACCAAAAATTAGCAACCAAACACACAAAACTATAACCATGGGCGGCTATGGCTCAAGCAGGGGAGGCCATCTGGCTTGGGCCCATTTTTATCAGGGTCACAATTTTTTTTATGGGAAGAGATAACGTACAAAGCTTCTTAACGTAAGAAGCGTAAGAAGCAATCTCAGCCATTAGAATAACAAGATGTCTGGATGCAGATTAAAAACCCTAATCATACTTGGGTTAAACTAACCAAGGGTAAATTATGAAAAACCGTCTATTTTTTTCAAATCGTAACAACAAAAATCAATCGAAATAAAATTTTTCAACAATTGAAAATCGTTTAAACCAATCTGAATGATTACACAATCAAAATAACAAAAAACATTCCATTACAATGAACGAAAACGAAAAAAATTTATAAAAACAGAGATTTACACCGGAAAGATTTAATCATACGAAAAACCATACAAATTATGAATAAACGCTCGTAATAGTTGTCAAAAACTTTCGATTTTGTTTCAATAAGTATGATTAAACATAAAAATTAGGTTAGAAAAAGTTATAGAGGAAGAAGATGAAGTTGGTGAAAACAGAGAGTTTTAAACGCACTAACCAATTTTAAACGCACTCATTGTATAAAATTTAAACACACTTATCAAATTTAAACGCACTCATTAAAAAGTTTGGAAGCACTCACTGAACATTTAGAAGCATTCATTAAAAAGTTTGGAAGCCATCATTGAAAATTTAGAAGCACTAATTAAAAAGTTTGGAAGCACTCATTGAAAATTTAAAAGCACTCAATAAAAAGTTTGGAAAATATAGAAGTACTCATTAAAAAGTTTGGAAGCACTCACTAAACATTTAGAAGCACTCATTAAAAAGTTTGGAAGCACTGATTGAAAATTTAGAAGCACTTATTAAAAAGTTTGGAAGCACTCATTGAAAATTTGGATGCACCCATTAAAAAGTTTGGACGCACTCATTGAAAATTTGGACGCACTCGTTAAAAGATTTAAACCCACCTTTGAAGCTTATGTACTTGTGCTCTGTCTCTCCTCTGTTTCTTATAACTTAAATAATAGACTTGCAGTACTTGTGAAGAAGCTCTAAAACAACATATTTAACTCTTGAGAGCTCTTTTTCAGTAAACTGGAATCTGTTGGGCAGAATTTCTGAACCAAGAATTGGAGAAAAAATAGCAAGACTGAAGGGTGGATTCATTTGGGGTAGTTAGAGTTGCCTTCACTTGAGCAAAACACCAAGAAGCATAAGAGATCCATGACTTACCCATAGTGGGACATAGACGTGAAGAGAGCTTAGTAGTTGTACCTATAATTTCTTCAACAGTAAGATCAACAACAATTTTTGGATATTCATTTGGGGTAGTTATAGTTGCCTTCGCTTGAGGATCCATTGGTGGGAAGAGGAAATTAAAACCCAAATAATACTAAAATAGCTTAGAAGATTATTACTATTTATAGGGATTATAGAATGGTGGTGGTGGTGGTGGTGGTGTCTCGATCGATGAGAGGAGGATGTGTTAGGTTTATGTTTTGTGTTTAGATCAGGGAAGAAGATAATAGGTTTAATCGTGTTTTAACTGTGGTTAGATTAAATTGACAGGTGTCAAGTTCTACTAGCTTCTTACACTTTTTATGTTAAGTGACTTTGTACCCAATACTTTCTCTTTTTTTATTATAAAATTCCAATATGTATATTTGTGTGTGTATTTTTTTAAATAGAAAACTTGTTTAACACTTAAAAGTTGGGCCCAATAATAATCAATTTAAAATTTAAATATTATTAATTCAAAGCCCATTATATTTAAATTAAAAAAACAATGTTATTTTTTTTTTATTCAGAGTTGAAGTTGTTTGACATATCACAAAAATTTAGCGACCCTATAGATGTTTTGGAGCATATGAAAGAAGAACGTTACTCTTACTTTGCAAATGCTGCATTCAATATAGAATATTATTGACCAATGACACACTTACAAGCTTCTTTAGCAAAGCACGCATTCCAGGCCGCACGTGGCTAGCGTTTATCGCGTCGAATGGAGGAAACTCGAAGTTGGTCAATAAAGGATTGTCTAAACAGTGGCGGACCCAGGATTTTTTTTCATGGGGTGCGGAATCATAGACCTTATATAGGTCGTTTATCCATCAGGTGGCCCGGGTCGGTTCGGTTCAGGTCGACTCGTATACCAAAAATAATAATACTAAAATGCTGGTGGTGGGTCGAGTTTTACCGCAGTGGGCCTTCGGGCGGCGGGTTTCCTCCGGGAATTGGTATGAAATTACCGTGGATCCGGGTTACTCTCGGGGTACTCCTTTGTCCCGTGTGCACTTTGAAAGTGCCCGATATTGATTTGTTGGCCGTTCAAGAAAAATATTCACATAATCACATTTACCTAATTACCTTTTGGAGTTTTGTTGTATTTGTTCAATTGTTTGTAAATTGTGACTGGTCAACGTCACAGGTTCCTCTTCTTTGTTTAGCGATCGCCGATTAGAAGCAGGGAGGGAGACAGACAACTTTTTCTTTTGTTTTTCTTTGTTTAGCGCTCTTCTGGCTTTAGGTTTATTTTTTGTTTGTTTTTTCATTTTAATCAATATTAAAACACATGTCGGCTTATTATAAACTTAGGGCTTGGACTCATTCTTGAAATTGGGCTACTAACTAATAAAATGGGCTAACTCTTAACATATAATTATATTTTTTTTTCTTGAGGTCGGTTTCAAAAGTCCAAGGGGTGCGGCTGAAAAATTTCATGGGGTGCGGACGGGATGAACGCGCGTATATAACACTAAATTTTTTTTTTTTTCAGGGTGGGCGCCCGCACCCCTTGGGCTTGCTATAGGTCCGCCAATGTGTCTAAAGGGTCATTCGATGTCGAAAATGAAGCCTCATGGATGGAATAGAGAGCGGCGGGAAGTGACGGTGGCGGTGGCGGTGAGATTGAAGAAGATGTTTGGAGATTGAAGACGAAGAACGAAGAAATTGAGCAAAAGAGATGATGGAAGCCATTGCAATGAAGAAGAAGAAAAAGGAGTCGTGACAGGATGTAATAATCTTTGTTTTATTTATTTTAAGGTCGTTGTTGTCTGAAAAACAGTTATAATTATGGTCATAGACACATGTTGCAAAGTTACACGCTTTTGAATGTTTTACTATGAAATGAGCAATTTACGTGAAAAACAGAAAAAACTATATATAGTTTTTTAAGAATTTTTGGCTTTTTTTTACGGTACCAAATCTTTATATAAATGGAGGTTGTTAGAAAAGGATTTTGACATTTGGTGTAACCGCAACCTAAGATCACAGTTTATGCCTACATGGACAAGTGGACAAGGTAGTCATTATCGGCCAATATGCTGAAAGTTGAAACTGTTATGGGAAATTTCTTAAATACAAATTATTGCCAGCCAAAAATGCAAAGTTTGGATTATTAAAATCCAATTCCCCTTTTACCTATATATTAGAGTGGACATGGAGCTTATGCATTTATCTAGGAAAATAATATTTAGGAACATCCATGGTCGTCGTCAATGACGGATCCAGAATTTTTTTTGACGGAGAGCACAAATTGGTTGGGTTAAAATAGGCAGAACAAAATGGGTTGGGTAAAACCCGCTCATCCGAACTTTTAATGTTTAATTATTAATATAATGAAATCAAAAATATTTTTCTATAAAACTATAGCGTATATAAAGAACCAAAAGTATATAAAAATATTTGTAACCGAAAAAATAAGAAAAAAAAAACACTCATAAATTCGTGAATAAATCATAACACTGAAACACATTATTTGATGTGCTCAATTTAATTAGTAACCATTAATTCTTTATATCAAAATGTTTAACTATAGGCTTGTTGAATTTCAGACTAAAAATATATTTTAGTAGTAAAGATTAACTATAGCATCTTAAAAATTAAATCAAACTATTTTTAATTAGGTAGGATTACTACTTTATATCTTTAAAAATTTAGGATTGTATAAAATACAAATTAGATTAAAAGATCTATTTTATTACTTGACTTTAACTTAAAGGGCTCAATGTGAATATTATTTTAATAATAAATTATTCAAATCACCACTACATTCCTAAAATATCCGCAACTTATCTTCTGAGCTTTCGAAACTTCTTTAAATAAAGTTTCTTTCCTTCTAACATTTTTTTTCCCTCTATTATTCCTTCTAGTTATCCTAGTATTTCAATCTTAGTAAGGGATCATTCTAATATTTGGGAAATGGCTCAAACAAATTTTCAAAATTTGGTACTGTTTTGACGATTCCGATGAGTGCCTCGCCCCTCACCGTAAAACAAAAGCTTGAATCGGCTTCTGGATGGACGGTGGGCACCTGCCCACCCATCTCATGCATTGAATCCGCTACTGGTCGTCGTACTACTTCGAATAATCATGATCATATTAATATATTGTTATCCGAGATGTTAGTGAGGCTTTCAGCAAAGTATCTAGGTCGGTGTATGTGACACCCCGCATTTTTATGTTAACTCTTTTACTGAACTCTAGTTAATATCCATAATCATACGTGGTTATACACTTAGCTAGGGTTAGTTAAACAGGTCCTTCAGGATGTTATGTAACAATAACATATGTTAGGTGACATTAGCGTACGTTATAATTAGGAAAATCATTGTCTTGACACACACACGAATCCTGTATCTCGAACGTTGGTGATTGGTTAGGCATGCATGATTATATGAACTATTGAGTGTTGATGAATGTGAAGTAACACGTGTATGTGAATTACATGCTTATGTGAACTACTGCGTATTAGTTACGTAAACTTTATGAGATATGTGCACCTATGATAAACATGCTATGAATTGATAAAACGCTAGTTTTATACGAGTTAGTATGATTACTATTGTCGGGATTAGTCTTGGGAGTTAGATATTACTAACGGGCTCAATTAACAGATAAAAACCCTTAGAACCCGAAATCTTGGCCCATGATCTTAACCCTAGTATTTAATTTATAAAAAAAAAAATAAACACAAACCCTATCTACCCTACTTGCGCCGTGGACATGGAGGCACCCCACACCCACCTTTCAATCTCAATCTTCATCAATTTCCCACTAGTTCAAGTTGATTCGGGTGCTATCTTGAGGTTTTAAGGACTTTAGCAATTCAAGGTATGTGTTTTACGTGTTATATGATGAATTTTAAGGCTGGAAAAGTTGTAAAAACTCTAAGAAATATTCATGTAAAAATCGCAAATCAATGTATGTGGGATATCTTGGATGTTTGTTGTGATTATTGATGAGTATTGTTGATAGAAATCATATCTAGGGTATGTGGTACGTAAATACATAGATTTAAATGTGATAATATGGATTGAATTCTGTAAATATGAGTTATTTTATGATTATGGGTTAATAAGAATGATTAGGGTTCATGAGAAGCATGTTATTAGAATTCTGATTTTCTGACAGAGTCATTGTGACGAATTGTAGGGCTGTTATAGGGTGATTAACATGTGTAATCTGATTGTTTTCTGATGCTAAAACATAACTTATGATGTTAGCTTTTCAAAAAGTCCAAAATCATGCGTTTTGGACTTGTTTTGATATGTATTCATGATTTTATAAGTTTAAAGGTCGTATCGGATTTTCGGAATTATAAATTGGGTCAACTTTAAACGGTCATAACTCGAGATTTACAAAGGGTTAAGTTATGAACTTCGGACAGTAGGTCAAAATTGGAAAAACTTGGCTTTTCCAATTGGATTCACCTTGTTTGGGTGAATACACAATTTTTGGGAATTTTTCTACTAAACTGACCTGCTGTGGAAATTTTCTGGACATAGCTGTGTTGTACGAATTTTAATAATTTTTGTGTTTGGTTGTGAGACAAAACAAAAATATGGGCTATCAAATGAATCCCAATGAATATTCAGTAAAAATTTGGGAGTTTAATTCGTTCGTTAAGTATTTTAAATAATTCGTTTTTCACAGCGTACAATCTGCCCTGAAAACGCAGATTGTGTAAGGGATGTTTACGTGACTATTTGGAGTCTTATATGGTATGTATTTGACATGAACTTGCATGAGTTGCCGGGTTATGGCAAGCAGGTTATTAGTTGATAGCGCTATTAGGTCTTACAAACCTCACACCGGCTCGGGGAGTGCGGGAGTGAACTATAACTTAACAGATTTTATCATTGTTGATAGGCAATGATGTAAGGCATGCAACTCACATTTGTGACTACACGTACATCAGTAGTTCGGTATATCGGTGTTAGTTATCATGAATGGGTTAGCTACCCTTGACATGCGATGAACTAGTGTTTACACGGTTCTTAGAACCAACTCAATTACTTGTTTACGTGGTTTTGGAAACCAGCGCAGTTACATACTCATTTACTTCATTAGTGAACTCACCAACATTGTTTGTTGACCCACGATTTACATGCTTTTGCAGGTAGTTAGCTTTCGGTGCCAGGATTAGAAAGCACTGCACACTTCACTGCATTTGGGGTCTTGGGCATACATCTAAATTACATATTATGCTTTTACATTTTCTTTCATATGATTTTAATTTGGGCGCGTTGTTTTGCGCATGGTTTTAAAAGGGTTAAATTTGGTTTACGCTTTCGCAGCTTAACCTAACTTGGTTTTTGAAAACGAACTAAATGGTTTGGGTATTTAGAGTTCGTTCATATGACTTATGGCTATGGGATCCTGGTATGTCATGCGCCTCGCGGTATAAACGCCACAGTGGAAATTTGAGGGTGTGACAGTGTATGTCTTTGCTATCAGCACAAAAGTTTCGTTTGATGCATTGTCGTCGCATATCCACATACTATAATCATTTTTTTATGAATCGGGTCGTGCGAATCATCTATATTTCTAATTTAGTTACTATACATGTATAACGCTTATGACGTATATCCACCATAATGATGCTACAACAAATATTATATGAATATGAAATGAGTAACGCAATACAAAATGTCACTCCCGTTATATCACGCGGATTTCCTACTAGTGTTTATAAATAGTTAGTATAAATACTTAATAGATATGTACTTAAGATATATTATTGAATGAATAATTATTTTCCTCCCTAATTCATTATTTCTCTCGAGTGCGTGTTCATTCAAGTGTAGTGAAGTTTTTCAAAAAAATATGTTTTTTTTCGGAAGGTGACTTTCTTTAACTGTGTGGCAGAGATCATTACACCACCCGACTTGGGCAGCCCTGACCTTCCACGAGCCCAGACTATCGTGCACAGCAGATGATGCTAGTGTTGTGGGGGTTGGCGGCTTCCGCCCGGAAACCATACCACCTCCACACGAGTAAACTCGCTAGAGTAACGGCCTGATTAAAACCGGGTGAGCTCACATATTTCAAAAAATATGTGATACGAGAGATTGATCAATGTCAAAAACATGTGATACAACAAATAGACAACTCATACAATTGTCTCGGACCGTTAAATGGTCAACAAATCATGTCTGATGTGACAAAACCTATTGTCTTACACCAAAAACTAGTTTTGTTGCTATTAAGGATAATTATAGAAAAACTAGATCGGACGGTTCTTCAAGACTCGTAAAAGTTGAGGTTGCCTTCAAGGAGTTTGTTGGAACACCTGAATAAGTTGCAATGGCTATCAATATATGTAAAACATTCAAACAACTACACCGGATATATTCATAAATGGTAAAGCTATTAATAAGGTCCGGAAAGGATAGGGTGTAAAAAAAACCTTACCTCTATCACTAGAAAAATGGATGATGCTTCCAGATAGACCCCCAAGTCTAAAACAAATAACACTAGAAATATAGAACTAAAAACTAGTAGAAGCTAGGGGTAAGTAATATCAGAACCGAAAACCAACGAAACCAAACAAAAATTAACCAAAAACTGATTAACCGAAAAAGCTTATAGTCACACGGATGAATTTAGTATCTTCATCTATTAGTTGGTTTTGAAAGGATTGCTGACGAACATATGGGACGTCCATTTTCATAATTACGCATGTCAGGATTTTAAGGATATGCCAAATTTGACTGTTTTTTTAACGGCTAAATGTTACACACTCCAAACTTTTATATTTATAAATAATACACCTTTTGCTTGGGATAGAACCCAATACTTCTTACTAAGAGGCTAAAGCCTCTAGTGAATGAACTTCCCCACTTGGCCAAATTTGACCATGTAAAGCCCCCACCTCTAGTACGATGCTCAACTACGTCCTTACCCTTAAACCAAGGATCCATTCTTAATTTATTAATTCATTACTTCCTTTCGTAAAGGGCTTCCTACTTACACCATACTCTATTTTCCAACTACAATTAGTCTATGATATTATATAAGTTTAATTGTGCCATCCAATAAAATTGGTTATCTTTGTGAGGCGAGGCGAGGCAAGGAGTGAACACTCCACCCCTTTTAGTGCCGAGCGGAATACCCTAAAACACTGCCCAGGGTATTCAGGCCCACCAACTTTTCTTCCCTTGTAATAGTACACCTTGATAGGGTGTATCTGTCACACCCTCAAAATCCACTTGCGGAGTTTTACCGCGAGGCGCATGACAAACCAGGATCCAAACCAACGATCACAATAAACAAGTCTAAATGTATATAAATGCAATTTCAAAACATAGTTTAAAATCCCGTTTACAGCGGAAGCTTAATCAAAACAGTATCTCAACAATGAAACAATAGTTCAACGTTTATAAGACCATGCAACCCTAGTTAGACGCCGTGCAGACGCGTGCGCCCTAGTCCAGTCGTGCTACCTTAGCGACCTGAGAATACATGTAAAAGTTTACGTCAACACAAAAATGCTGGTGAGTTTACAGGTTTTGTAATCCAAGTACCAAGTCCACCTGTCCATACTATAACAAATCGAAAACCAGTATACGCTAGCTAGGCGTACGTTTTGTTACTACCACGATTGGAAAACCATTACTAACTCGAATACCAGATGTTGTGCCCGAAAAGTACCAGTTGTTCCTGTTGTTCCTGTTTGAGACAATATGCACTCGCCCGGCCCTCCAAGCCGACGAGCGGGGTTGGTCACTCCCAATAGCGCTATTCACATTTCCCCGTTGTGCAAACCCGCACATTCATGGTTCCCCCCGGGACTTCCAAAGATCGTGTAGTACACAATAGAAACCCATAGTATGACAGTAGTTACCAAATAATCATTTTAACACATGTTTTCTCCCCCGAAAGTATGAAACCAGTTTAAAAGAGGGGCCGTAAACTCACCTTAAGTTGCGTTACTCCTTAACCCGAGTAAACTCAGCTACTATGCCAGTCCCGTAAAGCGGCGACCTAACATATGACAGTTACAAGTACTTAGACTAATAACCCGCAGGTTAATTAGTCCCTAGATGTCCAGACCATAACCAAGTTCGTTTGAAAACACCGTGACTGTTTAACTGACCCAAAGTACAAGACTCGACATCCCATTGGTGACCCGAGACTCCCCGTGTTATGTTTACGCTCTTAAACAGACAATCATGCAATCACACTTAACATACGTTAACGCACAACAAGTTATAGCACATAGTTCACGTATCACCGAATTACATCCAAACATATGTTACCAAGTTATTATATATGTTACGAGGTTCCTAGCATGTTACTACATGTCAAATCGGGTCTCGGAATGCTAATTTACACTTACAGCAGCAGTAAACGCGATTAGGAAACGTAAACTAGCATTTAGGACTGATTGCATATAAAAACTAGCAATTAGGGCTAATTGCATGTAAAAACTAGCAATTAGGGCTGATTGCATGTAAAAACTAGCAATTAGGGCTGATTGCATGTAAAAACTAGCAATTAGGGCTAATCGCCCCTAAGGTCACACGAGTAGGCCTAATCGCATGAGTTATAGGCGATTAGCACCCTACTCGCCTATAACATAGGCGATTAGCAAGGCTACTCGCCTGTAACCTTGCTGCTCCGGTTTTTCGCGCGTTTAACGCTTCAAATCAGATCCAGAACGTGTGTAACCACCCAATATCATCCCAAACACTATCCTAAACATGTTTCAACCAAAACCCTTCGTTTTGCCTCGTATTATCAGCCCTGCATGCAATCACGTAATCCAAACACCATTCACATAGCATGCAATCATCATACTAACATGCATAACAATAACCCTAAGAATCAATTACTCAGATATTATCATCATAACATTAATAATATTCTGATTTAACCTAATAACATGTTAATCCATCATTATGAATCATAAAAACCCTAGCTTTCTAATCATAAACACCCATAACACATGTATACTAGTTAGAATCCGATTAACAACCCTTATTAATGATTTTCAGAAAGCTTTTTCGTTTTAGAACAGGTCTGGACCATTAGGGATTGATTAAAAACGTTTAAAAGATTCATGGATGGAAACCAAACCTTAGAATTGTGAAAGAATGAAGGATTATGCTTGAATCCTTGTGTTTTGATCAAAAATCGCGTTCCAGAGGTTGTGTGTGTGTTGGGGCAGGTTATGGGACGACTAGGGTTTGTATAATGAAGTTTATGAGGTCAAGTATGGTATTTATAGTCGTTTTTAGTCGTCCAGCACGTAACTAGCGATTATGCAGCCCTTACACGCGATTAGGGAGGCTAATCGCATGAATGTTCACACGATTAGGCCTAATCGCCCCTTCCATCACACGAGTAGGCTTCTACTCGCCCCAATGGTTGCCTACTCGCCTCCCCTATGGGCGATTAGGCTTCCTAATCGCCTATAGGGGTTAGTTTCGTGTGTTTTGCGCGTTAAACCCCGTTTTAACATATGTTAACACATATTAACGTACCAACAAGTCACATAATGATTGTAAACACATAACACAAGTAAATACACATATTCACACTCGTTCACCAATTCCCGAGACTCGAGACTCGTATGTTCCGTATGCCCTGACGATCCTACAAATCGTCACCGTTTGTACACTTGGTTAAGGACCGACATCTAATGAACCTCTAGACCAACATCCAATGATCCTCTAGACTAAACCGATAGTTCCCGAACCATAACCCGACTTAACTAACCCAGTTAAGTACAATATACGCGTGACTCGCTAAGGTAGACTTTCATCTAGACAACGTTGTTAACCAAAATTTGCCGGGTGTCACAGTATCATTTACCAAGCAATTTCAAAAAATGACGGCTATATAGCCATTAAAACAGTAAATCATTTAAAAAAAAATAATTTTGTACTATACATTTCCATTTTCCATGCGTGTCGTTCGGATGATAGTTGCTAGCTAGAGCTAATTAAATAATTAGGTTTATTGAATTGTCATAACTTCATCTATCACATGTGGGCTGCTACCACTCCATACTAACCACTTGATCATTACCAGAGGCGAAGTATTGTTGGGGCCAGGGGTGGCCCTGCCCCCCTCTCCCGTTTTTTGGCACAGTAGTGAAAATTTACGATTTTCATAGGTAAATTGAGTCCGAGTTGAGTCTGGCCCCCGCCGTTTTTCCACTACCAATCGAAAAAAATTGAGTTCGGCCCCCGTCGATTCCCAAACCAATCCTTTAGTTTTTTTTTTTTTTTTTTTTTTGACATGACACTTTTTTTTAGTGGCATGGCCTTTAGCGACGTGGCCTTTAGCAACGTGGTAGCTGTCACGTCATTAAAAAGTGTCACACTAGCAGAAAAAAACTAACTGGGTTAGGGTTCAGTTTATTTGGGGGTGACAGAAGAAAATAAGTTACAAGTTGGGAGTGGTCAAGTGGTTAGTTGGGAGTGGTAGTGACCAACACCTGATAGTTGAGGTTGTTAAAATCCAATAACCCTAAACATTATTAAATGTTATTAAATTCTATGAAGACATGTAACTTCTTAGGCCATGAAGTATAATTTAAGCTGATAGGATCGAAGAACACACACGAACACGAGATTTTAATGGTTCGGTCTAAGCTCACATACGTTCACGGGGGCAATTGGGGTTTTCGTTTTATTGAGTGATACAAAATACAAGTACAAAAGATATATTTAATGTAACTTCTTAGGTTAAACCCTATACTAAGCTTGCTCAACAAGTTAATCATATTGGTCGGACCTATAGGTGGGCTGAAGAAGACATCTTTAACATAAGCACCTTTAATTCCACCTACATGCCACATCCCCTTCTTTTTCCTCTTTCACTCTACCTAATTTAAAGAAAACAATTTAACGCCCCTTAACTCTACCTTACCCCCTTAACTATATCTCATTGATTCTTGTTAAATTGTTAACTTATGGTCACTTTAACGACCCTTAACACATGAATGGATTGGTGTATACAGTGGCGAAGCTTTACCCGAAACTTCGGGGGGGGGGGGTCGGAAGTCACCGGGAGGTTGGAAATCACTAGTTTCGGGGGATCGAAAACCAATTTCGGGGGATCGAACCTGTATATACAACAAAATTTCAATACGAATACTATATAATCGAAACTTCTGAGTGAAAATTCGGGGGGGTCGGCCACCCCTCCCCGCCCTTTAAAAGCTACGCCACTGGGTGTACAGTGACTGTCACCGTTAGCCATGCATGAAGATGATGTGGAACAAATGTTACAACTGATGACTTTAGTTGACGAGGCTAATATGGCATGATCCGCAAGGTGAAATACCCAGCTAATATATGACAAATGGTGTAACAGATCGGGCAAGGTGAGATAGCGAAAGTATGACAAATGTTTAAGGGATCTGCAAGATGAGATAGCGGAACAACCCTACATGCATTATAATATTCTTCGGCCATCTGTGATGTAGGACCCCTAGTTTTTTAATGTGAATAAGCTTTCTTAAGCATTTATCGTGTGAAATCTGAGATGTAGCTAGGTTTATTTTTAACTAGTAGATTATACACCCGTGCTACGCACGGGGATATACGAAAGACATACGATTTTTTAACAAAATTTTAACGTAAAGGCAATTGTAACACAGCCTCAATCACCACAACATTGGCATCTATCCGCAACCACCGCAACACCTAATTTAACTATTTGCGGGAAAAACTATGAACTTGATACTCTAACAAAAATATATCTCTTCTAATATGCCATAAATTCCTTAAAAATATTACAAAGATAGTAACAAAAACATAATCATCAAGAAGCAATTTCCATCTAAAAAAAAATTAATCTCACCAATGACCTACGTGTTAGTGACTTACCAAAGACATTTTTAAGCAAATGGTTGATCTTATATAATCTATAAAATTATAATCTCTCATTTGTCATGCTTTTATGCTTAGCGTCTTAAAAGTCATGTATTCATAACCAATTGTCTAAAAATCCATATCAATACCCATTCGTTCGAAGTAAATGCCACATTTGTTGTCCTATGCCACCGTTTGCACACAATGATAAAGTTACACGTCATATCCAAAGTCCGAATGATTTGTCCTAGTGTCCGATATCTTATACATTATGTAAACAATAGCTATCACACAATATATATCCAAATTATATAACTTAATTAAACATATAAACTTGAATACTTAGATGGTTACTTCTCTAATCCATTCTGTCAAATAATAATACCATCACCTATAGCTAGTAACCCACTGTTACCCACCATTTATCATCATCTAGACAGCAACATCTATCATTCCTTATTACTATTAAATGAAATAGAGGTCACGGCTTTACCTTCGTCGCTGGAGCTCACGTCTAAACCCAGCGGAACCCTATGACACCACCTCCACCGATAGTTCCCTGAATGGCTGAATCCATAAACCTCCGACTATTTAACCTGGACGACCGTCTCGGTAGGTTTCAGGTGGTGGCGGCCAATGAGAACCTTGCACAAACACTTAATTTTAGAGATAAATGAAACCCATATTAAATTCAAGAAGCATGACGTGGTTTAAAGACCTTAACAGTTCGGGATCGTACCTAACGGAAACCTTAATCGTAAACCCTCACAGTTACCTCCTTTATCACAAACCAACCATCATCATCGTCAACGGTCAGTTGTTGATGATAGAGCGACTGACCTCAACCCGTGCAGCTGAAGTATGTTGAACGTAGAAAGAGTTTGATCGCTGGTATTGTTTCTTAACAACGAAAGTACGCCGGTTTACTGGAGCTTCAACGTAGACGATGACGTAGACGATGATTAGACGGTGGTGTTATAGTTGTAGTTGCAGATGGCTGATGGTCGGGGAAGTTGAAGTTTCCGACTACTCCGACTACGATTGTGCGAGTTGATCATAGACATCCAGCTATAACACACAAGAAAGCACCAAAATACCTTCATTTCATGATGCGAGGTTTTGGAGAGAAGATGGTCAATTTTAGTAGGGAAACGGAGGATTGTTGGAGAAGAAGGAATACTGTAATCTAGATTCTAGAATGTCCTCTCTCTCAGGATATTTCTATCTCTAGAATAATGGTGTAACAATATCAAGACTTTTGTGGCAAAAATACAAAACAATAAAGAGTACTGTTCTTCGTGATGTTTCAAATTAATATATATAATAATATGAGGAGTTCTTCTAGAAACAAAATCATAAGATTACGAGTGCTCATACAAGACTGCAGATTAGACAATGGAGTAATTAAGGGTGTTCTGCTATTGCCCAAAAAATTGCTTGGAGCCTATTTGAGCTTCGGAGGTCTTACACCAGCTGCTGTCATAGATCTACAATCTGAGGTTGCAAATCATGCCAACTCACCACCTTCAAACCGACTAACCAAGCTAGGTCCACATCGATCATCTTCATGCGTGGCTACTACTTAAGTCAGTTGAAGGGCACATCAGCTAGATCCGCTATCTCGTATATATAGCAGATCCACTCCACCAAAAACATATATAAAATGCCCACTGACACACACACCAAATACACCTATTTGTTGCTCCACAACACCAGAAAAAATACTCTAGAAGATGTCCGGGTATTTTAAGCCTGATGTACAATTGGAGGCACGCCCCCAAAGGATTCCTTGAAATGCCTTAAGCTTCGTAACATAGGTTAATGGGCTTATAGATTTAGACGATTTCAGCTTTATGATGTTGATTGATTAATGCTGTGAAGATTTACCACTCTTACCACAGTGTGAGGATTATATATTATGCTCATCATTGTTGGTTTCAGGCCCCAAACTCACACACTGAAACACACTCACAAACTGTGTGTGTATGTAAACTTGCAAGAGATTTGTAGAAGTGAAAAGGAAATGAAAAAATGAAAGCTACTGTACGTGCAATAATAGATGAAAAAAGCATACATTCATTAAAGACCATGAAGGCTATAAATACAACTAAGTTATAACGGAAATAAACAGAAAGGAGCTACAAATAAGGAAACTAATATTAAAAAGCAAAAGACCCGGACTATAGCATCCCACGTGCTTGACTTGCTCCAATTTATTTGACTTAAACTTATTCACATTAACCCATTTGTTTTTGACTCGTAACCGGCTACCAGACCCGTGACCTGTGAACCAAATGAACCGATTAACCCAACAATCATCGTATCTCATTGTCGTTATCATCAACGTTACTGGGTCATTGTTTGAGAAGATCGGAGTATAGTAAAGATATTTTTTTGAATGATGATTAACCTGCTCTTAATCTACTTCTATTAATCACCAATCTCTACGCATTGCGGGATTTGATCTCTCCGTTTCTCCATCTCTAATATAGAAGGGAAACAAACACCTTACCACTAAGTCATGTCCCTTAAGAATTGGGTATAGTAAAGATGATTCGTGTGCGGATTATGACATACTCATCCACATTTATTATAGTTTTTATCTTCTAAGTCATGGAAATTTCCGATTGTTATTGTTATTATTTTTTTTTTGAAAGGTTATGACGTTGATGCCAAAAGACAAGGGGTACATGCACTAATCGGATTTGTCCCGATCGATTGCTAAGTGTTATGTGCCTTATGACTAAGGTTTGATATAAAACTACTATTGAGCCGGCGGGGTCTCACTGAAAGCAGTCTCTCTATTCCCACGGGGTAGAGATAAGGTTGTCTACATTTTACCCTCCTCAGACCCTACCTTAACTTTTGCTATTGGTGGGATTAACTGAGAATGATGATGATGATTTGTTTGAAAGGTTAATTTTATAACAAACACAAGAACACAAGCAGAGCCCACTACCCTAACAAAAGCAAGGGGTACAAAAAGCTTGCAACTCGTGGCTCGCTCGAAAAAAGCTCGGCTCGAAAAAAGCTCGAAAAAAACGAGTCAGCTCGGCTCGGCTCGATTGTAAACGAGCTCGAGCTCGAGCTAGGCCTGTCTCGGCTCGTGAGCTGGCTCGAATTATTTTATTTATATGTATTAATTTTATTTTTAAATGTTTAAATTTAAAAATATGTGAGAGGATGTTGAAGTGTTAACATTTTAATTTTAAGTTTAATTAATCAATAAAGGTGAATTGGATTTTAATAACCTGAACTATTTGAAATTGGCCACTGGCACCCCAAACTAAAAAATTGGCCATATATAACCTAAACTATTAACATGTTGGAATCTAGCACCCAACTAACTGACGGCGTTAGTGGACTTGCTGATGTGGCAAGAATTGCTGACGTGGCACGATGGTGGGCCCCTCATTAAAAAAATTGGATATATTTGCCACATCAGCTTCATTATCATTATAAAAAAAAAAAGATCTGCATTTGATAAGAACCCACATCATCATCATAAAATCAATCACATTACTCTCTCTACAACCGCCAACACCGTAGCTCTCTCTTTATACAAACACAGATCTGTTTTCTTCAGCATCGGAGAAGATGGTGGATCGTTTGTAGATCTGGAACGAAGAAGATGGTGGAAAGTTTGTAGATCTGGAACGAGGACTTCGAGGAATAAGCATGGGCAGCAGAGGTAATAATAACCTGTGATATTGCAATATCCAATTTTGTTACAAATATCGTGAGTTTGTCAATTAACCAAAACAATTGTGTAATAACTTTCTATGTTGATTAAGGTTAAGTTGAATATATCATGAGTTTGTCAATTAACCTATGATGTTGCAAACACAGTGCCAAATATGTATGGGCAGCAGCAGAGGTAATAATAATAGGGTATACCTCCAAACACCCGGAAAAGGTGATATCTGGAAAGCGGAATCGGACATCATTATAATAATCTTGAGTATTATTAATGTTATTGGAGGAGGAAGATAAAGGAGCGAGCAAGCAACAGGTGTGTTTTGAATTTCCTTGAGCATGAAACAACATTATGATGAAGATGATGATGATCTGGTTTTGTGTGTTTATAAAGATGATGATGATGTGTGTGTTTATGAAGATGAAGATGATGATGTGGATTTATTTTTTTATTTTAGGATTTTTGTTTCAATTGATATTAACACATCAGCATGTGACTGGTTTAAATGAGGGGCCCACCATCGTGCCACGTCAGCAATTCTTGCCACATCACCAAGCCCACTAACGCCGTCAGTTAGTTGGGTGCTAGATTCCAACATGTTAATAGTTTAGGTTAAATATGGCCAATTTTTTAGTTTGGGGTGCCAGTGGCCAATTTCAAATAGTTCAGGTTATTAAAATCCAATTCCCCATCAATAAAATATGAAAATTAATAGAAAAAACACAAATTATACATATAGTACTTTTAGTATGTCTTCCATTCTTTAAACTATTAGAAAACTAAAAAAATATACATGTATATTTGTAATTTTTTTTTCTATTTTATAAATTTTTGTAAATAAAAAAAATAAATAACGAGCCAGCTCGAGCTCGGCTCGAACATTTACGAGTCGACTCGGCTCAAGTACTGCCCTAGGGCAACAACTAGAAAAAAAAACAAGAGATTGCATCAACATATATTTAGACCAATGGGACCAAGAAATCGATTTGTTTTTTCACCGATTCTTGAACCATAAGGCTATTGGGTATACAGACGAGGAAAAGCTTGCCACGTAGAAAAAAGGTTACTTGGGACGGGGCAAGACAGGGCAGGGGGACGGTGTTGGTGTCCAGGACGGGGGCACGTGATTGGTGGAGGCATTGGTGGTTGATGGTGATTGGTCCGTCTCCAATGTCTCGGAGAGGACATAAGGGACGGGGGGACATGGGACGGGGGGAGGACATGGAAGTGGGGTGGTGTTGATGTTCTAGACATGGCAAAAGTGTGGAGAACGGGGGTGTGCCCCGTCTTTTTATCCACTAGCCTAAGAACCCGAGAGAGTTTACATCCGCAACAATAATTTGACTTGAAAAAAGAGTAGTTTTCCAAAAGACAATGCAGTTACCCGCCACAAAAGGATAGTTTGTAGACATTAATTTAATGCGTACTGGAGGCCACTTGAATAGTTATGTCACAAATAAATGAAATAGAGTAACCTCTATTAAAATCCTTCTCATTGTCAAAAATACATTGATCAATCCTTTTTTCACTAGTTAGTTTCAGGAAATTAGCTAGTTTAGTAACTTCAAGCACAAACTATGTCTATCGATAACTTGTTAGGTTATCTCAAAGTTAATGTCCATAGAGGTGTAAATCTTGCAATTCGAGATCTTCGGAGCAGCGATCCATATGTTATTATCAAAATGGGGGAACAGGTGAACTACTTATTTTAATTTCGTTATATCTCTTTTCATATCGATTGAGTATGTCCTGGGTAATCGAGTGGATGTATATACCAAAATCGGAAGTGTGTTTTTGTACTTTGACCCTTCGCAAACTCTCACTTTGTGGAGTAGATGAGGCAAGGAAAGAAGAACAACGGCAACGAAGGTAGCTGCTTGTTAGTTGTGGTCCTAGGCACCAACCTAGGTAATAAGCAGTTTAGAATTATTAGTGTAAAATAGAAAAAAATTGATATTTGCCGTTTAAAACCCTACCCGTATTTTCAACTGCACAACTATTTTAATCATTAGCTAATTTTTAACATAAAACAATATTCTAGTTTCTTGAATCGTAATTCTTGTTTATATTTAATTTATTAGCTAACTTTTAATATAAAACAATATTCTATTTTTATTCAACTTTATTTTCGGTTACTTTCTTATTTGCATGTGTCAAAAATAAGACTATAACTAGATATGTCATATTGAATAGTACACTTAGGATATCAGAGTACTTCTTAGTTCTTATCTCATCTACATTCGTGGGTAACATTTTTTTATTGACACCAGTGGGATTTTACGTGCTATTGTGGCGGGTTTTTGATTGGCAACTGTTCGATTTGTTATACTACAGGTAAACAATCAATACGTGTTGTACATTAATCAAAAACCATAAAACAAATGTCGGTAACGATGTTATTTAGACAGTTTTGATCCGTTCCCTCTTGGTATCCGTACCAATATTCATTTATTGTCGTAGACAAAGTTGTAAAAATGAGATCATTGGAACCGGAAACGATAAATATGAATATGGATCCAAGTTCTTATTGTTGTTTGGTTCGGCTAGGTACGGTAAAGTCAATTCATCCAAACCAGAAACCATAAATGTGTATATCGATACAGTTTTTGGTTCGATATGGAGCACGATATCCATTTTCAATAATATTTATATCGTAATGTAGGAAAACAATTATTTATAGAAGCGTGTTTAGATTTTATTAAATGTTAATGAACGCAAGTTAGAATAAAACAAATTAAATGAGAATAATGGTATTATTAAACAAATACTTAATATTTTTTTATTTATTATAATATATATATATATATATATATATATATATATATATATATATATATATATATATTGGAAGGATCATTTAAGAATAATTTTTACATGAGAAAAGAAAGAAGAAATAGTATAATGGTACAATATTAAATACCTTAACTTCTCTCACATTAATTTATCTCTAGTTAATTTGCCATAAATACGTTATATCATACACATCAAAATTTATTCTATAATTATGTTAAATTTGAAAAAATATATTTTGAAAATAAATTATGAATTGCATTTAGTCAACTATGGGGGAGGGGTTTTTTTTTTTTTTTTTTTTTTTTGAAAAGAGAACTTCATTAACCACACACACTCAACAAGTCCTCAAAACAAGGACTTGCGAGCGGAACAAAAACTAGTACATCAATCTAGGGGGTTTTACAATATATTAATCGTTTATTTAACATTAAATACAATTATTAAATTGTGCATTTCTATTGGTGTATCATTATTTTTTATATTCTTACAAAACATTTTCTTCTCATGAGAGTGTAAGAATTGATATGTGGACATCATCTTTTGAACTTAGTCATAATGTTTGAATTGTTTATGCTAAAATAACACCAAACATAACAATTAAAAAAACAAAACAATTTATTTTATGTTTATAACTTAAAGCAACATGCCAAGAACACGTGTTTTAAAATGTTAGGTTTTAGGTGTGTGTTTTTAATTGTGTTTTAAATGGTAGTGTTGTGTTTATCTTGAAAGAACAACCCAAATTCCACAAATTGATGTCTACAAGTCAATTCTTAATCATTATCACATTTCTCATAAAAATACGACCTTTGTACTAGAACTTTTACCTATATTATAAAGCATTTCCCAATGATCTCTTAAAAACTAAGAGGTATAAGTATATTTGCTTTAACATACAATACATAATGCACATCTTAACTACTTTTCAGAGGCAAATTTGTCTTTTAAACTTGTCTTTAATTACACCACATTATAGTTAATGAACCATAGTAATATCAAAGACTTTACATTAGTCTTGTATAATTAATCCATTAGTAATATTAAATGGTTGTACATGATAATATTAATATTTTTATAAAAATATTATTTAAATTTAGTATCATCTTATTTAGATATAGTAGTGGTGGTGGTGGTACCAAAATATAATAAGTGTTTAAGACAGATCAAGTTAGAAAACACTTTCTAAAAGAGATTCGACGACACCAGCCGTATTGCGCGGGCTAATCCACTAGTGTGTGTGTGTGTGTGTGCATATATATAGTATAAGGTTATATTGGAAACCCTTGTTATAGTGAAAACTTTAAAAACTCTAACTTCCCGAGCTTTTTTTTAATGAAAATTTTAGGGTATGTAATATACATGATTTTAAGCATTTTGAGTAAAAAAAAATCAAAAAAAACGTCGAGCCGTTTTTTTTATGAAAAAAAAAAATCATGAAAATTTTAGGGTATGTAACATACAGTCAGGAAGTTAGAGTTTAATAGAGTTTCATAACAAAAATCATGTATGTTACATACCCTAACTTCCTGACTTTTTTTTATGAAAATTTTAGAGTATGTAACATACATGCCCTAATTTTTTCAAAAAAAAAAAAAAAAAAAAAAAAAAAAAAATTGGGAAGTCAGAGTTTCAGAGTTTTTCACTCTAATAGTGGGTTTTCACATTATCCTTACTATATATAGGTATAGGTTCCTATACAAAGTACATTTTTCGTACAAAGTGTGAGAAGTCTATATAGTCATTGTGTTTTAAAGTTTGGCTATAATGATTTTGATTCCTTTTGCATTGATTTATATAAAAAAGCACCAAACGTTACAATTTAAAACACAATCAAATGTATTTTAGACATTAAATTTAAAACACACTGATTAATTTCTTCGTAGGGTGTTTTAGATTGCATGTCGAGAATACATTAATTAGTGTTTTAATTAAATTGTTAATTTTTGTGTTTTTCTATATAATACTATGCCAAAGGAACATAAAACATCATGCCTAAAATTTAAAACACAATGCCTATATAGACTTCTCACACTTTGTAAATGCACTTTGTACAGGAACCCACCCTATATAGGTGTGTGTGTGTGTGTGTGTGTATATATATATATATATAGGTAGAGGATCTTATAAGAAAATTGATTTGTATAAGAAGTGTAGGAAAGAATTATAGCCATAGGATCAACTTTTGATATTAAGGGCATTTAAGACTTTCTACCAATTTTTAAATCTAAAAAATCCCACTAATTTAGTAAATTATCTTCAAGATATTATCCAATTCTTTGTTATTCAATTTTAATATATAAATATTTTGAGACATTCATATCATCAATTCTTACGATTGTGATATCATCAAAGGTTAACATCAGGAGTGTTTTATAATAACATCAATAGTGTTTTATATATCATTTTCATCACAAGCTAACACCAGGAGTGTTATATAACAACATCAGGAGTGTTGTATAACAACCAACAAACATAATGTTTGCCAAAGGTTGTTTTTAGATGAAACAATATATTTTGTTTTATTTGAACCTACAACTGTGTTTTACGTTAACACAAAACTACAAAGTCAAATGTTTTAAGCCATAACACTTTTAGTTTCTAAATAGTGTTTTATATGAACATTATACTGTATTTTATATCATCAGTATGTGGGTTTATTTTGTTTTGTGAGAATTAATGTTTACTTATGAATGATAATGACAAATAATAATTATAAGAGAAGGAGAGAGCGGGAGGGAGAGAGAGAAAGAGTGAGTGAGAGAAACCGCTATTTAAAGAGAGCATTAAAAGGATTTCTAGAAAATTTAACACAAAATGACATTTATACCCTCATTTAAAACACATATTCACAATCCTACCATGAATTTCTATAATATATTAATTAAATTTTAAAAACATCCAAAGTTTTAATCTCCACATTCATCTTTAAATTCAATGGTTGAAAACACTTCCTACATAAAACCATTTTTCTACCGGAACCTTACCATATATATATATAGGTTTAGGATCCTGTACAAAGGACATATTTCGTGAGAAGTGTGAGAAGGACTAAGAATTGACATGTAGAGATCATGTTTTGGATTTAGGAATGCTGTTTTAGGTTGTTTTAACTTGAAGAACACCAAACACAACAATCTAAAACACAATACAATGTATTATAGTCATTAAATTTAAAAAAAACAGCTAAAACACACTATTTAACACTTAAAACACACTGCTTAATGTTCTTAGCATGCTGTTTTAAGTTTTAAGCCTAAAATACAATGTTTTCGGTTTTTAATTGTTATGTTTGGTGTTTTTATAGGCAAAACAATTCAAAACATCACGACTAAGTTCAAAAAATGATGCCTAAGTGTCAATTTTTAATCTTTCTCACACTTCTCACAAAAAAACACTTTGTATAGGATCCTGACCCTATATATATATATATATATATATATATATATATAAATATATATATATATATAGGGTAGGGATCCTAAGAGAACCAACCCCTATTTGAGAACTGAGAGAACCATTCTGAGCCACACATTTCATATAAAGGCAAAAAAAAAAAAATATTTTTTTTTTTTTTTTGAATTTTTTTTTCATTTATACATATGTGTATATGACAATTATACATATGTGTATATAACAATTATACATATGTGTATATAGCATTTTTCAGCTATACATATGTGTATATTTCAGCTATACATATGTGTATATAGCATTATACATATGTGTATAATGCAATTATACACATGTGTATACTGAAAAAAAAAATACAAAAAAAAATAAAAAAAAATTTTTTTCTTACATATAAAGCAGCAATTTTTGCAAAAAAAAAAAAAAAAAAAAAAAAAAAAAAAAAAAAATTTGCCTTAGAGAAATGTGTGGCCCAGAATGGTTCTCTAGTTCTCAATTGGGAAAAGGTTCTCATTTGAACCAAATCCTATATATATATATATATATATATATATATATATAGGGAAAAGTTAATTTGAGAACACCTATATTTCGTGCGAACCGTGAGAACGGCATCTAAAACCATTCAAATTCAAAATTTCTTTTTACATTTATCTTTATTACTAAAATACAATCTCAAAAACACAATTTATGCGTAAAAATTCAAACGTATACGAAAATAAATTATTTTTACACATGTGTAAAAAGTTAATTTGAACGTGTTTTTGCAAGAAAAAATGAATTATTTGTAAAAAGTTAATTGATTGATTTTTTTACTTGTTCTCACGGTTCTCACAATATTTAGCATTCTCAAGATAATCCTCCCATATATATATATATATGGATGGGTTAAAATGAGAATTAGGTTGAGTTGTGAGAACTATAGGAACTCACTTATTAGTGACAAGTTTAACTAATTATAAAATGAATTTGTGGTTATGAATAAAACACAATAAAAAATTAAATAAAATATTAATTGTGTTACGTCGATGTAAGGACGACGTATTTTTTTTTTCATTTTTTTGGTGTTTTTCTTAATTAGCGATTTTTACATCCTTAGGTAAAAAAAAATTTAAAATTCGTATTTTACGTCGGAGTTCTCGCGGTTCTCATAACTGAAGTGAGTTCTAAAGTGTTATTTTTACTTTTAATTCGTATATTAGTAAATATTTAAAGTACTTGTTTTTTCTATTTTCAATTATATTCTTATGTCATGTGTTTTATATAGTTAAGAAAATTTACAAACTAATAAAAGGATTTTCAGATTTTTGAAAATTGTTCAACTAATCTAACCTGTCTAATCTGGTGGTGGGGCGAGTTGAGCGGGTTCAACTCGTTTTTTTTGGGGCGAGTTGAGCGGGTTCATCACAACCTCTCAGAAGGGGATCTCATAGCCACTCTATAATAGTCAGACTATGTTGTCTTAACTGGGCCCATGCTGACACGAGAGTGGCCGGCCCACAAGCGAGTCGGGGCTGCGCATAAGGGGCACTAAGGCTTCCACCCGGAAAATTTCCCGCCACTTGACAGATGTTGCACCCTCCACAAGTGACGAGCCTCTCTGGAGTAAATGCACGGTAGTAGAAAACCGGGAGGCCATCAGAATCGAACCTGAACCCTCCGAAAAGAGTAGGCTCAACCATCCTTTAGCAAAATATCCAAACCATAAATTTTAAGAATGGGGATCAAACCCTTGATCACATTAAGTGAACAAATGCCACTCCACCACTATAGTTGGATTCAACTCGTTTTTATTGAGAAGCTAAAATACTAAGCTCAAGCTCTAACGCTTAGCCCGTAAAAAGCTCTAGATAGCGCATGCTTTGTCAAACCAACTCCTTTAATTTATTTAGATATAATATTTAACTAACATTGACTATTAGGCTAAAGTCCTAATTTAAAAGGCAAAATGTGCCAAAAGGGTTATGAGTTGACGCGAAGGATTTAAAGGGTCAGGGTGGCTCTGGCCCCCTGTATTTTGGCTCAGTAGTGGAAATTTACGATTTTCGGAGGTAAATTGAGTTCGGGTTAAGTCCGGCCCCTGCCGATTTGCCACTACCGATAAAAAAAAATTAAGTTCGGCCCCTACCAATTTAAAAACCAAGCTTCGCCCCTGAGTTGGTTCATTTGGTTTGAGATGAATTTTTTTTTTATTTTTTACAATGATGTCAAAAGAGATGTATCATATAGCAGTGTAGATAAGCAAACAGATAGTAAAAAAATCTATTTAGATGCTTCCAATTAAAGTTGTTGTATTTGTCACCGCCAGACTTTGTGAAATGTAGGGAATGCATTAACAATAGAGTATCAATGACGATCCCGAATAAACCATAATTAATTACATATATCCCCCTATTTTCAACTATAATTACATATATACCCAACCCAAAAGTTAAATTACATATACCCCCCTACAAAATTATTTTTTATTTTTATTTACAATGATGTCAAAAGAGATGTATCATATAGCAGTGTAGATAAGCAAACAGATAGTAAAAAAATCTATTTAGATGCTTCCAATTAAAGTTGTTGTATTTGTCACCGCCAGACTTTGTGAAATGTAGGGAATGCATTAACAATAGAGTATCAATGACGATCCCGAATAAACCATAATTAATTACATATATCCCCCTATTTTCAACTATAATTACATATATACCCAACCCAAAATTTAAATTACATATATCCCCCTACAAAATTCATAAATTACATATATACCCATTCTATTAAAAATGCATAGGAAAATAACTATTTTACCCCAATTCTTTTATCAAACTATATTCACGACAAGTCATACAACACATTCTTTGCATCCTACAACTTATATCCCATACGATCTTTCCAACTTAGTAAGTTATGAACACCAAGAACATATAACATCAAAATGTTTTCATGCATCCTACAACTTGATTTCACCGAAACGAGTTTTCTAACATTCTTACATAATCATTACTAAGCCCTCATATCATTACATTCATCATAACATGTAATGATATGAGGTGTTTAATAATAAAATGGGTATATTTGATATTTTTAGTTTTTGGGAAGGAGAAATATGTAAATAAAATTTTTGATTTGGGTATATATGTAATTTATGAAGTTTAGGAAGGAGAAATATGTAAATAAAATTTTAACTTGGGTATATATGTAATTTATAAAGTTTGGAGGGGGATATATGTAATTGGCAGCTGTGAGGAGCATGAAAACATGATATTTTATAAGTTTCTAAATGGAAAATTTAGATTTAGGACATAGGTTTATTTTTATAACTTAACACTAAAATGTTATTGTTTGTTAGCTCACGTCAACTACTTTCGTATAGAAACTGAAGACTCGAGTGGTGAAGAAAAACCTAAATCCCGTATGGGATGAAGATTTTACTCTCTCAGTTGTAGAGTCTCTTCCCGTTAAACTTGTAAGCCGTTCTTCCTTCCACTGTATTTATTGACATATACTTTCAATATGGTCATCTCTAAGAATTAGAGGGCCCTCCAGGGCCCTATACAAATAAAAACAAATGGCCCATAAAGAGAGTTGGCTCAACAATATTTGAGGCTAAAAATTAATTAAAACCTGGGTCCGTTTCTAAATGTCATATTAAGGGGGACAGAGCATTCCTCAGGTAGTCTCACTTGGTTACCATTGTCGATTGGTAACAGTGGGGCTGTGAAACTCATCTTAGTTTGCTTCTTCACGTAAATAATAAACCAAGCGTGTTGTGGAATTCCAACTACCGGAAACCTACCACGAATAGCCTATAAATGTTTGACCGATGATGTGTTTGTGTAATAACCCAGTTGTTCAAAACTTGACTTTGAATGTTTGTAAAAGTTTGATGTTTGACACGACACACAAGACTCGACATCCCGTTGGTGACCCGTTATATCAGTTCATCAAGTATGTAAATTCATACACAAGTAATGCACGTAAAACACTTAGTTTATACCAAAGATTCACAATTTTCCATGTTGGTGCGAATGAGACTATTCCAGTCTAATTCGTACCTTAGACCATGCGAGTGGGTCCTCAAGTTAGTCATTCGCATCAACAGAATGGACATTTGGTAAGAATAAGTAATTGTAGTGCGAATATGTTTAAACTCCCCTCATTCGCACAATCGATCGTGCGAATGGGAGAACCTCCCACTAATTCGCACAGTCGACTGTGCGAATGGGAACCCATTCGTACCTGTTTAGTTGTTAAGCTATTTTGACGAACATAGACCCTTCAAACCCAATTGAAAACTTCACAAAATACAACCAAACATTGTAGTCACACTTATCTATCCTAATAACATGTTACTACGTCTTATTTAGTCATCAATTTGTCTGTTTCGCACACCAAATCACATATTACCCAAAATGGCAAATTATGGAGATGTCACATCAATTGCAAGAAATTTACCCAAAATGAAAAGTATTAAAACAACATCATTTCCGGATTAATAAGCACATATTAACTCACCTAAATGAATCCCTAATCATATCCTCATCATCATATTCATGTTACAACCCTAGATTCATCACATAACAACAATAAACCACTCATACAATCCCTAGTCATGCTCCTAAACAATCCACAATCATCTCAACAACATTCTAATATCATTCAATCAACATATAACTCATAAACCTTAAAGATATATATGGTCACCAACATCATTTAAACTTAGGTTTTTTTTGATGAAATTCATTGTTTAGGTCTAGACTAGTTTAGAAGGATGTTAGAAATGTTTTTACTTAAGAAAAACACTTAGGAATCAAATCTGGACACTTAGGGTTTGTCAAAAATGAATAAAAATGCATTGAAAAGGGTTTAGATGATTAACACACATTGAATCTTCACTTGATATTGATATACAACTTGTTTTAGCTTTAGGATCCAAGAAATAAGGGCAAAAACTCGTTTTTACAGGTTGGGGTTTGAGAGAGAGCACTTGGGGGTGAGTTAGGGTTGTGAAATGATGAAAATGAGGCAAAGATATATATATATATATATATACACACACACACACACACACACACCCTGCTCTAATTTGCACATTTAAGTGTTCGAATGGGTCTATTACCATGCGAATGAGGATTCAAAATCCCCATTCGTATCTTATACCATGCAAATGAGAAGTTTCAACTACTCATTCGCATCTAATTAAGACCCCAAAATAGCATTTTAACACATATTAACATATCAATTCACATAATCATGCATTCATAAGTTGTTAATTGATTGTAGAACATTTAATACTTGATAAGTTACTCCAATTATATATATTTACCAACAACAGGACTCAAGACTCGTGTGTTTCCCCAATGATTCCCCGAATTATTGAACTATGGACAACTATAGACATTATGCAAGTATGAACCAACTCCTGATGATTCTCTGAATCATCTAACCGGCTCAACTAACCCAGTTAAGTACGTTATATAAAATGTTTTGCTAAGGTAGACTTATATACTTGTCAAAAGGTTAATGTATTAACCTGAATTTGCCGGGTATCACATAAAGTGGCGGTTAAACAACCGTAAACTAATCTAACCGACACATCTATTTAGTTAACCGTTAATATACTGGTTTGACTTTTGTGTATGGGCTACCATTACTTTTAAATTTCAAAAAATCAATATGAGCCCTGTGCATGTGTAGCTTGACCTTAGCAAATGTCAAGTGGAAATATTATTTGTTTTGGTTTGATCTGTTAACTAAATGCAGGCAGTTTATGACCGAGATTTATTATTAGCCGATGATAAAATGGGGGATGCAGAATTTGACTTCACACCGATTTTGGAAGCAGCAACGAAGTGTTACAATAAACCCCCAAACAACACAATCATAACAACTGTGAAACCAGGAAGGACCAATTGCCTAGTAGAGGATAGCTACATAATGTGGACAGATGGAGGAGTTGTCCAAAACATGGTTCTTAGATTAAGAAATGTGGAACATGGTGAACTAGAAATTAACTTGAGATGGATTGATGTTCTTGGAAGAAGAGGTATGTAGTTAGTTATCCTGCTTTGTGGTCACAGAGTCACCTGATGGACTTGTGCTGCCCAGTGGGCAACCATGTGTCTAATGCTAACACACTAGCAGTTCAGGTGGTATTTAGTTGGTCATTAAAAATTGATATAAAACTCAATATCCAAATCATTACATAAGGTGTCCATTTATAGAGAATTCCATTTGCAAGTCGCAACATAAATGGTGAAATTGAAAAAATAAATAACTACGCAAATTAAGCCAACTAGCGATTTACGCATTTTACACCAAAAAAAAAACGAAAAAAAGAAAAAGAAATGTATTTTGTGATGATTAAATAGCATGTTGCTACTTTCTACACACAAATAGTGACAATTGAGAATAAAGTTACTAGTATCATTCCTCCGTGCATTAGATTTAGTTTATTCTTCATCACAATGCATGTAGCTGAGTAACACTCGTAATTTGATTTTTTTTATTTTTTTGTTTTGAAGAGTTGTTGGGTTTGCTCAAAGTTCATGTCAATAGAGGTGTGGATCTTGCAATTCGAGATCTTCGGAGCAGCGATCCATATGTTATCATCAGAATGGGCAACCAGGTTAACTTATTTCATTTATCGCATTTATCTTTCCGTTCAGAGTCTTGTATAATCATCTTGTGTACGTGATCAAATGGATGCATACTGGAAAGTGGAAATTGTGAAATTAGAAAGTATGATAGGGTTATAAAATTTGAACATGTTGATGCTACTTGGAAAGCAATGCTCACAGTGTCGGCCCTACGGGTGTGTGGGTGGGCGATCGCACACATGACACACCCATTTTCAAGGGGAGTCCAAAATTTCCTTTTTCTATTCTACATATATAGAAGGGTAAATACTATAAAAAACTTTATTGTTTTTCCCCTAATAGTCTCTAAACTTTTTGCGTGTAAAATCTCCAACATACTTTCTGTTTTGTCTCACAAAATCCCTTAATAATTGTTAGACAATAAAGTCCCTACACATGTTAAATTTGAGGAAAAAAATGCGAACAAAAAATTATAACAACCTGCTACATTAAGTTATGGTTCAACCTAAGATATGTTGAAAACTGAAATCAAACTGAGAACGATTAAAATTGAACAAAAATGAATGAGTTCGGTTTATATATAATCCAATAAACCGAATAACCTGAATAAACCATACTTAATATATAGTCGAATAAACCGAATAAAATGAATCTCCCGTATTCATGAAAATGAAAACCAAATCGAATTCAAATGCGGTTTGTGATTCGGTTTTGAAATACTTAAATTCCTTTCCGTTTGGTTTGACCAAAAAAAGAAAATCAAACCAATTTAAAGGAACTAGTTTATTGGGTCTTGGGGTGTAACATGTAAAAAAGTTTGGTGATGTGAATAAAAGGTTTCGTTGAATGTTCAAAAAAAAAAAAAAAAAAAAGAGGAACTGCCCCATCCTTTATGGTGTGGTGGTAAAAGTGTTGGGGTTTAAAGGGAGGTTGAGAGTTCAAGCCACATTAGAGACAAAAAAAAAGTGTGTATTTAAAAGGTGACAAAATAAGGGGTAAAAATATTCATGTATTTTTACGAGAAAAAAGATAAAATATGTTAGTTATAAAAAATTGTTGAGAGACTTTTATGAAAAACACAATTAAAAAATATATTTTATAGTATTTGCCTATATGTAGAACTAATTTTAAACGTTAACTTTTTATAAACACAAAAGAGAAAGTGATATTCAAATTTAAGTTTGAGTCAAGACAGGAGAACGAGCAACCCCAAAACAACCATTACATCAAAGTGAATTTACACCAAGACTCCCAATCACAATAACTAATCCTTATGTCTATGTTTATTCCATAAAAAACCACATGACTTTACGTCCGAAATAATCTCAACCAGTTTTGCTTCCTTGCCTCTAAAAACCAAATCATTCCGAGCCTTCCATATTCTTCAACACGTAATGATAATAATGCCCTGTATCGCTTCTCTATACACCAGCGCACGCCCACAATTCTTGAAAATCTCGACCAAATCTTTTGTATCAAACGCAAAGATATCCGGAATGCCACACCATCTTGCAATCGCCTGCCATATATCGCACGTCAAAGCACATCCAGTGAACAGGTGGCTGGTCGATTCAATGCCCTCATTACAAAAATAAAATAAAATAGACAAACCATATAGCAATGTAAACGTTTCTTCTAACCGAAGCAACCTTCGTTGGAAGTCTCTCGTTAATCGCTATCCATACAAATATATTACACTTTAGCGGGATACACCTGCACCACTTTAGAATGTAATCAGAGTTGTTGTTATGACTACTAGACAACCACGATTTTATAGCAGCCACTAAGAAACCATCTTAAGTTCCTTGCCATTGCCACGCATCCACACCTTTTGAAAGAGTGGTAACCGAAAGCTGAGAACACAAATCCGCCAATTCCATTCTCCAGTGCTGAAGAAGCTAGCTTATTCCATTTCCAAGCAAAAACACTATCTCCACCAACTTTGAGAACCCTATCCGCCACCTTGCAAAATTTCTCACCTTCTAATCTAAAGAGATTTGGATATTTCACCTTCAACGACACTTCACATATCAACGGATCCATCCAAAAATAGGTCATTTTACAATTGCCAACCTTGCTGCTAATTAAGGAACTAAAATTCTCCCCGTCCACCTTCACTTTATTTCCAAGCTTCACAATATTCGACCAAACACTCCCTCCACTACCTATCACCGGTACGCCTCCCATTTTCTAGCATTCGAATGAATAGAATCTATCACTTTCTTCCAAAATGAATTGTTCTCCGATCTATATCTTCAAAGCCATTTAAGAATAAATGTATTGTTACAATTTTGAAGTTTATTCAATCCCAAACCTCCTTTATTCTTGTGAGACGCCACCTTATCCCAAGCGACCAAATGCATTTTCCTTACTTGAGTCTCCCCATAGAAACTTCTTTATCAACCCTTCAACAACAAAATAATTTTCTTTGATGCTTTATAAAGTGAAAAATAATAATTGAATTGGTATTCTTTGACGCTTTATAAAGTGAAAAATAATACATCCGATAGACAATACTCGAGCCTTCCATTTCGACAGACGAGTCCGAAACATATCCAAAACCGGATCCTAGTTCACTATTCGGTTCATGTTTGCTCCAACTTTGATTCCTAAATATATAAATGGAATCTTACCCGACTTACACCCCATGACTGATGCCATCCTTTGGACTTCATTTTCATTGACTACGACACCATATAAAGTAGATTTATTTATATTAATTTTCAACCCAGAGCATAAATAAAATATTCTGAAAATACGTTTAACATTATTGTAGTTAAACGTAGACCACTCTCTAAAATTATAGCATCATCGGCGTACAAAAGATGATCAATTTATGGCCCATTATTTGGTAATTGAATCCCATCGAACACCCCAATCTCACTAGCTTTTTTGAACAAACCCGTGAATGCTTCCATGACAAACAAAGACAGGAAAGGCGAAATTGGGTCCCCTTGCCGTATCCCCTTCTCACAATCAAATTCAAACGTCGGACATCCATTAACCAAAACTGAGGATCTCACCGATGACATAATACCACGAATCCAGAAAACCCATCTGGTGTAATATATCTAACAGGAATTCCCAATGCACGTTATCATAAGCTTTCTCAAAATCAATCTGTAACATAAAACCTGCTTCTCTGTACGCCTTGCCCATGCCGTAACCTCGTTAAGAACTAAGGGACCATCAAGAATATATCTACCTATATCTACCTACTATAAAGGCAGATTGAGTCTTAACCGTGATATTTCCCATAACCATCTTCAACCGGTTAGCCAGTGTCTTAGATCAATTGGCCAACCCTATAGGAGCTTTATTCTATGGAACAAGAGTGATAAATAAAGATATCACTGCTGGACTAATTTTCTCACTCTCGTAAAAATTCTGCATAATCTCCATAAAAGTCCCCTACATAAAACTCCAAAAATGTTTATTAAATTTAAAATCAAACCCATTCAAGCCTGAAGCTTTATCATCTCCGCACCCGAACGACACTGACAACGGATCACCGACAATGGATCGAAATATTAAAGTCGAAGATTAAAGACGTAAAGGGATAAAGGGACGATCATCGATAATGGATCGAAAATCCACCACCGGTCGCCATAACTGGCAAGCTACCACCCCTTTGCATAGCCACCACTCGCTACCAAAATGTTCTTATACATATAAGCTTCCATTTGTAGTACCCATTTTTACTAGTCGCACAGGGCCTTCGAAATAACGACCTTGACAATGTTTTTTGTGCTAGTTGTGGTGGCTGTTGGTGTCAGGGTAGAGTTTTATAAGGGGTCTTAATATTCAGATACCCCAATTCCCTATTTTGAAACCCCCCCCCCCCAATGACACTAACAGTTTTTTTTGCAAGTTATGCTTTAGTTGTCGTGGCAGTTGGTGTCGGGGTAGGGTTTTATAAAGGGTTTTGATATTGAGATACCCCAATTTCACATTTTGATTCCCCCTCCCATATTCTACGTATTGACCAATATGGAGCGTTTTTTTTATGGCGATAAAAAAAAACTGCAGGCAGAGTTAACTTGTGGGGACCATCAGTACGCTTCATATCGGCCAGTATAAAGTGTATAGGTGGTAGGGTGTGTTTTAATTAGGGGTGTACAAAAAGCTCGCGGCTCGCTCGAAAAAAGCTCGCTCGAAAAGGCTCGTTTTGTTTTCGAGCCGAGCCGAGCTAGCTCATTTTGTAATAGAGCCGAGCTCGAGCCAGGGGTGTTCAGCTCGTGGCTCGGCTCGATGGCTCGACTCGTGGCTCGGCTCGATAGCTCGACTCATGCTTGTGTATGGTAATTCATATATAGATGAAAGTAATATATTTTGTCTCCAAACCCAATTCTAAAATTCAAATTTTGAAAGTCCCACTCATACTATCTATCTACCTCACCCCTTCATAATACAATAAACTCTAACTTAGAAAAATAAAAAATATACATGTATATGTGAATTTTATTTATTTATTTTATTTGTTTTTTATTTTATAAATCTTTGTAAAAAATAAAAAAAAACATAAAAAAAATAATAATAAAAAATAACGAGCTGGCTCGAGCCAGCTCGAGCTCGGCTCGAACATTTACGAGCCGAGCTCAAGCTCGACTTTTCAGCTCGACTAGAAAAACGAGCCGTGCCGAGCTGGTTCGTTTAATTTCGAGCTCGAGCTCAGCCTGGCTCGGCTCGGCTCGGCTCGTGTACAGCCCTTGACTGTACTCCAAACCTTTATAAGGCTAATACTCCAAACCCCTAGTTTTAATAGATTTAGAGGGTGTCTCAATACTCCAAACCTTTTTAAGGCCAACCGTAGTGGAAGGCAAATATTAGCGCCTCTCCACGTTTCTTGAATTTGATTGGTTAGTCAAAAAGTGAAGAAATTCGTGCCGCGAAATATTTCACGGGGAGAGGGACAACGCCCATTTAACAGAGGTGAGGGCGGTGTAGGGGCGCTAATTTGGCCCATTTGCGCTCAATATGAGCACCACTATTGGTGTTCAAAGATAAAGTTTTGTTCTGCCAATATAGTACAAATGTATCCCCTCTTTGTGGGGCTAGAAGGTAACCTCGGTGTAAGTTGGGTCAAACTTGTTACTTTATTATTTTCCAGCTAATATTTAAGTTTACCTAAGTTTTTGTATAGAAACTAAAGACTCGGGTGGTGAAGAAAAACCTAAATCCTGTATGGGATGAAGAATTAACTCTGTTAATTGAAGATGCACTTCCAGTTTCAGTTGTAAGTCGTTCTCCCATCTTTCCCACTATATTATCACCAAGTTACGTTTAGATTTAAAAGGAAAGCCATATAATTATGATGACAAATGGTGTTTTTAAGTTCAGTGTGTTTTTTCTAATCTCAATTCTAGTGTAATCAGACTTACCAAGTCCGATTTTTAGTTGTCGAAATATTGCAAATAGAATGTGTTTTACGCGTTGGCCATAGAAAAAGAGCTTAATTCATTGAAGATGTGGATTCAAGGCGCAATGGATGTACATTTACCATACAAATTATTGTGTTCTGATTGTTGAAGTCGAACTTGGAACCATCTTCAACGAAGTTGGCCTTGTCACTTTAGTCTCTGTGTTTTGCAATAATGATCGTGCCATGGGCCTAGGGCGTGAAACACAATTCCAAGAGGGTGTGGGGCATGACTCATGAGTGCTTTCATTGGCGTGAGACCCCTATTTTAGCCAATCAGCTTCAAACATATCACCCCCACCTTTTTTTAAAAGTTTTTTAATTTACATAATTTAATCTTTATTTTATTTGTTTTTTTTTTTTGGGATGAGAGTTCATGCTTAGACGGTCCGGAGGGGGGAGGGCGGGTGTATGAGCCATGTGACATGTTCTGATTGGGTGTTATTTTGTGGGGCTTTTGGCTTAAAAAATTTAAATTTTTAGAAATGAACTGTTAGGTTTTATAAAAAAAATTTAAAAACAAATTAAATAAATAAAAGTAAATGTTGGGATAAAAAAAAATAATAAAAAAAAACATTACATAATTAACCCTATTAAATTAAATAAAAACGTTACATAAAAACATTACATAATCCTAGTATTATGCCCGCGCGCTTCGCTGCACAAATACAATTCTAAAAAAAACATGGCAGCGTATTGCATTCTAGTTTGGCTAAATTTCGTAAAGCATGTCTCTTTCTCGCTCTCATTCTCATAAGAGACGGCTTTTGAAAGTAAATTTAAGATTTAACAATCAAAATTACAATTCTTGTTTTTTTACAACCCACATATGTTTTTATGTTTATTTTGTTCATACAATCATTCAAGCTTAACTTTCTTAGTATAATATAATGATTTTAGAATTTATATCTATATTATAGTCATTTTGCAATTGATCTAGACGGTCACTGAAAAAACAAATAATCTCACCACCGGTTAGGGATGATAAGATTATGAGTATCTACAGGGTTGATCCTTCACTAGCAGCTACGGACTGAGGGACCTGCAAACAAGAGTTGGCTGTGGATGTGGAGACGACTACACAAGGTAGTAGTTTATGACAAAAACGGGGTGAATGGGGATACTATATTTAAGTGATAGCTCTCCGGGTTAGCAGAAAGTGTCCTCCCCTACTAGGGATGTGATCCCTTTTATAGGAGAGTCCGTATGCCACTATTACCCAAGTTCTAACCGTGGTTAGGTTGTCTCCATCACCCTTAATTATGTTAGTATGGTGATATATGGAAAGCTAAATTAATGGGAATAGTGGAACATAATACCGCCTTTATTATTGAGTTTACGTGATTTATGCATGACAATTGATCATGCATAAAATCCGCCTTTGACCAGGACTTGACCATTGACCGGTCATTATTGTGCTTTGACTACTCCTTGCGCATAGGCTTTCTCCGTGTGGCAAATGTTTTTCCGGGTTTGGGTATGCGGAATAGTGTATTCGGTACCCAATCCCATCAAGTCCCCCAGTCTAGTGTGTCTCATATCTAAGAAGTTATGATGAGACGGGAGGGATGCTGGACTTGTGAGATATGTGTCTTTGATGTAGTCTGGTTTTTCAGGGTCAAAGTTCCGCAGGTGTGATGAGTAATTCTTTTATTGCGGTAATGTTTTGCGGAGAACGGATATTGTAGATTTGCGTCAAAGCTCCGCAGGTGTAAGACACGTCAGCGTTTGGATATGGACAGTTGTCACTTCCCCATGTACTTGAAAACGTGTGGTCATCCTGGCGAGTGGGGTTGATGTGACTAGTGACAGTTTGAGACGTGTGCAGTCACGTTGATCGGCGGTTTGTCAGGCGAGTAGGCGCGTGAGGCGCGTGTAGCGTCTGTTTGTCTCCAGAGGTACACGTGTCGCTTCCCTACTAGACTCATGTACAAAAAGTTATGGATGGCCCACTAATTATGACGTCAGCTGCATTAATTACCAATCCTATATATTAAATTTGAAATTGCCCTTTCCCATTTCTACTCATTTCAAAATCAAAAGATTCATTCTGACGTCTCTTTCTTTGGTCTTCTTTGCATCTTTAGCCATGTCTCAAGATACACAAAACATCCCGGAGTCGAGTAAAGCGTCTGATTCTATAAAAGATTCAGGGAAAGAATCTTCCAAAAGTATTGAAGCCACGACTATTAAGTAGGATGAGGCTTCCTTATCATGTTTTCTTGATCGGTATGGCATTTTGAGGGAATGGGAACCGGAGCTTCCGGCTGAGGGCAAAACTGCTTTAAAAGCTCCTCCTGGCAAAATAGCTCTATATGAGCTACATTTGCTAGGTGCTGTTTTCGTCTATCGACGACAAAGTTTGTAGTGAACGCCCTCTTGACGTATGGTATTCATTCGACACAATTGACCACATTTGGGTGGTGTCGGTTGATTCACTTCGAAGCTAGTTGTGGGGCATTGAATATCGAGCCCACATTCGAGAGATTGAATGTTTTTTATGTTCTTGAGGCTGCCCGTGGTGGCAGTGGTTGGTATAGCTTAGGTACCCGCAGGAAGATGAAGCAGCTGGTGTCAGAAAATTTGAAATCCATGTATGAATGGAAAGATAAATTCTTCTATGTCCACCATGGTGTTATACCTGTTGATTTCCAGTGGATGGTGGTAGGTTTAAAAGAGAAGATTGCGGAGTTACCCCCAATGGAGGGGTACAAAGAGCAGGCCAGGTACAAGTCGCTTTGTAGTAATGCCACTCCGTTGATGATGGATGATTGTCCAGAGAGTGTGTTGGCTTTGCTGAGGCTCAGTCTTATCTGTCCAGAAGGGCATGATCCAAATACTCCCGAAGGTGATGATGTTATCACTGAGTGTTATTTTTGATTGTGGCATATTGTTGAAACTATTTTTACAATTATTTCCAGGTGTGTCTCTGTTTGATTTGTTTGCAAAGAGGGGTGAAGCAAAGGTATTATATACTCCGATTGTTGAAGGTGGGCAAGGGTTGGTGGAGAGGATCAACTCAAATTTTTTGTTTCCGAATCTCATTGATCCTCCCAAGCAGTATGCGAGAACAGGTTATAAACCACATCTCTTTCATTTATTTTTGATAAATATCATGCGTGCGCGAAGGATGCGCAGGTAGGTACGCATCCTGCGTACTGATTATGCGCGTTGTTCGTGACAGGTGCGGGTATTCAACACCGCAGAAAAGCTTCCGTCGAATTTGAAGAAGTTACCTCTGAGCGTCGGGAACCCGTTGGTTAGTTTTTGCAATTCTTTTTGTTTTTTCTCACGTATAGGTTGATGTATACAGATATGATTTCCGCGCCAGGCACGAGTACATCCAAGAAGCGTGCCAAGGCGAGCAAGAAGACCAAGCCACCGACCACTCCCATTATTGTTGAGGAAGTGGATGGAGAACTAACAGAGTCGGACACAGAGTTGGAACATAAACGCGCCAGGCGTTCGCCACCCTTGCGTCAGTCTGAAGGTGTGTCTGCGGAATTGTTTCAACAAGGGATGGATGAGTTAAAGCAGAAGCAGGTTCAGATCCTGTAGTCATCTGGAGAAGCAACCGAGTTGTTACGTCCGGAACCTATTACAGCGGTTCCGGTTGATGCGTTTAAGCCCTTGACTTGGTCAAAGGGTGGTAAACTTGAAGTGGCTGTGAAACCCCCGCCAGTGCGCCAGAATCTACCCATGAAGACTCTGAGACACTTATCAGGTATGATGGGTTTAGCCTTCTTTAAATACTTTGAGCGTTATTTTGTATAACTTTTGTAATAGCTTTTTATGTAGGGCAACATCCGTTTGCGGAGTCCCACTTGAAACAGACTTCATCTGTGTTTGAGAAGGTATCTTCTCTAGACCATCCGATTGCTGAGAGCGCTGGTGTGGTTGAAGATCCAACTAAAGATGTGACTAACTTTAAGGTTTCCGAGGTAGTTGTTGAGGAAGACGTGACACCGCAGGTAGAGCCGATCCCAGATGACTCAGCTATTGCTACGGAGAAGGCTGCTGGGAAGAGGGTGGATGAGTCCGCAACTCCCAATTTAAGTGTTGAACACCCTGATGTTTCATTGGAGCGAGTGCAAGGGCCAAGTTCTCCGCAGGGATCAAAAGTTGCTCTTAACTTGGAGAAAGAGAAAGAAGATGAGGTTGTCAAGGAGAACCCTTCTGCCTTCGTGCGGACTGTGGAAGATTCCACGGTGATATATAAGAAGGCACAATCAGATGGTAGTGGAAATCTAGCCAATCTGGTCATTGGCGGGGAAAGTTTTCCTCGCGTGAAACTGACCAACCGAGGCCATATCAGCCACGCTGGGATATCATGGATACGACCCGATTCACCAATGCGCTCGATGCTCAAGAATTTGTGATGTTGTCTGTTCCCCAGCTGAGCGTGATTACCAAGATAGTGTGGACCGTCGATCCCTTTTTATTGACATGGCTATGAATCTTGCATTGGGTGTTAGTAGCCTCGGTTCTCTTATCCGTCGTGAAAACGAATTCATGCGTGATTATCAGAACTTAAAGGAGTCAGAGGCCAGCTTGTTGAAGCGTGAAGAAGAATTCCAGCGTGCTCGCCATGACATCCGGTCGGAGATTGAGCACCATAAGAAGATGGCTCATGACGCCGCGGAGGAGGTAAACAAGTTGAAGAGGGAAAAGACTGAAGCTTCTAAAGCATGGTCCGTCGCTTGTCAAAGGACCAATCAAGAAACTGAGTTGCTGCGTTCCACTATTGAAAATTTGAAGAATGAGAACTCCCGTCTTACAAAAGAAGCGGAGCAGAGCCGAAAAACCTGTGATGAGAAGCAAGCAGAGCTAGCTGACACCATTCGTAAGTACAATAGTCAGCATGATGGTCTCCTCAAAGCCACCACCTCATTGTCTGATGCGGAAGCTAAGATTAAACAGCTTGTTGTGGAGAAAGCCAAACTACAGGAGGAAAAGGTTTTGGCAGAATCCTCTTGTTCCCAGGAAAAATTGGAGTTAGACGAAATGCGGAGTTCATTTGAAGAAGCCACGAACATAGCTGTTGCTGCTAATGAGAGGATTGCTTGGTTGATGAGCGATGGTGCTGCCGGGGTAAGTTAGAATTTCCCCTTTTGTAAATAATTATATCTTGTTCCGTGAATGTATAACATTTTGTCCTTGCAGATATTCAAGCGTGTTTGGAACGATCCCAAGCTGACAGAAGTAATTGCCCGCATTTCCAGTACTTCCGTGAAGCAGTGTTTGAAGCTGGGATTTTGTGAAGGCTTTTGTCATCATGAGGATGGTAAGAAGAAAGAGGCCGGGCCATATGAAAACGAGTATGATGATGAACTGATAAAGTCCTATGATGATTATGAGCATTTGAACTTTGAAGTGTTTGAGCTGTTAGAGGCCTGTATGAAGACTGATGACCTTGTTGGTGAGTTACACAATTACTTCAGGAAGTCAGATCGCCTTGGTGAGGAGTTAGCTGAGAAAGCGCGCAAGGAAAAGGAGGCCAAGAAGGCTGCTTCTACTGGCGGAGCGGGTACGTCGTCCGCAGTTGGTGACAAGCGCGAAGAGGGTTCAAATACTGATGATGTTTCTCAGTATTCGAATCTTGGATGAATGTTTCTCTTCTTTCCTAATATTTTTTTGTGGTTATGTAATGACGATGAATAATTTGTCCTGTTTTTCTTATTGTGAAACTGATATAATGTTTCTTTAGCTTGCGCGCCCTTGCCAATCATTAGATGATGTCATCCCTTTTTTCTGACACAAGTGTTTTGTCAGATTGCCAATGATTGATGTGACAGTTATGACGGCTGTTGTTAGGGCGACTGTCACACTGCCCTAGGGTAATCGAGTGGTTACCATTAATGGTAATTAATTTCCATAATCTCTTTCCTCTATATATAGTAAGTGTATCTTTCTATCTTCTTCATAAGTTACCTTGGAAAAAATTTATTGCATATCTTATGAGTGAATGGCGACTAGCACTTCTACCGGTAGGCTTTGAGCCACAGAAAGATTAGCTTTGCAAGGGATGATGGAGCTGTCTCGGCATCCCATCCATAATCAGTCTTCGACAGATGCTCTTGATCGACTTGCTGAGTATTGTGAGCATTTGTTGTCACAAGAAGATATGAGGCCTGATAATCTTGATGATCAAAGGACCTCTGATGGTCGGCCGTTGAAGATGAAGAAGCTTTCGGAGTTAGGAGATTTACCCCAGACTTCCCATTGTAAACTCAGGAAGGTTAGGTGTTAATGGATGCATGCTTCGAATGTCTTTAAGTTTTTATAGGTAGATCATAGGTAGAAGCTTTTGAAGTTGCTGTTGAATGTCTGTGGGGTGTGTTTGTGTTTGTGATGATCCCCTTTATTTTGTGTATATCAATGCATCAACAGCTTGTGTGTTGTGTTTGGGTTTTAAACAACCATTTGTATGTAAAATACTTTCTTGTAATATAAATGAATTGGACTTATAGTCCTTATTACAAAATCTAGAACAATAGATTAAATGTAGAAGATGCGCAATTGCGCTGCATTCCAAGTACGTGGCACTGGTGAACCATCTAAGCGCTCTAAAGCATATGCGCCTTTGCCCAAGACTTCTTGGATTTTATAAGGCCCTTCCCAGTTTGGAGCAAGCTTACCCGGTTTTTTGGCGTTTGATGCCTCATTACTGCGGAAAACGAAATCCCCAACGCGGAAAAAACGTTCTTTGACTCGCGCGTTGTAGTATTTCTCCAACTGTTGTTTATATGAAGCTTCACAGACATAAGTTGAATCTCGACGCTCGTCTAGCAAATCTAAGTTCATTCTTAGTTCTTTGTCATTATCAGTTTGCTGCGCGAACAAGACCCTTGGGGATGGGTATGTTACTTCTGTAGTGTTAGGACAAAGAGGATTGGTGAAACCACTTTTGTAAACCTTAGTCTAAGTCACTTCTGTCATTTTGGCTAAGTATAGAAGTACTGAAGAGAAGACAAGAAACTGCTGATTAGAAGATATGAGAAGTGCTGAAGAAGCAGAAGTTCTGAAGTCCAAACCAGACAAGTTCACTTCAGAAGTACTGAAGACAAAACTACTCTTCAGTAGTTTATCCTTCATCAGCACTTAGCATCAGATATTTCCCACCGCCTTTTGCATCAGTAGTTTGTTGTTTATTATTACTTTTAGCTGTATTTGTTTCTTTCAATGTTGCAACTTGTGCAACTTGTTTCTGTTGTTTCTGTACTTGCTTATTGGGCAAGATACATGCATGTAAACGTCTATAAATAGGAGGCTTCAACCTTCTATTTTAGACATTGATTTTAATAGAAAAATCCTTCAAACACTCTCACTGTTCTATTCCATTTCTGTATTTATTGTGAATCTTTCTAAGTATCTAATTCTCATTTACAGCTTAGATTCATAATAAATACTTTGTCATTTATTAGTTTCAAACATCAAGGGGGAGTTATAACTCTGCCTTAGTGTAAAAAGTGTTGCTTTAACTTATAACATTCCGCTGTGCTTATAATCTGATTTACAAGGACTTGCTAAACACTTAAGTGTCAAGATAGCAAGTTCTTACTTAGCAAAAAGAGCAAACTGATCCAACAATTGGTATCAGAGCATTGGTTTATCTGATCACATATCAATCTAACAAATTGAGAATCAGACACAAAGCTCTTATTGATATTCAATAAAAAGATCAAAAGTTCACTTTTTATCAATATCCATCACTTAAAAGAGTCATCTGACAAATCTATACTCTTTAAAATGGATCCACATAATACTGGTTCTGCCACCAAACCTGCCATGCTTGTGAGAAATGAGTACAACATATGGCAAAAGAGAATGGCACATACCTTGTCACAAACCAACACAGGTTGTTGGAGATCTGTGATATATGGTCCTCACAAACCAGTAAATATAAATCTTGAAACTAAAGAAGGGATTCCAAAGGAACCCAAAGACTATACAGATGAGGATTTCCTAAAACTTGAGCTAGATGCAAAAGCATTCTCTATGTTGGCAATGGCTCTCCCAAATGAAATATACTCTGGCCTTTTACATTGTGAAAGTGCCAAAGAACTTTGGGACTGTCTTAAAGAACAGTTTGGAGGAACTGAAGAGGTGATTGCCAACACCAGAGAAATTTTAGCTCAACAATATGAAACATTTGCTTATATTAATGGGGAAACTTTGACTCAACAATTTGAAAGATTCTCCTCATTAATATCTGAGCTAAAGTTAAATGGTCAGACCTATACAACAGTGTCTATGCTACATAGATTTTTAAGGTCTTTACCTGAAAAATGGGAAACTTACTCCATTGTTTTAAGATCCTCACCAGATTTTAGCTCCCTCACTCTTACAAAACTCCATGGGAGATTACTTACTTTTGAGAGAGAAATTGATCAAAAGAAGAAATTACAAACTTCTGGTAAAACTGCTGATGACTACCTACCAGGTAGTACAACACTTTTGGGACAAGATTCACCAACTTGTTCCTATGGATCTTATGACAATATTGACATAACCACTGGGATCTCATCAGAAAGATCTTTCCCAGGTTATGACAATGATGACCAAAGTCAAACTGCTGACAATCTATGTTTTATCATGGATGATTTGAAAAATTTTAGCAGTGATGACTTAGAAGAAATGGACATATTACACCAACTGGCCATGCTAAGCATTAAAACTAACAAGTTTTATAAAAGGTCAGGAAGGAAATTTCCAGGATTGACCAGTAATACAAAAATTGGTTTTGACAAATCTAAACTGAGATGTCACAAGTGTCAGAAGTTGGGACACTTTGCTAGAGAGTGTAGAAGCTCTAGCTTTAACCAATCACAATCTGGAAATAACTATAACCCCAATTATAATAGGAACAATGGAACTCAAGGGAGTGCTCATTTTGTACAGGCACAAGCTCCTCAACAGCAATATATGCCTCAAGTACAATATGTTCAAGTGCCTGCTCAACAGATGCAGAGCCAACAATCAATCCCTCCCTTTCCAGCTGCTCAACTTCCTCCACAGCCTCAACAACCCTCTCAACAAAGTCTCTTTACCTCAGGGTATGTTGACTGGAGCAGTCTCCCTTATGACACCACAGAGTGCAATCCTGATGCAGACAACAAAGTGTTTGACATCAACTGGGGAGAACCAGACAATGGCAGAAAGAACTTTGCCTTAATGGCATTTGAAGGCTGTACTTCAAAATCTGCATTGTCACAGGTATCAAAAGAATCTTTGACAAAACTTTGCTCAAATTCTTGCAAAGAAACTTTTGCTCTCATAAGAGAGACAAATCTGCACCTACAAGGCAAAGCCAATGATTTAGAAAGAAAATACACACAGATAAAATGTGATTTAGAAAGAAAACTGTGTGCTAAAACAAAAGAAGTTTCTAAATTAACTGACTCTGCTATTGAAACCCAAGCACAAATCAAAATGATGCTAAATGACCTGGGAGATGTCAGACAAGAGCTTGCTGACACCAGGATCACTTGTGAAAAATGGGTGGAATCTTGTAGGGGGTATCAATTATTGCTAAACAAACAAAGTGCTTCAAATGTTAAGTTTGGCATAGGATACCATCATGTTGAAACACCAACAGATTTTTCTCCCAAAACTACTGAAGATGGGAGAAGAATTGTTTCAAATGAAACTTCTGAAGGGAAAGAATGCACATCTTTCCATGAAAACTTTCTAAACAGAAATCCTGGCATTTTTAAAGAAAGTACTTCAGAAGTATTTACAAAATCTGACAACAAGCCATCAGTAGTTTCATCTACATCAGGAGTTGAGACCCTGAAAACTACTGATGAGCAAAATCTTTTCACAAATGTCAGAAATTTGCCTTTAGATCAAAAACAAAAGGCAAAAGAATGTGAAATTTGTGGCCTGTTCAACCACAAAACTGAATTTTGTAGATACAGAAAAGGAATTCAGTTCAATCAAAAATTTAAACAACAGGTTGTGGGAAATCAAATCAGAAATGATTATGAAAGAGTCTTTAAACCCAAGAAACAACAACCTGAAAACACCTTTTCTCAGAAAAAGATAAAATCTCAACCAAAATCTTTTTCTCAAAATTCCTTGTCAGTAGTTAGACCAGAATCATCAGCAGTTTCACAAACTGCTGAGATTCAAAATCTAAAGAACATGGTAGAACTACTGATGACCAAGGTTGATGGTGGTCCTAAAAGGATACCACCATGGTTCTTAATGAAAAATCCATTGCCAAAAAGACATGGATTTCTCAACCTGGTCAAGAACAAACTGTAACTGTTCTCAAGAGCAAACCCAAAGCCAAACAGGCTTGGGTTCCCAAATCTAACTAATTTGCTTTTATGTGCAGAGAGTTTCCAGGGGCTTAAACAGCATATGGTATGTTGATAGTGGAGGCTCTATGCACATGACTGGATGCAGATACCTGATAAACAACTTTATCAGCCAAAGAGAAGGATCTGTATCCTTTGGGAACAATGCTAAGGGATATGTGCTAGGACATGGCAATGTCTCCTCTGGCAAAATACAGTTTGACAAGGTCAATCTGGTGGAAAACCTTGAATACAACTTGCTGAGCGTGTCACAAATGTGTGATAAAGGATATTCTTCCTTTTTCACAAAGACAGCTTGCAAGATCATCTCACCAGAAGGCCAGAAGTTGATAGAGAAGATTATAGAAGATCATACTTTGCTGATTGCCAAAAGATGTGGCAATGTCTATGCAGTGGACATTGAGAAAGACAAAGTATTGAACAACACTGCCTGTTTCTTCTCAAGGGCATCAACTTCAGAAACAGATCTCTGGCACAGGAGACTTGGCCATGTGAACTTTAAAACCATAAATAAAGTCACAAAAATGGGCTTGGTCAGAGGTCTACCTTTGAAAGTATACCAGTGTCAAGAACACTGTGTATCCTGTTTAAAGGGAAAACAGCATAAGTCCTCCTATAAGTCTATTGAAGAATCAAAAACAACTGCATGTCTTCAACTACTCCATATGGACTTATTTGGACCTGTCAAGATTATGAGCCTTGGTAAAAATAAGTACTTCTTAGTCATCATTGATGACTACTCAAGATTCACATGGGTATTCTTCTTATTTTCCAAGGATGAGGCTGCTGAAATCATCAAGTTCTTCATTCTACAAGTAGAGAAACAATATTCTCTATCTGTCAAAACCATTAGAAGTGACAATGGGACAGAGTTCAGGAACAAAACTCTGGATGAATTCTGTTTGTCTAAAGGGATTATTAGACAATACAGTGTTCCCAGAACTCCTGAACAAAATGGTGTAGTAGAAAGGAAGAACAGAACATTGATAGAAGGAGCAAGAACAATGTTAGCTGATTCTGGACTGCCATTGTACTTTTGGGCAGAAGCAGTTAACACATCATGTTATGTTCAGAATAGAGTTCTTGTGGTCAAGAGACATTCCAAGACTGCCTATGAAGTTCTTCATGGCATGAAGCCCCTTATCTCCTTTTTCAGGGCTTTTGGGTGTCAATGTTTCATCTTGAACATCAAGGAATCTATTTCAAAGTTTGCTGCCAAAGTTGACTCAGGTTACTTTCTTGGTTATTCTTCAACTAGAAAAGCCTATAAGGTTTTTAATTCTCACACCAGGATAGTAGAAGAAACATTGAATGTCAAGTTCAATGAGTCAAAACACACTCTTATTCCAGCACATCCTGCTGAACTCTTTGACCTTGACAACTTTCACTTTGGGCCTGAAAAGACTGTTACTTCTTCCAAACCTACTTATTATGGTGATCAAAGGTTTGAAGATGAGGATCCTACACCATGGACTCCTCAAACAGTCATTAAGTCAACTACAACACCATCAGAAGTTTTTCAAACTTCTGATCAAACAAATACTGAAGGCCAAACTCAAACATCTGCTTCAGCACCTGCAACTACTGAAGGAGCTGAAACTGCTGAACCAGATATTATAGACCTCAGTAGTTTGTTTGAAGAACAAGAGCCACCTACACCTATCAGTGGTTTACAACAACTGATTGAACACAGAGATCATCCACTTGATCAAATCATGGGTGATATAGCTTCAGGTGTTCTTACCAGAAACCAGCTCTCCAACTTTTGCCTATTCTCAGCCTTTATTTCACAGTTGGAACCAAAGAAGTACCAGGAAGCCCTCAAAGACAATAATTGGGTGCAAGCTATGCAAGATGAACTACTTCAGTTCAACAAGCAACAGGTCTGAGAAATCTGTCCCTTACCTCAAAACAAGCAACCAATTGGTACAAGATGGGTTTTCAGGAACAAACAAGATGAAGCTGGTATGATAATCAAGAACAAGGCAAGACTGGTAGTTCAAGGGTACTCTCAAGAAGAAGGAATTGACTATGATGAAACCTTTGCTCCAGTTGCAAGGCTTGAGGCCATCAGGTTATTTCTGGCCTATGCCATTTCCAACAAAATTAAAGTTTATCAAATGGATGTGAAAAGTGCATTTTTGTATGGAAAAATCAAAGAGGAGGTGTATGTCTGTCAGCCACCTGGGTTTGAGGATCCTTCTCATCCTGAGTGGGTGTACAGATTGGACAAAGCTCTTTATGGGCTTAAAAAGGCTCCAAGAGCCTGGTATGATACACTCTCCACCTTTTACTCAAAAATAACTTTACAAGAGGTGCCATTGATAAAACACTTTTCATTAAACATGTTGGAAATCATGTCTTACTTGTTCAAATTTATGTTGATGATATCATTTTTGGTTCAACAAACACAAAACTGTGTGATGATTTTAAGAAACTCATGCAATCAAAATTTGAGATGAGTACCATGGGAGAACTGCAGTACTTTCTAGGACTGCAGATCAAACAACAAACAAATGGAAATTTTATACATCAATCAAAATATGTTAAAGAATTATTGAACAAATTTTCTTTAAATGACTGTAAATCATGTTCCACTCCCATGACACCAATCACACAAGTTGAACCTGATGATCAAGGAAAACAGGTTGATCAAACCATGTACAGATGTATGATAGGTTCCCTTTTATATTTAACTGCTTCTAGACCAGATATTATGTTTTCAACATGTGTCTGTGCTAGATATCAATCAGCACCAAGGGAATCACACCTTATAGCAGTCAAAAGAATTTTCAGATATCTGAAAGGAACTCCAACACTGGGAATTTGGTATCCTGCTTCAAGCAATACCAAGTTATCAGCTTTTTCAGATAGTGACTATGCAGGGTGTAAGATGACAAGAAAGTCAACATCTGGTGGTTGTCAATTCCTGGGTAACTGTCTAGTGTCATGGCAATCAAAGAAGCAAACATCTGTTGCAACTTCAACTGCTGAAGCTGAATACATTGCAGCTGCAAGTTGTACATCACAGATACAATGGCTCCAATATCAACTTCTTGATTATGGAATCAAAGAGACCAAGACACCTTTGTTTGTAGACAGCAAATCTGCCATTAGCATCATTCAAAATCCGGTACAGTTCTCAAAAACCAAACATATTGAGATCAGGTACCATTTCATAAGAGATTGCTATGAAAAAGGCAAGATTGAGGTGAAGCATGTAGCAACAGCTAATCAAATAGCTGACATCTTCACTAAGCCCCTTGACACATCAACATTTCAGAAGTTAGTATCCATGCTTGGAATGCTAAATTTGTAAGTGTTTACTTTATTTTTATTTTTTTTAAAACTTGTATGCATATCAGTTAGAATCCAAGTTAACACTTGATTCTACCCAACTCTACATCAAACTTCTACATCAATCACTACTGTTATGCATAAAACATCAAAATTTCCTTTTTCCTTTTTCCATCCTTGATTCCATCCTGTTTACCTTGGTGGAATCCAAGTTAACCTTTTCCTTCTTTTTTCTGGTTTTCACTTACAAAAGACAAAAGTCTGAAACAAAACTTCTGAAAAACAAAACTACTGATTAAACAAAAATCAGTATGAGAGAAACTACTGATGAACAAAAATCATCAGTATGGGGGTAATTTTCTAAAAAAAAAAAAAAAAAAAAAAAGTGTGTAACTTCTGATAAAATAACCTTCAGAAGTTATGAATAAAGTATTTATACAAACATTTCTCATCAGATGTTAAAACTACTGAAGAGAAAATGGGAACTACATATGAAGTAATCCTTCATCAGCAGTTTAAGTCAAAAGGGCAAATCTGACTTTTCCCATCATCAGAGGTTTGACCTAATCAGTTTAAAACCTCTGATAAAGAGATTTTTAACCAAAGGCGGTTTTAAAACTTCTAATAAAGAAGATTCAAGCGGTTAAAACTTCTAATAAATACCTTTTCTACACACTTATCCTTTCAAACTCAAAATATCCCTCCTTCTCTCTCAAAACTCTCTCAATAACCTATACCTGCAAATCCACTGTTCGATCAAAAACCCAAACCACATGGCTCTAGTTCTAAAACAGGGACACAATCAAAGGGCCTTTCTTGAAAAACAAGAAGGCTGGTCCCAATACGATGAGATCATTGATCTTGTCGTCAAATCCCAATACTTTACTGCTCTCACAATCAACCCACCAATTCACACTGAAACTCTAAATGAGTTCTGGGCAAATGCTGAGACGGTTACAATGGGTGATGAGGTCATTTCCCTCAACTCAAGAATAAAAGGGAAACAACTGACCATCACACCGGCCACACTAGCAACAAGACTGGGTCTGGATGATGTAACTGCCCCTGACCATGTTGCTAACACTGATATTCATCTAACCATGACTGAGTGTGGTTATCAAGGTACTCTCTCCCATGCTACAATATTCAAAAAATATTTTGAACCAAAATACAAGCTTTTGTTTCATTATATTATTATGTGTTTGAGTCCAAAAACAGGGTCTTATGACCAGATGCCCTCCACTTTTCAACCAATATTTCATTCCATTGTGAATGAAACTAAATTCAGGGCATCAAAACTATTTTTCAATGAGTTGGTGTTACATCACAATAATGCCAAGAAAAAGTTTTTGTTATACCCAAGGTTCATTATGCAATGCATAATAGGGGAACTGGGTAATGAGGTGCTTGTGGGAAAAATTTCAACTTTAAATCCTTTAACATCACAAGCATACTCAAGGCATAACAAACCGGCTGCCTGGCCAGAAGATGATCAGGGAGAACAACAACAAGTCCCCCTGAAGCCCACATCTTCCAAACTCACACCACCAAAAGCCAAAAAGCCCAAGCCAACAAAAACTGCACCCCACCAACCCAAAAGAAAAGCTGTTCAGGAGGTTGAGATGCCTGAACATGCTCATGAGCATTCTGCTCTTCAAATAGATGAGACTGAAACACCCTCTCAGTCTCATCCATCTCAAACCCCACCAAGAGCACCCATAACCATTTTATTCAAAAGAAAAAGACTTAGAAAAACATATGAAACACACTCTTCTTTTGAAACTGCTGAAAAACAACTTTCACCACCTATTGCCCAAACTACTGAACCAACCCCACAAATTTCTGAACAAGAGGCAATAGAAATTGCCAAACTTCTCTCTGGGCTAAAAGAGAATGTCCCATCTGATCATGTCAGTCCCCTACAACCACACCAAACAGGGGACATAACTACTACATCAGACATGGATGTGGACATCTCTAGCCCTATCCCAAGAGATGAGGGTGGACCAGAGTCTTTAAGCCCAATTTTAGAGACTCTTGGGGCATCTGAGGCTGCTACTACTCAGTTACCACCCAGTGGTGGATCTGAGGATAGAAGTAACATAGCTAAGACCTCAGATGTGGCAACTACTGATGAAGGCTTAATGCCTGAAGTAGGAAATCCTCAGTACCAAGAAAAAGAGGTTCATGAGAGAACTGAGTTGGGCTCAGCTCATGATTTAACTGAGACAGTCCTCATTGAGGGCAACATCGGGGATTCAGATGATTCCATTAGTTTGGATGATGTTTCACACACTCAAACTACTGAATTGACGGCACTTTTTGAAGGTCCTGTTTCATGGGTATCCAGGCTCAAGAAGCCAGTCACCTCTGCACAGGTTAAAGCCCACTCAATCCCTAAAACCCCTAGAGTGGCATCCTCTGTACAACATGAGGATCTCCCAAAAACACCCCCTTCACAACAAATGCCTACCCAATTCCTTGGGCAAACAAGCATAGACCTGAACCAGCTATGCAGCCTAGAGGGTCCCCTGTACCACATGATGAATACACTCATCAGAAATCACTTCCAAACATATACAGCTGACTTGGAGCTGTCCATCAAGAACCAATTTGGAGTGATCAAGACCAAGATGAACGATCTGTCCAATAAAATAGACTTCAATAGCAAACAGATTGCTCATCTTCAAGGACAATTCTCCCAACCCTCTGCTTCAAGGGTTAAAATTGATGAATCCAAAAAGGGGGAGAAGATCAGGGAACCTAAGGAGTCATTCCAAGCTAGGATAAGGGCAAGAGTGGCACTCCTTGAAAGAGATCAAAAAGATCAGGCCAGGAAAGAAAAATTGGCCAAACAGTTTGGTGTCTCAATTGAAGAAATTGAAGCAGCAGAGAAAGAAGATGAGACCCAAACATCTGAAGAATCCCTAAGGCAAAATGAAGAAACTTCTGATGACCAAACTTCTGATGAAGAATCAGAAAGTACTGAAGACAATCCTTCAGGAGTTGACAAACCATCAGCAGTTGTCAGCACATCAGAAGTTAACACTTCCAAACCTCAAACAACTGAACCTTCCAGAACCACTGCTCCCATTCAACCAACATCTGATCCCATCAGGCCTACAACTGTTACTACAATGACTGTATTAAACCCTTCTCCTATCTCTCAATCAGCTGAACTATTAGAGAAGAGCTTAATTGCAGCCAACAAGAAGGCCAGAGAAGATCAGATTTGGAAATCTCTGGAAGAAAGGGATGATTTGGATTTAAGCCATGAAGAAAAACTTCAGGCTTATGCAGCTGAACTACAAAGGCAGGCTAGCCTTGATGAGATTGCTGAACAAGATAAAAAGACAACAACTGGTGTCTTACATTACCAAGAACAGCAAGACCAAAGCCTTTACACTCAAAGGACTCTCTATGCAAGAGCTGACAAGAAGAGCACAACTGCTTGCAGACAAAATGGCCACAAGCAAAGATGGAAAGGCCAAGAGAGCCCAGATAATAGAAGAGTTAGTAGCAGAAGGATATGGTTCAAAAGCCTCAGTATCCAGATGGAAAGAAGAAAGACTGATGGATACTTATAGAAAATACTTGGCTGCCAAGGCTGCAAATCCTGAGAAGTTTCAAACTGCTGATCCTTCAAGATCAGTAGTTAGAACTTCTGGTGCATCTAGAAGAACTGCTACTCAGAAGAAGAAGGCAGAGGACAATGTCAAAACTGACTTCAAAATGGTACTACTTGAAGGAAGTTCAGTAGTCCATTCAGATTTTGACATTGAGGAGAAACCTCTGTTAACACAATTCAGGGATCCTTCCACTTTTGCTTATCAAATACAAAAGACCATCAAAGAAAAGCTGCATACCAGAGTAGTGACTGAACACCATCTCCCAACTGTTCAGATGCCTGATATGCAACAACAACAAGGAAGAGAATCCCACCTGAGGCTATCTGAAACTGAAGACATCCAGCACTCAGGACCATCAACCCAAGGGACAAGTCTGGTTCCCTATTCTTCTGACTTTAACAAGTCAAAGATCCCTATCATCAGATGGTCACTTACTGATAACAACTCAGTACTGTTGACAAGAAGAGACCTCTCAAGCAGGGCTTACAAGAAGATCAGTGATCTGAAGAAACTGTCAACACAAGACCTGCTCACAATTCAACATCTAGAACCACAGAGAGGATCTCTATCTGATGGTCAGTTAAACCAGCTCAAGAACACCATGTACAAAGAGATATGGAAGATTGTTCAAGACAGAAGAAACACATAAGGAATTAGTAAGGTTTTGGCTTCATCAATCCAGGGGGAGATTGTTAGGACAAAGAGGATTGGTGAAACCACTTTTGTAAACCTTAGTCTAATTCACTTCTGTCATTTTGGCTAAGTATAGAAGTACTGAAGAGAAGACAAGAAACTGCTGATTAGAAGATATGAGAAGTGCTGAAGAAGCAGAAGTTCTGAAGTCCAAACCAGACAAGTTCACTTCAGAAGTACTGAAGACAAAACTACTCTTCAGTAGTTTATCCTTCATCAGCACTTAGCATCAGATATTTCCCACCGCCTTTTGCATCAGTAGTTTGTTGTTTATTATTACTTTTAGCTGTATTTGTTTCTTTCAATGTTGCAACTTGTGCAACTTGTTTCTGTTGTTTCTGTACTTGCTTATTGGGCAAGATACATGCATGTAAACGTCTATAAATAGGAGGCTTCAACCTTCTATTTTAGACATTGATTTTAATAGAAAAATCCTTCAAACACTCTCACTGTTCTATTCCATTTCTGTATTTATTGTGAATCTTTCTAAGTATCTAATTCTCATTTACAGCTTAGATTCATAATAAATACTTTGTCATTTATTAGTTTCAAACATCAAGGGGGAGTTATAACTCTGCCTTAGTGTAAAAAGTGTTGCTTTAACTTATAACATTCCGCTGTGCTTATAATCTGATTTACAAGGACTTGCTAAACACTTAAGTGTCTGATGAGCCGGTCGTCACGGTTCATAGAAAGCCTAAATAACCTAAATAGATAGGGTAAGTAGGGTATCAATCCAAGGAGCGTGTGGTTAGTGAGTATTTCCTAGTTAACTTTAAATTTTTATGAAGGTGCTAATTATGCAATATATGAATTGATGTTTAGAAATTGATTGAAAAGTTTGTTGATTAATATGAAACTTAAAATGAAATTTGTAGGAAATAATTAATAATACTTGTGAACAATAAGATAAAGATGATTACACTAAGGATTGGGCAATTGAACACTAGGGCTTTCAACAATTGGGCATAATTGGATAAACAAAGATAATGCAATTGGTACTAACGGGTTGATTGTTCAATAAACTTAGGTATCAAGTTTCATCAACATTCACAATGGACTAAACTATACTTTATCATTTAGAACATACAATCCTATGATAGTGTTGATGCAAGGAACCATGTTCATAACATTTAGAAATTGGCACAAGATCAATTAACTAGAAATGAGTTCAACATAAGGTTAATCACTAATCAACACAAGTAATTCAAGTACATAAAAACATTAATCAAAAGTTTACACAATACCCAAATGTTTAAGCCCTAGGTAACAAGAACTTACATCCCTAGTGTAATACAAGAGTTTTAGCCAAGCATGGCTATGGTGTTCATCATCTTCAAAAAATGTTCTTCAATCTTCAAAAGAATTGTGAAATAAGCTTGGAGAATAATCTATGATGATTTTAGAGAATGGTGTGTGATATCTTTTTTTGATGAATGATAATGATAATAAATAAAATTCATGACCCCCAAGAATCTCTAGTCAAAAAGAAAACTCCTCAAAGCATTTGATGATTGCATTAAATTATGTGTTGACCACTTGTCATATGGCACCGTCAGAGACGGCATGACTGCCGTCAGGTACGGCGATGGCGTTAGAGACAGTATGTTTGCCGTCAAAGACGGTCAGAACCTTCATTGTACTTTTCATGGCCTTCTTTTTCCCAATGCTTCTCAACTCCAATCTTTTGCTCTAGCATTGTGTAAAATTCACTCAATAAGCGCTTTTACCCTGAAACATCAAATCAAATCAAAGTGCTATATCCCACCTCAAATAATCAAATAAAAACATCTTTTTAGATTTAATAGAGGCGAGGTTTCCAACCACGCATCACATCCCCACACTTATCTTTTGCTTGCCCTCAAGCAAGTCACTAAACTTTACCCAATCAACAATTCAAACCAATTCTAACATCTTTATTGATTCTCAAAAAACGGTCCCTAGTCATACCCTAACTCACAAGACTTACACCTATCAGTAGATTTACATTCCAAGGTTTTAAATATTACTAAAAAATTTTGCCTAGCCACATCCAACTAGATCCGACTTCACATTTTTGCACACCCCTCACAATGGTTCACTCTACTCGGTTTAATATCTGGACTAGCGTGTAATGCGCTAGTATTTTATATTAATCACTCAAAACCGATTATAAAGCATGTTAGTATAGGCTTGCAACTCAATCGCTTTTCACCAGATTACTCAAAAGCGAACACAAGTCAAAAGGTCTTTAAAGGGTTATAATGGGGCTAGGCGAAGGGTATGGAATGAGATATTTAAAATTGACTATGGTGATGAAAATTCGACTTTTATTACAAAAACATAGCTACACAAACATAAGGCAGTATTGCGCCTTTTATTCAACACTAACTAAAGCATAGGTTTTTTTTTTTTTTTTTTTTTTTTTTTTTTTTAATGAGAACTTTCATTTGTTTGTAGCAGATTTGTTCTCATGCTTTCCAATTTTTTTTTTTTTATGCAAACAACTATTTACAAACAAAACAAAATCCTACAATCGAATTTTCATCACTTGGGTTTAACATTGAAAAGGCTAACAGGTCAAACGGGTTGAAATGGGTGGTCAAATGAGAGGTTTAGGCTCAAACTTGTTCAACTAAGGTGGATTTTTTTTTTGGGTCAAGGATATCAAAATGGTGTTAAAATAAAAAGGCCAAACCTAATGCCTTAATCATTCTTGTGTCACAATTGATCTAAGGTGGCAAGCGTATCAAGAGTTGCAAGTTCTACCTTATGCGATTATAATGGCGCACTCAATTCAAATGAACACAACATGCCAATAGATGTGGAATTTTATCGGGTGTTAGCATGTTGTGGTGGCTCAATAATCTCTCATGAACATGAAGGGGAGAATGGGTTGCCGATATGCAAAAATGTTATACTCTTCCCTAGTCTTTTCTAACTAGGCAATCTACATTTTTCAAAAACTCTCCTTGGAAAAACACATCAAGGAACTTAAAGAGTTTATAACCATGACTAGAGACCAAATTTCATGATCCAATAATCGGGCGGAAAAGGCTTCTTAGGATCAAGCTTTTTTTTTTTTTCTTTTTTTTTTGAGGGTCTTAAAAATTCAAGTTTAAATAGATGCCCCCCCCCATCCCCACACTTTGAGAATAACATTGTCCTCAATGTGTAATGTTTAAATGGTGGATTTAAAATGTTTAAATTTTTCTCCTCTCCCCACACTTAAAGTCCACATTGTTCTCAATGTGTAGGGAAAGTTTAAAATTGTTTTGCGGGAATGTGATAAAGCCAACCAAAGAATTCACCCCAATCAATAATATGCAGTTTACAATCCACTTATTAAATCTATGTAAACGATCAAAATTAAAGAGATGGAAATAGATGCACCTGGTTGTTCTTCATTCTTCAATTCCATGTCTTCTTCAACAAAATAGTTCCACTTCCATCATAAATAAACCTGCAACTCGCAAGTGTGTAGAAGCAAGCTTCTCACAAAATCATTAAGAGTTATCGGTTTTACTTTTTGTTGAAAAGCATTACCAAGTAATCTTTTAGTTAATTTTGATCAGTGGACAAAATATGCAGTAACTAAGATAGATCCTTTAAACCTCCCGGTAGCCCGGTTATGAGGACGAGTGAGGTCTCGTGAGGGTTATATAGGAAACACACCCACAACGTTTATTTACCTACCAAACAAAATAAAAAAACGAACAAAAAGAAAAAAAAATACAAAAATATACAAAAACTAACAAGTACCTCTTACTCACGGTGGTCGAAGTGAACATTTTCCTACCGAGTTACCAAGATAAGCTCGGTAGTTTACTTTATGTTCCCCAATCTGTTCCTTCTCCTTCCACTTGTTCATCAAATATATGCATGAAAGTTTTATCCCACATTTTCCTACCGAGTTTCCAACATGCACTCGGTAGTCTACATGCCAAATCCCTAATCGATTCTCAATTATTGGCATGAGAATTGGGTGATTTTTGTTGCGGGGCCATTTTATAATAAATTGCCCAATGTCCTCCCAGCTCACCTTCCTCTTCTTCATCTTTGAACCTTCATCCTCCTCTTTTTTAGGTGCCTTAATCAACACGGGATGCGATTCGTGAGGAACTTTCACCTTAGCCACCAACTCTTCATGAGATGCTAAGTCTTCAGTTGGGTTAAACCATTCAGAAAGACTTGCAGTATCTTCCTCTATATCACCATCTACCATAATACCATTGGCCAACTCGTTTTGCTCACACTTAAGTTGGGCAAATTCCTCGGCTAGTTGACCCACTTGAATCACTAAAGCTTCATGAGCTTTATCTCGTACTTCATTTGCTCTCTTCATATCTTTGATATTATCATGGTTTTCTTTGATCATGATCGCAAGAGCATCGAGCTTAGAATGTGTTGAATTTTGAGGGTCTTCGTATGCTGGTTGAGGTTGATTAAGATAATAGTCATTATGTTCCTCATGGTTTGGATATGGTTGCGTCCTTTGGCTAAATGAACTCCCTTGATATCTGTTATTTAACTGATAATAGCCTTGGGAGTTTGAATAGCGTGATTGACGATGTGAAGAAGACAAATGTGAACCTCCAGGTTTTTCGAGCCCAAAAATAATACGATCTTGTCGTTCTTTATATGCTTCCATTTTCTTACGGGCCACTGGACAATCTCGCCACAAATGATATGGGCTCCCACAACAAGGACAAGTATTATCATCATCTTCCCAATACATTGTGATGATGACGATCAAGTCTTGCTAAATTCCCAATCTTCAGATTTTACACAAGTGGCATGCATGCATTATCTGTCACCTGCACACTTCACACACCACGCGTAAAAACGAACAAAAAGAAGTAACAAAGACAAATTAAACAGTTAATCACAATAATCAACTAAAAAAAACACTAAGCGCACTAGCTCCCCGGCAACGGCGCCATTTGATGAGCCGGTCGTCACGGTTCATACAAAGCCTAAATAACCTAAATAGATAGGGTAAGTAGGGTATCAATCCAAGGAGCGTGTGGTTAGTGAGTATTTCCTAGTTAACTTTAAATTTTTTATGAAGGTGCTAATTATGCAATATATGAATTGATGCTTTTACCCTGAAACATCAAATCAAATCAAAGTGCTATATCCCACCTCAAATAATCAAATAAAAACATCTTTTTAGATTTAATAGAGGCGAGGTTTCCAACCACGCATCAGTGTCAAGATAGCAAGTTCTTACTTAGCAAAAAGAGCAAACTGATCCAACATGTAGGAATGACCGCTTCGGTTCCATATGTTAGGCTGAATGGTGTTTCTCCATTACTTGTTTTTGAAAGGGTGCGATGAGCCCACAGAACATGAGGTAACTCATCAACCCACCCACTTCTTTTTGTCCCCAGACGGGTTTTAATGCCTTCCACAATACTTCGGTTCGCGCGTTCTACTTGGCCATTGCCTTGAGGGTGCGCAACTGAAGTGAATATTTGTCTGATTTTCATGGAGGAGAGCCATTCTTGTAAATGTTGATCCGCGAACTGCGTGCCATTGTCACTTACAATTTCCAGTGGCAGACCGAATCTGCAAATGATGAATTCCCATATGAATTTTTTAATGTTGCGCCCATCGATTGTGGCCAATGTTTTGGCTTCTACCCATTTGGTGAAGTAATCGATGGCAACCACCAGGTATTTCAAGCGAGTCTCTTCAGTTTTTTTTGCAATGCTATTATTGATTTATATGGTAAAGAGTATCTCCGAAGACCGACTAGACACGACATTACACGTTTGTTCGCCGCGCATGAAGCTAGATGGCATTTCCCGGTATGATCGGTATCATCGACTGTACCCACATCGTGCGGAGAAGTTGCCCGAAGCAATTGAGAAGTCAGTTTATGAGAGGTGACCATAAAAAAACCAACGATAATGCTCGAAGCCGTTGCGTCGAACGATTTATGGATTTGGCATGCGTACTTTGGTCCCCCCCAGCTCAAACAATGACATCAATGTTCTATATCAAACACTGCTTTTCAATACAGAGTTACAAGGAACCGCCCCGACGTGCCCGTTTAAAGTGAACGGACGACAATATAGACATGGCTTCTATCTTGTCGATGGCATCTACCCCGCTTGGTCAGTTTTTGTCAAAGCTTACTCGTTTCCGACAACCGAAAAAGAAATATTATTTAAGAAGCTACAGGAATCTGCGAGAAAAGACGTTGAACGGGCGTTTGTTGTATTGAAAAGTAAATGACGCATAATAGACCGCCCGGTGCGTTTGGTTGATCAAGCGAAAATAAGTAGTGTTGTGTACACGTGTGTCATATTGCACAACATGATCCTCAAGGAAGAGGGGCGCGCAATATCTCCGGATTACGTTATGGATACGGATATACCAACAAACGTTCCAAATGATGTTCTTTTGGAGTTGCGGGATGAACAAACCCACTATCAGCTTCGATTTGATCTAACGGAACACGTGGGTGGTTTAGATATCAAGTACGAGGACCCTTACCCACCGCTCACTTAATTTTTTTATTTAATGTAATGTTTTTATATATTAAAAAAAGAGTTTAGTGATGAAATGTGATAGAATGTGCACACCAACCCTTGTGTTTAGTGATGAGAATATGATAAAATGAGATGGCAGAATCTGATTTGGTGTGATAGTGTGATGAATGTGATGAAATAGAAACCACCCATTGTGGCCTTATATGACATGTGAAAAAAAATAATCATAACGCATAGCCTTAGACAAAAGTCTGACTTGGGAATCCAACTTCTCTTTTCTGGGCAACCTCACAAATGAGGGTGTAAGAGCCGAGCCCGACTAGACTTGAGCTTGGCTTGGTTCGAGCCTATTATTTTGAGCTCAAGCTCTGCTCGAAAGTAATGCCTAAGAGCTCGAGCTCTGCTTGAGGTATCAACGTAATTGAAAACAATTTTAAACAAGCTAAAAACTCGGCTCACCAATATTATTAGTTATACTTGGTCAAGTTCAAATGGACAAAATCACATACGTAAAAAAAATATTATAACACATTTGTTTGGCCTCGTGAGCCTAAGCAAACTTCGAGATCGAGCTGATAACCAAGCAAGTCATATTCAGGATCGAATTGGGGATATCACTGGAAAAGATCCGGTCCGTTCGAGCTTTTACCAATCCGATCCCGAGTAGCTCTCGAACCACTAGGCCTCGTTTAAACCCCTACTCACAAAACACACTCTAGTTGCAATTTTTGTGAACTACGAAATCCGAACTTGGTAAGTTGTATTACAACAGAATTCCGGTAAAAAAAACACACTACGAGTCTAAATAGTTTTCCAGAACACACTCTTTTTACAAAATAAAAATAAAAAATAAAAAACCATCATGACCGGGGTGCATAATTTATAGTGTTTTTTTATAACTCTTTTGGCAGCAATTGCATTCATGCTTGCAACCATCAATGCAAGTACTTGGTTAATTTGTGAAATGCAGGAGGTGTATGACTGGGATCTATTATCAGCCGACGATAGAATGGGGGATGCAGAATTTGACTTTCGGCCGTTTTTGGATGCAGTAAGGGGTGATTTTAAGGATCTCCAAGACAACATAATCATAAAAACTGTGGAACCGACAAGGGACAATTGCCTAGTAGAAGAAAGCAAAATAAAATGGGTAGATGGAGGAGTTGTCCAAAACATGGTTCTTAGATTAAGAAATGTGGAATGTGGTGAAATTGAAATTAGCTTGAGATGGGTTGATGTTCCTAGAGAGTAAATATGTATGTTTATAGAAATGTTATCTATGTATTTGATATGCAACAATGGTGTGTCAAATTGTAAGCATGTTAATATTATTGACACATGTACTTTTTATTTTCTGGCTTGAGTAGATAGTTCAAGTTAAAGGGGTTTAACTAAAAGTGAGATTTGCTTCTATATATGGAGACATAGTGTATACAAGAGATCAGTTAGAATTGAAATCAGTAGCAACAAAACATTTAGTAGTGGCAAATTCTGCCTCCACCTAATCTCCATCGCCGCCACCGCCACCGCCTTAGATTTACATCTTAGCCGCCTACCTCCTTGTTCATAGAAAGAGAACCACCGAACATTGACCTCTCCTTCAAACGGTCAACAACCACCCACTCTGCAACCGCCTTAGATCAACATTTCAAACGATCAACAGCCTCAACGTTCCAATCTTCCTCTCCTCTCAACGGTAATATTAGCATATATTTTTGTGCTTTGCCTCTCAGCAAGAAGTACCGACCTACAAAGTTTTGTAATGTTTCCTAAGGAGTGGCGGTGGTGTTGCCGCATGGCAACCGAACCGAGACCCTCTTGCCAAGGAGTGCCCCCATCCCCTAAGAGTCAATATATAATACCAACAACTAAAGCTGCCAAATCAATAAAAAAAAAAAAATTAATGCACTTGCAACATTAATTTTTCAATTATGAAACCTGAACATCAAATGTTCGAGATTTTTTATTTATTTATCATTCACTTACAAACGATGAACTTGTTTACAACTTGGTGTTAGATTTTGCGTGAAACTTAGAGAAAGTATATAAGGAAAAAGATAGTAGAAAAAAACATCATCAAACAATATATAAGAAAAACTCAATGATATTCTGTGTTCTCTGTTCAGAAGGGGGTGGCGGCGCAGCTTTTTGTCCGCCTGCCTGCTATTCTTATTTAATTTGCCCTTTTTGTTGAAGTGAAAATATAGTTCATTATGTGTTTCCCTTACTAAACATTTAGTACGAGGAGTATATAAGAGCTGATGTGATTGTTTTAGTAAAGTAAAAATATATCATTTTCGGTGTTAAAAACATGATGTTTTACTATAAAAAATATTGGTTTAGAGAACGATAAAAACATGACTTTACTAAAATGTGACCAAGTTTTAGATTTATAAGTAAAAGATAGTTGCTTTAAAACTAAAACTAACACACAGGTAAAGAACCTGAAGTGTATACTATAAATTTTAACGTAAGTACTGAGCATCTTATCGAATGATACATTTTCCCCTACTCAACTTTTCATCACATAACTAATCAATTTTAGAAAAAAAGACGCTGGGGTTTAAGATAACATAATTTTTAGGTTTTGTAAAAGGTTTTGATTAAAAAAAAAAGATAAAATAGCAGGTTAGAATATTTGTATGTTTGGGAACTCATTAAATTAATAGACTATATATCTCTATCTCTACTACATTATAAAGAGTGAGTAATGGGCAAACATGTCCAACTTGGTAAAGTTAAGATGAGATGTGAAAAGTCATGTGCTTTAACCCTCAAATGTCATATAAATCTTCCCTAAATTACCCTTCAATGCATTAAGATACTTGTACCATGTAGTAAAGATAAATAAAGTTTATTTTATAGATAATTAAGTTTCTATATTTGCTCTCAAAGTCCTTTCAAATTCTTATATATAATATCATGTGATGTGGTATGACCACAAGTTTCAAATAATTATATTCAACAAATATTAATTTTACATTTTCTTTCTTTCTTTAAAATTGCATATGTTTATATAATTAGTGGGGAACCCGCGCGTTGCTGCGGGGTACAATTTAAGCGTGATATTCGTTTATGTTAGTTTATCAATCCTCTCATGATGTATTGTATAGTACTTTTGTTAGTATTTTTATTCGTATAATTTAATTATATATTCGCAAGACTATATTCAATTAAGATACAAGTACAACACGTGTAGTACCATAAAAAATAGTGGAAACTGATATTACTATCAATACCATGAAAGGCTACCGCACAGTGTCTTAAGATGAAGAGGAATATATTGTATCAAATTTACATGGCTAACATGTTTATATATTCAATTCTAAAACATCACTCTAATCCTTGACTGTCCACAATTTATTCACCTGAATTTTCAAACATACCACACCAAGATCAAATACTAATGTAGTTTATCGTTATTCCTTTCGAAACAAACCATATTTGACTATTTAAAGTCACAATAGCAATTTACAACCAAATAAATATTGTCCGGTTAGATTCTTAAGATAAATACAAAATATAAATTTTAAAAAGTACACACAAAATATTAAATCACCATAAAAGTAATAAAAATGTGACAAATTATATGAAACCAAGGGGAGATATAGGTCTAACACATGAACTTCGGTTATGGTAAAGAAGGCAAACGAGTGATTAGTGGACTATTCAGCCATTTCTGATTCAAAACCCATTTTTTTGTTTCTTTTAACAAATAGGTAGTTAATCATCCTCTTTCGTATTAACTCTAATAAAACCATTCGTGGTTTGGCCCGTTTACATCCCAAACCTCAAATATGAATTAACTTTTGGATTCACGTAATGGCTCTATTTGTCAAGTCATAAGATGGAAATTCTTACCTTGTTTCCTTGTGAAGATGAACCGAGCCGAAAATAAAGAAGAGTCACTGACGGTGATGTGGTGCACGATTCTGGCCACAAATCATTGGTTCGCATAACAATAGTGGTATAAAGATATAAAAACATAGGGGTGTATGGGTGGAGATGTATAATCGTTCGGAGAAGATTCAAACGACCAATGTGGAGTTTAAGATTTAGTTGCTATATTCTAACCCGGATCTAGTTTTCACATATACTGATTATTCCAAAGCTTGGTTCTTCCCACCATTTTAATCAAATACTCATATTACATACACATGATTCTAGTTCATATTGCTACCTTAAAAGGAATCTTCATATGTACATTGAAATGGTGGTTCGTTTGTCTCTTCGTTTTAGGTGGTGCAATGCTACCAAAGAATATCTGATCGTAGGGAAACTAAAGAGAAAGATGGCATGTTGCGGAGATTCTTCTCAAACGTAAACGAAATTGAAAGACAATGCCGATCATCTATTAAATTCTGGTTAATAGTACTCCATAATTGTGTTCATATAATATAATAATTAATGTGTGACTGTTTAAATTCTAAAAGATTATTGTTTGAAAGGTTACTGAAGCTTAAAGGTTTTTGTTAGATATGAGATAAAAACTCAACGGTTACAAGTTCATGAAGGATTAATGGCTTTAAATCATACATATTCATTATATACATTATATTTATCAATTAATTTATCATGTAGAAATACCATTTTGCCCTTTACTAAATTCATTAAGTTGTTATATCATAAGTATAAAATGTTGTAATAACTTAAAATTTTGAAATCCTTGCTAGATGTTTTATAAAATAGTGTAGATATAGATATATAGTATAGATGATTTTTGCAGGAATAAGGCTCTAACAATCGACTTTCATGCTATATGAAATTTGCTGCTTAATCTTGAAATCTTCCTTTAAAGTTATGCTACCCTGGCAAGAAGTATAGTTGTTATCTACTTGTCTTTCCTTCGTTTAGTTTGAATCAAATCTTATCTATTACTTATCTAGGCCTTCATATTGTATGATGTCTTGGGTATACATTATGAATATTAATATTTAAAAAAGTCTTCACCCTGTATGAGATTTATTGTATGGTTATGTTATTATTACTTATTGTATTGATAAAGATTTAACTGTTCTCTTAAATACGTCTTACAAATTTAATAAAGAATGCAAATGGATGGACACCACATAAATATGAGATTTATTGTATGGTTATGTTATTATTATTTATTGTATTGATAAAGATAAAGATTTAATTGTTCTCATAAATGTGTCTTACCAATAAAATAAAATTACTATTTTACCCATGAAAATGAATGTGAAATGACCATGTTAGCCGTCCAGGATACACTATATAGTAAGTATAGATATAGATATAGATTATACAATGTCGTTGAACATGAGAATTGCTGAAACAAATTACTTTATCTTTATCTTTATCTTTATACTTGCTCCCTCTTTATCTTTATATATTTTTCTAGGTCACGCATCTCTACTATGGTGAATCATCAGGCATTTTGTTCTGCGCATAATCATCACCACAAGTCAATACTACATTATAAAGGAGGAGGCATGAGCAAATATGTCCAAATTGTCCAAAGTTTAAAATGGCATACCAAGAGTTTCTTTGCAAATTTCTAAATTTTACCACTTTTCTTTCCTAAATGCCCCTAGAAGATAATTAACTTTTATATGAAAATGGAACTCACCCAAACTAAATAAACACATGGGATAGCAATATTTTTTTTAACAAATTTCATATAATGGCGATGAAATATAATAATTTATGTTACCACAATAAATAATCTTATCTCAGCTAAACTTGTATGAATTTTAAAACTTTGCCATAATAATATTTATATCATAAACCCTTTTCATATATATATATATATATATGCGTCTACCCAGCGGCAAAGTGGACGGGATGGTTTGGCTCACTGGCTACATTGGGCATTTTTTTAGCTGCTGGGTCAAGTTGGGCAATTCTATTACGAACTTACAAATAACAACTTTTGATTTCTAAATGGACAATGTTCTTCATATGATAGTGTATACAATATCATATTATTACTACATGCTTTTGTCATGTAAATGAACTTTATCATTTAGCAAGGTGTCTTCAACGGCACAATTATGTGGATATGCAATAACCAGACAACTTACACAAGAGTGATGTTTATGTTAATATTGGCCTGTTACAGTAATATACCTTTAGTTTACTAAGATTTGTTTAATAATGAATACATGGTTTTTGTAGTGAACTGCAATCAGTTGTAAGTGGCGGTGCACATTTCTTTTCTTTTCTTTCTACGAATACTTGTTAAAACATAGTGTGCACATTTCTATTCTTTTTGCTTAACTTGCGGCAAAAAACCTAAGTATCATAATATTATATTGCAACCCATTTGTCGATCCCGCTACAACGCGCGGGTAAACCCACTAGTATATATTAAAAGTAGTAGTAAGTTTAATTATTGATGTGAAAAACTTATTTGAACGGTCCCTTCAGAGTTAGAGATGAGAAGAGAAATAAAAGGGATTGAAAGCTAATATATAGGATTAGGTTCTACTAAGAACCTCTATTTTATGCAAGAACTAGAGAACTCCATGTAGCCAATAAGAAGATGACATGTGTTATTGTTTTGTTGTTATACAAGGGTATTTAAGGTAATTCACCCCTAAGCATTTTTTAATTAATTTAAATGGGTTATATTATAATAAGATAAGTACAAATTACTGACTTCTTTTTAAGTATCCCAAGACCAAGTTCCCTCCAAAATGTGCATTCTGCATTATTATTGATCCCACATATTATATATACGTTTACATACACACACAAAGCTCCATTCTGATCATCTTCAAGCTACAACCAAAATTCCAAAAACCCTAATCATGAGGGAAAAACGTAACACAATGGCGACGAACACACCTAATAACGAGCAAACCGATTTCCTCTCTGCAGAGGATATCGAGATTGGGAATCTTTTTTTTCCGGAAAACCCATAACCACTCTCGATGATCAGCCCAAGCCATGGAACATCTAAGGGAAAGGGGAAGGAAGTTGTAGATGAAGTTGGGTCTTCCCACGAGGTGCAATTGACTGTCGTTGATGTGGGGTCATTTCACGTGCCGGATCTTAACAACATGGAGGAAGAAGGTGTTGGTGAGGATGAAGGTAAGGTTTTTTTTTTGTTCTATTAATGTGTGTGTGGGTGTGTGTGTTTTTTGTCATGGTGTACAATGATTTTTTTTTTAAGATTTAGGGTTGAAAGGATCATTCTCCCCTTGGTTTGAAAAGATTTTTTTTAAGTTTTTAGGGTTGAAAGGATCATTTTCCCCTTGGTTTGAAAAGATTTTTTTAAAGTTTTTAGTTTTGAAAGGATCATTTTCCCTTGGTTTGAGAGGTTTTTTTTTTAAAAGATTTTGAGTTTATATCTTTTCCCCTTGGTTTGAAAGCTTGATTGTTTGTACATGGAAATGTTTAAAAAACTGTATGGCTGATGTTTTTGTAAATAGCTTTTTATGTAAAGTCGATTAAAAAGACGTTCAAAACTGTGGTTTAATTTTTGTAGTTATCTCTTTGCTTGAAACCATAAACATGTGTTATTTACACTGGTGTAAAGTCCAATTTTAAACACGTACAGAACCTGTTTTTTTATAGATAGTAGATGTTCATCCTGGTTTACACCAAATGGGACTCGTTACTGGGCACCAATTGTCCCTGAGTGTGATAAGCCGAAGGTGATGACCACCTTTAGGCAGTGGGAAGAGGTCGTAGAGTTCTATGTGGCATATGCGAAGAAGTGTGGGTTTTCAACTAGGCTAGGAACTGTGAAGAGGAAGAATGGTAGTATAACCCATAGGTACATCCTGTGTTCTAAGGCTGGCAAACCCCTGAAGGCTAAGAATTTTGACTCAATGGACAAGTCGTCTCTTAAGGTTAGGGAGTCAACTTTCAAGGTTTGTGATTTTAAGGTGTCGATTAGGGTGAAGTTTTGTGAGAAAACTGCTTCATGGGATATCTATCACTTTGAGGAAGCACATAACCACATGCTTGTTCCCACTTACAATAGGGACCTTACAAAACTAGGTCGGAGGTTGGATTTTTCGACAAAGGAATTTATTCACAGGGTTAGCATGAGCAAAGTAGGGGCAACAGTGGCGTACAAAATCCAGGTTAGTTTAAAAGGGGGGCATCACAATGTGAAGGGTACTCCAGCGGATTTTAAAAACTTCGCAAAGAGTATTCGGCTGTTTATTGGTGAGAGAGACTCACCACTGATGATTGAGAAGCTGAATGACAGAGTGAAGAATTTACCGAATTTCTTTTTCAACTACAGTCTTGTGAATGGCGAACTTAGGTATCTTTTCTGGGCTGATAAGATATCTAAGATCAACTACGAAGCTTTTGGCGACGTGCTTGCATTTGATGCAACATACCAAACCAACAAGTATGTCGACACATGCCTTTGAATAACAACAATAACTGTAAACCTTTTTTTATGCTGAAACATGTTTTTCCCCAGGTACAACATGGTTTTTGTCCGTTCACAGGCGTAGACAACAACAAACGGTGCGTTACCTTCGGGGCTAGGCTCATATTCAGTGAAACGGTGGAGTCGTATTGCTGGTTGTTGCATAACTTCCTCACAACGCATGGCAAGCATCCTACCCTGGTGTAACCGACCAGGACCCTGCAATGAAGCAAGCTGTGGCAGCTGTCTTTACTGAATCTCGACATTGACTGTGAATGTGGCACATCATGAAGAAACTACCAACTAAGGTACTTTCTTCTTTACCTTTTTTGGCCTGTTTTTAATGTGTTTTGTGTGAACATAAAGTGTATAAGAGCGCGGGATGTTTTTTAATGTTTTTGAAAATGTTTTAACAGCTTGCAGAAACCGGTGTTGATAATTCGAAGGTTCGGGCGGCATTACATAAGCTATTATGGAACATCTACATCAAACCTACAACCTTTGAAAGTCGCTGGGCGAAGTTGTTGGACAAGTATGGGCTCAACGATAATGAGTGGCTTAAGGACATGTTTAGCATAAAAGAGCTTTGGGTACCTGCGTATTTCCGCGAGATTCAGATGTGTTGTCTGATGAAAACAACGTCGCGCTGCGAGAGTTCAAATGCAGCGTTTAAAATAAACTCAAGTTGGGCCAATACTCTTGTTCAGTTCCTGTTGTGCTTTGACGCAACAATGGATGCGCAAAGGTATAACGCGCGATTGGCGGAGTTTCAAACAGAAAACAGGCGCCTTGAGTTGAAAACCGGGATGCCATTCGAAAAGCAATGTGCCATGGTGTATTTGCAAGCTATATTCAAGAAAGTTCAAAAAGAAATGCTGAAAGGCTTGCTGTACTGCTTTATATCAAAACAAGATGAAAGCGATGGATTGCAGGTGTACACAATCACACATCTTGATAAGAACACTGACGTGGTGAATGATTTCACGGTACGTGCCACCCACATAAAATGCTGACCCTTTTGGATAACTGTTTCTTTTTTGTTAATGTTGGGATTTTTTTTTTTGCGCAGGTGGGGTTGATGCTGCGGAGGAAACTACCACTTGTTCGTGCAATCTATGGACCCCTATTGGATACCTGTGTCGCCATATTTTCTGTGTTTTCAGGTACACCAAGGTGCATTCAATCCCGGAGAAGTACATACTCGACCAATGGAGGCGTGAAGCGATCCCAAAAAATGTTTTTAGTATAAGCGCACGTTATGGGGTAGACAAGAGTGAAGGAACTGTTATGCGTAATGAGCTGTTTGAGATGTTTTCCCAGTGTGTTGATCAAGCTAGTATGTCACCTGATCGTATGGAGTTGTTAAATGAGCAGGTAAAGGCCATGAAGGAAGTAGTTGTTGGAACTGGAGATAATGCAGGTGGGAAAGGCAAGGGGAAGGCTAAGTGATTAGCCATCTTTTAGGGGTCCCAGAAAATTTGGAGGTGTCCTACAGCAATCCCCAAGGAATCAGGAACAAGGGACGTGGGACAAAGCGCCGGCTAATTGGCCCGGGCGAAAAGGTTGCGAACAAAAAGAAGAAGCACCCTCGGCAATGCAAAACGTGCTATGAATACGTAACCGACCACGACTCAAGGAAATGCCCGCTGAAGAACCAAGACGAAGAAGAGTAGGTGACTTTTGTGGAAAATTACCCCCTGTCCCATGTAGCTACTTTATTTTGGCGTCCCCTTTCTTTTTTTGTCTGCTTGTGCTGTATGGTCAAAACGTTTTGTGGGTCCACGCATATCTTTTTTGGATGTTACGTTTTGCGCAGGGTAGTATATGTTTTCCTAGACAAGTATATGTATGGATTTGTAATGGGGGTTTAATGCAAATATATAAGTTGTATCAGTTTGTAGGGGGGGGGGGTCGTCTACACCAGGGTTTTTTTTGAGAATGTGGGGGGGGGGGGTCGTCTACGGGGTCGTCGACAGGTATAGACAAGGTTGGCTGAGCACAAAAAAAAAATACCCGAGCGTAAGTCACAAAAACACAACGTGACCACACAAGTGACCATACGAAAAATACCCCAGCGTAAGTCACAAAAACACAACGAACTCTTTGTTTTTTTAACGTCGGTGTAAAACCACGGTGGGTCGTCAGGTACGTAATTTTTTTACACCATTTTTGTGAAACCACGGTGGGTCGTCGAGAGGTATACACAAGGGGGGTGGCCATAAAAAACGTCGTCAGTATAAAAAACCCCAGTGTAAAACCCGGGGGGTTATCTGCATAAGTGTAATTGAACGATTCAGATAATCATTTTTTAGTAGAGAAACCACAAAAACAATAAACATAGGCATATGCTGGGGGTTTACGTCGGTGTAAAATACACAAGCACACCGTCTTCATGTTTGTTCAACCAAAAAGCCCAACCACATAAATTGTTTTGTAAACCAAAAGCTGCCTAGACATTTTTTTTACCCATGTTTTCTTGAGCCTAATGCACTAACCATAACATAAAATAAGTGTTTTTTTTCCATAATCACAAACTTAGCGTGCCCTCCCAAATGCGATTCTTGTAAATGTTGGTGGCCGACAAGAGAATATTTGCCGCATACCGCTTTCGCAAAGCGTCCACCTGAGCCTGTTTTCGCCGATCATTTAGATTGAACCCACACCTGAAGGTGATATGTACCCCCATGTACATCTCCATGTGGCACATCAAGTAGACACCGCAGTCAGTCTCGTTGCTGTCCGTACCCCATGGTAAATCCAGACGCCGAATCACGCACCCACCATCGCGTTCGCCTTCGGGTGTCTCACCAAAGTTAGGTAGTCGACAAAGATTTGTTTTTGCAATTAAGGTAATGTCAGCTAAAAAATACACCAGTGTAACAAATTACAGGAATATAAATTTGTGCATACCACTTTGTAAGGCGTCCCTTTAAGTGAATAAACATCGTTGTCGACCATTTGCACTGGGGACCTCCTCGCGACAATGTTATCGATGATGCACACATCTTCATTCTTCATATCAAAAACCACCAGGTAGTAGTGCCCATATTTGAGTACAGGCACGAACACCATGTCGAACGTCAGCAAATCAAGTTTTGACTCAACGCCACATACAGCACCAGACACGCCACTCTTAAAGCAAGCCACACAAGTACCGTTTTTGTCTTCTTTCGGCTGCAACATCCAAGCTACCTGTATCAGGGCAGCCCCATAATTTTTTTTTATTAATAATCAAATTAATATTTTTTTTCGAAAAAACAAACCCACCACAGTGGTGGTAGGGAGAAATAAGCGTTGTGGTATGCCAGCAAATCGGTAGCTTGGGTCGTAATTAAGCACATGCGCCCATGCATCAATAACTAAATCATACAGACGCTCCCCGACTGACAATGAATGCAGGTACGACGTTTCTGCGCGCATGTCGTGGCGAGTTTCAAACATGACGTACCTACAAGTTATATTAGTCACAGGTGTCTTAGTCAGGGTATGCGCGCTACGTTACACAAATGTAAGAAGCAGGAAGTTTGGGGGGTACTTACGGATAATGGTATGTTGGGTCAATGGTGTCTTCCACGATGTGGGTCTCATCCGTATGCTTGAACAGGTACTCCCAAACCGCTCTCTACCTTTCAGTGTTTCGGATGCTGAGATCTTCATCTCTGTTTACCCAGGGGGCAACCTAGCAGTCGCCGCCTTTGACCTACCCGGGCGTGCGACAGGGTGCCCTGCACTATTATCAGGCATGTCGCTTCCCCTGTCGCTGGACACCAAATCAGATTCACTCGACACGGGCAATGCAGATGCTACGCACAAGTTACACTGATGTAAGTACTAACTAAGTAAAAAATTTTTTTTGTTTTTTATGTGAAAAGTCGCAGAAAAATGTACCACATTTCCCCCCTGTAGCCCTGCAATGATCTGCTCTGCATGCCGCAACCTGAGAATCGCCAAACTCCTGTGTCAAACCCAAGCTGAAGGTCGGTTGGCTACAATCAACGCGGACCATTTCATCTGTATTTGGCACATGCTCCTGTGTCAGCCCAAGGCTAAAGGTTGGCTGGCTTCTCTCAGTAGTCCGTTTATCTGAGCAGCGACAGATAGTTTAGTAAGCAAAAAAATAACACCAATGCAAAATATATTTTTAGTCAACAGATACCTGTGTTTTTAACCCAGACGGGTGGAAGACCAAACCTCAACCGTTGCGTATTCAGGTCACTAGTTGGTGAGCTTTTTCTTTTTGAACTACTTAGTGTCCCTAGAGCGAGTAATGTTTCGGCAACAGGGTCTCTCAGGGAACTGTGTATCAACGACAACCTCATTTGTATTCGTCTCTTTACCCACGACTCCACACACCTTGCCAGCACAACACGACCCCTTACCCGTTGCGCATTTCCCCACACCACCTTGTGCACCAAGTGCCAACACCACGCTCCGCTTTACAACCGTACTCTCACCTATATGGTTCAGAATGGTAACCTCACCTTTATTCGGTTTTTTTACCCACCAATGTACCCACCTCCCCAGAACGACCTGACGCTTGCGTTGTTGTCCTTTCCCAAACACCACTTTGTGCAAGCGTAGGCACATTGGCAGCAGCAATTGCTAACACCACGCTGCGAACCGGTATCTCACCGGCAAGCGCATCATTTTCAACCTCAGTGTTCAAGGGCGCCGACCCACCCGCAGGCGTGAACTTCGTGAACAGCCATCTGTCCTCTCCCTCTGTATCGGACGTATTGTCACCAGTCTATGTGTCCGAATTCCGTATTATCAGTAAAGTGCAAGGGGATGTTGTCTTTGCAAAGACCGTTGGTCGTAGCAGATATCATTGTGGTAATAAAAAACATAACGAAATCAACCTTGAAGAAGAACACATCGTCATATTCATCAGCCCTGATTTTTTCTGCAATCAACTTTGGCGAAACATACTCCTTGCCGACGTAGAGATTACGCCAACTTTGTACTTTGGGGTGTAAAGTGGCACGCTCCTTAAGTGATCTAAACTTCACGCCGCCGCGCAGAATACCAAACAACTGTTGGACTAATGCAGCATCCACCACCACCCTATGCTGCCCGAAGTGTAGTGTCCTCATCCCCGGGTGGAAAGCATCGACGACGTAGTGTCCTAGTTTTACTAGAATACCATTAACAACAAACCCTATTAGGTCACCGAACCCCATCTGACGGACAACGACCTTCTGTCGGCTGCTTAAGTTAGTCACGACCAACCACAACTGCCGCGGGGGACGAACGTGTCTTTAAACTATTACAAGAGTTCTTCTTCTGAACCGTTGTTACTTTCCCTCGTCGTGGCTCCTTTCTTACAACAACCTTATATGTTTCAACGTGCGAATCAACTACGTCCACCCCTAGTTTCTTCCTGTCACGAAATCGCACCCTTGACCGAGTATTGGACGTTGACGAAATCACATGAACACGACGCAGTTTTGTACTCCGTGTAACTGGCGTGTGGACACCTGCGTAACAATTTATTATAGGGGGGGCGTTTTTTTCATTAAATGCATTTAAGGAATTCTAACATACCGGATGTTTCGCTCGATGCATCAACAACAACAAGAGCTGAGATATGCTTCCTCTTCGAACTTCTAGTCCCAACAACCATCTTTTTTAACACCAAAAACAAAGGTGTTAGAAGACGACTTTTTAGTAGATATAACAGCAAAAAAACAGTGCATACCAAATCGGACAATGACTGAAACACCCAAACCCTCCATTTTACACAAGTGCAAGGACCCCGATGAAAAAAAAAATACCCACATGCCATGATCAAATTTTCAGACACTAACTCCAACAGTGATCAAAGACACAACAAGGTGTAACACCCCAACCGATGGCGGAAACATCGAGGTGTCACGCAAGAATGATTGTTTAGTAGCATATGGTATTCAAGTTTTAATTGAAATTTATTTAAAGTAAATTATCCAAAATTTGAAATACATAACAAAGTCTTGAATGGAATCTAGTATATCAAATAACCAAACAAAGCATAAACTTTAATTATCTCCTCATGCTAGCTCTAGACTTCAAGCATTAGTGTTTCCTGTTGAGTTCGAAAAAATGGGGGGGGGGGGGGGGGTCAACTAGAAGTTGGTGAGAATACATAAGCCAAGTCAAGCAATTAAGTTTTAAAAGAATAAAAGTTTAGCAATTCATATGTCTAATGTAAGTTTAAGTCTACATGAATAAACATGAAGTATAGTATGCACATAATCAAACCTCTGACAAGTTTAGGTCCATCCCGCATCCATGGTTCACCTTAATATCACGTTGGAACGATAACAATCATCCGCGCTCCCCATAAAAGATGCTCAACGAATCGAGGTGGGATTGTCAATCCAATAGATCTATCACTGTATATCGCCGGCTTGGCCACAGCTAATGATTATGTAAGTTTAAGTTTAAGTCTATTAGTCTTTGTCTAAGTCATGAGGCATTAAAGTTTACAACTAGACATGTATGTAGAATTGCTTAAGTATAAAGTTTCAAGTATAAAGAATTGCATAAACAAGGTTATGTAAACTCACCTTAGCAAAGTGTTAAGTCTCGTGAAATAGAATATGTGTAGTCCAACGTTGCCAAGTATTACCCTATGTTTAAGGTAATAAATAAGTCTAAGTTTTCTATTCTACAAGTATTTCTAGGGTTCCTAATTTGGGGATAAGTATTTGTTTAATTATTAATTAAGTAAATTGTTTAATAAATAAAAGAAATTCGGAAAATAAATAAATAAAAGTCTCATTGTAGGTTTTTGATTAAGGATGGTCATATTATAAGGTTTTAAGTATAAAAATAATTTTTATAAAATTATTTTCTTAAAAATTAAATATTTAGTCATTTATTTCTATTTGTCAAAACATAACTTTAAATTCTAAAAATATTAAAATTAAAGAATTTTCAAACTAAAATTTGTATTTCTGTTCTAAATGGATATAAATAATTTATATAAAATTTTGGTGTAAAAATATTGAAAAATGAATTTGTTATGATTTATTTATGATTTAAAATAACAAAAATTAATTAAACATATTAAATAAACGATTTTTCTGAAACAAAATTTATTCCTGAAATGCTTATTGATTTATAAGTTTAATATAATTTTTATGGGATTTTATAAAGTCATTTTGATATTTTTATAGAATTTTAAAATTATTAAGGAATAAATTTGTAATATTTATAATATATAATAAATAAATGATTTTTGAAAAACTAAAAATTGTATAATAAACCTTGTTATGAGATTAACACAATATAATTTTTATAGAATTTATAAAACATTTTTAGTATTTTAAAACTATTTTTAAAAATAATAATGAATATATAAGTATAAAAGGAAAAGAAAAAAACTGATTGCTTGTGCCAGAACTCGAACCCGAGTCCCTGGCCGAGTCAGTGTTTAAATTACAAGTCCAGACCATCTGGTCTGGACCCTGAGAATGATAAGATTCAGTATCATTTAATAATAAGGGTTATTTGGTTAAAGCTTGATCTTGTTTTAAAAAATAAAAACTGGAGACGGGGTTCGAACTCGAGCCCAAGGCTGGTTCAATGTTTTAATCCAACAAGCACTACCAACTGATCTACAGATCAGATGGGGAATGTGTTTGCTTTGAAAGGGATTTAAAAGGTGTCTGCAAGTTGTTATTATCCCCAAATCAAAAGACACGAGCCCTAGTTTTCGAATCATAACAATTCGTGACCAATAGCCTCCGAAACATTGGGGCTTTTGTTGGTGTCTGGCCGATTAACAAAACCAAGAAAGGAATCGAGACTTACAATGCGTTAGAGGTTCGATTGATCGAGTCAACAGAAAAGTCAAACCGAGCACAGAAACGCCGATTTGGAGGGGTTAGAGGATAATTTGGTTGTGGGGATTTGATTTTCGGCGAGTATAGCTCGTAGGGAAGGCCTCAATTTATAGTGTAGCACACGTATTGAACGAATTTGGAAAGTTGACTCAAGGCTTAATTATAAACGCGTAAAACTTAAAATTGGTATGGTTTAATGGTGATTCTTGGCGTGGGGAATAAGCTGGAGTGTCGGTACAATCATACCATAGATGAATTGCCATAAAAACGTGGATTAAAGTTGTTTTTGGAAAGATTGAACTCACAGTTGACTTTCCATAGTCAACTATGTAGTAAGCAAGGAGGGTTTATATTTATTTGTGATCAAGTATTATCACCAAACAGGATGCAGCCCAGTTGGTTGATGCGTGTGTTTGAATTAGACCGGTCATGGGCGTGGGTTCGATTCCCGGCCCATGCATTTGTTTTTTGGCATTTATTTCCCAATTTAATAATAATAATATATGTCTATAGTATGGTTATATGAGTCCAAAAGTGTCACAAAATATTTTTAGAACGTACGGTAATTATTAAAATGCAACGTTTTATTAATCGAAGTCTCAAACGTACATAGAAATAACACGAAATGTTACAGTCTCCCCTACTTTTAGGAACTTCGTCCCGAAGTTGGAGTTGGAGAGTGTGCTGGGAATAGGTGTGGGTACTTAGATTTCATCTGGTCTCTGCGTTCCCAAGTGAACTCTGGACCTCGTTTAGATTCCCAACGAACCTTAACGATCAGGATGCGACTGCACTTGAGTTTCTTGATTTCAGTGTCCATGATCTCAACAGGTCTCTCGACAAAGTGCATAGTTTCATCGATTTGCACATCTTCAAGAGGGACATGGAGGTTCTCATCTGCTAAGCATTTCTTGAGATTCGAAACATGAAAGGTGGGGTGAACATTGCTTAGCTCAGGTGGAAGATCAAGTTTGTAAGCCACATTTCCAATCCTGTCAAGCACTTTGAATGGACCCACGTAACGAGGAGCTAGTTTTCCCTTTCTCCCAAAATGAATCACTCTCTTCCAAGGAGATACCTTGAGAAGTACAAAGTCCCCGACTTGAAATTCCAAGGGCTTTTGACGTTTATCAGCATAACTCTTCTGTCGACTTCTAGCCTTGAGAAGATTATCCTGGATCAGTTGAATCTTATCTGTGGTTTCCTGGATTAGTTCAGGTCCAGTGATCTGGGCTTCACCAACCTCAGTCCAACAGACAGGTGAACGACACTTACGACCATAGAGTGCCTCGAAAGGAGCCAAGTTAATGCTAGCATGATAACGGTTGTTGTATGAAAACTCAACCAAGGGAAGATGAGAATCCCATGCGCCACCAAAATCAATGACACATGCCCTGAGCATGTCCTCAAGTGTCTGGATGGTTCGTTCAGTTTGACCATCTGTTTGAGGGTGATAAGCAGTGCTCAGGTTTAACTTGGTACCCAAAGCGTCTTGTAAAGAATCCCAAAAGTGAGAGGTGAAACGACCATCACGATCAGAGATGATGTCCAAAGGTATTCCATGTCGACATACGATTTCACTCACGTACATCCTTGCCAACCTTTCCACAGAATATTTCTCACGAATTGGTAAGAAATGGGCTGACTTGGTTAAACGGTCAACGATTACCCAAATGCTGTCATAACCTTTGGGTGTACGAGGGAGTTTAGTGATGAAGTCCATTGCTATGCTCTCCCATTTCCAAACAATCTTTGGTTGTTCAAGCATACCAGAAGGTCGTTGATGTTCAGCCTTGACCTTTGAACAAGTAAGACATTTTGCAACAAAAAGAGCGATATCTTTCTTCATACCAGGCCACCAATACGAATAACGAAGATCTTGGTACATTTTGTCAGCACCAGGATGGATAGAATAACGAGTCTTATGAGCCTCGTTCATAAGGAAGGTGCGAAGATCATCACGGTTAGGAATCCAAAGTCGACTAAGAAAATAGAGTAGACCATCAGGTTTGCTTTCAAGTTGGGTCTCAGCACCACAAGACATTTCATCGTACATGTTACCTTGGGTGATTGAGGTATGTTGAGCCTGAAGGATACGATCCTGAAGATCAGTACGAACCCTTGCACACTGAAGTTTGATGCGCTCTTTGCGACTGAGTGCGTCTGCCACAACGTTCGCTTTACCAGGATGGTAGCGAATCTCACAATCATAGTCGTTAAGTAACTCAACCCAACGTCGTTGCCTCATGTTAAGATTTTTCTGGTCGAAGACATGTTGGAGACTTTTGTGGTCTATGAAAACCACACATTTGGTTCCATAAAGATAGTGTCTCCAAATCTTAAGAGAAAAGACGACTGAACCTAATTCAAGATCGTGGGTGGTATAATTCTTTTCATGGATCTTGAGCTGTCTGGACGCATAAGCAATAACCTTGCCTCGTTGCATAAGAACACAACCAAGACCTTGGTTCGATGCATCACAGTAGACCACGAAATCATCATTACCATCAGGTAGAGATAGAATAGGTGCTTCACAAAGTTTCTGCTTAAGAGTCTCAAATGCTTCCTCTTGTTTTGGTCCCTACTCATAAGGTTTACCCTTGTGAGTTAAGGCAGTGAGAGGAACAGCGATCTTGGAGAAGTTAGCAATGAATCAACGATAATAACCAGCCAAACCAAGGAAGGAACGGACTTCTGTTGGAGTTTTAGGAACACTCCAATTTTTTACTGCTTCGATCTTCGCAGGATCAACATGAATTCCGTTCTCATTGATGATGTGTCCCAAAAATTGAAATTCCTTAAGCCAAAATTCACATTTTGAGAACTTGGCATACAGTTGTTTTTTCTTTAGGAGGTCCAAGATTAAGTGAAGATGTTGTTCGTGATCGGATTTTGATTTAGAGTAAATCAGAATGTCGTCAATGAAGACGATCACGAATTTGTCGAGATAGGGTTTACAAACCCGGTTCATTAGATCCATAAACACCGCGGGAGCGTTGGTCAATCCAAATGGCATGACCATGAATTCGTAATGACCATAACGTGTACTAAAGGCTGTCTTAGGAATGTCCTCCTCATGGACTCTAAGTTGATGATAACCAGAACGAAGATCAATCTTCGAGAAGTGGGTTGCTCCTTAAAGTTGATCGAAAAGATCGTCAATCCTATGCAGGGGATAACGATTCTTGATGGTGAGTTTATTGAGCTCACGATAATCGATACACATCCTGAGGGATCCATCTTTCTTCTTGACGAATAACACAGGGGCTCCCCATGGTGATGAACTGGGCGAATGAAACCCTTATTAGAGAGTTCCTGCAGTTGACTGGCAAGTTCTTGCATCTCAGAGGGTGCAAGACAATAAGGAGCTTTGGCAACTGTATTTGCACCAGGAACAAGATCGATTCTAAATTCAACTTGACGAGTAGGAGGTAAACCAGGTAAATCTTCTGGAAAGTCATCGGGATAATCCCGAATGATTGGAATATCTTGGATACTCTTGCCCTTATCTTTCTTTTCTATCACGTTAGCCAAGAAAGCCGTATGCCCTTTTTGTAAGAATTTTTGAGCGGTCGTGCAAGACATGGGTTTAAGTTCACCACAAGGTTTCTCACCATAGATCTTCAAAATGTCACCAGATTCGAGAGGAATGCGAATAACTTTCTCAAAACATAAGATTTCAGCACGATGGGTTGACAACCAATCCATGCCTGCTATGACATCAAAGCTTCCAAGATGCATAGGAATGAGGTCGATAGGGAAAGTATGGTCATCAAGATTTAGCACGCAGTTACGTATGTATAACAGAATCGATTGAGATAGACTTCCCATTAGCTACTTCTACTACTAGGGGTTCCTCTAGATCAGTTTGGGGCATGTTAAGTAGGGGTTCAAATTTATGTGACACAAATGACTTATCAGCACCCGAATCAAATAGTATAGAAGCATGGTGGTTATTAGCAAGAAACGTACCATTAACCACTTCGTTGTTGTTGCGGGCCTGATTAGCATTGAGGTTGTACGCACGTCCACGAGCACCTTGGTTATGATTCTGGTTACGGTTTTGGTTCTGGTTCTGGTTTCCAAGCTTAGGACAAGCATCCCTATAATGTTCCGTACTACCACACTCAAAGCACTGGCCACGAACAGGCCTACCATTTTGAGCATTGGGAGCTGCATTATTCCTGGCAGGGTTGTTTTGAGTGGCAGGGGCTTGGCAAGTATTAGCAAAGTGTCCATATCGCTTGCAGTTATTACATTTGCGACATGGTCTGTTAGCAGCATGGTGATATTGGCAAGTGTTACAAAGAGGGTGGTTCCCAACATACGGTTTCTTGGCTGGTGTTTGCACTGCGGGTGGGGTGGTAGCAACCATGTAGCTCTTAGCCCTGCGCTTCTTGTTGGTTGAGGTTTCAGGCTTAACCTCGATAGCAGGCTGAGGAGTATCCTTTGCAGCAGCCTTCTTGGTGTTCTTGCGAAAAAGGGTACCATTTTTCACATGATTATCGGTCAGAGTAGCCGCAAGGCGTTTAGCTTCCTCAAGAGTGGTAGGGTTTCTTCCCCACACAGTATCCTGAATCTGCATAGGTAGGCCTCCAATGTACTTCTCGATAGCAATGGGGAGAGGTGTGACCTTGTGAGGTAACAGTAGACTTAACTCATGAAAACGAGTGTCGTAGGCCAAGTTTTCCCCGCTGTCTTGGGCCAGGACATGGAACTCATCCTCTAACTTTTTAATTTCGTTACGAGGACAAAACTCTGCCATCATAACTTCTTTAACTTGTTCCCAAGTCATAGCAAGCGCGACTTCAGCTCCGCGGGTCCTTTTTTCCTCATTCCACCATGTGAGTGACCGCTTGTGGAGGACACTCATAGCATAGCGAACCTTGAGATTATTGGGACACTCACTATTAATGAAGGTATTCTCGATACCCTCGAACCACTGTAGGAGCCCAGTAGCTCCTTCGTCCCCGCTAAACTTAGAAGTATTGCAAGTATTGAAGTGTTTGAGGGTGCAGACTGGGTGACCATTCCCGTTTCCATTCCCGTTCCCATTTTGATTCCCATTGCCATTTCCATTTCCATTGCCGTTTCCATTCATTTGGATGACTTGAGCCACCAAGTTAGGAACCAGAGTTGCTATTTGTTGCCCCATTTGCTGGGTAATGATCGTAGCCAGTTGGACATCACTACCATTGTTGTTGTTAGTGTTGTGGTTGTGGTTGTGGTTGCTGCTCCCTTCCTCATGTTCGTCGCCACTGTTAAGGCGAGTGCTGCGACGAGGAGGCATGATCTGTAAGAGACACAATGAAGGTTCAATGAGACATGGAATGAATGAGGCAATATAAGGAATGTAATCATTTATCCATTAATTAAAACGAATAAATGAAAACGTTGACTTATCAAAGATTCTAGATTCTAATAACATAGTGAAGACATGCTTTAGCCTATAAGTGAACACTCATCCCGAGAATTCCCAGCTAGGCATCCGGGTCCCTCGTCTGATTGGGATATATGCGCAATGCTAGTCCTAGACAGAAAACTTAGAATACAGGCATTCACCCTTCCAGATTGCACGTGTTCGTTATTAAAATCTAGAACTTCGACGAGATCTCAAGGTGGTTCAGGCTAAACCTGAGGATTTTGTCCTATTAATCTAAAGGTGGATCAGGATTGCAGCAGACGAATAAGAGTAGTCAACTTGTAAAGGCTTAGGGTTGTATAGGGTGTAGGATAGGGGTAAGAATAAGGAAGCAATTAGGGTTACAAGTAAGAGAGGCAAGTACTGTTTTAAATCCCTAGGGTTATAGTCTAGATTATTTTTCTAATAACCTAATTCCCTGTAACCAAGGCTCTGATACCAACTGTAACACCCCAACCGATGGCGGAAACATCGAGGTGTCACGTAAGAATGATTGTTCAGTAGCACATGGTATTCAAGTTTTAATTGAAATTTATTTAAAGTAAATTATCCAAAATTTGAAATACATAACAAAGTCTTGAATGGAATCTAGTACATCAATTAACAAAACAAAGCATAAACTTCAATTATCTCCTCATGCTAGCTCTAGACTTCAAGCATCAGGGTTTCCTGTTGAGTTTGGAAAAATGGGGGGGGGGGTCAACTAGAAGTTGGTGAGAATACATAAGCCAAGTCAAGCAATTAAGTTTTAAAAGAATAAGAGTTTAGCAATTCATATGTCTAATGTAAGTTTAAGTCTACATGAATAAACATGAAGTATAGTATGCACATAATCAAACCTCTGACAAGTTTAGGTCCATCCCGCATCCATGGTTCACCTTAATATCACGTTGGAACGATAACAATCACCCGCGCTCCCCATAAAAGATGGTCAACGAATTGAGGTGGGATTGTCAATCCAATAGATCTATCACTGTATATCGCCGGCTTGGCCACAGCTAATGATTATGTAAGTTTAAGTTTAAGTCTAATAGTCTTTGTCTAAGTCATGAGGCATTAAAGTTTACAACTAGACATGTATGTAGAATTGCTTAAGTATAAAGTTTCAAGTATAAAGAATTGCATAAACAAGGTTATGTAAACTAACCTTAGCAAAGTGTTAAGCCTCGTGAAATAGAATATGTGTAGCCCAACGTTGCCAAGTATTACCCTATGTTTAAGGTAATAAATAAGTCCAAGTTTTCTATTCTACAAGTATTTCTAGGGTTCCTAATTTGGGGATAAGTATTTGTTTAATTAGTAATTAAGTAAATTGTTTAATAAATAAAAGAAATTCGGAAAATAAATAAATAAAAGTCTCATTGTAGGTTTTTGATTAAGGATGGTCATATTATAAGGTTTTAAGTATGAAAATAATTTTTATAAAATTATTTTCTTAAAAATTAAATATTTAGTCTATTTATTTCTATTTGTCAAAACATAACTTTAAATTCTAAAAATATTAAAATTAAAGAATTTTCAAATTAAAATTTGTATTTCTGTTCTAAATGGATATAAATAATTTATATAAAATTTTGGTGTAAAAATATTGAAAAATGAATTTGTTATGATTTATTTATGATTTAAAATAACAAAAATTAATTAAACATATTAAATAAACGATTTTTCTGAAACAAAATTTATTCCTGAAATGCTTATTGATTTATAAGTTTAAAATAATTTTTGTGGGATTTTATAAAGTCATTTTGATATTTTTATAGAATTTTAAAATTATTAAGGAATAAACTTGTAATATTTATAATATATAATAAATAAATGATTTTTGAAAAACTAAAAATTGTATAATAAACCTTGTTATGAGATTAACATAATATAATTTTTATAGAATTTATAAAACATTTTTAGTATTTTAAAACTATTTTTAAAAATATTAATGAATATATAAGTATAAAAGGAAAAGAAAAAAAATGATTGCTTGTGCCAGGACTCGAACCCGAGTCCCTGGCCGAGTCAGTGTTTAAATCACAAGTCCAGACCATCTGGTCTGGACCCTGAGAACGATAAGATTCAGTATCATTTAATAATAAGGGTTATTTGGTTAAAGCTTGATCTTGTTTTAAAAAATAAAAATAAAAACTGGAGACGGGGTTCGAACTCGAGCCTAAGGCTGGTTCAATGTTTTAATCCAACAAGCACTACCAACTGATCTACAGATCAGATGGGGAATGTGTTTGCTTTGAAAGGGATTTAAAAGGTGTCTGCAAGTTGTTATTATCCCCAAATCAAAAGACACGAGCCCTAGTTTTCGAATCATAACAATTCGTGACCAATAGCCTCCGAAACATTGGGGCTTTTGTTGGTGTCTGGCCGATTAACAAAACCAAGAAAGGAATCGAGACTTACAATGCGTTAGAGGTTCGATTGATCGAGTCAACAGAAAAGTCAAATCGAGCACAGAAACGCCGATTTGGAGGGGTTAGAGGATAATTTGGTTGTGGGGATTTGATTTTCGGCGAGTATAGCTCGTAGGGAAGGCCTCAATTTATAGTGTAGCACACGTATTGAACGAATTTGGAAAGTTGACTCAAGGCTTAATTATAAACGCGTAAAACTTGAAATTGGAATGGTTTAATGGTGATTCTTGGCGTGGGGAATAAGCTGGAGTGTCGGTACAATCATACCATAGATGAATTTCCATAAAAATGTGGATTGAAGTTGTTTTTGGAAAGATTGAACTCGCAGTTGTCTTTCCATAGTCAGCTGTGCAGTAAGCAAGGAGGGTTTATATTTATTTGTGATCAAGTATTATCACCAAACAGGATGCAGCCCAGTTGGTTGATGCGTGTGTTTAAATTAGACCTGTCATGGGCACGGGTTCGATTCCCGGCCCATGCATTTATTTTTTGGCAATTATTTCCCAATTTTAATAATAATATATGTCTATAGTATGGTTATATGAGTCCAAAAGTGTCACAAAATATTTTTAGAACGTACGGTAATGATTAAAATGCAACGTTTTATTAATCGAAGTCTCAAACGTACATAGAAATATCACAAAATGTTACACAAGGAACCCCGATGAAAACAAAATGACCCCCTAAAAAACTGACCGTAACCCTGAATCATATACTTACACTAAATTTTTTCAGGCAGTAACCCAAACAGTGATCCAAGACATTTTACAACGACCACTTATTACAATGACCAAACACACCCCCAAAAAATGCAATTGAAGCCATTAACCCCAACAGTAACTCTAAAAATGTTCAGAAAACCCCCATAGATCCACACACATAAAAAACAATCAAGTAAAAAACCCTAAAAAATGAAGAAAAGTCAAAAAAAACGATCGGATTACCGTTTATCATTTTCAGAAAATGAGTGGTAATGATTCTTCAGTATATGACAATCGATCGCCGTCACTTGATTTTTCTCAGTCGCTTGATGTTATCAGTCGGTTTGTGTGTGTGTGGGTTTTGTGGTAATCAAATCGGCATTTTGGGTGAGAAAGAAAGAGGTTACAGAGTAAAAATTTTGAATGTTATTAATTTGTGAGGGAGTGTTTGAGAGAGACGATTTGTTAGGCGGGAATAATGAAAGAGAAGAGAGAGAAGGAATGAGTCTTTTACCATAATACCCTGATAAGATTTTTTATTATTTTTTTTGACAACCAACTTGCACAAGTGGAACTAAAAGACAAAAGCATATGGTGGCATAATAACATCCATTGGATCAACTAAGATCAATTGATTAGAATGGTTCCCATGGTTCTTGCATGAAAGGGTGGTTCTTATTTTACCCTTTCCCTATCAAACCTTGCTTCATTCCATTGATCATTCATAATATATAATTACAAAACAACATCTCCTATAATTATGGAGAGATTTGCTATCATTAAGTTACATTCAAATTTACTATATTTACACATATACTATTACGCCCCCGCAGTCGAAACGTCGGGTGGGCCGATGCTGAGACTAGAGCGAAAGTCATCAAACAATACGCGTGGGAGTCCTTTTGTAAAGATGTCAGCAATCTGATGTCGAGATGATACGTGTAAGACCCGAATGTGACCGCGTTGAACCTGTTCACGAACAAAATGAATGTCGAGCTCGATATGTTTTGTGTGTTGGTGTTGCACCGGATTGCCGGAGAGATAGACGGCGCTAACATTATTGTAAGTCCCGAAAAATATAAATCCTATATCAAGTAACTATCAATCGATGGCGGAATCAAAGATGATAGTGATTCATGAAACAAACATTATATGATTGAATGATAATACTCAACTAGCATACGATTTCAAGGAATCGTCTGATACTAGAGAGAGTTTTCTTATTGTAAAACAAAACCGCTGGTTACAAATGAACCATAAAATAACTTTAAATATGTGGAAGGTTTCCCAAATGGGCCAACATGGCCTTAGCCCTTCCATAACCCAATCCACAAGATTAAAGCCCAAATACTAACAAACTGAGAACTATTAACTGAGAACTAAATAACTGTCCGAGAACTCAAGTGTTATCGACCCTAAATAGTAAAACACCAATATGGATTACCAATATTTATTTGATAGCGTCAGTCTCATTATTATAGACCCAACAATCTCCCCCTAGACTGATGCTATCAAATGGTCTTCATAACTTGAATGTAGCATTGTGATCTCCCCCTTGATTGTTGATGGGGTGTTGGTGTTGTTTTGTTGAAAGTCTTCTTTTCCGTACTCTCAAACTCGGGCTTGTTCTTCTTCTCTAGGAGTAAGATCCACACTTGAATCATCACCAACATTCGCTTGAACTCTTGCTAAAAGAGGATGTAAAAGGAGGATTCTCATAACTCTTTTCTTTTTCAATCTTTGTCTTTCAAGCAGGATCACAGGTACTTCTTCATGTGTACTTTCATTGTCAAAGTATTGCATCATATCAAGTTCTTCTAACTCAGGTACATCTTCTTATCATGATGCTTCATGCTTGTCAGCAACTGGAAATCATTCTTCATCAACACTTGTTTTCTTTTTCAAATCGAATTCTGCACATTCTCAGAATTTTGTAAGCAAACATTTAAATATAACAGAGAATCCAGTATACGCATGAACACCTAGTACTTCCGAGTACTTTCACACGAAAATTTCAAATATTTGGATTTCTTTAACTGTGGATGATCAGTCAAATCTTCAAGAATGGTTGATTTTATAAAACTAAAACTAAAATAAAAATAAACTCAAAAGCAAAAAAATAAGAATCAAAATAAATGAAAAAGAAATTGAAATCAAAATAACTACACATTTTTTTTCCGGGGGATTGAATCACTGTGATTTAGACTCAGGGAAACTTTTCAACATGGATCTACTCTAGTCGGTCCGAGCAATTGCCAGTATATTCGTCCACTTAAACTTATTGCCTTAGACCTTCTTATTTTACTGTCCGTGATTAATTTATCATGTTTTGGTGTATTAATTATGGACACTCAAGCAAGTCACAATCAAATCCTAGAATTATATGCGGTACACTCTATCATGCAAGCAGTTTCCCTACCACATATTTTCACGGTGTCTGTTCTAGAATTCTGGAACCTTAACTGGGACTTGGTTGAGAAGAGAAAAGAATAGATCATTTAGAAATAGAGTGGTATAATATACAAATCAATTTGATTTCTCAAATGATATAGGTTTTGGTGTTTTGGGCTCTAGAGGGCCTCTTTTGATGTGCTCATTAGCATCTTTTTGGGCTCATTGGCCTCTTTTGGCGTTTTTGATCTACAGCTCGACAATGTACAGCTAGGTCAGCATATATCTGGATGCAGCAGAAACTGACATTGCCTAGCATCCACAGGTCTTTGCTTACACAAAACAAAGGAGATACACGAGTTTTTCAGAAAAGGGTTTCAGATCTAGAACACAGTGTGTATCGGGACGTCACACAAGCATTCAAATAAAAAATGTACCAATTCCAAGTGACGTTTCTTACTGAGGCCATATGATATCATTAAGTGTGTCACTAGATCAGCCAATTTTCCAGTCGTCGGGACCAAGCCTACCGACACATCACCCTAGAGCCTAACTATTTCAATACTGATCTTACATGTGTCAGCCTTTTTCAAAAGTGATACAACAAAAACTCTTTTTGTAGTTTTCTCCTTTTCACATGTTTTTTGTAATTTTCTTATTTTCTCTTCCATCTCCCCCTAAATTTTGTATATAACTAAAATAAAACACTATTTTTGTATTTTCCTTAAATATCTCCCTTCACCCTCTAAATTTTGTGCATAAATAAAGGGAAAAGACAAATTTATGTATAAAATTTAGAGTAAAGTGCACGGATGGTCCCTGTGGTTTGCCCAAATTTAAACTCTGCTCCTCAGCGTTTCGAAATTACACGTATGGGATCTGTGGTTTGCATTTTGTTTCATTGATGGTCCCTGACTTGGATGGAGGTTAAGTTTTTCAGTTAAGTCAATGTGAAATTACTAAATTACCCCTATTTAAAAAAATAAAAAAAAACCCACCAACCATTATATCTCCTCTTCTTAAACCCACCAACCATCACCAACCACAACCATCACCACTACCATCTTTCTCTCTCTCTAGATTCTCTTCTTCCAATTCTGCTAATTGCATCTCTAATTTATGATTTTAAAAACCTCCTTTGCCTTTCTCCTTCAGTTCGTTTTTCCGATCAAAGAATCGGATCACTGGATTAAATTCCGGCCAAGTCATAAATACACCATTATTAACCATTTGTCCGTTTCCTTTACACCATTTAGCTTTCTCCATTGTTGTGTAACGATTTCCAGGCTTCAAATGAGTCAATAACGAGTTTTAATAACAGTTTAATCGAGCTTTTTTGTGGTAACCGTCAGCCCTTTAAATCAAGATTAAAACGTTAGTTTTCTTGAGTATTTTGATAAATCAAGATTAAAGATTAAACGTTTGTTTCTGTTCAAACGATCTGTTAATTTATTATTTATTTATAGATTATTTAAAAGGTTTCGTTCAAATATGGCTCAGAGAACAGAGAAAGAAGAAATGGAGTTCAATAAATCCATACCTGAATCATTAACTCTGTGCATCAACAACTACGGCGTCGTCGGAGCTCCAACGACGAATAATATGTGTTTGGTGATGTTTTGGGGAAAGATGGCAGTTGTGGTCAGAGGAATATGGTGGTGGTGGTGGTGGTGGTTGGAGGAGGAGGAGGAGGGAGTTTAAAGATGGGCCAAAGCTTTTGCATTTTAACTGTGGTGAATAGTTAGGGGTCCCTCGGTAAGTTTAAGCACAATATGCTCCTCTCAATCTTTATTTATGGGTTTATCTTTTTGCCAGCTTTGGCAAAACGTGGCCTCAGTGATAGCACCATCAATAATAAATACATACCATACTTTAAGGGCTACTTTATTTATGAAGAATATATTTGGTCGCCACCATTAGGATCCTCCACCAAGTTCAAATGAAAGGATGCCACGTCTAAGGGTTGATTATTTAGACAATCCCTTTGATGGCAGTGGTGGTTGGAGGAATATGGTGGTGGTGGTGGTGGTGGGTGGTGGTGGTTGGAGGAGGAGGAGGGGGAGGGGGTGATGTTGGTTGTTTGAGGAGGAGGTGGTATTGGTCATACATATAAAAGATTAAACTGCTTGGATGGTCCCTATGGGTATTTTGGTCATTTTACATGACTTAATTAATAAAATTTAACGACGTTAGATGGTAGGGACCAAAATGTTATAAAATGTCAACGTTGCGGACCATTGAAAATATATGGGGGCATACGTGAAATTTGGGCAAACCACACGGACCATCCGTGCACTTTACTCTAAAATTTACCTAAAAATAAGAAATTATTTTTGTTCTTTTCTATAACCATTCTCAAATAACGACCAATCAATCTTTTTCAAAGTTTGTGCATCAAATTTAAATGTACCTGCCATGCTGACCTTACTTCCCTTATCTCCTTTGAAGGAAACATACTCTGTGTTAAAAGATGTAGAGGTATGTAACAGAGAGATGTCACCGAACATATGCTTGGAACAACCACTACCAACACACCAGTGGTTATTAATAATCCTCCTTGGCTGTCCCTGCATGAATAAGGAGATTAGTTAAAACTTGGTACCCAGGCCATCGCGGTCCTGGGCACTCCTGAAACATCTATGTAAGACACTTCCCTCAAGCACATGTTCTTATTCTCATTTGGATCAGTTGCTGCTGCCGCCTTTGCTTTCCAAACTTGCTTAGGCTTAAGAACCGGTTTTGCTACTTTTAGAGTAGCAGCTTTCGGTTTCTTAGGTTGTTTAGACTTCTGTGGTTGAACAACCTTCCGTTTGCTCTTGGCAGCATTCCAGTCTCCATCAGACGGTTTGACTTTTGGATTCACATTCTTCCTTGCCTTAGGTTTTTCAACCTTCATTGGCTTGGAGTAGAAATTTTCCCTAGGCATAACCTTCTGATATTGCATATAATAGGGCACATAAGGACGATTTGCGCAGTTTCTTGCAATGTGACCGGGTCTTCCACAGTTATAGCATGTCTTCTTCTTTGCATAAGGAGCAAGTCCCGGTCTGTTAGATCCCATTGAAGAATGTGAGTGTTGAGATCCGTTTGATGATTTGTTTGCAGGCTTCTTACTTTTTTTGCTCTGCTTAGAAGATCTTGAACACCCGTGTGAACAAGATTGTCTTTGCGATGTTGACTGTCTTTAAGCTTTCTGTTTAACTTTAGGAACCTGTTCATGAGAGTTAACACATGTAGTTTTTCTATGTGGTGGCACGTATTTATCAGTCGTGCCATTAACAGATAGCTCAGAAACAATCTTTTTCACATATGGTTCAGCATCTGCAGATAAATTAGATTGTTTCACACAAACATCTGCATTATTAGTGCAAACAACATCATCCCCCTCAACCTTAAGCTCTACCTTAACTTCATTTGCACATGAGGTAGAAGCATCAGTAACATTCACACATTTAAAATCAGGGACTGTTGGCTTTACCACACCTGTGCCAACAGTCTTTGAATCAAACAAATTTTCCGAGTTTATAGATTTGGCAATGCTTTTAAACAACATAGATTCAATTGATCCTAACAAGGAATTCGATTTTGTTGAAGCTTTGTCAGCATCGACAATGTCAGAGTTGTTATTTTCAGATTTAACATGGTTGCTCATTTCATCGCTTTCTGATTTAACAAACTTAGCAATATGAACATCACTAAGTGGAGCAACATACTTAGATTGTTTCATGTGCCCTTCTGGTTCAGCAATCTTAATTGGCACAGACTTAACCGGCTCTACCACTAACCCCTTTGGCTCTGTTATCTTTATGGGAACACTCTTTGCGGGTTCAACCGCCAACCCCTTCCCATATTCCATATTTTTCTCATTTTCTATTTCCTCATCTGAAAGAGGCAATCCGGTGTAGTTGTGATTGTAGGGAGGTGCAATTTCTACAAAACCTATACCAGCTCCTTTGTATTCCCTAAACTTGAGTTTTGAACTTATCATTTTCTCAACACGCTCACTAGAACAATCAAATTTTCTAAAATGAAAATCGGCATTTTCAAATTTTGATTTCAAAGAATCTAGCTCAGCACTAAGTTCATCAATAACTTTCTTCTGATGCATTACAAGGCAAAATTTATTGCTTAAATCATTATCGTATTGAACAACATCCTTTTCTAAGGCTTCTACTCTAAGTTTGTAAGCGGAAGTTCGGCGATTAAAACAAGAAATCTTTCCTTTTAGCTCATCGTTTTCTCTTACTAACTCAGAGTTATATCCTACGTAATATTTAGCCTTTTCAGCACAAACATTAGAGCATAGATCAGAAAATACCTCATGTGAAGCATGTTTGATATATCGTACCAGCACAGGAACCTGATACTCAACAGGTACTTGAACAACAGGAGCGGGTGTCGAAACAGTAGCTGGTGTGCAACGTGGCTGAGCAGCAACATTAAGATTTTGCACCTTTTGCTTGTCGTCCGAATCACAAGCTTTGATGATGGAGATGAGTCCTGACAGAGACATATGTTGAAGATCCTCCGTCTTCTTGATCATGGCAACATTCGTATCCCAATTCCTTGGAAGAGCATTTAACAGTTTCTTATTTACCTCAGAATTGTTCAAAGTTATGTCTGCGGTCTTCATTTCAGTTACTAGAGATACGAACCTCGCAATTTGATTTTCAATGGTTTCACCAAGAATGCAACTGAATTGATTGAACTTATGCCACAGCATGTCCCTTCGACTCTGCTTCATGTCATCATTGCATTCATAAAATTCAACCAGAGAATCCCACAATGCTTTGGCAGATTTAGTCTCTCTATATTTTGAGATGATCTCTGGCGCTAAACCCATAGTCAATGTGTTAAGAGCCTTTTCATCAAACTTGACTTGGTCCCAATCTTCATCTGTATACTCCGATTCAGGTTTAAGTAGTGTAATACCCTTCTCTTCGTAAGTAATTGGGGTAGGACCTCTGCAAATAGCTCTCCAAACTTTAGCATTATTTTCTTTAACATGTTGAATGAACCTAAATTTCCATTCAGCAAAAGAGTCTCCCAACATCAACATGGGAACCCGTGTGCTTGTTGCATTCATGACTAGGATCAAAACTGAGAACTATCTTCAAGTTCGAGAACCAAAAGATAAATCCAGAACCAAGAGACTCCTGAGAACAAACTTCTAATCGAGAATCAATGAAAATCCAAGAAAAAGTAAGCAGTCTGAGAACCGTGTGAAATCCCAACAAAATTTCGAGAACAGAGACAAATCTTCGAGAACCAAGCTAAATCTGAGAACAAGTCTTCTCGAGAAAGTGAACGTACGAAAATCCAGTGAACAAGCTTCACCCCGTGAACTAAGATTATCGTGAAATGACTTTAACCCGAAAACCCTTTTGAAAATTCAAGAACGCTAAACAATCCGCAAACTAAAAGTCGAACAAAATTTTGAATGCTGAGAACACTAAACAAAATCTGATTATTTTTTTTTAATTTTCTTTTAATCCAAAAAATAGTTTTATCTCGTAACAATTTTAAAATAAGAAAATTTCCAAGATCCTTTCAAAATTGTCTAGTTATGCTAGACGACAAATTTTAGGAGAACAATTTTTGCCTAGACAAAAGTTCATGAATGAATTAAAATGGAAATGATTGTTGTACCGAAAAATTGTAGGGATAACCACGGAAACAAATTAAAATGGGTCACAGTTAATAAACGAGTGCAGGTTATCGATGGGATTAATAATATGATGTGGGGTTGGCGATCTAATCCGGTTTCTGAAGCTGCAGTTTCGGAACTCTTTCAGTTATTAGACGATTTATTTGGGTTCAAGTGGACAGGTGATCAAGACTCGTGGAAATGGAAGGGTGATAGAAGCGGTTGTTTTACTGTCAAATCGGCTAAATCAATCCTCTATTTCGACTTAAATATGAATACTAGTCTGACTATAAAGTGGAAAGGATGGGTTCCACTCAAGTGCAAAATTATGGTGTGGCGTGCTTTTCGTGATCGTCTTCCTACACGTACAGAGTTGTTGAAAAGAGGAGTGCCTATACAAGACGCCTTGTGTGTTTTTTGCCAAACGGGTCAAGATTCAGCTATCCACCTGTTCTCTGGCTACTTCTTTGTGCTAGAAATATGAGCAGATCATGTGCGTGGTGTCGTTTGCCCCCTTTTTTCGCGTTCGATGTTCAAGATATCCTTTTGACAGTAGAATCACAATCTTTACCGAAAAAGAAGAAGTACATACTCCGTGGCATAGTGTATACTACTATGTGGATGATTTGGAATGAACGGAACAATCGTGTTTTTGAAGAAAAGACGCGGAGACCCGTCGAAGTCTTAGAAATTATCAAGTTCGCATCGTTTTTCTGGATAATGCATAGGGCTAGATTAAAAGATTTGGATTGGAAATTGTGGTGTAAGTATCCCTTGGATTTGATGTAATCGTTGGTTTTGGCCCGAGGGTCCTTATTTTGAGGACCGTCTTGTGGCGTTTTTTCTAATGAAGTTTACCCTGAAAAAAAAAAAGTATTCAAAAACCCAAAAGCTTGATCCTGTAACCCGAGACTCCTGAAATCTAGAACTAGACTTGTGAATTGGATTCCACAAACCTATATTACTTGGAGATAAATGAAAATCCCAAGATTATAGGAAGCCGTAGCTTTTGAAATGGAAGAAAGATTTTTTTCAACTAACAAATCCAAAATTAATGCTAACAAGACCTATTTATCGAAAACAAGATCTACACCACCAAAAACTTAGTTTTTTTTCTTGTTCTTGATGTCTCCAAAAATTAAGATTGCCAAAACATAAAATCACCAATTAAAAGCACCAAAATACAAACCAATATTGATTTTAAATGTGCTTTCACACCCGAATACTTTCCTTGAATCCTTGATATCCAACCGAGCCTTTGAATAGACTTCTTAGGCTCTGATACCAATTGTAAGTCCCGAAAAATATAAATCCTATATAAAGTAACTATCAATCGATGACGGAATCAAAGATGATAGTGATTCATGAAACAAACATTATATGATTGAATGATAATACTCAACTAGCATACAATTTCAAGGAATCGTCTGATACTAGAGAGAGTTTTCTTATTGTAAAACAAAACCGCTGGTTACAAATGAACCACAAAATAACTTTAAATATGTGGAAGGTTTCCCAAATGGGCCAACATGGCCTTAGCCCTTCCACAGCCCAATCCACAAGATTAAAGCCCAAATACTAACAAACTAAGAACTATTAACTGAGAACTAAATAACTGTCCGAGAACTCAAGTGTTATCGGCCCTAAATAGTAAAACACCAATATGGATCACCAATATTTATTTGATAGCGTCAGTCTCATTATTATAGACCCAACAATTATCAAAGGACACTATAGTGGCACGAGACAAAGGATGATGAAGCTCAAGCAAAAGATTTCGCAACCAGCAAATGTGAGCAATGACATTTTCAACACCCCGATATTCAGCTTCAGCACTCGACCTGGAGATGGTAGACTGGCGTTTGGACAACCAGGAGATAAGGTTCTCACCAAGGTACACGTAATATCCTGAAGTTGAGCGGCGTGTGTCGGGGCATCCAGCCCAGTCTGCATCTGTATATGCCACTAATGAAACATTGGGAACCAGACCATAATCAGTGGTACCTTGAAGATAGCGGATAATGCGTTTTAACGCATTCCAGTGATCCTGTCGAGGGTCATGCACGTGCATACAAATCTGTTGGACAGCATATGAGATGTCCGGTCTGGTGAAAGTGAGATACTGTAAGGCACCAACGAGACTTCTGAAAGTGGAAGGATTATTATGAGGGGGACTGGAGGTGGCAGAGAGTTTGCACTGTGTATCAACTGGGGTGGCTACCGGTTTGCCGGAGTCCATGGCAGCACGATGAATGATGTTATTCATATATGGCTGTTAAGAGAGAAACATTTTATTTCCATCCATAGTGACTTGAATACCCAAGAATTAAGAAAGAGGACCCAAGTCTTTCATATCGAATTCACCAGATAAATTAAGTAGTAACCGTGTACGAAGAGCCTCAGTGGACGTGGTGAGAATGATGTCGTCCACGTTAATAAGAAGATATGCAATTTTTGACCCATGCTGATAAATAAATAAGGAGTTGTCTGATTTGCTTTGTATAAATCCGTGCATGGTGACAAAGTCTGTGAATCGCTGGTACCAGGCTCTAGGAGCTTGCTTGAGGCCATACAGTTACTTTCGTAAGCGAACAACATGATCCGGAAAGTCATGGTGACGAAAGCCCATGGGTTGGTGCATATAGACAGTCTCTTCCAAGTTGCCGTGAAGGAACGCATTAGTTACGTCCAACTGATGAATGGGCCAAGACTTGGAAAGAGCCAATGAGAGGACCAACCGAATGGTAGAAGGTTTTACTACCGGGCTAAAAGTTTGCCACAATCTATACCCGTCTGCTGTGTACGACCATCACACACTAAACGAGCTTTGTAATGCTCCAAACTTCCATCTGACCTGAATTTATGTTTAAATAACCACAAGCAATGTATTATGTTCATGTCAGGTGTTGTTAGTTGCATTTTTAGGCATATTTTATTATCTTTTTAGTAGCTAGTTTTAGCGTTTTTATGTATTTAGGTTGTATATATTGCATCATTTTCATGAAATACATGTTTTGGTGGAATGGAATCTACTTTGGCTTGTTTTTGGTTAATTTTGTAGGTGTGGAGAATTGAAAGGGAAACGGCGAGCATTGACGAGGCGAGGCCACTATTTACTTGGACTTCACTGGCGTTCTTAAAAAGAAGTTTAGGCCGCAAACAGTATGGAAAGAAGTATAGGAGGCTGAATTGAAATATTTTGAAAAGAAAAAAAAAAGAAAATATCAAAACCTATTTTTTTGGTAAGCTTCGAAAAATAGCAAAAGGAATTAATCATTCATGCCATATATATTTTGAAGGGGTTATGGGATTCATACACCCTGTGACGTCATATTCTGGGGGTGTGACATCACATTCTGGGGTATGTGGCAGCATTCAATTGGTATGTGATGTGGGCCAGGATGTATGAATCCTAAATAGGTGGTGTATGAATCCTAATTACCTTTTGAAGTCGGCTACATGGGAGATTGGACAAATTTTTGGAAAGTAGAATATTATTATTCATATCATTCATTCATATCTTGGGGGTGGATTGGACAAGAAGTCAATATATATATCATTCATTCACATCTCTGGAGGAGGCTGCGCACAAAAAGAACAAGAAGGAATTTTTTATTCATAGTATAGGTTTTTGGCTGCTGTGCATCGAAAAAAAGAACTTGAAGGCATATTATTGTTTGAAGGATCATTGCATCATACTTGTTAATGATCATAAGTCCGGGTAAAATCAAGAAACTGCCTTAGTGTTGGAATTAGCTTTAATATCTGAATTTATTTCACAATTTAATTAACGTTTTCTAGTCATTCGTCTTGTTAATTTTAGTTTTATTTTCATTCATTTAAACTATACCAACCCCCCTTTTTTATAATAGTATTTGTGCGAAAAACGTTTTTGGTATAATCAGTTGATCTGTATCCCTGAGGACACGAACCTTACTTTCACTCATACTAGTAGGTTTATTATTTATTTATTTGCTGGATTCGACACCCAACAAATTGGCGCCATTGCCGGGGATACGGCAAATTTAATAGTTTTATGCCAAGATCTTCTCGTACAGGTACACCGCTTGAAGTTGACCCAGAAATAGAGAAAACTGCAAGGAGATTAAGGAAGCAAGCAAAACAACGAAAGAAGTTAGCAAGCTCCTCAACCTCTATAACTTCACCTCCAATCACTAACATTTGGCAAGACGTACTCTTGTCAAGTGAATCTGAACCTGAAACCAAATCTCTATCACATCCACAAACATCCATTACTCTACCACACTCACCCACCAATACCCAACAAGAACCAAACTCACCCGAAACAACAATGGCAGTTTAACAAACCCTTAGACAGTGGGCGACTCGTGATGTCCCACAACAACCACTCTGCATCAACTACCCTGCAATGGAAAACTTTGAACTGAAATCTGGATTGATCCACCTGTTACCCGTTTTCCGAGGCTTAGAGAATGAGGATCCACACAAGTTCCTCAAAGAGTTTCATGTTGTGTGTTTAGGTATGAAGCCACACAACATTACCGAAGACCAAATCAAACTAAGGGCATTCCCCTTCTCCCTTCAAGATTCAGCTAAAGAATGGTTATATTACCTACCACCGGGGTCGATAACCACTTGGAATGAACTTGCAACACTGATTCTTGATAAATACTTCCCGGAAGTCAAAGCCTCGATACTCCGTAAAGAAATCATTGGGATCAAAGAAATCAAAAGAGAAGCATTGCAAACCTATTGGGACATGTTCAAGAAGCTTTGTGCTCGATGCCAACAATATGGCATATCTGAGCATCAACTCCTTCAGTACTTCTGTGAAGGATTGGCACCGATGGAGAGGCGTTTGATAAATGCCTCTAGTGGAGGAGTTCTACTTGATAAAACTCCTACTCAAATTAGAGCTTTAATCACATCAATTGTTGAAGACTCAAAGCATTTAGCACAAGAGGAGGAATGGTATGTTGATCCGCCAAGGGGTGTCAAAGAAGTGAATACTCCTCATCTTGAAACCCAAATCGCTGAATTGACAAAAGCTGTGATGCTGCTTACAAAGAAAAAAGTGTTGAACAAAAACCAAGAGCTTGTGGGATATGCTTACAACCTGGACATCCCACAGATAAGTGTCCTACATTGCAAGAGGATGTTGAAGATGAAATGCAATTGGTTATTCGGGACAGAATTTGAGACAATATGAACAACCACGAGGCAATCAAAATTGGGGACATCCTCCCAATATGGGTTATCAACAGAAGCCGCCACAATTTCAACAACGCCAACCCTCTCAAGGAAATCAACAACAGCAAAACTATCAGTCTAGGCAACAACCACCCGCACAACAACAAGCGGGGAGCTCAGGGCCATCTTTAGAAGACATTGTGAAGAGTTTAGCCACTAGTACTCAATCATTCCAACAGGAGACTAGATCTAGCATCAAGAATTTGGAGCAACAAATGGCACAACTCGCTAGCTCGGTTAGTAAGATAGAATCTCAAGGTAAGTTACCCCCACAAACCGAAGCAAATCCCAAACACAATGCTAGTGCCATCACCTTGAGAAGTGGAAAGAGTTATGATGCTCCAGAATTGCAAGAGGAAGAAGAAGAAGTTGTTGTTGAGAAGAAGGGCAATGATAAGCATGAGATGCCCAAATCTGATGAAGTAAAGGCAAAGTTCGCTACTCCGCCTCCATTCCCTTCTAACTGCGAAGCACACAAAAGCAAAGGAAAGAGCAAGAGATCATGGAGACCTTTCGGAAGGTAGAGGTAAACATTCCCTTAATTGATGTTATTAAACAGGTTCCACGATATGCAAAATTCTTAAAAGAGCTTTGCACATCGAAGAAAAAGCTAAAAGGTAATGAAACTGTCAAGTTGGTGAAAATATTTCAGCTGTTTTACAAAAAAGATTACCAGAAAAGTGCAAGGATCCGGGTGTTTTCACGGTTCCTTGTAAGTTGGGGAATCTAACTATACCACGAGCCATGCTCGACCTAGGAGCCTCTATTAATGTCCTACCAAATTCCATTTTCAAAACACTAAAAGTAGGACCATTAAAAAGGACCGGGGTAGTCATTCAGTTGGCTGATCGATCCTTAGTTTACCCAAAAGTTGTATTAGAGGATGTTCTGGTCCAAGTGAATGAATTGGTATTTCCTGCTGATTTTTATGTGTTGGATATGGAGGATGATCACACTCCAAGTTTAAGCTCCATTTTGTTAGGGAGACCATTTTTGAAAACTGCTAAAACAAAAATTGATGTTTATAGTGGTACCCTTTCAATGGAATTTGATGGAGAAGTTATCAATTTTAATATCTATGATGCTATGCGATACCCAAGTGATGTTTCATCTTTGAATTGGTTAGATGTTATTGAACCTATATATGATGATTGTTTTGAGTTATCTAACCATGATGTTTTAGCATTAGTCTTAAACAGAAGCATTGATGAAGTTGCAGCAAAAGAACTTACTGAAGAGTTTAAGCTTGGGGAGGATCTGATGGAACTTGTGACTTTTATGGATGCACAAAGGAAAACAAGGTATGAAGCTCCAAAAATAAAACTACCAGTTACTAACCAAAAGCTTATTCCATCTATTGTGCAGGCACCGGACTTGGAGTTGAAAGCTCTCCCAGAACACTTAAAGTATGCATACCTTGGGGAGAAGGAAACTTTACAGGTGATTATATCCAACAAGTTGACAAGGGAGCAAGAAAGTGAGTTGGTTGAGACTTTGAAGCACTATAAGGAAGCAATAGGATGGACTATAGCCGACATTAAAGGCTTGAGTCTAACACTTTGTATGCACAAGATCCTTTTGGAGGAAGATTACAAGCCAACACGGGAGGCACAAAGAAGGTTAAACCCTCCTATGATGGAGGTTGTGAAAAAGGAGATTCTCAAGCTGTTGAATGCAGGTATGATCTACCCGATATCTGATAGCAAGTGGGTGAGTCCCGTACAGGTAGTGCCGAAGAAATCAGGTATTACTGTCACTGAAAATGAGCAAGGTGAGTTGGTCCCCATCCGTGTAAAAACGGGTGGAGAGTGTGCATAGATTATAGAAGGCTTAATGCCTCGACCCAAAAGGACCATTTCTCGCTACCATTCATTGACCAAATGTTAGAGAGGTTAGCGGGAAAGACTCATTACTGTTGTTTGGACGGATACTCCGGGTTTCACCAAATACCCGTCGCACCGGAACACCAAGAGAAAACCACGTTTACTTGCCCCTTTGGAACATTGGCATATAGGCGAATGCCTTTTGGGCTTTGCAATGCTCCCGCTACATTCCAAAGGTGCATGGTGATACGCTCTAAAATATACATATATTTATATCAATATTCTCTACATTTTAATGAATATTTGGGTTAGTTTTTATTAATTATTACTCTTTATTGGTTCATATTAGTTATTTAAAGATTTTAGTGAAAACGAGCAAAAACGGTGCATTTGAGTTAAACTTGAGATTCTTCAAATTTTTAATATTTGAATGGGCCAACATAGTTAAATTTTTTATTGGGCTAGACTCATATTTAAATTTGTGTTGTAGGAGCTATTGAGTCAAGGCCCAAACGAGATGGATATTGAGCTACAACAAAGATCAAATTGAGTGCACTTATTTGGGCTTAATCTTACCTAGAACATTCAATGGACTAAAGAAAAAAAGAAAAAAAAAATTATATGGGCCGGCCCAAAATGAAGGCGTGTAGGGCATCATAAAGGTTGGCCGCTGATGTTATAAAATGAAAAGAGGGGAGCTGACATCAAGGAAGCTTGGAGGGAGGCGACTGTCATTCTTTGACAGTGTGTCTTAGATCACATCAAAAAAAATTATATATAATAATAATAACATAATAAAATAAGAGAGTGACGTTGGAATTTAGAAAACAAAACTTTTGGATAGAGGCATCATCGAAAAAAAATATATAATAATAATAATAATTGTTAGTAACCATCACGAGAAAGGAGAGGAGTAAAAAACATTTTGAAAGGTAAAGGGTCACAAAGGCGAAGACTACGGTGCTTATCGGTTTGGTATTTTTTTAGTTTCGCCATGATTTTTATTTGTGAACCTTTTAGATTTATTTTTATTTCTTTCATTATTATGGTTGGCTAGATTTTGTTTGGTTGTCTAGACTTGGGATGACTCATGATGTTAGTTGATTTCTTTTGGTATTTGGCTACTCGTTTGGCTCTAGTTTATGTATAAAAATCTAAACTTTGTTGGTTTTTGTTGTGATTTATCACGCGGATGATGTCTATGTTATATTTTTAGATTCGTATGTGGCTATAATTTATTGACTTAGTGTTTTTAAATTAAAAGTCGCATATTTTTATCATTTGCTTTGTGTGATGATTTGATGGGTTGACTTGTTGACTTAGGATCTAGAAATCGCATGTTTGACATCGTTTTGGGTTTGTCACCTACCTTGAGACCGAGAGGAGAGAGGTTGTGGGTTTGTTAGGATTTATTGGTTTATTTGGTTAGATATTGCACGAGAGTGAATTTCTTTCCCGGTATCCTTTTTATCCGCTTTCCCAAACATTTACCTTTAGGATTAGATTCACCCCTTAATACCGTTAGGTGTTTCGTGATTAGTGAGACCGAGAGGAGATCTAATCTTTGGGTGCGTAAACTTTTATGATTGGTGAGACCGAGAGGTGATCCATTATTTACCCGGTGAGTTTCACACTGCTTAGGATTTCATTTAGTGTTCTAGTGAGACCGAGAGGAGATCTAGATACTATAGTGTTTCCCGAGTTGGTTATACCCGTAGATCCCGGTAGTCATTCGAGTATCCATTTCCCGTTAGCTTTCAGCTTTATTAGTAGGATTCCCAGTCTAGGCAGCCATCCTCTCCATTTCTGATTCCTCTTTCGTGAGCGTTTACTCTCTGATCTCTCGTCCTTCCTGCTTGTTTATTTCTTGTCTTATTTTATTTGTTTACTTGTTTATCGTTTTAGTTACTTGCTAGTTAAAAATTATGCTCTTTCATATAGATTAGGACTCGACAGAGGTTTAGTATCGAGGGCTGCATATCAGTGTCCACGGATTGATACTCGGTCTTACCGACTTTACTACACTACGACCGGTACACTGCCGTGTTGTGTGGTTTAGCTTGGTGATTCCAGTTTTAAAACCAGATTGTGAGAAACTTAAAATACTTAAAATATTTTTATATGTAAACCACAAGCAATCAGTTTTTGGCGCCGTTGCCGGGGATCGAACACGGGTCACCCGCGTGACAGGCGGGAATACTTACCACTATACTACAACGACATTATTAATACATGGTAAGCATTTTTTTCAGAATATGTTGAAGATATTATTGAATTTTTTATGGACGATTTATTGTTTATGGAAACTCTTTCAAAGAATGTTTAACAAATTTGACCAAAATTTTGAAAAGATGCATTGAGACCAACCTTGTTTTGAATTATGAAAAGTGTCATTTTATGGTCGATCAAGGTCTCATTCTAGGGCATGTTGTTTCTGCAAAAGGTTTGGAAGTTGACAAGGCAAAGATAACATTATTAAATCTTTACCTTATCCTAATTCTGTCTACGAGGTACGTTATTTTCTTGGTCATGCAGGTTTTTACCAAAGGTTTATCAAAGATTTTTCAAAGATAGCAAGACCAATGTGTGAGCTTTTATAAAAAGATGTTGAATTCAACTTCTCCGAAGCATGCAAGAAAGCTTTTGACACCTTGAAAGAATTGCTTGTTACCGCACCCATAATCCAATCGCCTGATTGGGATTTACCGTTCGAGTGCGATGCAAGCAATCATGCAATAGGAGCGATGTTGGGTCAAAGGAAGGATCGAGTACCACATGTGATCTACTATGCTTCGAGGACATTGGACCATGCTCAAAGCAATTACTCAACTACAGAAAAGGAGCTTTTAGCTATTGTTTTTGCTTCAGAAAAATTTAGACAATACTTGTTGGGTACTAATGTAATTGTTTATTCTGATTATGCAGCTTTGAGATATCTAATGACAAAGAAGGATGCAAAACCGAGACTGATTCGGTGGGTGCTTTTACTCCAAGAATTCGATTTGGAGATTAGAGATAAAAGTGGGAAGCATAACTTGGTAGCGGATCATCTGAGTAGGATCATCAACAATGAGGACCCGATGCCTTTGAACGATTCATTTCCGGATGAACAGTTATTCGCTACTGAAGTGACGACTCCTTGGTATGCGGACATCGTCAATTACTTGGTGACACATACTCTTCCTTTCGATCTTTCATGTGCTCAGAAGGATAAAATCAAGAAGGAAGCAAGGCGATATGTTTGGGACGATCCATATCTTTGGAAAATTTATGCCGATCAAGTCATAAGAAGGTGTGTCGACAAAAGTAAGGTACCTTCAATTTTAGATTTTTGCCATTCACAAGCTTATGGAGGACATTTTGGTCCAAAACGAACAGCACACAAGGTACTTGAATCCGGTTTCTTTTGGCCAACTATATTTCTTGATTCATACATGTTTTGTAAATCTTGTGAAAGATGCCAGAAAACCGGTAACTTGAGGCCCAAGGATCAAATGCCCCTCCAACCCATTTTAGTGTGTGAAATTTTTGACGTATGGGGCATTGATTTTATGGGTCCATTCCCATTGGCGTTTGGTAATGTTTTGTAACACCCCAAAATTTCTAAACCGTATATTATGATAACTTAAGCACACGTGTCTTTTAACAAGAAAATACTTTACAAAAGTGGAGGGTCTAAACTTGTCAAAACCTTAAAGTGGCTTTATGAAGTTGAATAAAATGCAAGGGATAGTTTTCCCTGCTCATAAAACTCACGATCCCAACACCCTCTTGCAAACCAAACCCTAAGAGCTCAAGAACAAGCCTGAATCAAGGTGGAATCAAAGGGCTTTTCAATGCATTAGCCCTAAAATGAATCATCCAAGCATAATACACATCAAGGTAACCTTTTATTTGACTAATTTGAGGGTATGTTCATGCTTGGGTATGATGAAATCATGGGTGGTTATAAAAACGTGAATTAAGGACTTGTAATGGTTAACCTTGTATAAGAGAATTATAATACATGTTAATTTGTGTTTGTTAAACAAAATCCTTTTGAGAAGGTTATAACCTTGTAGTTCATGTTATGAAACAAATTGGGTTTTTGGTGGATTGGTAGGAACCACCTTTAAACCACGAAATACTAGTTATAAACTATGATTAAAATATTTATAGGAATGCTAGTATTGATAATCTGGGTTAAGGATGGATCCATGAGGTCCCAAGTCTTAAAATTAAAGCTAGGAAAATCACGCCTATCAAGTGTTTGATAAAATGCCTCAATGAAACTGTAACATTCCCTAATAATCTCTAAAAATAAATTTTAACTTTGGCGAGCTAAAGTGACAATAATTCGAAGTTTAGATATCAATATAAAATTTAAAGTGATAAGAATCCTAGTACACGAAAATCCTAAAACGCTAAAACAACAAACAGTCAATTCAATTTATAAAATCATAAACCAACTTTATGTGTCAATTAATTGATCAATTCTTGAAAACACATAACGAATATTATTATGTACCAAATAATGATACAATACTAATAGTATAAAATTTAGACTAAAAAAATAAAAAATTTATAAAAGTCATTTTTCTACGTTAATTTCTTTTAAAATAAAAAAAATACATATTATTTCAACTAAAAATGTGGTGCCACAATTAATTTTAATTCTAGTCAGTTAAATTTTGTTTTGTGCCAAAAATGCCATTGTTAGCACTCGTGAGTTCATAAAGTTAGTGGCGGATGATATATAAATTACCTTCTTCAAAACTATGGTCAAATAAATCCAGGCCTATCTCCTTCGGGCAACCATCTAGAGTCTGAACACACAAAACAAAAACACCAAAACAATTTACTATAACTTACAAACTTCACTCCTAATCGCCTACCGTGAATTACGTGAACATATTACGCATTTAAGGCGGTCAAACGTTTCCAAAACCGGGTTCAATCAATCAGCTAAATTAGAGGTTTTCCATACAAAGCCAACCACATCTCAACCTTAAATAAATAGTCGACCCCAACAACTCGACTGAGCAAGCAACCATTCCGACATGACCTTCACAAGCCACCAATAAACACCTGTCTGATTCGCAACCCTTTTTGTCATATTTTTTTTTTCGACATAGAACCCACTACCCCTGGAAATCACTATCTTTGTAGATTTAAGCACTACCGTCGCGGCTCACTTCGGCTAACAATGTCAGAGTTGAAACCAGACACCGTTACCACCCAAACCCACCTACCGAAAACAACACTCACCGACTCCTTTTGATCACTCGTATCGCCTCTTTGTTGTTGGGTCGTCGCCACCGGTGAATGCGAAATTAATTGAAGAGACTGGTATCGCTACTAATCACTACATCATGAAACTGAACCTACCTATTTCTTCCCCATTGCCATTTGTGTATCTCGAGTTCCAGTAAAAGATTAAAAAGAAAAGAAAACTTAAAGCTAAATCGGTTGCTCATATCATCGATTTCCACGCCTTCGGATCAATCGCTGTATTGGAACTCCAAGGTAATGGTTTGTGTTCATCTCGATTTATGTTCTCTGTAGCACATATAACACATTGAACCAAGACGAACTCGGTCTCCGGTGAAGGGCATCACCGGAGAAGATGATCGACACCCAGTTTGGTTCTTTCAAAATTTATTTGCCGCCTTTTCGTTTTAAATTAATACGACCACTAAATACTGTAGTATATAATAAAAGCCTTCATGAACATGATTGCTTCATCATGTTTCCTAGTTTTAAAACATGAAAATACTCTGCACGTTCATGTACCACATAATATTTTATCTAAGCAGTTAATGTCGGAAAATATCGGTTATCGGTCAAGGACCGATATTTGATATATCGGTTTTCGCGGTGAGATGTCGGTGGGATATCGGTAACTTTTATATCATGCAAAATCCATATATATAGAAGTTTAACACTAACAATTAAATATAATCTCCTACAATTAACAAATTGACCTCTTGCAAAATGCAAAACAATAACAATTGTAGCAAGTGGGAACTTATTAAGACTTTAAACACTAATATTTAACACTAACAATTAACAATTAAGACTTAAAACACTAACAACATCAATAAGAAGCAAGACAAATAGAAGAACTAATTAGAAAGATACTGATATCGGGAATATCGGTGATATATCGGTCAAATATCGGTAATATATCGGTCAAATATCGATCAATATCACCGATAATATCGGTACAAAATATCGGTATCAATATATCGGCTGATGACCGATAACCGATATATCGGACCGATATATCGGATATATCGGCGATATTAACTGCTTAGTATTTTATACCATTATTAACAAAGTTCATAATTAACTAATGGGGTTTACAAATTGAGTAGAGTTAAATGTTTTATTTTAATACAGGAACTTATTTTATAAAATCAGAAACTACACATATACTTTCGAGACACAAAACCAAGTTCCTATCGGTTCGTTAAGTCTTACACTCTTTAAGACGAGTAATATTTTCAATACGAGTCTAGGTAGTTGGATCAACTATCTTTACAACCAAGAAACAAAATAAGTTTGTTTGTATTAGAATTAAGGGCATCCTTTACTTGTAATAGGACACAAGATATTCAATTAATCCAGCTTCAGACATTGTTTGCTATTCTTTCATAATGCACATCAGGTGAGTATTTCCTATCCTCTTTTTGCTTTTATTCACTTTTGGGGTGTTACATGTACACTTATACAGATTACACATACAAGTTCACATTTTTACAATACAATTCTAGTACTATGTGCATTTGCTTACAAACGTGCTTTATGCTTAGACATTACATGTAGAATACATTTGTACTTAGTGAAATCATTAACATTGTACAAGCCGACCTTAACATTGGATAGCGCTATTGGATTGACAACCCGCCTAGGTTGATTCTCCCCCTTTTTCATCGGAGAATCCATGGTCATTTTTAAGTTATTATCCACTTATTGGATAAGTACACCGCCGTTCATTTAGTACATTTATACAGTCACAGGATTGATTTCACTCATTTGTATGATACATAGTTTACATAAATGCACTATAGCTTTGCACTTAAATTGTATAACATTTTCCAACTTACTATATGTATTAAAACTAGGAATGCTCACCAACATTTCATATGTTGACAACTTATTTTGTACATGTTTCAGGTGCAGTTTGATCTTAGTTCCATAGCATTGGATTTTAGTGCTTGCTTTTAATAAGTTATTTCAAATTTCATGTTTTGTTCAGACTTTTGTATTTTTTTCCATTTCATCCATGTAAGACAATTTAAATTATTCAATAATATATTTACATATTAGTACCATGTGCTTTTGAACAATCGTCACTACGTGACACCTCGATGATTCCGCCATCGGTTGGGGCGTTACAGATTGGTATCAGAGCCATGGTTATAGGGAATTAGGTTATTAGAATGCCTTTTAGCCTAGTCTATAACCAAGCTTACATTCACGAGTCCTCTCGTGTTTATTTCTCTTTATCCTATTATTTTCTTTCAAGATATTTTCGCTATGATTCTTTCTCGTTATTCTTTCGGTGTTTTGTTTAGAGAAGAAGATACTCGTATTTCACAAACGAAACGATATCACCAAGTTAGGAGTGACATCCATACCTTGGTGATTAGTTTCACTCCTCTATATGTTATTTATCTTAGGAATATATCTTTGAGATAGGAGTGACATCCACACCTCAAAGAGTATTTCTTTCAAAAAAGAACTTAACCACTAAGCTAGGAATGATATCCTCAACTTAGTGATTGGTTTCATTCCACAATCGTTTTCAATTTTGAAATACATCTTTGAGTTAGGAGTGAAATCCAAATCTCAAGGATCTATTTTTGCATCTCGTTTTTAATCTCGCTAAAGTTTTGGAATTCACTAGTGATGGGGCACATGCAATTTGGAAGGGTGAGCACCTGTATCTTGAGTTTTCTGTCTAGGCCTGGTATTTCGTATCAATCCCAATCAGACGAGGGACCCGTATACCTACTTGGGAACTCTTGGGATGAGCATTCACTTATAGGCTAAAGTACGCCCCCACAAGTCACTAGGAAATTTCATATACTTGAGTTGGTCAAAGTTTCCTAAGGAAACAATTCCAATGTTTTATATAATTGATATTTATGTTTGTTTATCATTTGAAGATTCTCTTTAACCACTTGATGTTTCATATGTCATTATTCATTGATCATTCGCTTTTGAATCCCTTATCATCATTACTAAAACTTTTGTTCGATATATTATCGCATTAAAACTTACACTATTTCACTTATGCTCATGATTTTTACACTATAAGGTATTACTTGTTTTGCGTTAAAACATTTTTACACACGACTTAAATTTTAAACTCTGTGTTTAACTTTGATCACATCCTGATTTTAGGAATGTTGTACCATTATACAGTTAAAAATGAACATGGTTTTTCTAAATTTATTATTTCAACCTATTTTATACCTTCATGTTTATAAACTTACTTAGTTGAAGTCACAGTATATCCTCATATACCTAATACTAATATTGCTGCACCCAGTCTCCTAAGCCATAGCCAACTACCATTAGTAAGAACTTCTTAGTTAGACTAAACTCATACATATATGCCTACCTACACGATACGCACTAGAACACTAAACTCTAAAACGATTAATTTGACAACTTATTCTATAAGTCTTTTCACAAAGCCTATTCGCAAAATTAGAACACACTTTTCATACACCTTGTGCCTTGAAACAAATAGCCCGCTATGAGCCCAAAGAGATGCCTTAACGATCCTGCAAATAAATGATCTTTCAATGTATAAATTTCGTAAAAGTTTGAAAATTTAAAAGGTTTCAAGTTTACCCAGTCTTAATGGGCAACACTTCGATTTTCTCAACATTTCATAACAATTAAAAAAAATTCCGACTTTTTAACCCACAAGTTAAAGAAATGTTTAAATACAAAAAATTTTATTTTCCAAAATTCGTCAAGGTATCTGGGATCATTTACAACCTTCACATCATTTTAAGTCTTGGTCTTTCGAAACACATTAGATTTACACACACTTCATGAAATGGTTTCATCTTGCATTTTATAAACTTGCATTGCATATTTTACAAATCAAATGTAAATCTGCATGTTTTCATATAACGTATCCAATATATGTTTTCGGGAGGAATTTGCAACTAATAATATACCTTATAAAACTTTTCAAACTCGACTTCTCGTAAACACATGAAAATGTGTACCTACGAAATCTTTTCAAGTGAACCTGTTTTGAACTTAAAACATTCTTCGGTTTCCAAAAAGTTATCCTCATACCAGTAGACTATACGTTTGTTTTGCGCACTTTCATTTACAGTAAATTTCATTATTTTTTACACCATTCTATTTATAGTTACGTTCGTACATTATCTTATTATTTTTGTATTATTGTTTTGTTGGTAGTTATTTTCACGCGTTATTCCCAACTATTCTCGCACTAGTTATTAGTAGTTATTCTTACAACACTAGTTTTGAGCATTAATTTAACTCGTTTACTTTCATTTTGTGCAAATTATGCGATTTACTCGATTTACGTTATGCTATTCTTTCAATCGAAATTTTATGCTATACTTATATACTTACATGAACGCATATTTGGTATGCATATTTTTTTTTGTTGTTGTGAGCAAAACCCTGTTATACTTTACATTATTTTGTTCATCATCATGGCCAACGGACATACTAATTGATAGCTCGTATGAGATCTAAGCCAGTTCCCATGTACGACTCGGTTCAGAGTATTCCTCTAACCCGAGGGGAACGGTGTAATCCTCAGAGTTTATCAATATGGCTGTTTAGAGCCCAATGATGTGAACAGAAATTTACCGGTTAAGGGTTAACCCGAAAGGTGAAGAACCCCTAATCATGTCTTATACTTACACATTAATCTCATTACGGTTAAAGGGTGAATCTGAAAGGGGAAGAACCTCTAACCGCATCTTATACTTGAGCAGTATCTACTACTTAACACATTTTGGTTGCACGCATTTTTTCTTGTATTACTTATGTTAGTGTTATGGAAAAGCATAGCACCCTAGTGTAAGGTAAATCGATGATTACGGTCCGGAACGCAATCATGGATTTACAGGTACATGGGGTTGGTGTGTGATTCTACTTAGGCTATTGGTAAACAATCAGTACGAGTCCAAAGTATCGATAGTGTGGTGGGTTAGCTGTGGTACACCCTATATATAAACACTAACGGTGCTTCGAAAATGAGACTGGGGGTTGTACCAATAACAAACTCTAGTTATTTTGGTAGTCCATTTAACCTTAATGGTCATCTTGTGCATTCATGTTTTCCATTCCTGAAACTTAAGTTTAGTGCTCCATGAAACCCTTATCTTAGAACAATATCACTCGAAAGCTTGATCATATTTTTTTTACTATGCTCTAAACCATAGTCAGCTTAGCTTTGTACTAAATACTCACACCACTTCCCAACAGCCCCTCCAAAATCAACTTCGGGACGAAGTTCCCAAAAGTAGGGGAGGTTGTAGCATTCCCTAATAATCTCTAAAAATAAATTTTAACTTTGGCGAGCTAAAGTGACAATAATTCGAAGTTTAGATATCAATATAAAATTTAAAGTGATAAGAATCCCACTACACGAAAATCCTAAAACGCTAAAACAACAAACAATCGATTCAATTTATAAAATCATAAACCAACTTTATGTGTCAATTAATTGATCAATTCTTGAAAACACATAATAAATATTATTATGTACCAAATAATGATACAATACTAATAGTATAAAATTTAGACTAAAAAAAATCAAAAATTTATAAAAGTCATTTTTCTACGTTGACTTCTTTTAAAATAAAAAAAAATACATATTATTTCAACTAAAAATGTGGTGCCACAATTAATTTTAATTCTAGTCAGTTAAATTTTGTTTTGTGCCAAAAATGCAATAGTTAGCACTCGTGAGTTCATAAAGTTAGTGGCGGATGATATATAAATTACCTTCTTCAAAACTATGGCCAAATAAATCCAAGCCTATCTCCTTCGGGCAACCATCTAGAGTCTGAACACACAAAACAAAAACACCAAAACAATTTACTTTAACTTACAAACTTCACTCCTAATCGCCTACCGTGAATTACGTGAACATATTACGCATTTAAGGCGGTCAAACGTTTCCAAAACCGGGTTCAATCAATCAGCTAAATTAGAGGTTTTCCATACAAAGCCAACCACATCTCAACCTTAAATAAATAGTCGACCCCAACAACTCGACTGAGCAAGCAACCATTCCGACATGACCTTCACAAGCCACCAATACACTCCTGTCTAATTCGCAACCCTTTTTGTCATATTTTTTTTTGTTTTTCGACATAGAATCCACTACCCCTGGAAATCACTATCTTTGTCGATTTAAGCGCTACCGTCGCGGCTCACTTCGGCTAACAATTTCGGAGTTGAAACCAGACACCGTTACCACCCAAACCCACCTACCGAAAACAACACTCACCGACTCCTTTCGATCACTCGTATCGCCTCTTTGTTGTTGGGTCGTCACCACCGGTGAATGCGAAATTAATTGAAGAGACTGGTATCGCTACTAATCACTACAACATGAAACTGAACCTACCTATTTCTTCTCCATTGCCATTTGCGTATCTCGAGTTCCAGCAAAAGATTAAAAAGAAAAGAAAATTTAAAGCTAAATCGGTTTCTCATATCATCGATTTCCACGCCTTCGGATCAATCGCTGTATTGGAACTCCGAGGTAATGGTTTGTGTTCATCTCGGTTTATGTTCTCTGTAGCACATATAACACATTGAACCAAGACGAACTCGGTCTCCGGTGAAGGGCATCACCGGAGAAGATGATCGACACCCAGTTTGGTTCTTTCAAAATTTATTTGCCGCCTTTTTGTTTTAAATTAATACGACCACTAAATACTGTAGTATATAATAAAAGCCTTCATGAACATGATTGCTTCATCATGTTTCCTAGTTTTAAAACATGAAAATACTCTGCACGTTCATGTACCACATAATATTTTATACCATTATTAACAAAGTTCATAATTAACTAATGGGGTTTACAAATTGAGTAGAGTTAAATGTTTTATTTTAATACAGGAACTTATTTTATAAAATCAGAAACTACACATATACTTTCGAGACACAAAACCAAGTTCCTATCGGTTCGTTAAGTCTTACACTCTTTAAGACGAGTAATATTTTCAATACGAGTCTAGGTAGTTGGATCAACTATCTTTACAACCAAGAAACAAAATAAGTTTGTTTGTATTAGAATTAAGGGCATCCTTTACTTGTAATAGGACACAAGATATTCAATTAATCCAGCTTCAGACATTGTTTGCTATTCTTTCATAATGCACATCAGGTGAGTATTTCCTATCCTCTTTTTGCTTTTATTCACTTTTGGGGTGTTACATGTACACTTATACAGATTACACACACAAGTTCACATTTTTACAATACAATTCTAGTACTATGTGCATTTGCTTACAAACGTGCTTTATGCTTAGACATTACATGTAGAATACATTTGTACTTAGTGAAATCATTAACATTGTACAAGCCGACCTTAACATTGGATAGCGCTATTGGATTGACAACCCGCCTAGGTTGATTCTCCCCCTTTTTCATCGGAGAATCCATGGTCATTTTTAAGTTATTATCCACTTATTGGATAAGTACACCGCCGTTCATTTAGTACATTTATACAGTCACGGGATTGATTTCACTCATTTGTATGATACATAGTTTACATAAATGCACTGTAGCTTTGCACTTGAAGTGTATAACATTTTCCAACTTACTATATGTATTAAAACTAGGAATGCTCACCAACATTTCATATGTTGACAAAACTTATTTTGTACATGTTTCAGGTGCAGTTTGATCTTAGTTCCATAGTATTGGATTTTAGTGCTTGCTTTTAATAAGTTATTTCAAATTTCATGTTTTGTTCAGACTTTTGTATTTTTTTTCCATTTCATCCATGTAAGACAATTAAAATTATTCAATAATATATTTACATTTTAGTACTATGTGCTTTTGAACAATCGTCACTACGTGACACCTCGATGATTCCGCCATCGGTTGGGGTGTCACAGAAACTCGATTTCATTTGGGCATAGATAATTTGTGAAAACTTGTATACTGTTGAAACACGACCAAAAATGTGTGTAGAAAAGTAAAAATTAGGTTCTAACAACCTAAGTGATCATTCACCTCATAGGTGCGGATACAAGAGGCTTTAGATAGCCAAGGAGTCTCGGGTTGAGGTAAAAGGAAAGCACGCATAAGGTAAGTCACTCGATGACTTAAATCTCAATATATTCCTAGTATGAACACATGCTTAGTTATACCTCTATATATATACATTTGGGATCTAGACACTGGAGTGTCACAAAAGAAGCTTAAATGAGATCTGTAAGTCATAGAAAATGGCCTTAGATGAAGGTTGTCAATATCCCAAATTAGGCTAACAGGTCAATCGGGTAAAACACTAGTTAGAAAAAGGGCCTAAGCTAAGGATCAACATTATGCCAACATCAATTTTGTTAACTGCTTGAGTATGCTCATAGACTCTATACTAACAATCTCAAGCTAGTCTAGAAGCGAAAATGGGCGCAAGCTAAGGTAAGTCATAACTATGACATTATAACCATATACATATGTGCATAGTAGGAGAGTATAACAACAAGGAGATTGATCCTAGCTTTAATCATATATCTAATACGGGTTAGAACCCATACACGAGTCGTGGTTCCCCTTTTTGGATATGATCCAGAACCTAAAAGGGGATCCAGAACTTAAAAGGGGGATCCATGACCTAAAAGGGGATCCAGAACCTCAAGAGGATCCAGAACCTAAAAGGGGATCCAGAACCTAAAAGGGGGATCCAGAACCTAAAAGGGGATCCAGAACCTCAAGGGGGATTAATGCTGGAAATTATAGTAACAAACTCTTTTTCTTATACCTTCCATCCTATTCGATTCTAGTAACGTTTAATGGGTTGTTTATTTGTGTTTAACCCTCAGGTACTTAGCTACGTTAAACGGATGGAGATCAAGGCCTGTTAAAAGAACCGAATGTGCTTGACTTGTTCGCTTCCGCAATGTTTAAATTAATCTTTTAAAACTTGGTTTTGGAAAATGTTTTGTCATCATGTTTAAGTACTAACTCTACTCGACTTATGTTTTTGTACCTGAAATGTATGGACTAGATGTTGATGCATTATGCAAATTATGCTATGTTTTGAATTATAGCTTCCAAACCAAGTAAATTATCGCTTAACTACCCGTTTATTGGGTAGGGTCTTACATGTTTATATTCTTTTGGCCATGGACTATGTCTCCAAATGGGTGGAGGCAAAAGCCACGAGAACTAACGATGCTAAAGTTGTTTCAGATTTTGTGAAGGCTAATATTTTTAGTAGGTTTGGTACACCAAGAGCATTCATAAGCGACAGAGGATCCCATTTCTGCAATAGAACCATTGAAGCACTTTTCAAGAAATATGGTGTTGCACATCGAGTTTCGACAGCATACCATCCACAGACAAATGGTCAAGCGGAGATAACAAATCGAGAAATTAAGTCGATCCTTGAAAAGATGGTTAACCCAAACCATAAGGACTGGAGCTTACACTTGGACGATGCATTGTGGGCATATCGCACGGTAAACACCTATAGGTATGTCGCCGTTTTGCCTGGTCTTTGGAAAAGCTTCTCGTCTTCCTGTTGAACTAGAACACAAGGCTTATTGGGCTGTGAAGTAATTCAACTTGAAGATTGACGAAGCGGGAATTTATCGTAAGCTACAAATTCAAGAGTTAGAAGAAATCCGTAACGATGCTTATGAAAATTCCCGGATTTATAAAGAAAAGACTAAAGCTTTCCATGATAAGGTAAACACACGGAAAACTTTTAGTGTGGGCCAGAAGGTATTGTTGTTCTCATCTAAACTTAAATTATTTCCTGGCAAATTACGGTCACGATGGATCGGATCGTTTGTTGTTACTAACGTTTATCCTCATGGTGCAGTAGAAATAACAAGTGAACAAACAGGGAAAATGTTTACGGTTAATGGGCATCGTTTGAAAGTGTTTTATGAAACATTCCAACACGAAGAAGAGTGTGCAATGGAGTTTGAATGCATGCATTACCAAGATTAGACTTGGTCTAAGTCTAGCCTAAAGACATGAAAGAAATGCGCTGCACGGGAGGCAACCCGTGGCCCCGTATTTAGTTATTTTTATTTATTAAAAAAGAAACCTTTCAATTCAGAACATAAGCTGACCCGAGCGTGTCACGAGTTCACCCAGCCGGGTAAGACCCCTTCCCACACCATCACCTTCATTCCTCACTACTCACCCTTCTCTGTCGGCCCATCACACTCTCCACCGCCTCAGTAGATTCCTTCTACTCTAGACTCCGAGCATTGAGGACAATGCTATATTCAAGCTTGGGGAGGGGTACTTTCATATTTTTGTTCTTTCATGCATTTAGGTTGTATATATTTCATGCATTAGTAGCCATTTTGCATTAAAAAAAAACAAAAATGAAAAAAAAATTGAAAAAAATTCCCAAGGTTATCTGATTGCACACGGAAGGCACCTCTCATTCATTGTAAAGCGTAAGCTGAAGGTGGATCGGTGTGGGCTTACATGCTCTAGGACACAAATTCTTTAAGTTGCGGGATAAAGTAGGCCCAACATAGTCATTTTTTTTAGAAAATATAAAATGTTTGGGGTACTTAGGATGGTGTAGTTGACTGGATGGTTGATAGTTATGCATGGCTTGTATCGGAAACCTAATTCCATACGTTCAGTGAGTTTTGAGCCTTAAAATTTCCATACATATTCATTGTTTCGTTTGATGTGTGTATACCGACATGATCCATCGTTTTAGAACTTGTGCATTATATACATTTTGAGACCTTGGGTTGGGATTTGACATAGAAGTGACAGTGGCATTAGGATTACCCACATGTTTAGCCTTTTCATCATTTTTATTTTGTTATTAACCCAATTGAAACATTCCCAATAGTTGCCCCTTTGAGCATTGGCCTTTTCTTTTGATTTAACCCATGATTCGTTTACTACATCTGGTTTAACTTGTGTTTACATCGTGACTTTGTTGATATGTATAAAAAAGACAGATGAGTATCCGATTTGAAAAAAAAAAACGAAAAAAAAGGAAAAAAATTGAAAAAAAAAGTGAAAAAAAGAGAAAAAAAAAAGATTGAATAAATTGTTGAGTCGAAAAGACCAAGTTTTGTTATGTGTTTAGAAGCTCGTTATTAGACCGGATTGTCATTTTTTCTGTTTTTGCCATTTTCCCCATATTTTCCCTACCTTTAACCCTTTCCAACCTGAAAAGTCCTCTTGATCTGTGTTAAGTTTTAACAATTAGGTGTAGATTTGATTAATGTACAAGCTTATATGTTAACGATGTTTTTATTGTCTGGTTTTAAGAGAATCACTCCAAATTATATATATAACCTAGTGTTGAGTGAATATTGTGAGGGGTACATGCTATGTACGGTTAGATTCTTGAAAGGAGGCGAAACTTGAATAGGTACGCCCATGGTTTTTAAAATTTGCTACCATCTAGACTTGTTGGGTCGTAAATCTATTGATCGTTGTAAGTTTTGTGAATTAAAGCATTCCTAGGGTTTGTGGGTCCATCATATTCTTTGTTTATTTTAGTTGTGTTTTTAAGGGTAAATTTGGAAATTGGCTAATAATTTTTTAAAGTGGACACATGAAATGGGACAAATAAAAAAGGGAATATGGACACTTCTAATGGGACGGAGGGAGTAATAAAAAAAATATGAAATTGACTACGCCATCAGGCTAAATATAGGCGGTGATAAAAACCGATAGGCATTATGTCCCTGTTTTTAATCCAAATAAGGGAACAAAGAAATCTAATAAACTCACGTTAGCAATGGAGGTATCACATCACTCTTTCCCACTTTTTGCTCTTATATGTGATTATGTGGTGTCGACTTTAAAAAGTGCTTCTTAGGACGTACACGTAGATACTATCTTTCCTTGATCCGTTTTAATGATTAATTGAACCAACACAGTGACCCATTGTTACACTCGAGTTCTACAATATTTTTCTAAAATTCATTTTTTCAATAGCCGCTTGACCTATTGAAGGTTGAGAAGGTGGAGATTTAGGCGGTCTGCTTCAAAAGTGATTCAGAATATTTGAATGCTTACAGGTAGTGAGTTATAAAGTAATTGAATATTCAGGTTGGGAAACTTTAACTGAGATTCACCTAAAAAAAAGTGTGACTGTGCTGAATCTATGATTTTCTACAACTTGATGAACATTTGTCTTATGTGTTCGAATAAGTCGGTATTTGTTTAACATATTAATACTTGTTTTAAGTGACCTGGCAGCTGGCACCAATGTCGCACTTCATGCTGTAACCAACTCTAAATGTGTTGAAAACAAATCGTTTTATCTGATTTAGCGCGCCGTTTTCGTGCTCCAACAGAATGACAAGGCGCGCAACGCGCGCCAGTCAATCACACTAGTTATTATTATTCATATAATTCATTCATATCTTGGGGGTGGATTGGACAAGAAGTCAATATATATATTATCATTCATTCACATCTCTGGAGGGGCTGCGCACAAAAAGGGCAAGAACGAATTTTTTATTCATAGTAGAGGTTTTTGGCTGCTGTGTATCGAAAAAAAGAACTTTGAAGGCATATTATTGTTTGAAGCAACAAAGACAAAGATATTTCTTTTTGTTTCGTAAGATTTATTTTAATGTTTAGTAGTATATTTGTTTTGATTGTTCTAGCCGTCATGTCTGACTAGAACCTTTTAATTCCGACACTTTGGTATGTTTTTTTTAGATTTGATTCGTAAACTTATGTGAAACTTTTATGAGATCCGATTTTTGAATGGTTTGTTTGGTTGGTTTTTGATTTTACACCTTTGGGTAAAATATTAGTTGGTTAATAAAATTGGCCACTTTGTTAATCAATCTAATAGAGTTCATCAATTTATGGAACTTTAACCAGTTTTATATATTTGATAAAAAAGAACAAATAACGGTTTAGGTTTGTCTATGAATTTAAATTCGTTATAGAATTAAACAATATAATTAAGCACTCCGAACGACGTGAGTGTTTGGTTATAATCGATACTTCTATCATTGCAACCCGCATGCTAAGATCCGAACGGCGTGAGCTTGGAATAGCGGGTTGGCTCTAATCAACAAACGGCGTTTGGTTAGACTTTAGATAGAGTGGATGTCCGAAGGGCGTGACGTCTAGTATTGATACAAACTGTTTAATTAAAAGATCATTGCATCATACTTGTTAATGATCATAAGTCTGCGTCAAATCAAGAAACTGCCTTAGTGTTGGAATTTATCTCACAATTTAATTAACGTTTTCTAGTAATTCGTCTTGTTAATTTTAATTTTATTTTCATTAATTTAAACTATACCAACCCCCCCCCTTTTATAACAGTATTTGTGCGAAAAACGTTTTTGGTATAATCAGTTGATCTGTATTTCTGAGGACACGAACCTTACTTTCACTCATACTAGTAGGTTTATTATTTATTTATTTGCTAGATTCGACACCCAAGAATAGAGATGTTGCTTCTTGTGAGACCCCCCGGTTGTGATGGATAAGATAAATATGTAAAAGACGGTTGTGGTAAAGTTGTAGTGACTAGGTTCTTAGAGTATGGCCCAAATTTAGAAGTTTTTTTTTTCCAATGTGTATTTCTATTTGTGTGTGTATATATTAATGTGTCTACATATACATACATTTACAAATATATGTATAATTTGAATTTCAATTTCGAATCGAATTTAAAATCATAAATCCGTATTCGATTCGTCTTTGATTTACTAAACTCAAATTAGAATTGAATCAAATTCAAATTCCGGACAATCGAATCAAATTCTTGAAAATCGAATCAAACTAAGTCGAATTTTGAAATTTTCAAATCCGAATTAAATTCTGAACACCCCTATTCACAAAAGGTTCTTCATCTCTATGCATATAATTACACTAAAAATCTCTATAAGTTCTCTTTCATTTTCAATTAAATATACTTTTTATACCTTCATCTCTTGGGGTGGACGGGACGCTACCAGAATTGGTCACGGGTACCCCACTACCAGTACGGTAACACCGCCGCCACCCATGCTGGTAGTGATCCCGTGAACCAAATTTGGGTTCTAGTTACCGTGCTGGTTCACGGATGTAGCACAAACTTTCACACAATTTTATTCTTTTTTATGTTTTAGTCTCTTCTTTTTTTTCTCTCTATTCTTTAGTTGCAAGGGTTTTTTTTTTTAAACTCTGTTGAAAGCTTGATGAAGATGGTGGTAGATATAGTTGTGTATGTATATGTGTATTGTGTGTGTGGAGTATATAGAGAGAGAGAAAAAAAAAGATGTTGAACAATTCTAAGTTGTTTGTCTGTTTTCGAGACAAGTTTTTCACTTTTTCTCAGCTTAGTTGGATTCCATTTTCCCCTTTATTTTAACATGGACTATTATTATTATTATTTCTAGATTTTTGCCCCGCGCGTTGCGCCGAGAGCTATCAATGTAATGAATTTTTGTGTTCACAAAGTATATAAAACAACTAACGTTATTTTAGACCCTACAACAACTTTTTAAAGCCAAGGATGCAAGAAAGAGCCAATGGCATTTTTATTATCTAACAAATGCAAGATTAAACTCTCCAATCTCAGATTTTGCACCTATAAGAAACCCTAGACCTGTTCATAACACTTATTGTTGTCTCTGTATTATATATAATACTAAAAACCAAGGTCGGTTTGTGAGGGGTTACTACTGTAGCTATCTCGCGGCCACCTTGCTTCCACGTGTCCATTTCGATCATCTCAACGGTCAGGATCGACAACCAAAGTCACCCAAAAAAACCCAGTTTACCTACCTCGCGGCAGCCGTTCATCCACGTTTCAACCTTCGCTCATCTCAACGGTGAGGATCACAGGCCCAGATCGCCCATAAAAACCTACCGGAAACCGCCCAGAAAACATGCCAAGTCGCCCAGAAAATACCTGTTACGGCTGACAGCGATTCAGATGCGTCTTCGGCACGTGATGACGGCAACGGTTTCGATCGCTGACTCGCAGTTCATATGCTTCTTTCCGGCTTCACAGAGATGGGTGTTGTGCAGCTCCCACGGAGATTGTAGGTTCTTAAGGTAGATTGCTTGATGCATGTGGTTGTTTTACGGTGGCGAAATGCGGAGGTCGGTCGTCGTGGCTGTTGGGGAATAACCGTAATAAACGAACAATAACGGATAACAGAAATCTCTGAAGGCACGTGATCGCTTTCAGATTGAATCAATTCGACGGTTCTATCGAATATTCAACCGGATACAATTAGAGATCGAGAATTTTCTGTATGTTGTATCTGAGATTATGAGAACCCGAGAGATTGATCAAGAAGGAGAAGAATTTCATAATTGAAACAGATGGGCCAGAAACTGCCTTTTAGGCAGTTTTCCAAGGTTTTCAAAGTTGCCAAAATAGTCCCTCTATTTCTGAAAATTAATTTTCCAAGGTTTTCAAAATGCCTTTTAGGCAGCTCGACCCCAGCCAGGGGCTCTGCCCCTTGGACCCTGCCAGGGGCTGCCGCCGCTTGGACCCTGCTCCTAGGGGCGCTGCCCCGGACCCCCGTTCCTTAGGGGCTTCGCCCCTAAGTTCATAATAAATTCAAATAGGCGTGCACTCCGCACCACCATACCTATATGATGTATTATTATGAACATATTTGTCACACCCTCAAAATCCACTTGCGGAGTTTTACCGCGAGGCGTATGATAAACCAGGATCCAAACCAACGATCACAATAAATAGGTCTAAATGAACATAATGCAATTTCAAAAACAATGTTTAAAATCCCCAATCACAGCGGAAGCTTATTCAAAACATAATCCAAAATAAACCAAGTGTTCAACGTTTGAAAACCATGCAATCCTAACTAGACGCCGTGCAGACGCGTGCGCCCTAGTTCCATTGTGCTACCTTAGCAACCTGAGAAAACATGTAAAAGTTTACGTCAGCACAAAAATGCTGGTGAGTTTACAGGTTTTGTAATCCAAGTACCAAGTTCAACCTGTCCATACTATAACAAATCAAAAACCCAAGTACGCTAGCTAGGCGTATGTTTTGTTACTATCACGATTGGAAAACCATTACTAACTCGTAAACCAGATGTCGTGCCCGATGTAGTAACCTGTTGTTCCTGTTTGAGACAATATGCACCCGCCGACCCTCCAAGTCGACGAGCGGGGTTGGTCACTCCCAATAGCGCTATTCACATTTCCCCGTTGTGCTAACCCGCACAATCATGGTTCCCCCGGGACTTCCAAAGATCGTATAGTAAACCATAGAAACCCATAGTATGACAGTAGTTACCAAACATAAGTTTTAACACATGTTTTCTCCCCCGAAAAGTGAAACCAGTTAAAAGAGGGGCCGTAAACTCACCTTAAGTTGCGTTACTCCGTAACACGAATAAACTCAGCAGCTATGCTAGTCCCGTAAAGCGGCGACCTAACATATGACAGTTACAAGTACTTAGACTAATAACCCGCAGGTTAGTTAGTCCCTAGATGTCCAGACCATAACCAAGTTCGTTTGAAAACACCGTGACTGTTTAACTGACCCAATGTACAAGACTCGACATCCCATTGCTGACCCGAGACTCCCCGTGTTATGTTTACGCTCCCAAACAAACAATCATGCAATCACACTTAACATACGTTAACCTCCAACAAGTTATAGCACGTAGTTCACGTATCACATAATTACATCCAAACATATGTTACCAAGTTATTAGATATGTTACGGGGTTCCTAGCATGTTCCTAGATGTCAAATCGGGTCTCGGAATGCTAATTTACACTTACAGCAGCAGTACACGCGATTAGGAAAAGTCAACTAGCATTTAGGTTGGTCAACAGGCATTTAGGAAGGCTAATTGCATATAATATAGGCGATTAGGGTCATAAGACATGTAAATCTTGAGTTTATAGGCGATTAGGGCTATAAGACATGTATTTCAGGACATAACTAGCATTTAGGATCACAATTGCATGTAACAGAGGCAATTAGCCCCCAATTGCATGGTATATAGGCGATTAGGGCATCTTTATAGGCGATTGCCCTCCTAATCGCCTATAACATAGGCGATTAGGGTTGCTAATCGCCAATAACCCAGCTGTTCCGGTTTTTCGCGCGTTTAACACTCCAAATCAGATCCAGAACGCGTGTAATCATCCAATATCAATCCAACAACGAGTTAATAGCCAATTTCGTCCCTGAGGTTTGGGCCAGTTTGCTTGTTCAGTACAAAAGTTTTTTTTTTTTGCAATCCGTTACCTGAGGTTTGGATTTTTTTGCCAAATTCGTCCTTTTGTCTAACTCAGTTAAAAAGTGTCGTTAGTGTCAGGGGTAGTGTTGTCTTTTACCCACTCTAATGAAGGGCAATATTGTCATTTGATACCCTATATTATTATAAAACCTAACCCAAACCCCCTATCCAATCCTGCTGCTCGAGAAAAGTCACACACCCACCCGACAACCATATCTTCACTGACCAACCCATCTCTCCACCGGTCACCCTCCACCACTAAAACCACCTGCATCTTACCGGAACCACCACAGTTCATCACCATACAACCACCTACCTCCTCTGACCCGTACCCACCACCCAGAAACCACCCCGGCTCAAACTCAACCACATCCGAAAACCTACACCCGGAAAACCATAACTCAACCCGCCACCTCAACCCGGAAACCAAACACCTTGACCCGGAAATCATCCTCCGACCAGACTCCACTCATTTCCGTAGCTGTAACCCACACCCAATCCACCACCTTCAACCCAACAATCAAAACAACCCGACCACCTGTACCCACCTACCTGCAACCCGGACACACCCACCACCACCTGGAAACACAAAACCCAACCCAGAAACCCAACCCAATCCAACCCGGAAACCTTATCTATACTCAACCCCTTCAACTCGGACCCCACCCGAAAACACTCAGCCTTGAACTCGAACACCCACATCGGAAACTGTACCTTCGTCGGACACACTTGAACCTGACGTGAACACAACCAACCCGACCCCCTGCTCTACTGACCAACCCAGAAAACCCGAACCCACCTCACCCAAAACCTGCAACCCAGACCCGATAACCCATCTTTTTATTATTTTAGAGAGAGAGTGTCGAACAGAGAGAGAGATCGTGTTCAGAATCAAACCCTACCCCTGAGTTATCGGGTGTTCTTACTGTTATCGGGTGAAAAAGATTGGTTTGGTTGTGGGGATCGTGTTATTGTTGAAGAGAAAGAGAGAGAGAGAGAGAGTAAGAGTGAGAGAGGGAGAGAGAGAGAGTAAGAGTGAGAGGGAGAGAGTCAGAGAGATCTATAGGGGGTTGGGTGGGGTGGGGTGGGGTGGGGTAAGATTTTTTATTAAAATTTAAATTATAGGTAAAAAGACAACCCTACCCCCGAGTTAACGAGATTTTTTAACTGGGTTAGTGAAAAGGACGAATTTGGCAAAAAAATCCAAACCTCAGGTAAGGGATTGCAAAAAAAAAACTTTTGTACTGAACAAGCAAACTGGCCCAAACCTCAGGGACGAAAATGGCTATTAACTCATCCAACAACTATACCAAACATGTTTAAACCAAAATCCTTCGTTTTGCCTCGTATTATCAGCCCTGCATGCAACTATGTAATCCAAACACAATACACATAGCATGAAACATCATATTAACATGCATAACTATAACCCTAATGACAATTTCTCAGATCCTATCATCATGCCATCATTATTAATCTGAAACTAACCTAATAACATGTAATCATCCATCTTGAATCATAAAAACCCTAGCTTTTGATTGAAAACCCACATACATCATGCATGCTACTTAGAATCCGATTAACAATGATTATTAACGATTTTCAGAAGACTCATACGTTTTAAAACAGGTCTGGACCGTTAGGGATTTAATAAAAACGTTTATAAAGATTTCATGGATGAGAATCACACCTTAGATTGTGATGGTTTGATGAAATAAGCTTGAAACCTTGTGTTTTGATCCAAAATCACGTTCCAGAGGTTGTGTGTGTGTTGGGGCGGTTTATGGGACGACTAGGGTTGGTATTATGAAGTTTAGGAGGTCAAGTATTGTATTTATAGTCGTTTTTAGTCGTCCAGCACGTAACACGCGATTGTGCAGCAGCTATACGCGATTAGCATTGCTAATCGCATGACATTCATGCATTTAGGGGCTAATCGCCTATCATTTCATGCGAGTAGCCCCCTAATCGCATGAAATGATCCCCAAATGCATACCCTATAGGCGATTAGCCTCCCCTAATCGCCTATAGGGGCTGGTTCTGTGTATTTTGCCCGTTAAACCCCGTTTTAACATATGTTAACACATTTTCACATACCGACAAGTCACATAATGATTGTAAACACATAACACTTGCAAACAAACATATTCACACTCGTTCACCAATTCCCGGGACTCGAGACTTGTATGTTCCGTATGACCTGACGATTCTACGAATCGTCACCATTTGTACACTTGGTTAAGGACTAACATCTAATGAACCTCTAGACTGACATCCGATGATCCTCTATACTAAACTGATAGTTCCCGAACCATAACACGACTTAACTAACCCAGTTAAGTACAATATACGCATGACTCGCTAAGGTAGACTTTCATCTAGACAACGTTGTTAACCAGAAATTGCCGGGTGTCACATCATCCCCACGTTAAAAAAATTTTCGTCCCGAAAATTGCACAAGTACCAAAAGGAATGACGAAAGAAACAAATAAAAGATAGAAACCAAAAGAGAGATTTACCCGAGTTGTCACATCATCCCCACGTTAAAAAGGAATCTCGCCCCGAGATTCATTCAGCAGCAGTGGAGACATATCTCGATTCGAACGCTTCCTTAGGAAAGAGATGAGGATATTTAGACTTCATCTGATCCTCCCGTTCCCAAGTGTACTCTGGTCCCCGGTTCGAGTTCCAGCGAACCTTCACAATGCGAATCTTGCTATGACGTAGGCTACGAATCTTGTAATCCAGAATCTCCACAGGTTCTTCCACAATCCGAAGACGATCATCAACCTTGATCTCTTCCAGTGGAACGATGAGAGACTCGTCAGCCAGACACTTCTTTAAGTTGGACACATGGAAGACGTTATGTACGTTACCGAGCTCCGTCGGTAAATCAAGACGATACGCCACCGGTCCAATCCGTTCCAGGATCGTAAATGGACCGACATATCGAGGGTTGAGTTTGCCACGCTTCTCAAAGCGTATGACGCCCTTCCACGGTGAAACTTTCAGAAGTACCTTGTCATCAACTTGGAATTCCAATGGCTTGCGACGCTGATCAGCATAACTCTTTTGCCGATCCCGTGCCGCTGCCAACCGGTTACGAATCTGTACGATCTTTTCCGAAGTTTCGTACACTAGCTCAGGCCCAGTGAGTTGACTCTCACCCACCTCAGCCCAACAAAGAGGAGACCGGCATTTCCGCCCGTATAGTGCCTCGAACGGAGCTGCCTTGATACTCGTGTGATAACTGTTGTTGTATGAGAATTCTACTAACGGTAAATGAGCTTCCCAACCTTTGCCAAAATCGATCACACATGCCCGCAGCATGTCTTCTAAAGTTTGAATCGTGCGCTCACTCTGACCGTCAGTCTGTGGATGGTAAGCTGTACTCATGTCTAGTTGGGTACCCAAAGCCTTGTGCAACGACTTCCAGAAATGAGAAGTAAAGTGGGAGTCACGATCCGAGATAATAGAAACCGGCACCCCGTGCTTAGAAACAACTTCCTTCAGATAAAGACGAGCCAAACGATCCATGGTGTCGGTCTCTTTAATAGCGAGAAAATGGGCTGATTTGGTCAACCGATCAACAATCACCCATATCTTATCATTCCCGCTCGGTGACTTAGGAAGTTGCGTGACAAAATCCATTGTAATCCGTTCCCATTTCCACTCCGGAATTTCAGGTTGTTGCAAGAGACCCGACGGTTTCTGGTATTCTACCTTGACCTTAGCACAGGTCAAGCATTTGCTCACGTATGAGGCTATATCCAACCTCATGTTTGGCCACCAGTAAAGCACCTTCAGATCTTGGTACATCTTATCCGAACCAAGATGAATAGAATACCGGGACTTATGAGCCTCATCTAGGACAAGCTCCCGTAGTCCCCCGAATAAAGGAACCCATATGCGTTCTGCGAAGTAGTGCAGGCCATCAGGCCTTCTCTCGAGGTGCTTGTCGGCACCGTGCATAGTCTCAGCTTTAAGTTTTTCCTCCTTCAAAGCTTCTAACTGAGCAGAACGGAGTTGATCAGGTAGAGATGAATGAATGGTGAGTTGCAACGCCCGAACGCGACGAGGTTTAGTTGATTCCTTCCTGCTCAAGGCGTCTGCTACAACATTCGCCTTGCCAGGATGGTACTTAATGGCACAATCATAGTCGTTCAGGAGTTCAATCCAACGACGCTGTCGTATGTTCAAATGTTGTTGGTCGAAAATATGTTGAAGACTCTTGTGATCGGTGTAGATGGTGCATTTGGTACCGTACAAGTAATGTCTCCAAATTTTCAACGCGAATACCACTGCACCCAACTCCAAGTCATGGGTGGTGTAGTTCTTCTCGTGCACCTTGAGTTGACGAGAAGCATACGCAATCACTTTCTCGCGTTGCATCAACACGCAACCGAGACCATGAATAGAAGCATCACAGTAAACAACGAAATCTTTTTACCGTCAGCCAACTCAATAATATACTTAGCCTCTAGTGGTACGGGTACTACATCTAGCAGTCGACTAACTTCCACAGATACAAAACTTTTGTCGGCACCAGAATCAAATAAAACACTAACAGAGCGATTATTGAGAAGGAACGTACCGGTAACTGTGTCAGGATCCTGTCTAGCCTCAGCGGCTCCAATGACGAAGGCACGTGCATTCCTGCCACCGCCCCCGTTGTTCCCGTTACCGTTGTTTCCGCCCTGCTTCAGTTTCGGGCAATCCTTCTTGTAATGCCCAGTCTCACCACAGTTGTAACATCCTTGTCTTCCCGTAGTTCCTTGAGCAGCAGGAGCCGGGGTATTGCTTGGGGCCTGGGTCGATGGAAGTGTAGCCCGACAATCTTTAGCAAAATGTCCATATCGCTGGCAGCGATGGCAACGATTACTGTCGCAGTTCCCTTGATGATGACGTCCACACTTATTGCATTTAGGTAACTTTCCCGCATAGCCACCCTGTTTGTTACCAGAAGAAGAAGAACCCCCGCTATCAAATCTCTTACCCTGTTGTGCTGGTGCAGATCCTTTCCCTTCATTATCCCACTTGCGCTTGTTGTTCTCTGGGGCCTTGACAGTCGAACCCTTAGCAGGCAAAATACCCTCATTCACCTTTAAGTTCGTCATCCTATGAGCCGATCGGACCACCTCTGAGTATGTAGGATGATTTCCCGCAGCCACTAACCCTGCGATTTCTGGTACTAACCCCGAAATATAGTGTTCGATCCTCCTGTACTCTGGCACATGCAGATCAGGACACAGCACTGCCAACTCATTACGCCTTATAGTATACTTCTCAATTTCAGACCCAGACATCTTGAGGTTCCACACTTCGTGCTCTAACTTCTGCACCTCTTCCCTTGGACAGTATTCTCGCTTCAGCAGTTGAACAAAATTCTCCCAAGGCATAGCATAAGCCTCCCCAATACCCATGTTCTGAGTGATGTTATTCCACCAGGTTAAAGCAACATCCTGGAATAAAGCAGCAGCATACTTGACCCGATCCACTAGGAGGCAGTTACACATCAGAAACACTGACTCCACCTTTTCTAACCACCTGAGTAAACTCACCGCACCCTCAGTGCCAGAGAATTCCTGGGGCTTACAGTCCCGAAACATCTTGTAGGTACACATGGGTGGGGGTGGGTTAACAGGACCACCTGAAATGAAACGCATGAGAAACCACGAAGAATGTAAACAAGGTTCACCAATGAGGCAAGGAAAATGGATAAATCAACTTACCACCACCATTGTGCCCTAACTGGAAGGCAGCTTGTAGCAAATTGTTCAGATCATCCTGTGATAGGTTAACACCTCCACGACCACTAGCACCACCGCGACCACCACCACGTCCACCATTGCGACCACCTCCACGTCCTCCTCGTACTCCAGACATGATTCTGGCAGAAAGAACGAGAAAATTTAGTTTCGCAGATAATGATAACCACTAACGTTCACAAGATCAAAGCTAGATTCAATCCAGGACTATCCCTTCAAACCCAGAGCTCACTAGGGCTTCCATGCATTTCGGTTTATGATTTTGTGTGCACCCAAAATGATAAACCGCTCTACATGGTCCTCCAAGTGTTCTCCTAGTTCCAAGTTCAAATCACCGAACATAGACTCTTAGCTATACACCGTAATACTACGGTAGTTTATGGCAAGTGTTTCTATTGGAGTATGAAAGGGAGATGTCCGAGCCTTGGACAAATCTCAAGAGTACACGATTTACCCCAATATACCGCACTGCCTAGGAAACAAGTAACCCGACTTAGGATAGAACGGATGATGTAACATAGGAAGGTCAGATGATTTAGAGACACCCCGACAACCCATATGTAATCCATCAAAATGTTTAGTACTATGTGATCGTCTAGTGTGTGCGACTCGGCTATAGACTAGACTCTACATGCAGTCCTAGTTCACTATAACCATTGGCTCTGATACCAATCTGTCACACCCTCAAAATCCACTTGCGGAGTTTTACCGCGAGGCGTATGACAAACCAGGATCCAAACCAACGATCACAATAAACAGGTCTAAATGAACATAATGCAATTTCAAAAACAATGTTTAAAATCCCCAATCACAGCGGAAGCTTATTCAAAACATAATCCAAAATAAACCAAGTGTTCAACGTTTGAAAACCATGCAATCCTAACTAGACGCCGTGCAGACGCGTGCGCCCTAGGTCCATTGTGCTACCTTAGCGACCTGAGAAAACATGTAAAAGTTTACGTCAGCACAAAAATGCTGGTGAGTTTACAGGTTTTGTAATCCAAGTACCAAGTTCAACCTGTCCATACTATAACAAATCGAAAACCCAAGTACGTTAGCTAGGCGTATGTTTTGTTACTATCACGATTGGAAAACCATTACTAACTCGTAAACCAGATGTCGTGCCCGATGTAGTAACCTGTTGTTCCTGTTTGAGACAATATGCACCCGCCGACCCTCCAAGTCGACGAGCGGGGTTGGTCACTCCCAATAGCGCTATTCACATTTCCCCGTTGTGCTAACCCGCACATTCATGGTTCCCCCGGGACTTCCAAAGATCGTATAGTAAACCATAGAAACCCATAGTATGACAGTAGTTACCAAACATAAGTTTTAACACATGTTTTCTCCCCCGAAAAGTGAAACCAGTTAAAAGAGGGGCCGTAAACTCACCTTAAGTTGCGTTACTCCGTAACACGAATAAACTCAGCAGCTATGCTAGTCCCGTAAAGCGGCGACCTAACATATGACAGTTACAAGTACTTAGACTAATAACCCGCAGGTTAGTTAGTCCCTAGATGTCCAGACCATAACCAAGTTCGTTTGAAAACACCGTGACTGTTTAACTGACCCAATGTACAAGACTCGACATCCCATTGGTGACCCGAGACTCCCCGTGTTATGTTTACGCTCCCAAACAAACAATCATGCAATCACACTTAACATACGTTAACGTCCAACAAGTTATAGCACGTAGTTCACGTATCACATAATTACATCCAAACATATGTTACCAAGTTATTAGATATGTTACGGGGTTCCTAGCATGTTCCTAGATGTCAAATCGGGTCTCGGAATGCTAATTTACACTTACAGCAGCAGTACACACGATTAGGAAAAGTCAACTAGCATTTAGGTTGGTCAACAGGCATTTAGGAAGGCTAATTGCATATAATATAGGCGATTAGGGTCATAAGACATGTAAATCTTGAGTTTATAGGCGATTAGGGCTATAAGACATGTATTTCAGGACTTAACTAGCATTTAGGATCACAATTGCATGTAACAGAGGCAATTAGCCCCCAATTGCATGGTATATAGGCGATTAGGGCATCTTTATAGGCGATTGGCCTCCTAATCGCCTATAACATAGGCGATTAGGGTTGCTAATCGCCAATAACCCAGCTGTTCCGGTTTTTCGCGCGTTTAACACTCCAAATCAGATCCAGAACGCGTGTAATCATCCAATATCAATCCAACAACTATACCAAACATGTTTAAACCAAAATCCTTCGTTTTGCCTCGTATTATCAGCCCTGCATGCAACTATGTAATCCAAACACAATACACATAGCATGAAACATCATATTAACATGCATAACTATAACCCTAATGACAATTTCTCAGATCCTATCATCATGCCATCATTATTAATCTGAAACTAACCTAATAACATGTAATCATCCATCTTGAATCATAAAAACCCTAGATTTTGATTGAAAACCCACATACATCATGCATGCTACTTAGAATCCGATTAACAATGATTATTAACGATTTTCAGAAGACTCATACGTTTTAAAACAGGTCTGGACCGTTAGGGATTTAATAAAAACGTTTATAAAGATTTCATGGATGAGAATCACACCTTAGATTGTGATGGTTTGATGAAATAAGCTTGAAACCTTGTGTTTTGATCCAAAATCACGTTCCAGAGGTTGTGTGTGTGTTGGGGCGGTTTATGGGACGACTAGAGTTGGTATTATGAAGTTTAGGAGGTCAAGTATTGTATTTATAGTCGTTTTTAGTCGTCCAGCACGTAACACGCGATTGTGCAGCAGCTATACGCGATTAGCATTGCTAATCGCATGACATTCATGCATTTAGGGGCTAATCGCCTATCATTTCATGCGAGTAGCCCCCTAATCGCATGAAATGATCCCCAAATGCATACCCTATAGGCGATTAGCCTCCCCTAATCGCCTATAGGGGCTGGTTCTGTGTATTTTGCGCGTTAAACCCCGTTTTAACATATGTTAACACATTTTCACATACCGACAAGTCACATAATGATTGTAAACACATAACACTTGCAAAGAAACATATTCACACTCGTTCACCAATTCCCGGGACTCGAGACTTGTATGTTCCGTATGACCTGACGATTCTACGAATCGTCACCATTTGTACACTTGGTTAAGGACTGACATCTAATGAACCTCTAGACTAACATCTGATGATCCTCTATACTAAACTGATAGTTCCCGAACCATAACACGACTTAACTAACCTAGTTAAGTACAATATACGCGTGACTCGCTAAGGTAGACTTTCATCTAGACAACGTTGTTAACCAGAAATTGCCGGGTGTCACAATATTGATCAAACAGTCAATCCAATTACACACATTTATAGCTAAACAATATAGGAAGCTAATAAAAACTTTTAACAACCACGAAGGTTATAACGGTCGTCAAGGTGTGCCGACGAAAACTCGATCGACTATATGTTTCTGCACCGCGCATCGGATGAGTCGTGTGCCGCCGCGTGTCGCGGCGGCGGGTAAATTACTAGTTTAAACTAAACTATAGAAACAAAAATCACTAATATACAGAGCAATGAAAATTAGAAGAAAAAGTAAACATATAATGTCAAGAATGATAAAAAGATCCATCACTAACATAAGCGGGAAAAAAAAATCACACACAATTGAAAGGAAAATAGCCTAAGGACCAAACGATGATATCGATCTACAATGGTACAATGAGCGACAACTGAAATCAGTATTTTGAAGCAAAATATGAGACAAAAAGCATATACATGAATTGATGATAGCTAGAGTAGAAACGTGAATACCTGTAAATAAAAACGCTTACTGCCAAAGCAATGGTGGAATGTGGATTGTACACATACCTAACCTTCATTTAGAAGTTCAAGCGCGAAATGGTAGAGTTGATTAATTTTTCCGAAAGCCCGTGAAAACATATGATTTATGGCATAACAACAGCCCCCAAAGCATGGGATCATCATTAATAGCTGCACTGTGCATAAGACCAAAATATGAAAATTTGATTGCAAACATACTTCAAACTTTTTGGCCAAAATCGCTCGGTCTTTGCAAGTTGTATCGTTGTGCATGCCACGAAAAGTTTTGTATTGTAAAATAAACAAAATAGAAGTGTGTTACTTTTAGTGAATCATTGAAAAGATTTGTATGATAGTACATACCGTGGTTCAAAATCGTGAATCAGACATTTTTCATTTTGACTTTATTTTTTGTCATGCAGATAAAGGTGCAGCAAAGGATGTTCCCTCTGATTTCAATGATACCAGACCTAAGGATATTTATTTCAAGAACAAATGCCAATGGAAGAAACCCAATGGTTCATGCAGTAAGCACATGGAATCAGTACACCATATGCCTGAGTTTACAACTACAAAATTAACAAAGTCAATAAAAAAAGATGAAGATTCACTTGGTTAGTGATGGTAGTAAGTATGCCGATTGGGAGAGTGAAGAAAACGGCAATTGTGCGAGCAAAACGACACCCCACCATGGTAACTGAAGCTGATCATTGTAATACTCACACCCAAATATGGTGAGAGATATGTTTATAATACACAGAAACCACCATTCCGACACTTGCTTGTAGTTGCTCATTAATCTAGTGTGTATATCCACTTTCTTATCTTTGAAACTTGATTTGCTTTACTCCCATAACTCACTGTAATACTCCATAAACAAACTAATCAAGAGAAGTTCGTCAAGGTTAACATACCTTCCATGGAAAAGAAACGCATGAACAACCATGGATGCAAGAGCAGCAAAGCCGACACCATAAGTCATGGTGAAAAAAGTGCAAAGATACAGGAGGTACTTGTTGATAAGCATCACCATCAAAGCGAAAATTCGAGTCCATAATGAATCTAATATTATACCCCTGGCCACCGGCAGTTGCTTTGCATCATTCTATTTTGCGTACAACTCTTCATGAGCTAAGCTTATGCCCGACAAATCATAAATTAAGAGAACAAAATTTAACCTTTTGGTAATTGAAAAAGATACAGGAAGACGCAAATAATACACATAACGCTATTGAAACCAAAAATGTCGAAATCTTCCGGTGATTAATTACATCCAAAGCTCACATAGTTTGACCATACAAATTTCTAGAAACAACCAAAAAAGATGTGTTGGTTCAGTTGCTTCAATATACGATCACCAGATATTATGTATGAAATCAATTAGATCTGAAAGTAAACACATACCGATTTGAGTTAGAAGACCGTAGATCTAATCATGTAACCGCTGTCGCGACTGCTACTACTATGCTCTGCTTTCTGTTCGGCTTCGATTCGCCTTCGTGCTTTGGTGCATAGTCACCGGCTCCAACGTCTTGTTCCATCATCCAAAAACTAAGGTGTCTTTACCGGTCAAGCCGGTTGCCGGTGAAGCTGGTATTTGACTGTCACGTTTTGTGGATTTGGGTTATCTAAACTCACTGTAACTTGATATGAAAAGCTTTAAAGAGAAAGAAGAATATGAGATGCAGAAAGAGAGAAAGCAAGAGGGGTAGAAAAAGACATGAAGGCGGCTGCGGAGTCGACGTAGATACAAAAGTCGGTGCCTGCGTCTCTGTCTTAAGCCTTGGATGGCAGGTTTGAAGCTTTGCATTAAGTGTTTGTACCTTAAACTACAAAAAAAGTTGCGTAAAGTGCTTGGTAAATGTATATTATTATTATTATTATTATTATTATTATTATTATTACTAGTGGGAATGCCCGCGCGTTGCCGCGGGTAGTTATGCGTTTTAGGCACATGTTGCGTGACGGGTTTGACATACTTCATTTATATCAATTCACAAAGAGCAATTCACTATAAACTAAAGAATTGACATAAAAACAATGTAAGAGAATTATTGAATTTTTGACATTATCGTTACGCAACATAAATTAATTTTTGATTCTTTTTAAACCGAGGTGCCATAGTCACCATGTCACAAAAAAAAATCTATAGTATAAGGTGTATATTAAATAAACATAGAATAGATACGCCAACTATCTAATATAAGTATTATTATAAAAGTGTTTGATTGCAACCCACCAAACCATTTACAGTTCGTTTGGCTCCATAATACACTAAGTTGATTTAAAACTTTAGTTGCATATTTTGGAAGTTGTATTTTTCAACAATGAGGAAGCATAAATCTGTGATAACTGAAATGAACTCCTACTATAATTCTAAATTAGAATGTGTCTGATCATAATTCACAAACTGACCAAAGTTTCAAGAAAATTGGCAGTTCGATACAACGTAATAAATTCACAGAATGGCGTAAGTTCATCTTGCAAACTTCCTCCTAACCAAATCTTTAAAGACGAAAACGCTACATAATCATTTGAGAAAGACGAACTTGTCAAGTTAGTTTCATATCAAGAACTAAAAAGTTTTGACTTTTTGGGTCAAATGTCTTTTTTTTATCTTCAAAAGTAATTATCTTGTTACAGGTTTCCAATTATTAATTACTGAATTACAATGAGCTACACACTTATTAACAAAAGCTCAAACACCTTGAGCCGGAAAACTAAACATATTTATATCAATCTAAATATGGAAATTAATAGACTTTCCAAAAGTCAAAACAAACTACAACAATGTGCCAGCAGTTTAGATCTCAATAATCCAAACTATGACTTATTGACCGATAACAATCCATACTGGCTATGTTAGCAATAACAATGCTAACTTTTACTTCAATTATTTCATTTAAAGCATTCTATTGATTAAAAATCAGACAATTGCATTTACAGTCACAATACCGGTAACTGACAACAAAATGCTTTTATTTCCTTTTTTACCTTTGACTGCATTCCGAAAAATTGTATTGTTAAGATCCTGCATTCAATAAAAACCAAAAAAACATGACATTTATAAAATTGATACCACAAAACAAACATAATAATTAATAAACAACACATCTGATAAACCCTATGCCAACTAAAATTAACAAGACAAGAAACAAGTCATCAACATACATGATAAAATAATCAAACTTTATATATCTTCATTTATATTAAAAAAAACCTAGAATCTTTAACAACATGCAGCATCAAGATCATTAACATCCAAAAAAAAAAACATACCACATTAAGAAGAGAAGCTAGACCCTAGCTACAAGAACCATAATCACACTTCTCATGAGGCACCAATCCATAGTAGCACAAATGAAAAACAAAGCCCATATGCAAATACCCATTTGGCAAGACAAAGAACCCATGAATATTATGAGTAAAGTTAAATTTTTTAAACAATTGTTAAAGTGTCTGTCGGATGATCAGAGGTAAAAAGATGGAAGAGAAAAAGAATAGTAATTCCTAATCCAAATACTTTGTTGATTTCTATTTATAAGCAAATATCTTTAGGGAATTCTACAAGTCATTGTCTTAATGAAATAATAATTTTTCATCAATTGATCATTGATTGAAAAAACCTTTGGTTTGAAGAACCACCAATGTGGGGGTAGGAAAGGAAATTAAGGGTAGTAATGGAAATTTATTTTCATATTGTAAAGGATGAGGTTGGTAAAATGTCTACATTACCCTCCTAAGTGTCTTAATTGGCACAAGTATGCCTAGAATACCCTTAGATGTGTTGCTTAAATATGTTGTACATGTTGCTTCTTAAGTTGTACGGAAATGAAAATTACTATGTTAGTCATCACTCCTCCTTAATAAGATAATATAGATTATTATTATTATTATGTGTGAAAATAATTGATAGTTGGGTAAAGAATCAGTGGAGTGTTGCCTACAAAAAAGTGTTTCAGTGAAGGAAATCAGTGAAGTGATATGGCAGTACAGGATTGGTAGAAATCAGTAAAGTGAAAACATGTTCAGTGGAGCACCCCTTGTGCCCTTAGAAAAAAAAAGAGAGAGAGTATTTTGATTGAGGAAATCATGGGATTAGTCAATGGTCAACTTACATCATCTCTTAAATTACAAAGATCATTACCAATTTATGCTCAAGATTTACACTCATCCATAGTTATTTAGTTTCCATGTATTCATATTTGTAAAGCCTATAAATTATGGCCATTATTCTCTGAAATTATATAAAAAATGTCTCAAGCAGTCAAACTCTTTGATTTACAATATTATCATTAGCTTTTCTCCATCTTCCACTCACGAAAATCTTTCCTTCTTCTTTTTAGATTTAGGCGAAACAAAATGAGACAAAATATGATAAAAAGACAAGATCATATGAATTACCAAGACATGAGTGCACAACTAGCAATACATGTAAAACAAATGCAATAGAAAATTTTTGGTTGAAGATATTGTTGTATGTGTGTGTGTGTGGGGGGGGGGGGGTGGGGACAGTTTTTCGGGAATTTTCAATGGTGGGTGGCGTTCTTGTCGATGCGTTCGGGAGAGCTTGGGCTCTGTTCGGCAGAGGAGGTGTCTATGTATGCCTTTGTTGCCACCCGGGTGTAGTCCTGGAAGTTGCAAGACCATTTCTTAAGGAACAACGGTGTGGTGTGGATGGACTCAGATTACAAGTTTGCGTTGTACACCATTCGCAAATCTTTCCCTAATTTAGATCTGGGAGGTTTCATGGATAAGGACACCGCCCCCAAGAAAGCCCAAAAAACCTTGGTGAGTGTGTTTACCTAAAAAAACCCGTCAGACTATCGGAGAGAAGTTTGGTATGACTACGTGTCAGAAAGCAGTGTTTAAATGCCTCAAGGCGGCGTATGCTCAAGACTTCCAAAATGTCCTCACGATTGGTGGGTTTGGGCAACATATGTCAACTACCGAATACCGAGTCATCCTTAAATAAAGACTTATGATCCCATGTTCCCTGTCGATGAGTTGTGCTCGGCTTGTAAGAGAGTTTGTTTGAATAAATTTGGGGAACACGCTCTACGGACCCGCTAGACGGACGGTCCACCTTACGGCCAGTAGATGTCCTTGTGTTCGGATGGGCGTAGGATAAGCATGCATGTGTTTACCTCACTAGGTTGTCCCTTCTAGTGGGTCTTTAGGATTCGGGGTTTGTAGCATGGCAAGCAGTCTTGAAAGTTGAATCTAAAAAAGTTGCTAAACATGAAACCTCCTGACTAGAGAGCCGGCATGTCTTCATACCTTTAGCATTTGATACATTTAGGGGCCTTGCCCTCAAATCCATCTGGTTTCTAGATCAGGTTCAAAAGTGGTGCAGAGTAATTACTCTTCGGCAGGTACCAAAGCTTCATTTTAATACAGTAGATTTTGCTATTTAAAAGGGGGGTAACGGCGTAGCTTGTTGCTCGCTTATCAGCCGTCCACTTGTAATGTGTTGTGTTTCTAATTTTATGAATATTATTTAAAAAAACTAGAAAAAAACAATAAGTTTTATGTATTTTAGGCACGATATGATGGAGGAAGAGTCATGTGAGAGTAAATAAATAGAAAATGATTTGGAAATACAATGAAAGTTGGATAACCTACAACTAAATGAGTGATAGATAAAATATTTTTAGTTAAGCTGGGAATAACATGTATATTTTTTTTAATTTGTGAGTGAAATGTGATAAGAAAAGTATAAAATGACCGGATAACGGAATTTGGCCAATTGTCGTGCGGGCATTTGGTGCAGGGTGGTCTCTAAAGTTGTCATGAAGAAAGTCGGGAAGGATATGGCTCGTTACTTGGGGGACTTTTAATTTGGGGTGGGGATTCCTAATGGTGCAGAGGAGGTGCTCCACAGCGCGAACAGGTTTCTTAACTCCTATCATGCGGACGGTTATTTGGCTATGCTCACAGTGGATTTTACCAATGCCTTCAACCTGATTGACCACACTTCTTTGCTTCGGGAGGTTCATCAGCATTGACCGTCTATCTAGCTATGGGTCTAGTTCCTTATGCCTAGCCAGCTAGGTTGTACATTGGTAACAACTGTATTGGGGCTACCACCGGGGTTCAACACGGGGACCCTTTGGGTCCCATCCTGTTAGCTCTTGCATTACACCCTCTAGTTCTCCGAGTACACGAAAATTGCAACCTCCTATTTCATGCGTGGTAGTTGGACGATGGGACGATTATTGGTGAGGCCACTAAAGTTTCTAAGGCACTGGACATTATTACTTCAGAGGGGCCATCATTGGGGCTTCAACTTAACATTAAGAAAACTGTGCTTTTTTTATCGTCTTGTAACGGGATGAAAGTTAGGGATGGCCTTTTCCCCTAAGGGATTGGTAGACCAGAAAAAAGGGTGAAGCTCCTTGGAGGAGCCGTTAGTCGGGATTTTTCGTTTATCCAGGAATTGGCAGGACGAAGAGCCTCGCGTGCGATTGATCTTATGAAACTCTTGCCCTGCCTTCGGGATCCTCAGAGTGAACGCCTCTTGCTCAGGTCTTGAATGGGCGGCTCAGGTCTTGTATGGGCGTCGCCAAGTTGCTTTTTGGTTTACGGACGTGCCAACCCCCTATGATGGACGAAGCGGTTTCATGTTTTGACAAGGGGCTCCGGGAAGCCATTGATGACATAGTGGTGCGGGGGGGGGGATTCTTTGGCGACTTACAATGGCGTCTGGCATCCTTGCCGATACGCTTAGGAGGACTAGGGCTTCTCTCTGTGAGGGATGCGGGGACCTATGCTTTTGTGGCATCAAGAGCTCAATATTGGAAACTTCAGGACTACATTTTAAGGAATAACGGGGTTGCCAGCATGGACTCGGATTACGTTCAGGCCCTCGATAGGCTAAATGACTTCCTCCCAGGCTTTGATATTGACAGTTTTTCTGATAAGGACACCTCCTCCTCGCCCCAAAGCCTTAGAAAACTTTAGCGAATGCCCTCTTTGGCAAAGTCACTCAGAGCCTGGGTGAAGTCTTTAATCTATCCCCACGTCAAAAGGCGGTTATTGAATGCATGCAAGGGCCCGATCGACGGGTTGTGTCAAAGTATGTCGGCGATTGAGTACAGGACCATTCTTAAATACCAGTTAATGGTCCCCATCTACCCTGAAGACGAAATCTGCCCGATCTGTCGTAAGGCCAGCTTGGATAAGTACGAGGAGCATGCGGTTCACTACAAGGAGTTGCTCGGGTTTAAGTACCAACATGATTGGGCCCGGAATGTTCTTTGGGACATTTTAAGAAAAGCAGGGATATCAGCCAATAAGGAGGCTCCTGTGAACTTTCTGTCGGACCCCGCGGAAGGGAGATTCACATCGCGACCAGCAGATTTGCTTGTCTTTGGGTGGGCTGGGGGAAAACACACTTGCGTTGACTTAACAAGGGTATCCCCTTTAGCCGGTTTGAGAGACGACTAATAGAGAATTCTTTCATGGCTGGATTGAAGCGTGGCTGAAGAAACGAACGGACAACGTGATTAAGATGAAGGAAAAGGAACGAATGACAACATCCACACCCTTTTCCTTACGGGTTGAAGGAAGTTGAGAATTCAAAGGAATTGACCGAGTTCAGTGGAGTTTTTGTTTTGGTTTTCTATTATAAATAAGGCATGAGATAGCTAGATAGAATTAGTCGAAAATACTTTTCCTTCCTTGTAATCTATGCCAATTTCATTGAATAAAACATTTGTTCAGTTTCTTGTTATATACTTTCTCACTTTGCAAAATCTTAGAGATACCAACAATTGGTATCAGAGCTCCAAGTTTGATCCTACTACATGCCCAAAATAATCTGATTTGAAAAAATGTCAGATCTCCCCACCACCTCCAACCCAGCCCCCAAAGAGAACCCATTCCCATTTCAATGTCCGGTTCTCACTACAACAAAATACATGACCTGGGCGATAAAGATGGAAGTAGTATTGGATGCCAAAGGGCTTTGGGAATCCATTGAACCCGCAGCCGGTGTGGCTGTGGATGAGAAGAAGAGCAAGACGGCGCGTGCGTTCATCTTCCGGGCCATACCCGAAGATATCTTAATGCAGGTTGCAAAGAAGAAAACCGCGAAGGAAGTGTGGGAATCCTTGAAGATAAGATACGTGGGAGCAGAAGGGTGCAGAAAGCCAGGCTACACACGTTAAAGAGTGAGTTTGAGTCTCTCCAGATGAAGGACGGTGAGTCCATCAACGAATACACGGGTAAATTATCGAGAATGATATCGAAATATAGTAGCATGGGAGCCATTTTGACTAATGAAGAGGTTGTTCGGAAGTTTCTTGATACCGTTACCGACAAGTGCTTACATTTGGTGGCGTCGATGGAGCAATACTCGGACATTGATGACATGCCATTTGAAGAAGCCATCGGTAGATTGAAGGCTTATGAAGATAGATTAAAGCTTCGCCAATGGGCTGGAACAAGCAGTGATAGTGCCTTGTTGTTTACTAAGGCAGAAGGAATAAGTAGCAGCAAGACAAGTCATAAGTGGAATTCTAATCAAGCTTGTGGTGGATCATATGCACGAGGAGGAAGGTTCAAATCAAGAAGTGGACGAGGTGGTCGTGGTAGAGGTGAAAAGGGTGGACATAAGACAGCACAAGAGTCAACCTACCAATTGAGAAAGCCGCGTGACAAGAGCAATGTATGATGTTTTGTATGTCAACAATTAGGTCATTACGCATCGGAGTGTAAAGTTGGGAAGAAACAAGAACATGAAGAACATCTAATGAAAGATAATGAAGACGGGCCAGCCTTGCTATTAACCGTAGCTGGAGAACCAAATTGTAACGGAAGTGTCTTTGGATGAGCAAAAGGTGTTTTTGAAAAGTGAAGATCGGGGTGATCGAAGCAAGGATACGTGGTACCTCGACAATGGAGCAAGCAACCACATAACGGGGGAGAAGGATTTTTTTGCCGAGTTAAATACCAATGTAATGGGTCATGTATGAATTGGTGATGGCTCAAAGGTTGAAATAAAAGGAAAAAGGTACACTTTTATTTCAATGCAAAAATGGTGATCAGTTGATGATTCCACAAGTGTATTTCATTCCGACTTTAACAAGCAACATCCTAAGTTTAGGACAGATGACGGAAGATGGGTATGACATATCCATGAGGAATGAATTTCTTAAGGTTAGAGATGTGGAAGGTAATCTTGTGGTGAGGGTACAGAGGTCACAAAGTCGGTTATATAAAATAGTGTTACAACACTCTAAACCCATTTGTTTGGCTACAAAAGTGGAAGAAGATGCATGGTTGTGGCATGCAAGATTCTCTCATGCAAACTTTCAAATATTGGAGGTAATGGGTAAAAAGGGGTATGTGAAAGGACTGCCAGGCATTACCCATCCAAACCAAATGTGTGAAGGGTGTCTTATAGCCAAGCAAGCTAGAGGAAGCTTTAATAATGAAGCATAGTGGAGAGCTACAAAGCCACTTCAACTAGTACATGCTGACCTTTGTGGGCCCATTGCCCCTCAATCAATATGAGGTACTTCTTTAAATGAAAATGGGGTATTAAGTTCAAGGTAAACAAGTACCAACACTTCAAATAAAGCATCGAATAATAGTATTAATCCATCTCAGTTCGATGATACTCCCATACAAGGTCCTAGAAATCTGAATGAAATTTATGATGAGACGGAGGCGATGAGTAAAAAAGACATACAAGAATTGTATGAACAAGAAGAAGAGTTATTCTTGATCAATGGTGAACCCGAAAGTTTTCATGAAGCAGTGATAGATCCGAATTGGAAGGAAGCAATGGAAGTAGGACTCGATTCAATTAATAAAAACAAGATGTGGACCCTTGTCAACTTGCCTAAGGATCATAAGGAAATAGGGTTGAAATGGGTCTTCAAACTGATGAAATATGCAGCTGGAAAAATAGTTAAACACAAGGCTCGAGTTGTCGCGAAAGGGTATGTCCAACTGAAAGGGATCTTTAACGATGCATTTGCTCCGGTAGAACGACTCGAAACCATGGGGTTGCTGATAGCACTCGCCGCTAAAGAAAACTGGCTTGTTCATCACTTGGATGTCAAGTCAGCTTTCTTGAACGGAGAGTTAAAGGAAGAAGTATATGTAATGCAACCAAGTGGCTTTGAGGTGAAAGGGAAGGAACATATGGTGCATCGACTTCACAAGGCCTTGTATGGGTTGAGACAAGCGCCTAGAGATTGGAACATCAAGCTCGACATGTCACTCAAGAAGCTCTGGTTTCGTAGATGTACTCAAGAGCAGGCGGTGTATAAGGTACAAAGTTCTAACTCAATTTTAATCGTTGGAGTTTATGTGGAAGATTTAATTGTCACGGGTTCATGTGAGAAGGATGTTGGTGTATTCAAACAAAAGATGAAATCAATGTTCGACATGAGTGGCATGGGGAAACTTAGTTACTACTTAGGTATAGAAGTTGATCAAAAGAAAGATGGAATGATACTGAAGCAAGAAGGATATGCCAACAAGATTCTTAAAATGGTGGGAATGCATAACAACAATGAGACAAAATGGCCTATGGATCACAAATGTAAGTTGAGTAAAGGTGAGAAAGGAAGTACTGTGGACCCAACACTATACGGAAAGGTTATAGGCAGTCTAAGATACTTGCTCCATACCCGTCTAGATTTGGCATATTCTGTTGGATACATGAACAGGTTCATGCAAGTACCTAAGGAGTGTCATTATGCAGTTGTAAAGCAAATTTTAAGGTATCTAAAGGGCACTACAAGCTACGGGCTGAAGTATAAGAAAGGAGGTGATGGCAGACTTGTTGGTTATTCGGATAGTAGTTATGCAGCAGATGTTAATGACAGACATGGAATTACAGGTGTTGCATTTTATTTTTCAGGTAACTTGATAACTTGGGCTTCCTAGAAACAACAAACTGTAGCACTTAGTTCCTGTGAAGCTGAGTACATGGCAGCCACGTCTGCGGCATGTCAAGCCTTATGGTTAAGGAATCTAGTTAGTGAATTAACAGGAGAAGAAGCTCAAAAGGTAGAGTTATTAGTCGATAATCAATCTGCTATAGCATTAAGGAAGAACCCGGTTTATCATAAGAATACTAAACACATACATCCGAAGTACCATTTTATTCGAGAGTGTGTAGAACGGGAACAAATTGAAGTCAAGCATGTTAGTGGTGATTTGCAAAAGGCAGATTTATTAACTAAAGCCTTACATCGGATTAAGTTTGCTGAAATGAGGAATCTTATGGGAGTAGAAGATGTCAAGAATGGAGCCAACACTAAGGGGGAGAGTGTTGGATAATTAGTGTTTGACCCATTATGTTCTATGAACGGGTTGCATGGGAATAATACCGTTGCATGAAGAAGTCATATGCATGAGTTCAGTGGAGTTTCTGTTTTGGTTTTCTATTATAAATAAGGTATGAGATAGCTAAATAGAATTAGTCGAAAATACTTTTCTTTCTTTGTAATCTATGCCGATTTCATTGAATAAAACATTTGTTCGGTTTCTTGTTATATACTTTCTCACTTTGCAAAATCTTAGAAATACCAACAATCCACACCCCCTTCCTTGCGAAACACTGCCTACAGGTCAAATATGATTCGTGCCTTCCGTTTCTGATGTAGCGATCAAGATAAAAACAACAGTTAGATAAATCCAAAGAGTCTCGCAAGCTTTCTCTAGCAACAGTCCAATACTTTAGTCTATAGATGGCTATCCCAATAGCTCACCAGAATATGCCAATTAAGGACCAAAATAAGTAAATAATATTAACAACAATAATCATAATTACAAAGAAAACTTAATCAAATCATACCATCTAACTAAGGTATTGTATGACTAAAAAAATAATAAAATAAAATAAAATAATAATAATAATAATAATAATAATAATAATAATAATAATAATAATAAAATGATAACCACAGGATAACAAGTCTCAAATTAAGAGCATAAAATAAGGGTGTTTTTATGTGAATTATTTAATTAAAAAAAATCAAAAGAGAAATATAAAAATTGAACTTGAATACGTGAAATAAAGTTGTAAATAAGGACCATCTTTAGTCCCGTCTTCTCGACAATCTAGTGTTGCATTCATTTTTTACAGTCCAAATTAAGGCAAACCATAATCTTAATCCTAGACTACCATTTTATAAGACCTCACCATCCTTAGTAATATAAAAACACTAAACTTAAACTAAACTAAATCGAACCAAGAACAAAAATCACGTAAAAAACAAAGACTTGATACGGAAATTGTAAAACCGAAATGGCAGACAAGGATACTGATGGAGATGGGTTTGTGAAGGGATAGGGAGCCTAATTCACACGGAGGCGGCATCCCTATCCCTCTACATAAAGATACGCGGAAGCATTCGCGTGGAATGTTGTTCGTGGAGAACGGATGAGCCACATAATAGTCTTATATACTTCACTTGGGGAAAGCAGACGCACACCCATCGACGCGCGGAATATTCCACTTCGTAACAGCCCCAGGTACGAGGTACGGAAGATCAAGGATCAGGGAGATCCGTCTACAGAAGATCACAGGCAGCACCAAGCGGAAGGCGACACGTGTCCGCAGTAGCCCAACAACCACTGACGTTCAACAGTGACGTGACTAGTTCCATGCTTCCACCATGCTGCCTCTACTGTCCTGACCAGGCATGCTTGCCTGCTGTCAGGGGTCACGTCAGACACCAGCAGGTAAGTCAACCATGCTGGGTCAGAACGACATACCGCCGACGGCCAGTCACAAGCTGCCACGTGTCTGCCTGGCAAGTCATCCTCAACTGCCGATGACGTCAGCTACAGTGCCATTCTTTTTCCCGCCCTTTTCAGGGGCCGAAAGCAGTTGGGCCGAGGCTAGGCCCAAGGAATACAAGACTTCTCGTGGGCTTCCTACCAAGCCCATGATGTCCACTATAAATAGAAGACTTCAACTCCTTAGCAAAGGATCTGAAAATAGTCACTTGTAACATAGAGCTAGGTTTATTTGTAATACTTTGTACTCTCCAAAGTAATAAGATCACCGGCTCTTCACAGTGGACGTAGGTCTTGCTCGACTGAACCACTTACATCTTCGTGTTCTTACTTTTACCACACACACACTCACTTATATTTCCACTCTCGGGTTGAACCAAAGGTTTGGGTAAAGTAACGTACTTGTAGTTACATAAGTATTTACCACCCGATGATTAGTGATAATCTCCGGGATACTTATTGTTTCTTCATTGGCGCCATCCGTCGGTTAGAGCAACAATTTGTCACATCCTTTAATCCACCCATGGCTAAACCCAACCCCAACATTGCCGTCGTCAACCAAACCAGGGACGTTGATGCTCAACTCACCGAGAACGTCGGTACCCCAGCCACTATCGTCAAACAGTCCACTTCATGCATCCAGAAACCAGTCTTCAAGATGCATGACGTGGAAAATGACGACGATAGTGGTGAAAACTCAGAGGAGGACCCGGACCAATGGCTCCCCCGTCAAAGCTCAAAGAGCGCCGCTATTGACTTATGACTCCCCGCCAAAAAGGAGTCATAAGAGAAAAGACACCACTGGTCGTCGTGGCGGTCGTAGCGGGGAGCTCGGCGGAAACGCTGGAGCTCGGGGCTACGCCAAGTCACACGACAAGTCTGACGGTTACGAGTCCTCTAGCACGGACTCTGACCATAACGGGAAGACACGCTCTCGTCGCCCACACTGCAAGGATGTGAACGACGACTTGGTCAAGCCATTCCGACCAAAGTCTCTCGCCGAAAAATCAAAGTTCGTCGCTCACATAGTGACTGCGGAAATCCCCAGGAAGGCCAAGCTTCCCAGTAGCATCGGCAAGTACGATGGCCTGCATGACCCAGATGACCACATTCACGATTTTGAATGTGCGGGGAGTTCTGTTAACTTGCCAGTCCAGGTTTGGTGCCACCTTTTCGCCCAAACGCTGACTGGCGTGGCAAGAGTCTGGTTTGACAATCTCCCTGCGGGGAGCATTGCGGACTTCGACGACCTCACCGACAAGTTCCGCAATCATTTCTCGCATCTCAGGAAACACAAGCGATATAAGGCGCACATACTCTTGTGTCGCCGATAAGACCACGAGTCTATCGAGGACTTCATTCTCCGTTTCAACAAAGAAGCCCTGCAGATAGGCTGCGGAGAGGAGCTTACACGCCCTGCGTTCATTCACAACGTACGCAGTCCGGAGCTCATGAAATGCCTCGCTGGCAAGGATAGCATCCTGGAGTCCTAGGATGAAGTCATTCACTCCGCCAAAATATACGCCTCATCTGGAATGTCCTTCAATCAGATGCACAGCTTCCAGCATCACCACCGCCATAATAATAATAATAAAAATAAGAGCAAATCCGTTTGGAACCACATCTCAGGTTCCACGGATGAGGGAAAATATTCCCCCGCCAACGACGCCCGCCATATCATCAACGGCAAACAGTCAAGGGAGCAGCGTGGTCACTCCAAGAAAAACCACGACTGGACCCCATTAGTCAAAAGCCCGTCACAAGTCCTTATGACGGAGCAAGTGACACTCAAGGAACCCAAGCCACTTGGGAGTAGAAGGAATGTGGATACCACCAAGTTCTGCGAGTACCATAACGACTTTGGTCACCTCACAGACAACTGCTACAGCCTAAAGTTGGAGATTGAGACCGCGCTTAAATCCGATCAGCTCGGTCACCTGGTTAAAAACGTCCATCGCGTCGCCAAAGGGCAAACTGGCGACGACACTCAGGCGGAAGGATCACGGAAAAAAAATCTGCGACCTAAATACACATACCGCCACCATCATCCCGCGCCACCAATGCAACATGACAAGGCCGGGAAAGAAAGCTCAGCATGGGAAGCGAGCCTGTGCACCACAAAACGACGACTCTTGGAAGGAGGCAGACGTCCTCCTACTAAAAGTTTGCGGCGGAGCGTCCTGCACCGCCCCTCTCGTCATCACAGCCGTCTTTGGCCATTACTGAACGCGATACGTGTTCATGGACGGCGGGAGTAGCACTGATATCATGTATGATCAGTGTTTCCAACAGCTGGATGAAGAAGTCAAGGCGACGCTCGTACCTGTCAACGAGCCAATCTCCAGCTTCATCCACGAAACAATCATGCCCCGCGGCATGATTTCTATGCCAATAACGACGTCTGATGGCACACATGAGCGCACCGAAATTTGCGACTTCATGGTCTTGACAGCAAACTCCAACCACGACATCTTACTCGGCCGCGAAGGCATCGCGCGATTCAACGCAAATGCCTCCACCGCTCATGCAATGGTAGGTTTTCCAACCAAGACCGGCGTCGCCATCATTCTAGGTAACAAAGACTACCATTCGGCAGAAACCGCCAAACCACCGAAGATGGTCAAGACAGACGCCCGCACAGAGCCGGAAAAATGGGTTCTTAACCCTAAATTTCTGGAGCAAACGGTGGTCATAGGCCATGCAATCTCCGACTCCATCCGCAATCATCTTAAACAATTACTGATCCACAACATGGACGTGTTCGCATGGCAACCGGCGGACATGGTCGGCGTTCCGTGGGAAATAGCGGAACACAGGCTTAACGTATATCACTCAGTGGAGCCAGTGGTTCAGAAGAAACGGAGCATGGGGCCGGAGAAAACAAAGGCCATGAACGAGCAAGTCACCGAGCTGCTCAATGCGGGCATCCTACGCCCCATTTGGTACCAATCTTGGCTTGCCAATCCGGTCATGGTCGCAAAAGCCAACAGAAGCTGGCGCATGTGCGTTGACTACAAGGATCTCAACAAGGCGTGTCCCAAAGACTATTACCTGCTGCCAGAGATTGACTTAAAGGTGGATTCCTTAGCCCCCTATCGCTTCAAATGTTTCCTTCACGCGTATAAGGGGTACCACCAAATACAGATGGCAAAGGAGGACGAAGATACAACCGCATTCCGCACTGATATGGGCACATTTTGCTACACAAAAATGCCATTCGGTTTAAGGAACGCAGGTGCCACCTATCAGCGCCTCATGGACACCGCCTTCATTAATGAAATCGGCGTACGCTTAGAAGTGTACGTCGACGACCTTTTCGTCAAGAGCAAGGAAGAAGGAGACATGCTGAGGGACATCCAACAAACCTTCAATCCACTGCGCAAGGTGCGCATGAAATTAAACCCCAGCAAATGCTCCTTCGGAATGGAAGAAGGAAAATTCTTGGGCATCATTGTCACGCGGGATGGATTTCGCGCAAATCCCAAGAAAGTCCAAGCAATTAAAAAGATGCCTTCTCCCGCATCAATCAAGGAGGTCTAGACGTTGATGGGTCGCCTCGTGGCCCTCAACCGGTTCTTGTCAAACTACGCTTCAAAGTCATTTCCATTCATGGATACTTTGAAGAATTGTCTAAAAAGAGCAACTTCCGCTGGACAGCGGACGCGGAGACAACCTTCCAAGCAATGAAACAATGCCTCATGAACCTCCCAACTCTGACAACGCCTCTACCCTAGGAACCGCTCACACTCTACCTCTCCGTCACAGAACGGGCGGTAGGCGCGGTCCTCATGGTAGATCGCAAGGGGGTGCAAACGCAATCTACTACATTAGCTGCACCTAACTTGATGCAGAGACGAGGTCAAGTTCTTATTGACTTTGCCACGGAAATACCGATTGTCAAAGTCGAAGAGTGCAAATCCAAACAATCCCCCACGCCAATCTAAAACCCGTCGCAAAAGTGGTCCCTCTTCACCGACGGGGCCTCCAACGACGATGGTTCCGGCGCGGGTCTCCGCCTTATCAGCCCAGATAAACATGAGTTCACATACGCCATCCGCCTCGACTTTAAAAGCATGAACAACGAGGCGGAATACGAAGCGTTGCTGGCAAGCCTCCTTATCACAGAAAAATGGGGGCCAGGCACGTGGAGGCACACGTGGACTCATTGCTCGTCGCACGACAGATAAGCAGGACCTACGACACCAAGGACGAAACCATGGCTCTTTACTTAGAACAGGCTAAACAATTAATGCATAAGTTTGATTCCTGCACCGTAGAGCACATCAGGCGCAGTGAAAACAAACCAGCCGACGCTCTAAGCAAAATGGCTTCTACTGTTTTTGAGCACATGGCAAAGGAAGTCCACGTCGAGGTCCTCAGCAATCCATCTGTCCCACTGCGGCAGGTCAACGTCATCCAAACAGACAATGCGTCCTAGATGACCCCCATTAAAGCCTATCTATCTTCTGGCTCCCTGCCTGACGATAAGTCAGAGGCCCGGAAGATACAGCATAAGGCTCTCCACTACCAACTCATTGATGGCATACTCTATCGCCGTTCCTACCCAGGGCCACTCCTCCGCTGCCTAGACTCCGCAGACGCCTTCTTATTTATTAGAGATATTCATGAAGGAACATGTGGACTACATGCGAGCCCGAGAATGGTAGTCGCCATGTTGGATCAGTAAGCTGCTCTTTTAGTTGAACTTGCTAGTTGACACTTAAGTGTTTAGCAAGTTCTTGGTGAGTGATAGCACAGCGGAATGTTTATAAGTTTAAAGCTACACTTATCAACAGGAGTTATTACTCCCCCTGGATTCAAGAACTAATAAATGAAAAGTGTTTATTGAGAATCTAAGTATTGAATGAGAATGAAACACTTTGACAGATTCTCAGTAAACACGAAATGGAAATAACAATAATAAGAGTTGAAGGATTTCTTGTATTAAAATCAATGTCTAAAACAGAGGGATGAACCCTTCTATTTATAGACTTTACAAATACATGAACCTTGCCAAAAAGCAAGTTCAGAAACAAGTTGCAGTCTTGGAACTTGTACATAAAGCAAAAAGAAATACTAAAGTATTAAACTACTGATATACAAAGGCGGTGGAAAAGATCTTCTTTAAGTACCGATGAATGACAAACTACTGATGAGTAGTTTGTCTTCAGTAGAAGTGTCTGGTTTGAACTTCAGAACTTCTGATGACTTTTCTTCTTCAGCACTTCTGAATCTCTTCTTCAGCAGTTTGATTCTTTGTCTTCAGCAGTTCCATACTTAGAGTATTTTGACAGAAGTGAATTAGACTAAGGTTTGCAAAAGTGGTTTCACCAATCCTTTTTGTCCTAACAATCTCCCCCTGGATTGATGAAGCCAAAACCTTACTAATTCCTTATTGTTCTTTTCTGTCCTTCACAATTTTCCATATTCCTTTGAACATGGAATTCTTGAGCTGGTTCAGTTGATCATCAGTAAGAGACCCTTTCTTTGGTTCCAAGTGTTGGATTGTAAGCAGGTCTTTGGTTGATAGTTTCTTCAGTTCATTCATCGACCTATATTCCCTGCTTGTTTGATCTCTTCTTGTCACAAGTACTGAGTTGTTATCAGTAAAGGACCATCTGATGACTGGTACTTTAGACTTGTCAAAGTCTGCAGTGTAGGGAACCATGGTGGTACCCTGGGTTTCTCCTGAGTGTTGAATGTTTTCAACTTCAGTGACTCTCAGGTGGGATTCACTTCCCTGCTGTTGTTCCATCACATTAGGTATCTGAAATGTTGGCAAATGATGTTCAGTTACTACCTTGGTGTGCAGTTTGTCTGTGATGGTCTTTTGGATTTGATATGCAAAGGTGGAAGGATCCCTGAATTGTGTGAGCAGAGGCTTCTCTTCTATGTTAAAATCAGAATGTACTACTGTACTACCTTCTAGTAGTACCATTCTGAAATCAGTCTTCACTTTCTCCTCTGACTTCTTTCTTTGGTTAGCTAGTCTTCTTTGAACACCAGAAGTTCTAACTACTGAAGTTGAAGCTTCAGCAGTTTGAAACTTCTCTGGATTAGCAGCCCTTGCAGCCTTGTATTTTCTATATGTGTCCACCAATCTTTCTTCTTTCCATTTGGACACTGAGGCTTTTGAACCATAACCATTAGCTACCAGTTCTTCTATCATCTGAGCTCTCTTGGCCTTTGTGTCTTTACTTGTTGCAAGTTTATCTACAATAAGTTGAGCTCTTCTTGTCAGCTCTTCCACAGAGAGTCTCTTCAATGTGTGGGCTTTGATTTTGCTGTTTTTCATAATGTAAGACATCAGTTGATGTCTTTTGTCTTGTTCAGCAATTTCATCTAGGCTAGCCTGCCTTTGGAGTTCAGCTTCATAAGCCTGAAGTTTTTCTTCATGGCTTAGATCTAAGTCATCCCTTTCTTCCAGAGTTTTCCAAATCTGATCTTCTCTGGCCTTCTTTTGGGCTGCAACTAAACTCTTCTCAAGTAATTCTGCTGATTGAGAGATTGGAGAAGGGTTTAGCACAGTCATTGTGGTAACTGTTGTAGTAGGCCTGATAGGAGCAGAGGTTGGTTGAATAGGAGCAGTTGATCTGGATGGGTCAGCAGTTTGAGTCTTGGAAGTGTTAACTTCTGATGGGTTGACAACTTCTGAAGGTTTGTCAACTACTGAAGGATTGTCTTCAGTACTTTCTGATTCTTCATCAGAACTTTGGCCATCAGAGGTTTCTTCATTGTGCCCTTGGGATTCATCAGCCTTTTCAGCATCTTCTATTTCTTGAATAGAGACACCAAATTGTTGTGCCAGTTTCTCTTTTCTGGCTTGATCTTTTTGATCTCTAGCTAGGATAGCCACTCTTGCCTTTCTTCTGGCTTCAAGTGTATCCATAGGTACCTTGATTTTCTCCCCCTTTTTGGCTTCATCAGCCTTTGAAGTTGAAGCTTGGGAGAAATGACCTTGAAGATGAGCAATCTGTTTGCTGTTGTGATCAATCTTGTTGGACAGATCATTCATCTTCGTCTGTATCACTCCAAATTGGTTCTTCATGGACAGCTCCAAGTCAGCTGTGTATGTTTGGATGTGATTCTTGATGAGGGTGTTCATCATGTGATACAAGGGACCATCTGGGCTGCATAGCTGGTTCAGGTCTATGCTTGTTTGCCCAGGGAATTGGGTAGGCATTTGTAGTGAGGGGTGTGTTTTTGGTTGATCTTCTTGTTGTACAGAAGATGCCACTCTAGGGGAATCATGGATTGAGTGGGCTTTAACCTGAGATGGTGTGACTAGCTTCTTGAGCTTAGAGACACCAGGTGCAGGACCTTCACTTATAGCCGTCAATTCAGTAGTTTTGTGTTTTGAAACATCATCCAAATCAATGGAATCATCTGAATCCCTGATTGCATCCTCAATGAGGACTGTATCAGTTACATCATGAGCTGAGCCCAACTCAGTTGTCTCATGTACCTCTTGTTCTTAGTTCAGAGGATTTCCTACCTCAGGCATTAAGCCTTCATCAGTAGTTGCCACAGTTGAGGTCTTAGCTATGATACTTCTGTCCTCAGGTCCACCACTGGGTGGTAAATGAGTAGTAGCAGCCTCAAAAGTACCAAAAGTTTCTAAGTTTGGGCTTAGAGACTCTGGTTCATCCTCATCTCTTTGGTTAGGGCTATGAGTGTCCACATCCATGTCACTGTCTGAGTCTATGTCCCCTGTTTGATGTGGTTGATGGGGACTGACATGTGTAGATAGGACTTTCTCTTTTAGCCCAGAGAGAAGTTTGGCTATTTCAATGTCTGGTTCAGAAATTTGGGGTGCTGGTTCAGTAGTTTGGGCAATGGGTTCAGCAGTTTCAAAAGAGGAATCTATTGGAATATTTTTCTTAAGTCTTTTTCTTTTGAAAAGGATTGTTATTGGTGCTCTTGGTGGGGTTTGAGAAGGATGAGACTGAGAGGATGTTTCAGTCACATCTTTAAGAAGTGCAGATTGCACAGTAGTTTGTTCAGGCATCTCAACCTCCTGAACAGCTTTTCTTTTGGGTTTGGTGGGTTTTTGTTTTGTTATCTTGGGTTTCTTGGCCTTTGGTGGAGTAGGTTTGGAAGATGAGGGTTCCATGGGTACTGGTGCTTGTTCCCCTTGGTCATCTTCTGGCCAGGCAGCCTGTTTGTTGTGCCTTGAGTATGCTTGTGAGGTTAAGGGTTTCAAAATTTCAATTTTACCCACAAGCACCTCATTACCCAGTTCAGATATTATGCATTGCATAATGAACCTTGGATATAACAAAAACTTTTTCTTAGTGTTATTGTGATGTAACACCAACTCATTAAAGAAAAGTTTTGATGCCCTGAAATTTGTTTCATTCACAATAGAATGAAAGATTGGTTGAAAGGTTGAGGGCATCTGGTCATAAGACCCAGTTTTAGGACTCAAGCACATAATAATATAATGAAACAAAAGTTTATATTTTGGTTCAAAATACTTTTTAAAGATAGTAGCTTGTGAGAGAGTACCTTGATAACCACACTCAGTCATGGTTAGGTGGATAGCAGAGTTGTCAAACTTTTCAGGGGCATTCACATCATTCAACCCCAGTCTGTTTGAGAGTATGGCCGGTGTTATGGCCATTTGTCTCCCTTTAATTGTTGAGTTGAGGGAGATAACTTCATCATCCACCATCACTGTCTCAGCATTAGCCCAGAACTCATTGAGAGTTTCAGGATGTATTGGTGGGTCTATGGTGAGAGCGGTGAAATATTGGGATTTGACAACAAGATCAATGATCTCATCGTATTGGGACCAGCCTTCTTGTTTTTCTAAGTAGGCTCTGAGATTGTGTCCCTGTTTGAGAACTAAAGCCATGTGGTTTGTGTGTGTTGATGAATCAAACAGTGTTTTTGTGTTGCAGGTTCAGGGGTTTGAGAGCTTTCTTAAGAGAGAAGGAGGGAATTTTTGTGTTTGAAAGGATAAGTGTTGAAAAAAGATATTTATCAGAAGTTTTTAACCGCTTGGATCTTCTTTATTAGAAGTTTTAAACCGCCTAGGTTAAAAATCTCTTTATCGGAAGTTTTAAACCGACTAGGTCAAACTTCTGATGATGGGAAAAGTCAGATTTGCCCTTTTTGACCAAACTGCTGATGAAGGATTATCTTCATCAGTAGTTCCCATTTTCTCTTCAGTATTTTTGAACAGCTGATGAGAAATACTTTATAAATACTTTTATTCATAACTTCTGAAGGTTATTTTATCAGAAGTTAATCACTTTTCAGAAATTATCCCCATACTGATGTTTTGTTCATCAGTAGTTTCTCTCTTTTCAGAAGTTTTTCAAGTTTTTGAAAACAGATGTAAGTGAAAAATAAAAAAGTTGTGCAGAAAAATAAAGAGAAACACTTACAAATTTAGCATCCCTAGCATGGATACTAACTTCTGAAATGTTGATGTGTCAAGGGGTTTAGTGAAAATGTCAGCTATTTGATTAGCTGTTGCTACATGTTTCACTTCAATCTTGCCTTTTTCATAGCAATCTCTTATGAAATGATACCTGATTTCAATGTGTTTAGTCTTTGAAAACTGAACAGGATTTTGAATGATGCTAATGGCAGATTTGCTGTCTACAAGCAATGGTGTCTTGGTCTCTTTGATTCCACAATCAAGAAGTTGATATTGGAGCCATTGTATTTGTGATGTACAACTTGCAGCTGCAATGTATTCAGCTTCAGCAGTTGAAGTTGCAACAGATGTTTGTTTCTTTGATTGCCAGGACACTAGACAGTTTCCCAAGAATTGACAACCACCAGATGTTGATTTTCTTGACATTTTACACCCTGCATAGTCACTATCTGAAAAAGCTGATAACTTGGTATTGCTTGAAGCAGGATACCAAATTCCAAGTGTGGGAGTTCCTTTCAGATATCTGAAAATTCTTTTGACTGCAATAAGGTGTGATTCCCTAGGAGCTGATTGATATCTAGCACAGACACATGTTGAAAACATAATATCTGGTTTAGAAGCAGTTAGAAATAAAAGGGAACCTATCATACATCTATACATGGTTTGATCAACCTGTTTTCCTTGATCATCTGGTTCAACTTGTGTGGTTGGTGTCATGGGAGTGGAACATGTTACAGTCTTGTAAAGAAAATTTGTTTAATAATTCTTTAACATATTTTGATTGATGTATAAAAGTTCCATTTGTTTGTTGTTTAATCTGCAGTCCTAAAAAGTACTGCAGTTCTCCCATTGTACTCATCTCAAATTTTGATTGCATGAGTTTCTTAAATTCATCACACAATTTTGTGTTTGTTGAACCAAAAATGATATCATCAACATATATTTGAACAAGTAAGATATGATTTCCAACATGTTTTATGAAAAGTGTTTTATCAATGGCACCTCTTGTGAAGTTATTTTTGAGTAAAAAGGTTGAAAGTGTATCATACCAGGCTCTTGGAGCCTGTTTGAGCCCATAAAGAGCTTTGTCTAGTTTGTACACCCACTCAGGATGAGAAGGATCCTCAAACCCAGGTGGCTGACAAACATACACTTCCTCTTTTATCTTTCTATACAAAAATGCACTCTTGACATCCATTTGATAAACTTTTATTTTGTTGGAAATGGCATAGGCCAGAAATAACCTGATGGCTTCAAGCCTTGCAACTGGAGCAAAGGTTTCATCATAGTCAATGCCTTCTTCTTGAGAGTAACCTTGTACTACCAGTCTTGCCTTGTTCTTTATTATAATACCAGCTTCATCTTGTTTGTTCCTGAAAACCCATCTAGTGCCAATTGGTTGCTTGTTTGGTGGTAAGGGACAGATTTCCCAAACCTGTTGCTTGTTGAATTGAAGCAACTCATCTTGCATTGCCTGCACCCAATTGTTGTCTTTGAGAGCTTCCTGGTACTTCTTTGGTTCCAACTGTGAAATAAATGCTGAGAATAGACAAAAGTTGGAAAGCTAGTTTCTTGTAAGAACACCTGATGCAATATCACCCATGATTTGATCAAGTGGATGGTCTTTGTGTTCGATCAGTTGCTGTAAACCACTGACAGGTGTTGGTGGCTCATGTTCTTCAAACAAACTACTGAGGTCTATTATGTCTGGTTCAGCAGTTTTAGTGTCTTCAGCAGTTGCAGGTGCTGAAGCAGATGTTTGAGTTTGGCCTTCAGTATTTGTTGAATCAGAAGTTTGTGAAGCTTCTGATGGTTTTGAAGTTGACTTAATGACTGTTTGAGGAGACCATGGTGCTGGATCCTCATCATCAAACCTTTGATCACCATAATAAGTAGGTTTGGATGAAGTGACAGTCTTTTCAGGTTCAAAATGAAAGTTGTTAAGGTCAAAGAGTTCAGCAGGATGTGCTGGAATGAGAGTGTGTTTTGACTCATTGAACTTGACATTCAGTGTTTTTTCTACTATCCTGGTTCTTGAGTTAAAAACCTTGTAGGCTTTTCTAGTTGAGGAATAGCCAAGAAAGTAACCTGAGTCAACTTTGGCAGCAAACTTTGAAATAGATTCCTTGATGTTCAAGATGAAACATTGACACCCAAAAGCCCTGAAAAAGGAGATAAGGGGCTTCATGCCATGAAGAATTTCATAGGCAGTCTCTGAATGTCTCTTGACAACAAAAACTCTATTTTGAACATAACATGATGTGTTAACTGCTTCTGCCCAGAAGTATAAAGGTAGGCCAGAATCAGCTAACATTGTTCTTGCTCCTTCTATTAAAGTTCTGTTCTTCCTTTCTACCACACCATTTTGTTCAGGAGTTCTGGCAACACTGAATTGTCTAATAATCCCTTTAGACAAACAGAAGTCATTCGGAGTTTTGTTCCTGAACTCTGTCCCATTATCACTTCTAATGGTTTTGACAGGTAGAGAGTATTGCTTCTCTACTTGTAGAATGAAGAACTTGATGATTTCAGCAGCCTCATCCTTGGAAAATAAGAAGAATACCCATGTAAATTTTTAGTAGTCATCAATGATGACTAAGCAGTACTTCTTTTTACCAAGGCTCATGATCTTTACAGGCCCAAATAAGTCCATATGGTGTAGTTGAAGACATGCAGTTGTTTTTGATTCTTCAATAGACTTATAGGAGGACTTATGCTGTTTACCCTTTAAACAGGATACACAGTGTTCTTGACACTGGTATACTTTTAAGGGTAGACCTCTGACCAAGCCCATTTTTGTGACTTTATTTATGGTTTTAAAGTTCACATGGCCAAGTCTCCTGTGCCAGAGATCAGTTTCTGAAGTTGATGCCCTTGAGAAGAAACAGGCAGTGTTGTTCAGTACTTTGTCTTTTTCAATGTCCACTGCATAGACATTGCCACATCTTTTGGCAATTAGCAAAGTATGATCTTCAATGATCTTCTCTATCAACTTCTGGCCTTCTGGTGATATGATCTTGCATGCTGTCTTTGTGAAAAAGGAAGAATATCCTTTATCACACATTTGTGACACACTTAGCAAGTTGTACTCAAGGTTTTCAACCAGATTGACCTTGTCAAACTGTATTTTGCCAGAGGAGACATTGCCATGTCCTAGCACATATCCCTTAGCATTGTTCCCAAAGGACACAGATCCATCTCTTTGACTGATAAAATTGTTTATCAGGTATCTGCATCCTGTCATGTGCATTGAGCCTCCACTGTCTACATACCAAATGCTATTTAAGCCTCTGGAAACTCTCTGCACAATATAGCAAGTTAGTTAGATTTAGGAACCCAGGCCAGTTTGGCTTTGGGTTTGCTCTTGAGAACATTTACAGTTTGTTCTTGACCAAGTTTAGAAATCCATGTCTTTTTGGCAATGGATTTTGCATTAAGTACAATGGTGGTATCCTTTTGAGGACCACCATCAACTTTGGTCATCAGTAGTTGTACCATGTTCATGAGATCTTTAATCTCAGCAGTTTGTGAAACTGCTGATGATTTAGGTCTAACTACTAACAGAGAATTTTGAGAAAAAGACTTTTGTTGAGATGTTGTCTTTTTCTAAGAAAGGGTTTTTGCTGGTTGTTGTTTCTTGGGAGAAAAGGTTTTTACATAATCATTTTTTATTTGTTCCCCCACAACCAGTTGTTGATTTTTCTTATTAAACTGAATACCCTTTCTATATCTGCAAAAGTCTGTTTTGTGGTTGAACAGACCACAAATTTCACATTCTTTTGTCTTTTCTTTCAAAGACAAATCTCTGATTGTTTTGATTGGTTTTAGGTCATCAGTAGTTTTCAGGTTCTCAACTCCTGATGTAGTTGAAACTACTGATGGCTTAAAGTCAGATTTACTCAATACTTCTGAAGAACTTTCTTTGTGTGATTTTAGAAAGTTTTCATGGAAAGATGTGCATTCTTCCTCTTCAGAAGTTTCACCTGAAACAAATTTTCTCCCATCTTCAGTAGTTTTGGGAGAGAAATCTGTTGGTGTTTCAGTGTGATTGTACCCTATGCCAAACCTAACATTTGAAGCACTTTGTTTGTTTAGCAATAGTTGGTACCCCTTACAAGATTCCACCCATTTTTCACATGTGACCTTGGTGTCAGCAAGCTCTTGTCGGACATTTCCTAGATCATTAATCATTATTTTGATTTGTGCTTGGGTTTCAATAGCAGAGTTAGTCAATTTAGAAACTTCTTTTGTTTTTGCAGAAAGTTTTCTTTCTAAATCACATTTTATCTGAGTGAGTTTTCTCTCAGAATCATTAGCCTTTCCTTGTAAGTGCACATTTGTCTCTCTTATGAGAGCAAAAGATTCTTTGCATGAATTTGAACATAGTTTTGTCAAAGATTCTTTTGATACCTGTGACAAGGCAGATTTTGAGGAGCATCCCTCAAATGCCATTAAGGCAAAGTTCTTTCTGCCATTGTCAAGCTCTCCCCAGTTGATGTCAAACATTTTGTTGTCTGCATCAGGATTGCACTCTGTGGTGTCAAAAGGAAGACTGCTCCAGTCAACATACCCTGAGGTAAATAGACTTTGTTGAGAGGGTTGTTGTTGCTGTGGAGGTTGTTGAGCAGCTGGAAAGGGAGGGATTGATTGTTGGCTCTGCATCTGTACATATTGTACTTGTGGCACATATTGGTGTTGTGGAGCTTGTGCCTGTACAAAATGTGCACTCCCTTGTGTTCCATTATTCCTGTTATAATTGGGGTTAAAATTGTTTCCAGACTGAGATTGGTTAAAGCCAGAGCTTCTACATTCTCTAGCAAAGTGTCCCAACTTTTGACACTTATGACATCTAAGTTTAGATTTGTCAAAACCAATTTTTGTAGAACTGTTAAGTCCTGGAAACTTCCTTCCTGACCTTTTGTAAAATTTATTTGTTTTTAAACTTAACATGGCCAGTTGGTGCAAAATATCCATTTCTTCAAGGTCATCACTGCTGAATCTATTTAAGTCATCCATGATAAAACACATGTTATCAGCAGTTTGACCAAAGTCATTATTGTCATAACCTGGGAATGATCTTTCAGATGAGATCCCAGCAGTTATGTCAATGTGGTCAAAAGATCCAAAACTATTTGAACAAGTTGGTGAGTCTTGTCCCAATAGTGTTGTACTACCAGGTAGATAGTCATCAACAGTTTTACCAGAATTTTGTAACTTTTTCTTTTGATCAATTTCTCTCTCAAAAGTAAGTAATCTCCCATGAAGTTTTGTAAGAGTGAGGGAGCTAAAATCTGGTGAAGATCTTAAGACTATTGAGTATGTTTCCCATTTATCAGGTAAAGACCTTAAAAATCTATGAAGCATAGATACAGTTGTATAGGTCTGACCATTTAGTTTTAGCTCAGATATTAATGAGGAAAATCTTTCAAATTGCTGAGTTAAAGTTTCCCCATTAATGTGAGCAAAAGTTTCATACTGTTGAGCCAAGATTTCTCTGGTGTTGGCAATCACCTCTTCAGTTCCTCCAAACTGTTCTTTTAGACAGTCCCAAAGCTCTTTGGCACTATCACAATGTAATAGGCCAGAATAGATTTCATTTGGGAGTGCCATTGCCAACATAGAAAAAGCTTTTGCATCAAGCTCAAGTTTTAGGAAATCATCATCAGTATAGTCTTTTGGTTCTTTTGGAATCTCTTCCTTAGTTTCAAGATTTATATTTACTGGTTTATGAGGACCATATATCACAGATCTCCAACAACCTGTGTTGGTCTGTGACAAGGTATGTGCCATTCTCTTTTGCCATATGTTATATTCATTTCTTACAAGCATGGCAGGTTTAGTGGCAGAACCAGTATTATGAGGATCCATTTTAAAGAGTATTGATTTGTCAAATAACTCTTAAAGTGATGGATGTTGATAAAAGTGAGCATATAATCCTTTATTGAATATCAACAAGAGCCTGTGTCTGATTCTCAATTTGTTAGATTGATATGTGATCAGATAAACCAAGGCTCTGATACCAATTGTTGGATCAGTAAGCTGCTCTTTTAGTTGAACTTGCTAGTTGACACTTAAGTGTTTAGCAAGTTCTTGGTGAGTGATAGCAGAGCGGAATGTTTATAAGTTTAAAGCTACACTTATCAACAGGAGTTATTACCCCCCTGGATTCAAGAACTAATAAATGAAAAGTGTTTATTGAGAATCTAAGTATTGAATGAGAATGAAACACTTTGACAGATTCTCAGTAAACACGAAATGGAAATAACAATAATAAGAGTTGAAGGATTTCTTGTATTAAAATCAATGTCTAAAACAGAGGGATGAACCCTTCTATTTATAGACTTTACAAATACATGAACCTTGCCAAAAAGCAAGTTCAGAAACAAGTTGCAGTCTTGGAACTTGTACATAAAGCAAAAAGAAATACTAAAGTATTAAACTACTGATATACAAAGGCGGTGGAAAAGATCTTCTTTAAGTACTGATGAATGACAAACTACTGATGAGTAGTTTGTCTTCAGTAGAAGTGTCTGGTTTGAACTTCAGAACTTCTGATGACTTTTCTTCTTCAGCACTTCTGAATCTCTTCTTCAGTAGTTTGATTCTTTGTCTTCAGCAGTTCCATACTTAGAGTATTTTGACAGAAGTGAATTAGACTAAGGTTTGCAAAAGTGGTTTCACCAATCCTTTTTGTCCTAACACGCCAAGCTAATGAACGCAGGGTACTATTGGCCGGGAATGCACACGGACATAGTCAAAGAACTACACAAGTGGGATAGCTGTCAACGTCACGTGCCAAACACCCTGCGCCCAAAGAATGACCCGGTGCTAGTCACGGCAGCATGGCCTTTCCAAAAGTGGGCGATTGATCTAGTCGGCCCATTCCCAACAGCACCGGGCAACGTCAAGTTCCTCAATATCTTCACCATCGACTACTTCACCAAATGGGTTGAGGCGAAGCCCCTCACCAAAATTGACGGGGCTCACGTCAAGAAAATCATTTGGGAGTTCATTATTTGCAGATTCGGTCTACCAATGCAACTCATAAGTGATAACGGTACGCAGTTTGCGGACCAAATGTTACAAGCATGGTTGGCACAGATAGGCGTCCAACAAATTTTCACATCAGTTTCACACCCGCAAGGAAATGGCCAAGTCGAAAGAGCAAATCGAAGTATAGTGGAGGGCATCAAAGAGCGGCTAGGAACCAGGCGCATAGGGTGGGTATACAAACTTCCCCATGTACTATGGGCCTACCGCACCCTGACCAAGACAAGTAATGGTGAAACACCATTCAGCCTAACATACGGTTCCGAGGCAGTAATCCCAGCAGATATTGGATGCCCCTTCGCAAGAGTCCTAATGGCTGATCAGAGAAACAATGACGTGGAACTCCGCCTAAACCTTGACTATGTGTTCCGAGTCGATTTTGTGGTTCTAGACATGAAAGAGGACGACACTGTGCCGCTCATTTTAGGTCGACCATTCTTGGCAACATCGAGAGCACTAGTCGACATGGGTGAAGCAAAACTGAGGCTACGGGTAGGTGATGAGGAGATTGTGTTTGGAGTTCGGCAGAATTCTTATGAGGAGCCGAAAGAGGAGGTTAAAGCTATTAATGGGCACCTAGACTATGAACGAGACAAAATTAGAACAAAAGAGGTGCGAGATCCGCGAAAACGACCACAGTACGATGTTGGTTTGGAAGCGGCTTTTGTTTGGTGGACTAGATGGGGCGGCGGTCAAAGTATAAGAGAGGTGATGGATCACACTGCTAGGAATTTAGCTTATCAGGTTGCCAAGGATTGCAAACGGGAGCCACCAGATATATTTTAAAAAGAATAGAGCGTACTTGGGATTTGCCCAAGTTGTACAGTTTGTAGATTCTTGCTTATTTTATTTTTTCTTTTCTGTTTTGGTTTGTGTCTAGTGTGGGGATTGTCCGTATTATTAATTGCAGATTTGGAAGGGTCCTGCCTGTACTCAATCTCCATTCAGGCGGGGTCAATCCAATAATATTTTATTTGTAAAAGGACATTTCTAGTTCGTCGGTTTATTTTTATTTCACTTTACGTTTTGTCTTTTGAGTTTTTGTTTGCAAGATCTATTGCTTACAACCGCGAATGAAATGCTATACGGTTGTTTTGCATTTGGATAGGATAGCTAAGGAAACGCTTTACGAGGATGTTACTGCAATATTACCAGGGGAGCATGTTCCACTTTACTTGTTATATATATATATATATATATATTTTGTTATGCTGCTTTCTTTTTAGTTCTTTTTCCCTACACATTGAGGACAATGTGCAATTTTAAGTGTGGGGATGAGAACTGCGTTTTAGTATAGTTTGAGTCTTTATTTCAAAAAAAAAAAAGAAAGAAAGAAAATGTCCCTGATTTTTTTGTGCATTTTATATGGAAAATGATAGTAAAATTGGGATTTTTGGTTTTCAAAATATTATATATATGAGAATATAAATAGATTGAAAGCGTGTTTGCTTAAGATGTGTCGGTAGGCCCAACTAGCTTTGAAAGGTCCTAGGAGTGTTCTTAATATACCTTAATAAATCATGAAATCTTGTGGGTTCTCATCTTAGGAGAAACGGTAAACTGAAACCGCTGATAGTAATTAGAGGTACCACTGTAGGTTGAAACCCCATATGTATTATTAATTAAATGACACACTTGATCCTTTTTATGAGAATAAATCAGGTGAAAAGTGGCGCCAAAAAAAAATCCACATGTCCATCAATTGAGGTAGACAAAAAAAAAAACCCAACAACTGAAGCCTCTGATCGAAACTCCCTTGAGGTCAAGTTGAAAAATATATATATATACCGAAGCTCATGCTGTCGCTCTTAGGGATGGTGACTCTGATTGAGACAACCTCTGGGTTAGGTATGAAAAAAATGTGTCTAAACTCATTAACTTCATCCATCATCCATCATAAATTTAATTTCTAATACATTAGGGAGTTTAATTTGCAGTGGTTGGTATATTTATATGGTTTAACCTTGGTTCAAAAGCTTGAGGTGGGATTAGGTGAAGCTGTATATCTTGAGTGTGAGACCCATAGATTGATTGTAATAATATAAACTTAATTGCTTTACATGATTGGGGCCTGATTAGCTAATGGTTGGGTTTAGGTGGACAACAATACCGACAGTTTTGGTTGATGCGTAATTAGATCTTAATTAATTAACCTAAAAGTTTTTGAAACCAAGAATTCTAATTATGATTCCATTGCAGTCTTTTTCAGGGACGAAAAAGGTTTAAGTGTGGGGATGTTTGATGTGTTGCAAAACACATCTAATTTCCTATGTATTTTGTATATTATTTGTTCAACTTTGTATTCGTTTCGTGTCAGTTTTATTATTTATTTATTTATTTTATTATTTTATAGGTGTTCGTGGAAAATAAGCTCAAAATGAAAGAATTTAAATCAAGACACGAAAACTATTTTTATTAATTTTGTGAAGATATTTCTAAATATTATAGGCTAAAACTTTTATTGGTGACTTGGGATGATGAACTAGATTATGGTTTTTAATTAAAGACTTATGTTTTCCGTTTTGGATTTGTTGGGTTACATGATTTAATTTTTATGTTTGATTTTGAATATTTGTGTGTTGGCGCTTTTTGATTTGATTACTTGTTTGTTGGTTTTGATGTTCTAGGCACATAGGAATATCCCCTAGATCTAGAAATCATTCTAGTTTGATTAACTTTTGTTGTCGAGCTAGTTCTTGCCGTAAGGAATAGCGCAAGTTTAACAGGTTTTTAAAATCAATTAGCTAAGGTGTGCAATCCCTTCCCGAAGGTTAGGAATATAATTCGGGATTGCTAGGTTGACTAACTAGGCATTGTTTGGTAGTTTGGTTATCGCTGGGGCGAGACCGGTTACTTATTCGTGTTTAGAGTTTTCCTAGCAGTTCATTCGTAATTATTGAATCTGCTTTACAGTTTGGGAGTTTTCGATCCAAGAGTGGTTGATTAAAGGAGTACTGTGGGATTTGGTTTCGCTGGGGCGATCCACTTTCATTTTAGCATCTCAATACTTGTCCCGCCTTGAGTCTAGTCGACTATCCTTGATAGGAGGTTTATTAGGTGAGAACAGGGACTCCAACCGGATTACATAGGTCAGTTTTTTAACCAGAGTCTAGGGATTCTACCCAGGTTACCAGTCTTCTCCTCATTAGAGTTCCAATCCAGTTCGTTAGCTTTCGTTTATTTTCAGTTTCTTAGTTTAATTAGTAATTTAGTTTTAATTAGTTTTAACATTTTATTTTAATTTCAGTTTAAACCCCCCCAATCAAACAATCAATTTAATAATAATAATAATAATATTTTATTAGATAATTCATTAAAAGTGATTTCAAAAGTGTTAGATAAAGTCCTTAGGTTCGATATCTGGTCTTGCCTACTTGCTACTTGCGATCGGTACACTTGCCGATAGTGTGTGGTTTTAGAAGAGTCTAGGATTTTAACTTGATCAATTTATTTATATACTTATTTGCACACATCAAGTTTTTGTCGTCGTTGCCGGGAACTTTTAATTGACACTTTTTGATTTTACTTGCTTTGTTTTGCTTGTTTACTGCTTGCTGGATTTACCTTCGATTATCTATGCTACTTGTGCTTTTAGTCTTAGGTTATTTGCTATCCATTAGTAACTCCAGCGTGGTTTGCACTTTCAGTGTATGCCACATACTTGTTCACAGGGATCACCACAACTCACCAATTCTAAACCACCCACTCACCCCATTCCACTTCCTACCTTCGATATGGCTGATGCGAACATCAAACGTACTGTGCACTCTCGTGCTACTGAGGGCTTTACTGGGATTCGTTCTCCCATCACTCGTCCTACCATTGATAATGCCAACAATTGGCAAATCCCATCCCATGTCTTGACCACTATCATTAATGTCACTCAATTCCATGGTCTTGATGAAGAGGATGCTCATGGACATCTGTCCCGATTTGTGCATATCTGTGACACTTTCAATCTTTCCCACATCACTAAGGAAGCCATTTATCTACGTCTTTTCCCATTTACTTTGTCTGGTCGTGCCGCCACTTGGTATGACACTATGCCTAATAGTTCCATTGCTACTTGGGAGGACATGCTTGGAAAATTCTTAAAAAAATATCACCCAGCTTCCAAGGATTCCCGCATTAGGGAGCAGATTCACTCATTCCGTATGGATCCTGATGAGCCATACTACATGGCTTGGGAGCGTTTCTAGACCCTACTGAGCCGATGCCCTCATAATGGTCTTTCTGACTGGGCCCTTGTGGAGAAATTCTACAATGGCGTCACTTTTGAGACTCAAGTTCGTTTTAATACAGCTGCACAGGGTAATTTCATGGAAAAAATGGATATTGATGCAGCTAATGAGTTGTTTGAGAGTTTTGCCTATTCTGAGAGACCACCAAAGCATACTATTGGGAATTCCATTCCCATGACTAGTAACACCTCTCCTACTACCTGAGGTGTTCATCAGATTGCACCTGATACTGGTCTGGCTGCGGTGATTGAGAATTTAACTAGGCAAGTGAGAGATCTTCAGATGAGGTTAGATAGGTGTGAAATATGTAGAGGGGGTCATAACACGTCTGAGTGTCCAGTTCAAAGTCGGGAACAAGTAGATTCTCTTAATTCCGGGGGGCTTGAACCACCCTATCAAAACTATAGCCCTGATTCAAACTCCAATTGGAGATATCAACACTCCAACTGGCAAGGTGGTAACTCTTCTAGATACTAACCTCGTCAGAATCTGTTCCAAGCTCCCAACTCTAGGGGCCCACTAGTCGTACTGAGTCTGACCTTACCACCATTCTACAGATGCAGTCCCAGATGCTTAGTAACATTCAGTCAAAACTTGATGAGCAGGACACTTTCAGGAAAGGTCAGCAAGCTGCTTTCCAGAACCTAGAGGCCAAAGTAGGAGAATTAGCTAATCAGGTTAGTCAAGGACCTCAGGGAGCCCTTCCTAGTAACATTGTTCCTAATCCTAACTCAAGTACCTCTACATTTAGGCATGCTCAAGTTAAGGCAGTAACTACTAGGAGTGGGTGGAATGTAGTTGGTCCATCACCGGGAGAAGATGAAGAACCGGTTGATGAGGAAATTGAGTTAGAGCCACCATCTGCTAAAGTGCAACCTAGGCTAGTCTCAAAGAGTACAACACAACCGAGTAAGTCGAGTGAGAAGAAGAGAGAAGAGAGTCCAGTTCGTGTTTATAAGCCTAAGCCACCATTCCCTGGTCGTCTAGTGCGTGTTGATGATTCTGAGCTATATGCTAAGTTCGTGGACATGCTGAAGAAACTCGACGTTAACCTCTCATAGAGGCTCTTTCCAAAATGCCAAAATATACCAAGTTTCTTAAAGATCTTCTGACTAATAAAAAGAAACTTGAGGAGCTCTCCACCGTTACTCTTTCTGAGGAGTGCTCTGCTGTCGTACAGAATACACTTCCTCATAAAATGACCGATCCAGGAAGTTTCACCATTCCCTGTTTGATCGGCCACCTCACTCCTAGAAATGCGATAGCCGACCTAGGTGCTAGCATAAACCTGATGCCCTACTCTCTATTCTTAAAGCTTAATCTTGGGGAACTAAAGCCAACTAGGATGTGTATTTAGCTAGCTGACAAATCTGTGAAAATTCCTAGGGGCATATTGGAGAACTTGTTAGTGAAGGTGGACAAATTTGTGTTCCCAGTCGACTTTGTGGTTCTAGACATGAAAGAGGACGACACCGTGCCGCTCATTTTAGGTCAACCATTCTTAGCAACATCGAGAGCACTAGTCGACATGGGTGAAGGAAAACTGAGGCTACGGGTAGATGATGAGGAGATTGTGTTTGGAGTTCGGCAGAATTCTTATGAGGAGCCGAAAGAGGAGGTTAAAGCTATTAATGTGCACCTAGACTATGAATGAGACAAAATTAGAACAAAAGAGGTGCGAGATCCGCGAAAACGACCACAGTACGGTGTTGGTTTGGAGGCGGCTTTTGTTTGGTGGACTAGATGGGGCGGCGGTCAAAGTATAGGAGAGGTGATGGATCACACTGCTAGGAATTTAGCTTATCAGGTTGCCAAGGATTGCAAACGGGAGCCACCAGATATATTTTAAAAAGAATAGAGCGTACTTGGGATTTGCCCAAGTTGTACAGTTTGTAGATTCTTACTTATTTTATTTTTTCTTTTATGTTTTGGTTTGTGTCTAGTGTGGGGATTGTCCGTATTATTAATTGCAGAGTTGGAAGGGTCCTGCTTGTACTCAATCTCCATTCAGGCGGGGTCAATCCAATAATATTATATTCGTAAAAGGACATTCCTAGTTCGTCGGTTTATTTTTATTTCACTTTACGTTTTGTCTTTTGAGTTTTTGTTTGCAAGATCTATTGCTTACAACCGCGAATGAAATGCTATACGGTTGCTTTGCATTTGGATGGGATAGCTCAGGACACGCTTTGCGAGGATGTTACTGCAATATTACCAGGGGAGTCTGTTCCACTTTACTTGTTATATATATATATATATATATATATATATATATATATATATATATATATTTGTTATTCTGCTTTCTTCTTAGTTCTTTTTCCCTACACATTGAGGACAATGTGCAATTTTAAGTGTGCGATGAGAACTGCGTTTTAGTATCGTTTGAGTCTTTATTTCAAAAAAAAAAATCAAAAAAAAAAAGAAAGAAAGAAAATGTCTCTGATTTTTTGTGCATTTTATATGGAAAATGATAGTAAAATTGGGATTTTTGGTTTTCAAAATATTATATATATATGAGAATATAAATAGATTGAAAGCGTGTTTGCTTAAGATGTGTCGGTAGGCCCAACTAGCGTTGAAAGGTCCTAGGATTGTTCTTAATATACCTTAATAAATCATGAAATCTTGTGGGTTCTCATCTTAGGAGAAACGGTAGAACTGAAACCGCTGATGGTAATTAGAGGTACCACTGTAGGTTGAAAGCCCATATGTATTATTAATTAAATGGCACACTTGATCCTTTTTATAAGAATAAATCCGGTGAAAAGTGGCGCCCAAAAAAAAATCCACATGTCCATCAATTGAGCTAGACCAAAAAAAAACCAACAACTGAAGCCTCTGATCGAAACTCCCTCGAGGTCAAGTTGAATATATATATATATATATATATATATACCGAAGCTCATGTTGTCGCTCTTGGGGATGGTGACTCTGATTGAGACAACCTCTGGGTTAGGTATGAAAAAAATGTGTCTAAGCTCATAAACTTCATCCATCATCCATCATAAATTTAATTTCTAATACATTAGGGAGTTTAGTTTGCAGTGGTTGGTATATCTATATGGTTTAACCATTGCTTCGAAAGCTTGAGGTGGGATTAGGTGAAGCTGGATATCTTGAGTGTGAGAACCATAGATTGATTGTAATAATATGAACTTAATTGCTTTACATGATTGGGGCCTGATTAGCTAGTGGTTGGGTTTAGGTGGACAACAATACCGACAGTTTTGGTAGATGCGTAATTAGATCTTAATTAATTAACCTAAAAGTTTTTGAAACCAAGAATTCTAATTATGATTCCATTGCAGTCTTTTTCAGGGACGAAAAAGGTTTAAGTGTGGGGATGTTTGATGTGTTGCAAAACACATCTAATTTCCTATGTATTTTGTATATTATTTGTTCAACTTTGTATTCGTTTCGTGTCAGTTTTATTATTTATTTATTTATTTATTTTATAGGTGTTCATGGAAAATGAGCTCAAAATGAAAGAATTTTAATCACGACACGAACACTTGAGAGCATGTGTTCATGGATGTTGGAGCGTAAACGAGCAACTTTGATTGAGCCAAGAACATCTAATACAAGAGCATGAAGTAATAATAATAATAATTATAATAATAATAATAATAATAATTAAAAAAAAAAAGAGGAATTGACTTGGGCCGTGGCCCAAGCAAAACCTAAACAATTCATTCAAAAAATAAAAGTCGGTCAAGTGAATGGAATGATATATATTTCGACGGCAGATTATATGAAATTAAAAAAAATGATTCATACGAATCAATTAATTTGATTCATTGAATTGCACATTCAGACAAAGGAAAAAAAGAAGCTGTCAAGGCGACGACTAGAAGGGCAGTGGAGGAGAATCCCGGGCACGTTAAAGATCAATATTCAAGGAGCTTTGGGTTTGTTTTAGTTTTCGTTTATTATTTTTATTAGACATGTAGAAAACTATTTTTATTAATTTTGTGAAGATGTTTCTAAATATTATAGGCTAAAACTTTTATTAGTGACTTGGGATGATGAACTAGATTATGGTTTTTAATTAAAGACTTATGTTTTTTGTTTTGGATTTGTTGGGTTACATGATTTAATTTTTATGTTTGATTTTGAATATTTGTGTGCTGGGGCTTTTTTATTTGATTACTTGTTTGTTGGTTTTGATGTTCTAGGCACATAGGAATATCCCCTAGATCTAGAAATCATTCTAGTTTGATTAACTTTGTTGTCGAGCTAGTTCTTGTAGTTAGGAATAGCGCAAGTTTAACAGGTTTTTAAAATCAATTAGCTAAGGTGTGCAATCCCTTCCCGAAGGTTAGGAATATAATTCGGGATTGCTAGGTTGACTAACTAGGCATTGTTTGGTAGTTTGGTTATCGCTGGGGCGAGACCGGTACTTATTCGTGTTTAGAGTTTTCCTAGCAGTTCATTCCTATTTATTGAATCTGCTTCACAGTTTGGGAGTTTTCGATCCTAGAGTGGTTGATTAAAGGATTACTGTGGGATTTGGTTTCGCTGGGGCGATCCACTTTCATTTTAGCATCTCAATACTTGTCCCGCCTTGAGTCTAGTCGACTATCCTTGATAGGAGGTTTATTAGGTGAGAACAGGGTCTCCAACCGGATTACTTAGGTCAGTTTTTTAACCAGAGTCTAGGGATTCTACCCAGGTTACCAGTCTTCTCCTCATTAGAGTTCCAACCCAGTTCGTCAGCTTTCGTTTATTTTCAGTTTCTTAGTTTAATTAGTAATTTAGTTTTAATTAGTTTTAACTATTTATTTTAATTTCAATTTAACCCCCCCCCCCCAATCAACCAATCAATTTAATAATAATAATAATAATATTTTATTAGGTAATTCATTAAAAGTGATTTCAAAAGTGTTAGATAAAGTCCTTAGGTTCGATACCTGGTCTTGCCTACTTGCTACTTGCGATCGGTACACTTGCCGATAGTGTGTGGTTTTAGTAGAGTCTAGGATTTTAACTTGATCAATTTATTTATATACTTATTTGCACACATCAGGCATTGCACTTTTTCTCGAGCTCAGAAAGATTAGCTCGGTTATCCTCCTTCAAATTTTGAATGCGTTCCTTGAGCTGCATCGTCTCTTCATTCTTGCGACTGCAGGACTCCGTCCATCGCCTCTTATCCGCCGCCGCATCATCCTCAAGTTTTTTAACTTGGTCTTCAGCCTTATGAGCACGGCGGCGATACTCATCAACTTTAGTCTTCATGGCTTCCTCCTTCTCAGCAAGGGCAGCCTTCTCAGTCTTGAGATGGGCGAGGTCCCGCTGCATAGCATCATCGCACCGCCTCAGTGAGTCCATCATGGACAGTTGAGTCGCCTGATTTACGCACATGTTTGCAATCAGGTCAGGACGACTCAAGCTGTCCTGATACTCCTTTTCATACGGGGGCACTGCCGCAGAAACAAACTCCTTGGCGGCCAAGGAGTTGGAGAATAATGTATTCTCCCTGACCGCCCAGCGGAGGCGCCAGATGGTGTCACCACCAACCCAGCTGGAACCATCGTACACCCCAGCTGTCTCCCTACCCTCCGCACCGGGCGGCGCACTCCCCGCCCAGTGGATCTCCCAGTTACCATCCCTGGCGCCTCCCGCCGAGGTGGTTGCCTTCAAACCTGAAGCTTCATTGGCCTGCTTCTTGGCCTCAGCTTCCGCCTTCTCTTGCTCATAGTTCTCCTTATCGAGGCGAGCCTTCTCAGATAGGAACTTTTGCTCCTCAAGGCGAAGTCGCTCCGCCTCAGCCTTTTTGGCGGCAGCCTCAGCAGTAGCCTTCTTCGCCGCCTCAGCCTTTGCGGCTTCATCGGCCTTTGCCTTCCTTGCGGCCTCAGCCTTAGCGGCTTCATTGGCCTTAGATTTATCTGTCGCCAGACCCATCTCCCTACGGAGACGCTCTTCCTCCCTCTTCTTCTTCACCTCGGCTATTTATTCAGCAGTGCGAATAGGCGGAGGAGGAGGGCTCGGAGTCACCTTCGGCGCGACAGCTGCAAAGCGCACAATAGTTAAAAAAATATCAAAAGAGGAAATAAAAAACAAAAGGAAAAGGCTATGATACTTACCAGTGGTCTTTTTCACTATTTTTTGAAGAAGCGGTTGACGCTCAGGAGGAGCACCAATATCAAAAGAAAAAACAAGAGCACCTGGCTCCTGTGAATGAGTAACCTTGGCAGGGGACTTGCCTTTTCCCCCGTCACTCCCATCATCCTGGGGCCCCGCATTGCCCCCTTCAGCATCCTTGGAGCCACCAGCGCTCCCCCCAGCAGCACCCTCCCCGCGAATGGTCAACCCAGTGCGGCCCTCCTTTCGGGTCTTCAACTTGGAGGCATCATCCTCCTATTCGTCATCAGACGGCGGCCCGTCCTTTCGTTTGTGACGGTTCTTCACAAACTCCCTGCCAACACCCGAAGATCCTGTGTTAGAGGGGGAAGTCACTCGTCTTACCACATAACCATGCCTACGCGGGGCATGTTTCTTGCGCCCCTGGGAAGACCGCGACCGGCGCGTCAACCTCCCAGAGGAGCCAGTGGACTCAGAGTCAGTTAAGTCAATGAAAGACGCAGAAGCAGGGTTAGAAAACTCACGGGTCACATAGTAGTGGTCAGGCGGACTCTCCAAATTGGGATAGTAGAATCTATCCATAAACTCCTCCAAGTAGGAGGTCTCCCCCTCAGGGATGCGCGTCCACTTCAACTTAATAGTCCCGCGGGACTCGAACACTTCAAACTTGGAGACGTCTACAAATGCAACAAACCGTTAGTAAAAATCATCAAAACACAGGAATAAAAAGGAAGAAGGAGGAAGACGGTACCTTCATGCGCAATGTAGGGCTCCTTCCCAGCGCGAATTCCAGTGCGGCTGGTGCCCAACATGTTGTAAGACCCCTCAATCAGACCTTTCAACTCCACCTTGGTCTTGTGAGTTGTGAGGGCAATAAACCAAGCCTCCTCCTTATATCCCCGCATCACCTCGCGGTCCTTCACCTTTTCTTTGGAAGCCACCACCTTCCAAGTCATCGCCACGGGGATAACCCCCTTCTTTAAGAAGAAATACTTGTCCTTCCACCCATGGAGGGACTTGGGCACCTCACTCACCATGGCCGGTACCTTGGGTCGCGGCGTAAAAGTAAACCACGCCTCTTCGTGGGCCATATAGTAGAACACATTGAACCGATCAATCGTCAGTTCAATGTCCAATGCGCGGCTCGAGTTCTCAAAGTGCCCTAATCTGAGCATACCAAACCCGCTCACTTGTGAAACCGCCACCCCATACCCTATAAGAATATCCAACTAAAAGCGCGTGCAGGGAAGGCGGAAACTACACTTAGAAAAGTGGGCCTCATAAAAGTTGATCTTGCCATCCGACGGAGTCAGGATCGTCTGTCCAGGACCAGGCAGCTCCGGCTCCCATTCTGGCAAGATCCCATGGTCATCACAAATCACTGCAAAGGCAAAGGGAGTCTACTTGCATGGAGTGTTCGTCATCAGCTTTCTCTCCTTCACCTTCGTTTCCGGCACAACAGGCTCTATTTCTTGGCTTCTAGCATCGGAATCTTCATGATGAGTGTCACCGAACGGTGGTGACACTCCATTAGAAAGATCAGACATTTAAAAAAAGAAAACAAAAGAAATCAACTACTAAGAGGATCGGAAGAACAACGATCTTCTTGAAGTTTCAAGGAAATCTTGAGTATTCGCCAGAAAACTCGTCTGAATACTTGAAGATTGCTCGGAAACTTCAAGGACTTGAACAGAAAAGATGAAAATTGATCGGAGAATAGAGAGAGTTTGATCAGAAATTTTGAATGTGTAACTGATTTCAAAAGCCCTCCCAAGATATATATACCCATCGCATTAATTGCAATGGGGCCCATAGGAGAAAAGCAATCGTCGAGCCTTTTCGCCTGGACACGCGAGATAACGACACATGGCACATGCATCATTCAACGGCTAACACCAGAGCGTGGATTTTCTCTACAGCTGGCAATGATCCGGATGGCTTACACGTGTCGAAGGATCTCACGTTCTCAGCAACTCAGACGCGTGCCTTTCCACGCGCCTGACATACATCACGTGGCATCCAACACGTGGCATCGCCCTAATCACTTGATCAACCAACTGTCGCACGTGGCACTTCATGCGCCTGACACAAGACAAAAAGCCCTCCTGTAAACGTCTGATGGGACACAAATCAGACAACGTGTCAGACAGCTGTCTGACATGTCTGCTAAACTTCCCTCCGAAGTTATCCACATTCGAATTTCAGGCGCAATAAATTCGAATGATTGGAGACAAATTAAATACAAACATTCCACATTTATTCCAAGTATGAGAGCGCATTAATCACAAAGACAAAGCATGACACGTCATCATCCGCGGAACTTTGACGTGAAACGGGAAAAGACGTTCTCCGCCTTCCCCTTCTCAGGACAAGGCATGACACCTAATCATCCGCGGAACTTTGACATGAAGCGGGAAAAGACGTTCTCCGCCTTCCCCTTCTCAGGACAAGGCATGACAGGTCATCATCCGTGGAACTTTGACGTAAAGCAGGAAAAGACGTTCTCCGCCTTCCCCTTCTCAGGACAAGGCATGACACGTCATCATCCGTGGAACTCTGACGTAAAGTGGGGAAGGACGTTCTCCGTCAGCCATTCAGAACAAATCCAAACCAAGCAGATGAGCTGTCATCCGCGACTCATTTTTATTCAATCTAGCGCTCCACCTACTCTTGAATCAAGAACAGGAGAAGCCCTAGACTAGGTGTAACATTTTGCATTTAATATTTGTACGTTACGGATAATTTAAATAAAACGTCAAGTTTCATTGTTATTATTATTTTTAATTATTATTGTGTTGTATTTGGAACCCGTATACTATAATAACTATATATAATATACATATATATGGTTTAAAATGTCAAAAAAAAAATAAGCTTGGGCCGGGAATCGAACCCGCGCCCCAAGCCGGGTCACAACACACCAACAACCCTACCAGCTGAGCTGCACACACCTTTTGTTTTTCAAACCAGCTTATAATTAATATATCACGTATATAGTTCTCCACAGTTGACTTGGAAAGTCAACTGTGACAACGATTGCCAAAATTAAACCCATTCGAACGCATTTTGATCCAAATTTGGTATGAATTCATGATCTCTGGTCCATTACGCGTCAAACCTTATAGCCAATTCATCACGTCATCGTCTTTATGAAGGTCAAACATACTAATTCTTTCATCCAGACCATATCCTATAAATTGGACATCACACAACATTCACAACTCGCCGAATACACTCCCTCAACCTCCCATTTCTATTATTAACCCATCAATCGAAGCAAAAGTGTTCGTGTTGACTTTTTCTGTTGACCGAGCTAAATCATACAATTCGTGTTTGTAAGTTCTACTTTTTCAGTGGGTTTTATTCTTCGGCAATCACACAACAATAACCCTATGATTAATTGGGTTATTGTTGTGTAATTTGATCAATTATAAATCTAGGGCTCGATCGATACTATTTGGGGAAGAACATTGTTCCAGTGTATGTTATATATTTTAAACAAACTGGAATCAAACACAACCACTGATCTAGATCAAATGGTTGTGTCTGATGGTTTCTAGCCTCTACACGCGGGTTCGAGTCCCGTGTGAACCGTTTTATTCTTTTTCATTTTATTTGATTATAAAATCAGAATTTGTTTATATTATATAATTAAATTAATCTGTAATCAAACGTTCTCAGGGTCCAGACCAACTGGTATGGGCTTGTGATTTAAAACACACGAACCGGCCAAGGGCCTGGGTTCAAACCATGGCATCAACAAACATATTTTTTTAGTTAAACTTATATATATATATATATTCCTTTATATTTCTAAATTCATTTTAAAATACCAAAACTCTTTTATAAATTCTACAAAAATTATATTATGTTAATCTAGTGAAAAAGTTTAACATACAATTTTTAGTTTTCAAAAATTTATTTATTTAATATATATAATAAATAATTCAAGTTTATTCTATTTTATTTATAAAATTCTATAAAAATATCAAAACAATTTTACGAATTTCCACAAAAATTATTCTGAGTTTTTATAACAATAAACTTTTCTGAAATGATTTTTATTTCTGAAAAATCATTTATTTAATATTTTTAATCAATTTTTGTTAGTTTTAATCATAAATAAATCATAATAAAATCATTTTCAATATTTATACACCAAAATTTTATATAAATTATTTCTGATTATTTGGAACAGAAATACAATTTTTAAATTAATAATTCTTTAATTTTAGTATTTTTAAATATTAAAGTTATATTTTGACAATTTGAAATAAATAGAATTAATATTCTATTTTTAAGAAAATAATTTTATAAAAATTATTTTCATACTTTAAACTTATTACTGTGACCATCTTTAATTTAAAATTTACAAAAAGACTTTTGTTTATTTATTTATCAAATTTCTCTCAATTATCAAACATTTTAATTATTAATCAAACGAGCATTTATCCCCAATTCGAAGCCCTATAATATATATTTGTAGACTAGATAGACTTAGACATATTTATTACCTTAATTATAGGGTAATATTTGGCATTGTTGGGCAACACACTATTCTATTTTTCAAGAGATATAACATTTTGCTAAGGTGAGTTTTACATAGCCCCTTTTCTATTTATCACCATTTTTGGGGTGAAACATGTTACAACATTCTATATGCAATTCAATCATCAAAGTGTCTATGTGTTTTTCTATGTTGCATTATGTCTTAAACATGACTAGGGTAAGCACAATATTCTAGCATAATCATTAACATTGATCAGCCGACGGTATACAATGATAGATCTATTGGACTAACAATCCCACCCGGATACGTGCCTCCTACAAAGGTAGCGTGGGTGATCGTTATCGCATAACATAATCGAGTGAACCATGAGCGTATGGGATGTACCACAATACAACAGTCACAAGGGTTGATTATGCACTCGATTTACTTCTAGTATGTTTTCACATATGGACTAGACTTGCCATGACACTTGAATTGTACAAGCTTTATTTAATTATCAAAACCTATGCAATTCTCACCAACTTTTGTTGACCTAAAATATTTTCAAATTTAACATGTTTCAGGTTATAGCTTGCTCGGAGATTAGAGTTAATACTTGAAGATTCGTAACTAGTATTTGTTATTTTGATGTACAAATTCTTAGAACAATTGTATGTAAATTTATTTAAATCATTTATTGAAACTTATTATTTACCATGAGCTACTGAACAATCATCAATACGTGACATCCCGATGTTTCCGCCATCAGTTGGGGTGTTACAGATTGGTATCAGAGCCATGGTTATAGGGAATTAGGTTATTAGAAAAATAATCTAGTCTATAACCATAGGATATAACCAGTATTTGCTCCTTTACTTGCTATTCTCTATCTCACTCCTACTTCTTATCCCTACTTTAATCCCTACAAGAAGATCGCTCTCCATCACTGGAACTACTCTTAGACTAATAGGACAAAATCCTCAGGTTTAGCCTGAACCACCTTGAGATCTCGTCGAAGTTCTAGATTTTAATAACGAACACGTGCAATCTGGAAGGGTAAACGCCTGTATTCTGAGTCTTCTGTCTAGGCTGGCATTGCGCATATATCCCAATCAGACGAGGGACCCGGATGCCTACCTGGGAATTCTCGGGATGAGTGTTCACTTATAGGCTAAAGCATGTCTTCATATGTTATTAGAATCTAGAATCTTTGATAAGTCAACGTTTTCGTTTATTCGTTTTAATTAATGAATAAATGATTACATTCCTTATATAACCTCATTCATTTCATTGTGTCTCTTACAGATCATGCCTCCACGTCGCAGTACTCGCCTTAACAGTGGTAACAATCAAGATGAAGTGAATAGCAACAACCACGACGCTAACCACAACAACAACAATAACAACAACAACAATGGTGTTGATGCCCAATTGGCTGCGATCATTTCTCAACAAATGGCGCAGCAAATCACGACTCTGGTTCCTAACTTACTGGCTCAAGTCATCCAGATGAACGGAAACGGCAATGGAAACGGTCATGGAAAGGGGAACGGTAATGGAAACCACAACGGAAACGGGAATGGTCTCCCAGCTTGCACTCTTAAGCACTTTAATTCCTGTAATCCCCCTAAGTTCAGTGGAGAATAAGGAGCTACGGGACTTCTACAATGGTTTGAGGGCATTAAGAATACCTTCATTAACAGTGAGTGTCCCGATAACTTAAAAGTTCGTTATGCCATGAGTGTTCTTCACAAACGAGCACTCACTTGGTGTAATGAGGAAAAGCGCACCCGCGGAGCTGAAGCTGCACTGGCCTTAACTTGGGATCAAGCTAAAGACATTATGAAGGCAGAGTTCTGCCCTCGTAATGAAATCAAGAAGCTGGAAGATGAGTTTCATGATCTTGCTCAAGATAGTGGAGAAAACCTTGCCTACAACACTCGTTTTCACGAACTTAGTCTACTGCTACCACACAAGGTCACCCCTTTGCCTATTGCGATCGAAAAATACATTGGTGGCTTACCCATGCAAATTCAAGACACGGTGTGGGGAAGGAACCCTGCTACTCTGGAGGAAGCAAAGCGTTTAGCGGCCACCCTAACAGATAACCATGTGAAAGCAGGAACCCTGACTCGGAAAGGGGAAAAGAAAACTATTGCGAAGGATACTCCCCAACCTGCCGTTGAAATCAAAACTGAGGCCTCAACCAATGGAAGGCGCAAGGTCAGGAATTTTGCAATAGACGCCACTGTTCCGCCCAACAAGAAACCATACAACGGGAACCAACCTAAGTGTGACACCTGCCAGTATCACCACCCAACCCAAGTGCCCTGCCGTCAGTGTACCAATTGTCAAAGGTATGGGCATCTTGCGGATGCTTGTCGAATTCCTGCTACAAACGCCCTTGCTGCTCCAAATAATCCCGCTAGGGACCCTCCAGCTACTTAAACAGCAAGCCCCACCATTTGAATGATGTCTGCTTTTTAATTCTATGTATTGATTCAAGTAATAAATTCTAGTATTATCATAAATACCTGGATGCATGCTTTTTTGAATGTGAACTAATTGCTATATCTATATTTAAATCATACTTGCTTACTTGTACAACAATTAGTTGACTACCAAACAACCTACTCAACGATTGGTAGAGGTCATCATGTCTTTCCAACAGTCGGGAGAGGCCCTACAACCTGCTCAACGACTGGTGGAGACTATCGAACCTGCTCAACAATCGGTAGAGTCATAAAAGAACGCAAAACCCTAATGTAAAGTAAATTGGTAATTACGGTCCGGAACGTAATCATGAATTTACAGGTACGTTAAGGTAGTGTGAAATTTTATCAAGGTTTTCGGTAGTTGACCAATTGTAAACCTGGTAGTTCATTTAGTCCCTATATAGTCCATCAACTCATTTCTTTTAGGACTCCTAAAACTTAATGCTTTGCTAGATTCTTACTCTCTTTGCGATGTCAGACGAACCTAATTCAACTCTTAAAGCTCACACCTACTCGACCCAAAACCACTATCCTATTACCAATAAAAGAATTTCCAAATCACAGTTGCCCCGAATTCTACCCAATCACCCTCAACCTTGTGTTTTTCTTTTAACTTCGAGACGAAGTTCCTAAAAGTAGGGGAGACTGTAACATTTCGCATTTAATATTTGTACGTTACGGATAATTTAAATAAAACGTCAAGTTTCATTGTTATTATTATTTTTAATTATTATTGTGTTGTATTTGGAACTCATATACTATAATAATTATATATAATATACATATATATGGTTTAAAAATGTCAAAAAAAAATAAGCTTGGGCCGGGAATCGAACCCGCGCCCCAAGCCGGGTCACAACACACCAACAACCCTACCAGCTGAGCTGCACACACCTTTTGTTTTTCAAACCAGCTTATAATTAATATATCACGTATATAGTTCTCCACAGTTGACTTGGAAAGTCAACTGTGACAACGATTGCCAAAATTAAACCCATTCGAACGCGTTTTGATCCAAATTTGGTATGAATTCATGATCTCCGGTCCATTACGCGTCAAACCTTCGTGCAATCATCATCAATTCGCCTCAGTTATAGCCAATTCATCACGTCATCGTCTTTATGAAGGTCAAACATACCAATTCTTTCATCCAGGCCATATCACTATAAATTGGACATCACACAACATTCACAACTCACCGAATACACTCCCTCAACCTCCTATTTCTGTTATTAACCCATCATTCGAAGCAAAAGTGTTCGTGTTGACTTTTTCTGTTGACCGAGCTAAATCATACAATTCGTGTTTGTAAGTTCTACTTTTTCAGTGGGTTTTATTCTTCGGCAATCACACAACAATAACCCTATGATTAATTGGGTTATTGTTGTGTAATTTGATCAATTATAAATCTAGGGCTCGATCGATACTATTTGGGGAAGAACATTGTTCCAGCGTATGTTATATATTTTAAACAAACTGGAATCAAACACAACCACTGATCTAGATCAAGTGGTTGTGTCTGATGGTTTCTAGCCTCTACACGCGGGTTCGAGTCCCGTGTGAACCGTTTTATTCTTTTTCATTTTATTTGATTATAAAATCAGAATTTTTTTATATTATATAATTAAATTAATCTGTAATCAAACGTTCTCAAGGTCCAGACCAACTGGTCTGGGCTTGTGATTTAAAACACACGAACCGGCCAAGGGCCCGGGTTCGAACCATGGCATCAACAAACATATTTTTTTTTAGTTAAACTTATATAGATATATATATTCCTTTATATTTCTAAATTCATTTTAAAATACCAAAACTCTTTTATAAATTCTACAAAAATTATATTATGTTAATCTAGTGAAAAAGTTTAACATACAATTTTTAGTTTTCAAAAATTTATTTATTTAACATATATAATAAATAAATCAAGTTTATTCTATTTTATTTATAAAATTCAATAAAAATATCAAAACAATTTTACAAATTTCCACAAAAATTATTCTGGGTTTTTATCACAATAAACTTTTCTGAAATGATTTTTATTTCTGAAAAATCATTTATTTAATATTTTTAATCAATTTTTGTTAGTTTTAATCATAAATAAATCATAATAAATTCATTTTTCAATATTTTTACACCAAAATTTTATATAAATTATTTCTGATTATTTGGAACAGAAATACAATTTTTAAATTAATAATTCTTTAATTTTAGTATTTTTAAATATTAAAGTTATATTTTGACAATTTGAAATAAATAGAATTAATATTCTATTTTTAAGAAAATAATTTTATAAAAATTATTTTCATACTTTAAACTTATTACTGTGACCATCTTTAATTTAAAATTTACAAAAAGACTTTTGTTTATTTATTTATCAAATTTCTCTCAATTATCAAACATTTTAATTATTAATCAAACGAGCATTTATCCCCAATTCGAAGCCCTATAATATATATTTGTAGACTAGATAGACTTAGACATATTTATTACCTTAATTACAGGGTAATATTTGGCATTGTTGGGCAACACACTATTCTATTTTTCAAGAGATATAACATTTTGCTAAGGTGAGTTTTACATAGCCCCTTTTCTATTTATCACCATTTTTGGGGTGAAACATGTTACAACATTCTATATGCAATTCAATCATCAAAGTGTCTATGTGTTTTTCTATGTTGGATTATGTCTTAAACATGACTAGGGTAAGCACAATATTCTAGCATAATCATTAAAATTGATCAGCCGACGGTATACAATGATAGATCTATTGGACTGACAATCCCACCCGGATACGTGCCTCCTACAAAGGTAGCGTGGGTGATTGTTATCGCATAACATAATCGAGTGAACCATGAGCGTATGGGATGTACCACAATACAACAGTCACAAGGGTTGATTATGCACTCGATTTACTTCTAGTATGTTTTCACATATGGACTAGACTTGCCATGACACTTGAATTGTACAAGCTTTATTCAATTATCAAAACCTATGTAATTCTCACCAACTTTTGTTGACCCAAAATATTTTCAAATTTAACATGTTTCAGGTTATAGCTTGCTCGGAGATTAGAGTTAATACTTGAAGATTCGTAGCTAGTATTTGTTATTTTGATGTACAAATTCTTAGAACAATTGTATGTAAATTTATTTAAATCATTTATTAAAACTTATTATTTACCATGAGCTACTGAACAATCATCAATACGTGACATCCCGATGTTTCCGCCATCGGTTGGGGTGTTACACTAGGGGGACTTGAAGGGATAGGGAGCCTAATCCATGCAGAGGAGGCATCCCTATCCCTCTACGTAAAGATCCGCGGAAGCATTCGCGCATAATGTTGTTCGCGGAGAACGGATGAGCCACAAAATAGTCTTATATACTTCACTTGGGGAAAGCAGACGTGCGCCCACCGACGCACGGAATATTCCACTTCGTAACAGCCCTAGGTACGAGGTACGGAAGATCAAGGATCAAGGAGATCCGTCTGCAGAAGATCATAGGCACCACCAAGCGGAAGGCGACACATGTTTGCAGTAGCCCAACAACCACTACGTTCAACAGTGACGTGACTGGTTCCATGCTTCCACCATGCTGCCTCTACTGTCCTGACCAGGCATGCTTACCTATTGTCAAGGGTCATGTCAGACACTAGCAGGCAAGTCAACCATGCTGGGTCAGAACGACATACCGCCGCCGGCCAGTCACAAGCTGCCACGTGTCCGCCTGGCAAGTCATTCTCAACTACCGATGACGTCAGCTACAGTGCCATCCTTTTTCCCGCCCTTTTCAGTGGCCGAAAGCAGTTGGGTCGAGGCTAGGCCCAAGGAATACAAGACTTCTCGTGGGCTTCTTACCAAGCCCACGATCTCCACTATAAAAAGAAGACATCAACTCCTTATCAAAGGATCCGAAAATACTCACTTGTAACATAGAGCTAGGTTTATTTGTAATACTTTTTACTCTCCAAAGTAATAAGATCACCGGCTCTTCACAGTGGACGTAGGTTTTGCTCGACCGAACCACTTACATCTTCGTGTTCTTACTTTTACCACACACACACACACACTCACTTGCATTTCCACTCTCGGGTTGAACCAAAGGTTTGGGTAAAGGAACGTACTTGTAGTTAGATAAGTATTTACCACCCGGTGATTAGTGATAATCTCCGGGATACTTATTGTTTCTTCAGTTTGTATCTTATCAAGAGTATACGGATTTTTGTAAGGCGAAGCAAGGGTTAATGAGGGACGTTGCCAAGATCGTATTAGTCATGTTAAAAACCTTATTAATTTAGTGGGTTTTTCTAAGTAATGTGTAGGTTGACCATCCACATTCTCAGTTTCCAAGGTTAACTTTATAAAGAAATTGTTCAAGTCATGTTAGCTATATATTATCTAACAAACTTGTTGAGTTACGAGTTCCATTCAATAGAGTACGATGAAGGGAAAAAGATAGCTTAAACTGAGAACCAATGCTTATAAAATCATTTATGAAGCATGACACATATCATTCGTTTTGTCAAAATTATCAACCATTGCATATACGCGGATGGTACCGTGCACTTCTAAAAGTGTATCATCTATACTGTCTATACTATATTATAAAGCATGAGTGAAGGATACCCGCAAAATTTAAGTAAATACAACCTTTATTGCTTATAATACAATGCTTGTTGAAGTCATTTAGGGGGTAAAATTGTCTTTCTACCCAAATATTAAATTGCTGAAGAAATTAATTTAAGCATAATTTTATTAATGAAGAAATTAACAATAATATGGTGACTCTTTACATTCATAACCTTCATGTCTTTATTATGTTTGTATCAATGTTATAGTCTTATAAATATAAATATTATTTGGTATCTAAATAATAGGGTGACTCTTCACATACATAACTTACGTATCTTTCAATTTTTATAGCCTTATAAATAGTGGTCTTTTGTTTGGTATATGAAACATATCAATGAATAAAGTTCTCTCTTCCTTCATTCTTTCTTTCCATACATGATGTTTAGAGTCTTCTTCTCATGTTTATATAACTTGTATGTAGGTTGCTACTAGATTGTTATTTTCCAACACGTTATTAGCACAAGTTTTCTTGTTGCTCTTCGTTTTAGCAATCTTAATAATGCAGTCTTAAAATCGTATTTGAAGAAGTGCAAACAGGCTGAAAAGTATGCTACATGAAGATCAAGTGGTGAAACCATGTATTACATGTTGCCAACAAAACAAGATACAATTAAAGAAATCGACATTCCTTTTGTCTGACAAGTTATTAAATTTAGAATCATTAGTGCTAGGTTTGTTTTTGAAGTAACTTAATTCTTAGTTTCTTACTTAAATACTATGTTTTACTTGTAATGTAAACCACTGAGTTTTTACTATAATCACACATATGCATACATTCATATTCTTTTCATGGCTATTTCTTTTATCATTAAATTTGGAGTTGTGTTTATCTATATCTATACTATATTATAATGCATGAGTGAGGGGTAGTTTAAGATACCTAAAAGTTAAGAACTTATGTTTCATTAATAACCCTGAAATGAGGGTAAAATAGTCATTCATACATTATTTACATTTTAATACCTTATCTTAGTTACACTTTAATCCCTTAAACTTACTTAACTTTTGCTTATTTAAATTATAGTTAAACTTCTTTTCCTTATTTCAAGCAAACCATCTCCCATGACTTTTAAATAGTCATATTTTTTTTCATACGTTTATACTTTTATAAAAAAAAATATTACATCATAATAATGAGCATTTTATTATCTTTAATTTGAGTATAGTATAGCTATTTTTTATTTTAAAAATCTTTATGTGCTACGTGATTAACGATATCTAGGAGTGAGCAATAACTAAACCGTTCACCGAAGCCAAACCAAAAAATTGACAAAACTGAACCAAAATCTATTGAAAAACTGAAAACATCTGATTTAACTTAAAATTGGTTATAGTTCTTTTTTTTTTACCCTTAGTTAACCCAAATTAGTTAAACTGAAACAGACCCATTAATATATTCATAACAGCATGCCCGCACGATGTTGTAGGGAACACAAACACTTCTAATTGTTCATGGTTGGGTTAGGTTCAGTTCGGTTATAAGCCTCAACCGAAACAAAAATCGACATTATCGGTTTATCAATCTTGTTAACCAGCCGGTTAATTAGTTCAGTCTATTTGGTTAGATTGTCGTTTTTAATTCGGCTTAGTTAATTTTGGTTAATAACAAAAACCAAACTTTGGTTAAAATTTTGCTTAGAAGCACATGAAATAAAAGTATAAATACATGTAATGGATGTATAAAAGGTATAAATGTATGAATGGTTCAGTTTTGGTTTGTTATTTTTGGTTAACTTAGGGTACAAAAAAATCGATATTAGATTAACTTGGTTTTGGTTAATTTTCAGTTCGGTTTTGTATGTTTTTGTTCGATTTCGGTTGAGTTTCAATTATTGTTCACCTCAAGATATTGTTAATCACGTAAAAACATCAAATTTTTAATTAAAAGTATATAGCAAATTATACTCTAATATGGTTTGAAGCTTAGTATATAGGTTTATGAATTGTAGTGGCGGTATAAATAGAGGGGGTTTTGAAATTCTTAGCTTTTATACCTAGGCCTGGAAACGAACCGAATGTTCATTTAATTTTAACCGAACACGAACACATAATCGAACACATTTTTGTGTTCATGTTCGTTCATTAAGAAATTTGTCATGCTCTTGTTCGTTTATGTTCGTTCGTTTAAACCTAAACGAACAGTTCATCAACGAACATAAACGGACGTTCACGAACATAATAAATGTGAACGATTTTGTATTACTGAAAAAACCCAATTACTAATTGGTTATATATTTATACAAGTAGCTAAAGCTCAATTTATGTTTGTATTTATGAAAATATAACTACGTATATAATTAATAAACTTAAACGGACATAACTAAACGAATATAAACGGACGTTCACGAACATAAATGAACAAACTCAATGTTTGTTCATGTTCGTTCACTTAACTAAACAAACAAATTTTTTAGTTCGTGTTTGTTCATTTATTAAATAAACGACATAAACGAACTTCCCACCGAACAAGTTCATGAACAACTCATGAACATTCAGTTCATTTACAAGACTATTTTTTACCTCTATATCATTTATTTATACCCCCGTTTCATTTCATGCACTTCAAGGAAAAAAAAACTTAGCCAAAATTTGTTTTTGTTATTCACCAAAATTAACTAAACCGGACTAAAAATCGATAATCTAACAATACTAACCGAACCAAGGAACCAATTGTTTAATAAGATTGATTAATTGATGACCTTTGATTTTAGTTTCGGTTGAGACTAATAATCGAACTTAACCGAGCCATACATACCTTTAGAAGTGTTTGTGTTCGCCGCTGCATCGCGCGGGCACTCTACTAGTATATAGTAAATGAGTATGTATAAAAAAAATGAATCAAAATAAAATGCAAGTTATATACTTTGAGTAATATTATGTTAAGAAATTATATATATAATTTTCATTGAAATCTATAAATGTAATCCTAAAGAATTTAAAAAGACTAGGAAGTAAATATCAAAATGAAATTAAATGTATATGAGTTATAGACTTAATAATTATGTGGTTAAAACTTCTTGACTTCATAAAACCAAAAGCCCAAATAAATAAATAATGCAACCTTTCATGTACCGGTACATAATTAGCCATAAATAGTCAATTTTTTTCGATCCTATAAATTGTGATGTCAAACAAAGGGAGGAAAAACCAATTATAGATTGTTGTTTGATCCCCTCTCAATTTCATCATCCGTTGTCCCATGGTATTTTCACAAACACCTCACATGGATTATTAAATCCTAAAAACATTAGTAGCTACCTATGGAAAAACCAAAGTTGTACTAGACTTCTAGATCATAAAATTTCATTGTGTGCCACCACAAAGACTCGTCGACAGCCGCGATTGTTTTCTAGGTGCAAAAAAATATAGTTGCGTCTCATTTCATTTTAGTCTAAAAGAAGTAATTTTGTTTGATGTTTAAGGGATGTATAATTTTTAACTTTTGTCTTTACTTGTAAATGTCATGGTATAGTGGTGTGTAGATAATTTTTAACTACTTGATTTGTTAAGATCAAGCCTTAAGACTTGGTTGTCTAATGTCTATTATAGAGAGAAAATTTCAGTAACAACTATAACATGTTTATAATTAACATGTAAATCTTAATTCTTTTTATCATATGAACATAAGTTGTAGAAATCTTAGATATTTTGTAAAAATAAAGCTTTTGAAAAATTTAGAATTTTCAAGAATTTGAAGATATCTTTTATTTGGTTATGATAACAAAATCTCTCATATTGCTTATCCACATTAGATTTAAATAAATATTATCATCAAATTTTATTATGATAACAATATCCATATACATCAATAATGTCTTTGAATAAAAGCTATTTACGAGGTTGTGTACATAAATATAAATGCCATGTAGGTTGTATAATGACCTCACATGGCATCCTCATTTCATTGACCACTTACGATTTTGTTTTTAATTGCGTATTGTCAACTCCGCTGCAACGCGCGGGCTCCACACTAGTATGTATCTATATCTATATATATTATAAAAGAAAATCATTTTAATGACATGACATTCAAGGAGACATTCTCCTCCTTGAGTGTGACATGTGGCAAATTAAAAAAAATAAATAATAATATAAAACCTAATCTACTAAATTTAAATTGAGTTATTTTAGAAAAAAAGAATTTAAAAACAAGTTTAAAATTTTCCCTCTTATGTTTCCTCCCATAATTTTTAAACGTTAATATCTTTTATATATGAGATTTTTTAAAGAAAAAAATTACACCAAATTAACGAGCGTTTTATTATCTTTTCAACGAGTACCATAGTGCTATATAAAAAACGGAGAAAAAATGACTATTTTTTGTGGGGTTTCGTTTATACAGAAAAAACAACACAAAGTGTTCAGGTTATTCATTAATAATGGTTTTTCTTTTAAACCAGGGTCTTATCTACGATGTTGAAATTCAGCCCAATCGCCATGCTTTCATTGGAATTTTACTCTTTTAAAGATGCATAGGTATACTTCATCAAAAGAAGCTAGGAGAAAGAATCGCGCAACACTGCAACACATGGTGTCACCTTATAGCAAGGTTAATTTTTTATGTATTTAATTACAAAAGTAATAATTATTACTATTAGTATTAATATTATTAGAATTGTTATATTTTTCAACCCCGTGACGCTCCCGGGATAAAAGCTAGTTTAATATAACTACAACACAACTTAAGTGTACTAAACTTGTCTTTTATTTAATTGTTAATCTTAGCATTTAATTGATAACCGGTTTTGATAATAACCATTTACACGAGAACCTTTCAACCCGGTTTCAAATTGAAACGGTAGGTTTTTATATATATGGTCTAGTTCTGAACCATTACACACCCCTATTTGCGGTCAAATGAGAAATTGTTTTCTAGAAAAGCTTCATATGTTTTTTCTCATGTGATATGTATCGTGTATTCGTGTTGTAATGGGAAAAAAACTGACAAGTTGACTTGTACCATGAGTCCATGATGAGACTTGTTTACGAAGGAAATGAACCGTGTTATGCAAGTCATAAAATTGCCGTTTGGCTAAAAATATTTAAAAATAATTCGCTAGAAGGAGGGCTTGAACCTCCGACCTTGTGGTTAACAGCCACACGCTCTAACCAACTGAGCTATTCCAGCAACATTGCATTTTTTAATTTATATATCTTTCTATATAAATATTATTACCATATAAGTTTTAAATCGAAAATATTTTAGGTATTATAATGGATTTAAAAAGTATAAAACACATGGTGTGAAATGCATCAGATTCGTTAATGTTTAATTTTTATCAAGTTATATAATTTAAAAGTTTTTATCCTGGGAGCGTCACGAGTTGAAATATTCAATATAACATAATAAAATATATTATTATTATTATTATTATTATTATTATTATTATTTTAAACAAATCTCTGCCATAAGTTATCATATTCAAATATAAAAAAAAAAACGAATCTCTGCGTCGGGGTATAAATCTAGTGTCATTACAAATGAATTCGGAAGTTTGTAATCGATCATTCTAACAAGAACTAACATGAAATAAGAAAAAAAAAGTTAATTATTGAAATATCGAACGCATTAGTCTAAGGGTTATGAGCGTTAAAAATTCATGGGAATATGATCGGGTATGTAGTTCGGGTATTTGGGTATGTTGTTTCGGGTAATCGGGTCGGGTATCACCTAATCCCAGACCCGACCCAAACCCACAATTTTTTTAAACTAATCACAAACCCGACACAATACCTGTCGGGTTATAAAAAATAGTCATTTTTTTCTCCGATTTTTATATAGCACTATGGTACTCGTTGGAAAGATAATAAAACGCTCGTTAATTTGGTGCAATTTTTTTCTTTAAAAAATCTCGTATATAAAAGATATTAACGTTTAAAAGTTATGGGAGGAAACACGAGAGATAAAATAATAAAGGTTTAATATTTAGATTTAGTAGATTAGGTATTTAATAGATTAGGTTAAAGATTATAATAGATTATGTTAAATCATATTTATTTCTTTTTTTAATTGATTTAAAGTTGTCAAATCACATCTTATGTGGCATTTCTCAAAGGAGAGATTGCATAAGAGTATGACATGTAGGATTAATCCCTTTGCAATATATATATACTAGCTGATTACCCCGGAAGGGTCCCGGGGTTGAAAAATCTAATTTTACGTGATAACCTATTGCAAATGGCTCAAGTTAACTAACCACAAAGTCTCTCAATCATTGCATGTTCATAGTATTCTAATCAGTAATAACTAATATTCCTTAATCTAAAACATAATCAGTGATCATCAAAAGAAGCACCTATGTAAGCTGCAACTATTCAAAAACTCATCACATCTCTCTAATTTTTCACATTAATGGCTCTCATAATTCCTAACCTAATCAACTAAACAAACACTTAAGTTGGAAGTTGTAACCATTGCATACTCATTATGCCACGTGGCATAATCAAGAGATGGTTGAGGCCACCATTGAACGCCACGTTAGCAACTATCAATTCTTCCCGGGAGCGTCCCGGGGTTGAAAAATATAACCATTCTAATAATACTAATACTAATAGTAATAATTATTACTCTTGTAATTAAATAAATAAAAAAATAACTTTGCTATAAGGTGACACCATGTGTTGCAGTGTTGCGCGATTCTTTCTCTTAGCTTCTCTTGATGAAGTATACATAGTAAAATTCCAATGATAACATGGCGATTGGGCTGATTTTCAACATCGTAGATAAGAACCTGGTTTAAAAGAAAAAACATTATTAATGAATAACATGAACACTTTGTGTGTTTTTTCCTATATGAACAAAACCACACAAAAAATAGTCTATTTTTTCTCCGTTTTTTATATAGCACTATGGTACTCGTTAGAAAGATAATAAAACGCTCGTTAATTTGGTGTAATTTTTTTCTTTAAAAAATCTCGTATATAAAAGATATAAACGTTTAAAAATTATGGGAGGAAACATGAGAGAGAAAATTTTAAATTTATTTTTAAATTCTTTTTCCTAAAATAACTCAATTTAATTTTAGTAATTGAGAATTGAGAGATAGACGGCGAGATAAATTTAGGGTTTTATGTTTATCTTTTTTTTAACTAAAAAGGAAATAATTCAAAAACATTAAAATCTGTCAATTATGATGTCACGTGGCAGTTTTATGGAGAGGTTGAAGGCACTATTGCACGCCACGTCAGCAATGTTGAATTCTTTTATATATATTAATAGATATATATATATATATATATATATATATATATATATATATATATATATATATATGGTAAGGTTCAAATAGGAACCATACTTTAAGTAGGAACCATAGGAACCAATCTTAGCCATTGATCTCTAATGGCATGTTTGTAAATAAGTAAAACATTAATTAAATATTTAATTAAATCAAAGGGCAATGTGGTAATTGTATATTGACTATTAATAACACATGCTTAATTAGTTTCCTTTATAATCCCATTATTTTAGGAAAGTATTTATTTCTCCCCATGGTAATCATTCTTAATCAATATGTGCAGTACATGATGTTATATAGTTTTGGATAATATACGTTGGTGTATATTATATGGAAAAGGTAATCGATCAAACCTTAAATAAAAAAACGAGGTCAAATGTATCAATATACACTGATGTATAATTATACACTGGTAAGAATAGTAGTATTAAATACATATATTATACACTGATGTATAATTATACACTGGTAAAGAATGATAGTATTAAATACATATATTATACACTGATATATAATTATACACTGGTGTATAACAACTAACAACAAATCTTTTCATCGCGGTCTCTCTCTCTCTCTCTCTCTAAAAAAGAAGAACCGATGATGGTGACAGGGGAGGAGGTCCGATGGTTTTTTGGTGGTTGAGGGGTCCGATGATGTTCCTGCAGGGGGAGGATATCTGATGGTTTTTGGGTGGTTGAGGGCGGTGGTGGCTGAGAGTGGTCTGATGGGGTTTGCAGAGGACGACAGAGGGACGATGGTGGTGGTGGGGTTTGCAGAGGACGACGATGGTGGTGTTTTTTGAGGACGGTGGTAGCTGAGGGTGGTCTAATGGGTTTTGCAGAGGACGGCGGAGGGGTGGTGGTGGTGGTGGGGTTTGCAGAGGACGACGACTGAGGGACGACGATGGTGGTGGTTTTTGAAGGCGGTGGTTGCTGAGAGGTGGTAGATCTTTTTTAGAGAAACTGATTAGGATATTGAATTTGGTGAGTTTTTTAAGGAATGTTATTCGCGGGAAGTTTTTATTAACTTCCAAATATAAAACTTTTATTTAAATCAAAATATAATATATAATTGTTTAATTACATAACTACCCCCTAGATCAAGATCAAAGATGAAGGACTCAGATTGGTTCCTAAAATTCTAACTAGGCGCTTGGTTCCTATTTGATCCTTATCCTATATATATATATATATATATATATATAGATAGATAGATAGATATATTAGAATCTGATAAGAGTAGACATAATTGTTATAATTTTATTAAACATATATATAAGTAGGTTATCTCTCGAGAGCTTCTCGAGATAGACAAATCTATTACGAAGTGACAAATTTTCGTTATGATGTAGCATAGAAATTAATATCAACTAATATACTATAATATAAGAAATCATCAAATAGAGGTGTGACCCCTAGGATATAACTGATTTGGTACCATTCCCCCTTTGAAATACTAGTGGGAAACCCGCGCGTTGCTGCGGGGCGTTCTTGTAAGCTGGGGGCAAATTTGTATTTTTTTTGAACCATTATCTAAATAACTTTTGGTTATATAAAGAGTAGTTACACTTTTGCTCACTCATCTCTATTCATGTATTTCTTTAATTTCATTTTTGAACCAACAATATAATGCTACATGACACTTTATTTTTTGTTTGCCATCTAGTAGGGTGCCGCGCTTCGCGGTGGGAACACGATTCATTTGTAAGTTTAAAGGTTTCCGAATACTAAACCAAGAATTAGACATTACAACACAAACTATGCAAGTGGTTCAATTTGTTCTTTACTTCACCTCGTTCCTTGGCAGACAATTGTTTGCAGCGTTCATTTAAGGCCATGTTTGGCTCTCCTTCTCCTTATCTCCTTCTTCTACATCCTTATCTACTTAATCAAAAAGTTACAAATTCTAACTTATAACTTATCCCTTTTTCAACCCACAAAAACCTCCTTTTCAACCCATTACCCAAACAATATTTTCTTTTTCTTTTTGGGATCGGCTAAGGACATCACCTCAGTACCCCGTTTCGAATCCCCATTTCCGCATCATCCCTGAGGGCATAAGCCCTTTTAACGCCAAGGGGTGTATTTTTGCTGGCTCTAGGATTCGAACTGTGTACCTCTCCTTATTAACTTTTTGATTAAGTCAATAAGTTATAAGGAGAGCCAAACATACACTAAAGAGAATATTTGGCTTTGGAGTTTGTGAGTAGGGGTATAAATGGAAGAAAGTGGGTAAAATTTAGTAATTTATACTTGTGCATTTTCATATGCCATCTTAACTTTGACATTTTTAGACATATTTGCCCATGTCTCCCCCCCCCCCCTTTATAATGTAGTATAGATGTAGTATGGATGATTAGTGGTCACATAAACAGACGCTACGTATAGGGCGCCACATAAGCATTGCCCAATTGATGGACCTAGAACAATCAGGTGGAAATACAAGCTCTTGCACTGCGGTTAAGCTTACAAGACAAGGGGCAGTTGATAGCTTGAAATTTGCAAAGAGGATCTATTTCAAGCATTTTAGGTAACTTTTAGAATGGTAACTTGACCTTTATATCTAGCAATTAATGCCATGATCCTTGATACATCTACATATACTAGTGGAATGACCGCGCGTTGCCGCGGGTATGTATTTTTATTCACATTTTAAATTGCCAAAACTTTATACACCATACTGTCATTTATCCAATCCGATCCATGCTTGATTTTTATTTGCAACATTTAGTTACACGCATGAACCAAAGAGCCTTTAGCCTACTGGTTACAAAGTGTTAAATAAGGCTTAGCCTTTTCTTGTGGTGATAATTCAAATTTCATTGGTAACAAAAAATTAATCCATTAAAAAAAAGTTACATGAATTAATCTATTACTTAGTAATAGTTCTAGGTAACAAAAAGTTAATACATGAATTAAATGTATTGAATGGTGTAATTGATTTGTATTAGTGACTTGTACATAAGGGCATAGATGGAAGAAAAAGATAAAAGTTAGAGATTTATGCATGAAACTTTTTGTATGCCATCTTAAAATGATGGTGAAATTACCTTCTTACCCATCTCTCCTCCTTAATAAGGTAGTAGAGATATAAACTTGTACCCGCTTGACTTGTTGTATTGACCGTTTGACCCATTTATTATGGATCCGAACTACAAGACCAGTTTGGCCCATTTAGGATGGACCCGACTTGATTGACATGTTCTATAAAGTTAGCCCATTGTACCCTTTTGTATAGACTCAACCTACTTGAACCGTTTTGACCAGCTTACTTGACCTGCTTTAATCCATAGGCCATACTAAAAAAACATCATTTTGACCCATTACTCACTACTAGAAAAGTGGTCATTTTGCTACATAGTTTTCTACAGAAAAAATGTGTCACGATTTTTGACAAAATTGTTGTCCATTTATGATGATAAAAAACCATAATTTTTTAAACAAATTTGCTCAACAATAGCAACAAGATACTTAGTAAATTGCGTAGGAAATGCATTGCAAATTTCTCACACCATATTTTCATAGGAAATACGTTGAAATTTCGTAGTAAATGTGTAGTAACTGATTTCCGACGAGTTTTTTTTTTAACATCAAGGTTTTGCTACAAATGCATAGCAAATTTGAATTTGTGAGACATTTGCAACCAATCCTTGATGTTGGAAAAAAAACATCATTGGAAACCAATTACTACACAATTTTCAACGTATTTCCTATGAAAATATGGTATAGAAAATTTGCAATGCATTTGATACGTCATTTCCTACACAATTTTCCAAGTATGTGTCATGATTGTGTAGCATATCTATATCTATATCTATACTATATTATAATGTATGAGTGAAGGGTAGTTTAAGATACCCAAAAGTTAAGAACTTATTTTTCATTAATAACCCTAAAATGAGGGTAAAATTGTCATTCATACATTATTTACATTTTAATACCCTATTTTAGTTACAATTTAATCCCTTAAAATTTACTTAATTTTTGTTTATTTAAATTATAGTTAAGCTTCTTTTCCTTATTTTAAGCAAACCACCCTTCATGATTTTTAAATAGTCATATTTTTTTTAATACGTTTATACTTTTATAAAAAAAAGTTACATCATAATAATGAACATTTTATTATCTTTAATTTGAGTATAGTATTGCTATTTTTTATTTAAAAAATCTTTATGTGCTACGTGATTAAAGATATATCGAAGTGAGCAATAACTAAACCGTTCACTTAAGCCAAACCGAAAAACTGACAAAACTGAACCAAAATCTATTGAAAACTGAAAACATCCGATTTAACTTAAAATTGGTTATCGTTTTCTTTTTGTACCCTTAGTTAACCCAAATTAGTTAAACTGAAAAGACCTATTAATATATTCATAACAGTATGCCCACATGATGTGGTAGGAAACACAGACACTTCAAATGGTTCATGGTTGGGTTAAGTTCAGTTCGGTTATAAATCTCAACTGAAACAAAAATCGACATTATCGGCTTATCAATCTTGTTAACCAACCGGTTGGTGGGTTTTGTCTATTTGGTTAGATTGTCGTTTTTAGTTTGGTTTAGTTAATTTTGGTTAATAACCAAAACCAAACTTTGGTTAAAATTTTGCTCAGAAACACATGAAATGAAAGTATAAATACATGTATGAATGATTCAGCTTTGGTTTGTTAATTTTGGTTAACTTAGGGTACAAAAAAACCGATATTAGGTTAACTCGGTTTTTGGTTAATTTTATGTTCGGTTTTGTATGTTTTTGTTCAATTTTGGTTGAGTTTCAATTATTGTTCACCTCTAGATATTGTTAATCACATAAAAAAAATCAAATTTTTAATTAAAAGTATATAGCAAATTATACTATAATATGGTTTGAAGGCGAATAGATAGGTTTATAAATTATAGTGGCAATATAAATAGAGGGGGTTTTGAAATTTTTAACTTTTATACCTAGGTCTGCAAACGAACTGAATGTTCATTTAATTTTAACCGAACACGAACACATAATCAAACACATTTTTGTGTTCATGTTCGTTTATTAAGAAATTTGTCATGTTCTTGTTCGTTTATGTTCGTTTGTTTAAACCTAAACGAACAGTTCACCAACGAACATAAACAGATGTTCATGAAGATAATAAATACGAACGATTTTGTATTACTGAAAAAACCCTATTACTAATTGGTTATATATTTATACAAGTAGCTAAAGCCCAATTTATGTTTATATTTATGTAAATATAACTACGTATATAATTAATAAACTTAAACAGTCATAAATAAACGAACATAAACGGATGTTCACGGACATAAATGAACAGACTCAATGTTTGTTCATGTTCGTTCATTTAACTAAACGAAAAAAAAAATTTGTTCGTGATTGTTCGTTTATTAAATAAACGACATAAATGAACTTTTCGCTGAACAAGTTCACGAACAGCTTATGAACATTCGGTTTGTTTACAGGGCTATTTTTTTACCTCTATTTCATGTATTTATACCTCTATTTCATGTACTTCTAGGCAAAAAAAAAAAAAAAAAAAAAAAAATTAGACAAAGTTTGTTTTTGTTATTCACCAGAATTAACTAAACCGGACTAAAACCGATAATCTAACAATACTAACCAAACCAAGGAACCAATTGTTTAACAAGATTGATTAATTGATGACTTTTGATTTTAGTTTCGATTGAGGCTAATTATCGAACTTAACAGAATCATACACACCCTTAGAATTGTTTGTGTTTCCCGCTGCATCGCGCGGGCACTCTACTAGTTTGTTTAAAAAATATAGTTTTTTTGGCTTCACAAATGAGTAGCAACTTTGTCAAAATTTATTACGGATTTTTTTTCCGTATAAAAACTTTGTAGCAAAATGTCCACTTTTCTAGTAGTGACTCTACCCGCCTATTTTGCAATATTCACATGCACTATATAATATATATCTCATTTTTTTCTCAATAATCGTTTCCCATCTTTGCTTATTTCTGAATCTTCAACATCTCAACATATGAAACTACTTCACATGAATTTGAATTTGTGTCGATCAGTAAGCAGGGAAAGCATGATAGGTAAGAAATACATACTTGTCATAAAGAAAGTTGTTCAGACACATATTGCTATGGATGTATCACCTGGGATGACGACTTGGTTGATACGCTCTCTAAGTTTAGTTATGAAAAAAAATACTAAAGCTCATAGATGTAAACCCCCCCCCCCCATGGTAACTTGTTGTTACGCCCTCTGAGTTTAGTATGGAAAAAAAATAATAACATCCAAACTCCGACTTAATCCATCTCATAAACTTTATCCATCTTCCATCATATTTGATTCTAAATACATAAAGGCGTTTATATAAAGTGCTATATATATAGGGGAGGGATAAAATGAAAACCCTCTTGAGTTGAGAAAATATTGAAAACCCATGTAAAAAACGTTATTTTTTTTGAACAAAATAACTAATGTAAAATACATGTTTTTAAGCATTTTGGGTAAAACGTAAAAATAAAAAAAAACACCGATGGGATTTAAAAAAAAAATTAAACAAAGTTGCGCGGTTTACATATGTTTTCAGCTATTTAGCTGTTGTAACAGGACTGTTACATATGTTTTCAGCAACTTTTTTTACTTTTATTTTAAATCCCACCGGTGTTTTTTTTTTTTATTTTTTTGGCCCAAAACGCTTAAAAACATTTATGTTACATCCTGTTTTTTTTTTCAAAAAAAAAAGTTATTTTTAGATAGTATTTACATGAGTTTTTGAGGTTTTCTCGCACTATGCCAAAATTAGCCTATGGCCACATTAAAAAAGTGTGACCATACCTTTTGTCACACTTATTTTTTCCATCCAATATTGTCCATTGTGACTCACTAAGGCCCATATTATCCATTAAAACATTTATGATCTACATTTATCCATTGTGATCCATTAAGGCTCAGTATAGTCTTTTAAGACATGTATGATCTACCGTTGTTCATTGTGATCCATTAAGGCCAAATATGGTCCATTAAGACATATATGATCCAGTATTGTTTATTGTAATCCATTAATGCCCAATGTGGCCCATTAAGTTATGTATAATCTACTATTGTCCATTGTGACCCATTAATACCCAATATAGGCTATTAAGATGTATGCTCTATCATTGTCCATTGAGATCCATTAAGGCCCAATATGGTCCATTAAGACTTATATGATATGTTATTGTCCATTTGATCCATAAAAGCTCAAAATGACCCACTGTGATCCACTAATGCAGTTGTTATCTATTATTATCTATTGTGATCAATTAAGACATATACGAGCATTTTTAGTACGATACACATTGTATCCGTTTCTAGGGATCAATACTTTCGGTAGCGTAATTGGTTCGGTATGGTCCAGTATTTTAGTTAGAACTATATATATATATATATATATAGGGTAGGGATCATACGAGAACCAACTTTATTGTGAGAACCATGAGAACCAATGTGAACGTGGGGTATTTTAGTAATATGATACAATACATAAAAAATATCAAAGAGGAAACAATAAAATACGTGCTACTCATCTTCTTCAACCCTTTATCAGCCAAACCTCATCTTTCTTCTCTCCACCATCAATCAACACCCTCTGACCACCGCATCTGACCACCAATTCATCACCACACCACCACCGCACCATTGTAACACCATCAATCAACCCAGATTCCAAAACTCAAAACCCTAGTTCATTATTGTACCAAACGATTAATGGTACAAGAAGTTTTGTGGGATATATTATGAAGCCTTCGCGTGAGGAAGATTTTGCAAAGGTGAGAAGTTTCTACTTCTAGATAATAAAAAAATTCCTTCTTTAACATAACATTGAAAGATTACAAGCTTGAGGAAGAAAATTGATGCGAATGATAATTATAATAATAAACAGAAGATTAGTTTCATCAATTTTTTCATACCTTGTTATCAATATAGTATTAGAAACTAAGTATATCATATTTGGCGAAGACGTCGGTTTGCGATTGTCACCTAACAATATGGTGAATTGGATCTGCAATATGGAAATCACCTCTGGTGTACAGGAGGACTATGTCTCTGATCGAACTTATGTCGGCCGATAACAATGGATTCCAACCGATGCGTTTCTTAGAGGTGTTCGATGGTCACGCAAATTTTTGAATTTTGTTATATTAATTAGCTAGCTTATTTAAGGCTTTTGAGATAAATTGTATTGCTTGTAAAAGAAAGTTGTGAAAAAAGTTCTCAATGTTCTTGACAAATTATAAGGTGTTTTTTTTCTTTCTTTACTTTAGGGTGGAGATGGTGAGTTTAGGGTGATTTGCTTGCGGGTGATCGTGGTTTGGTGCTGTTGGATTGATGATGGCATTGTGGTGGTAGTAATGGTGGTCTGGATAGAGAGACAGGGGGTGTTTGTGTGGTAGTTTTTATTATTAATTTTATTGTTTTCTGTACAGTTAACAAAAAAAATAAATAAAAATATAAAATAAATGAAGCTTTACTTAAGTAAAGTCATATACATCATAGAATGGATTTTGTATACATCAAGTAGTTAAATTAAATAATAACTAAAGTAGTAAAAAAATCTATAACATATCATGTGCATATGTTATGTGGTAATGAAAAAGTAACGTTAATGCACATGTGCATTAAGATTGAAATTTTGGGTTTCTTATATGTTGTTTATTATTTGTAGGTAAATAATGGAAAAAATCGAAGAAGATAACTTTTGTATTAGAATTAAGGGAGAAAGGGCAAACAAAAGATGCAAGATGCAATTGAGGATGATGATATAATCGTTGTTCAGGAAGTTAAAAAAGGTCGTTGTTATATATTTAAGCAATTTAGATATATATGCACATGTGCATATATGTATATTTTGCATGTTACCTAATAAATGCTAGTTGTTAGTTGTTTAAAACACACGAACAATGTGATAAATTTGAGAAGTATACAATGTTCAGGTTGGCGGATGAAGAAACAAGGAGATGTTAGGTGATGCATCAATGAGGTGTGAAGATGCTGTGAAAAGATAAGTAAAAGGGTTAGGTGTTTGATTCCGTTGCTTGATAGATATAAAGTGCAGGTTCGTTGGCCGAAGAGTAGGGATATGGTGAGATTGTTAGTTTGGTAAGGTTTGTTACTGTTTGTGTTTTTTTTGAAAAATGTTTGATTGAAATTGTAGTTATTAAATGCGTTAGGCGCACTTAGGGCGATAGGCGCTGTTTAGAAAGTGAACAAAGCACACTTGAATGATAAAAGTAGAATGTATTATGAATTGAAAATTAGAACTTTCTTCAAATAATTGAGCAAAAGTTGAATTATGCTTTCAGAAGGTGTTTTCAGGTAGGGTTGTTTGTCATTGAGATAGGATAGGAAGTTATGTTCAGGTTGTTTATTAAATGAAGTAAATAGTTCTACACGCACTCGGTTAGGAGGATAATTTGTGTTTTGGACGAGGTGCCATTTTCTGATATGCACATGTGCATTAAGATTGTTAATGCACATGTGCAAAACATAGTATATAATGTTAAAAGTAATGTTAAAGCACATACTGTTACAATTAGGCCATTAACAATAATGAACGTGTGCATTTGTTTTGTTGTAATTAACAAAGTAATGTTGTTGCACATGTGCAATCAGGTTGAAATATCGGTTTTCTTATGCGTTTTTATTGATTGTAGCTAAGAGATGGGGAAAACTTTAAAGAAAGTAACATTTGTGTTACAATCGGGGGATAAAGGAACAAAAAGGTTACCGGATGCAAGTGAAGATAATTGATTGCTGTGGTTTACATATATAAATATTTAAGTTTCACAATCTGGTTTTAAAAATGGAATGACCAAGCTAAACCACGCAACACGGCAGTGTACCGGTCGTAGTGTAGTAAAGTCGGTAAGACCAAGTATCAATCCGTGGACACTGATATGCAGCCCTCGATACTAAACCTCTATCGAGTCCTAATCTAGATAAAAGAGCATGATTTTTCGACTAAAAATTAACTAAAACGATAAGCAAGTAAAAAAAATAAGAAATAAACAAGCAGGAAGGACGAGAGATCAGAAAGTAAACGCTCACGAAAGAGGAATCAGAAATGGAGAGGATGGTTGCCTAGACTGGGAATCCTACTGATAAAGCTGAAAGCTAACGGGAAATGGATACTCGAATGACTACCGGGATCTACGGGTATAACCAACTCGGGAAACACTATAGTATCTAGATCTCCTCTCGGTCTCACTAGAACACTAAATGAAATCCTAAGCAGTCATGAAGCTCACCGGGTAAAGAATGGATCACCTCTCGGTCTCACCAAACATACAAGTTTACGCACCCAAGATTAGATCTCCTCTCGGTCTCACTAATCACCGAATACCTAACGGTATCAAGGGGTGAATCTATTCCTAAAGGTAAATGTTTGGGAAAGCGGATAAAAATGATACCGGGAAAGAAATTCACTCTCGTGCAATATCTAACCAAATAAACCAATAAATCCTAACAAACCCACAACCTATCTCCTCTCGGTCTCAAGGTAGGTGACAAACCCAAAACGATGTCAAACATGCAATTTCTAGATCATAGGTCAACAAGTTAACCCATCAAACCATCACACAAAGCAATGATAAAAATATGCAACTTTTTAGTTTAAAAACACCAAGTAAATAAACCATAGCCACAAATGAATCTAAAAATATAGCATAAACATCATCCGGGTCATAAATCACAACAAAAACCAATAAAGTTTAGATTTTTATCATAAACAAGTGTCAAACAAGATCCAAATCCCAAAAGAAATCAACAATAATAAATATTCATCCCAAGATCTAGACAACCAACATAAAATCTAGCCACTCATGGTCAATAACAAAATAAAACAAATAAGTTGATTAACAAAACTCATGACGTGAATAAAGAAAATAAAAAGCAAACCAAATATTGTGACTCTTAGCTTCTCAAACTCCACTATGAAGTTGCAATTTTTTTTTCTTGTTTGCTATTGTACTCCAACGTCACTCTTCATTTATTATTATTATATTTTTTTTTTGTGATTAATGGCAGCTTTCCAAATCAACTCCTGACACCTTTGCGTCGCTCCTTCGTTGTTTTGTCACTGTTGATGTCCCCTCTCCTTTATATTATTATTATTAATATTTCTAGATATTGTACACTCCCTGCTGTCTCTCCCTGTCTCCTCATATGACCCTTGGTCTCCTCTTTTTATAAAATGTTGCGCCCCACTTTCAGTTCATCGTGCCCTATTTTGTTTCCAATCTGGGCTGGCCCACATCTTTTGTTATTATTGTTTAGCCCATGTAAACAGTTAGATTAGATGCAGCCCAACTTGTTTTTTTTTTTCTATTTTGCTCCATCTCGTTTGGGCCATAGCCCATTAGTTCCTACACCACAAAAGTTTAAATCAGAGACTAGCCCAATTTAAATAGGTATTTACATGACCCGTTTAAATATTAAAAATTTAGCCAGTCTCAAGTTTAACTTAAATGCACCATTTTAGCTCGTTTACACTTAAAACCTCTAAATAACTAATAGGAACCAATAAAGAGTAATATTTAATAAAAACTAACCAAAATATTATTTAAAGTGTAGAGAATATTGATATAAGTATATGTATATTTTAGAGCGTATCAAACATCCCCATACTTATTCATTTACTTGTCCCTAAGCAAATATCAAACAACACATCGTACCCACACTTAGACCAAATACGACTAACATCTAGCAAAGCCTAAGCAAGCCACAAATCCTAAGGACACAAAGAAATCACAAGACTTACAACGGTCAAGAAGCATATGGCCCAACTAGTCAAATGTGATACCATTTTTTTTTTAAACATGGGATAACCTAATCAAGTTTCACTCCCCATCAAGATTCCAACCAAACCAAGCAAATACCCTCACATAGATCACTCAACTCTCGGTGTATATCTATCATAAAAGTGATTACTCGATACCTAAACACGAAGCTTGAAACACATATGCTTGTACAAGGATCAAATCTCCACCTAAATGGCTTGGACCAACATTAATCAAGAGGACTTATGGGTAGGCTAGGGCTAAGGGTAGGATATATTTGGGAAAAGTGGCTAAAAAAAAAATAAATCCGGAAAAATAAACTCAAAATATAAAAATAACTAAGATGGGTAATTTTGACCCATATCTAACTTATTCTATTTTTATTTTATTTTTTTACTCTTTTTTTTTTCTAACTCAACAATTTATTTATATACAACTAGAACAACTTTTTTTTTATTTTTTTTTCCTTTTTTTTCTTTTTTTTTTTTTTGCAACATTTTTTTTTTTCAACCACAAAACTAAAACTCAAACCCGGATACAAAAATAAAAGTGGCACATAGGGTAGACAAACGAAAGGGAAAAAAAGGCTCAATGTGGCGACTAAGGGTGTATCGAAAGGGTCAAAAAATGAAAAACAAAAAGAAAGAAAAAGGCTAAGATGTGGGTGATCCTAGATGCCTCCATCACGCTAATGCTAAGTCCAAAACTAAGGTCTAAAAATGTATCATGATGCACAAGTTCTGTAATCAAGCGACATGTAGGTAGCACTCAACAAATGAAAGTGAATATCATAATACTCAATAAGGCTCAAAACCTCACAATGAAGTGCGGGAATGGGATGTCGGTAAAAGCCAAGAGTGGTCTTCCTAAATCAGGTTCGTTTCACTATCATAAGTATCCCAAAAACCTTTTTACTTCAAAAACCGACTAGCTGGACCTACTTTACTATCGCGCAACTTAAAGAAATCCCGTGCCCCCAAGAAATGCAAACCCACATCGACCCGCCTTCAACTTACGTTTTACAATGGCTAAGACGTGTCTTCTGTGTGTAATCAATCGCCTCGGGACTTGCAAAAACTTTTATTATTTCTTTTTGTATTTTTCAAAATTTTTCACCTTTTTTTTTAGATTTTTTCTTTCATTTTTTTTTTCTTTGAATTTTTTTCATTTTTTTTTTTGAAAATATAAATTTTATTTATTTACTCCATCCCCACACTTAAAACGCACATTGTCCCCAATGTGTGTCAAAAGTAGCTAACATAAACTAAAATAAGAAAATGATAAAGGAAAACTGATACTCCCCTGACAAAAATGCGATGAGCTGATATGTGGGAGCATCCTAAAAACGTGTAACTGCCGGCTCGATCAAGCATAACCAAATAATAACCTGCATGACAACTCAAATGCTCGCGAATCGCGGAAAACACAAAAAAACAAACCATTAATAATAATATGGCTTGAAAACAATCTCCCCCGAATGGAGATTGAGTACGAGGGAGATGTTTCTACACCATTTTTTCTCTCTCTCTTTTTTTTTTAATATGTAAACTCAAAATAAAGAAAAGCAAAAATAAAATAGAAATAAGCTCAACTAATATGTACACTCGGGTAAACACCCGAGAACGAACCTCAACGACAAATCAATCAGCGGGAAGGTCAAGGTAGACCGCCTCGACCTTACGCTCCTCAACCGGACCACCAACATACAACTTCAGCCTGTGCCCATTCACCTTGAATGCAGCCCCATCTGTCCCCTCAATTTCAATTGTCCCATATGGGAACACCTCTCGAACCGTGAACGGTCCCGACCAACGGGATTTCAATTTCCCGGGAAACAATCTCAAACGGGAGTTATATAAGAGCACCTTATCCCCACACTTGAAGTCTTTCACATACTTCAAGTGTCTATCATGAAGCTCCTTCGTGTGCTCTTTATACCCCCACGAACGCGCGTACGCCTCATCGCGCAACTCATCCAACTCATGAAGCTGAAGAAACCGGTGTTGGCCCGCGCTAGACTTGTCCAAATTGACTGTCTTCAAAGCCCAATAAGCACGGTGCTCCAACTCGACCGGTAGATGGAACGCTTTCCCATAGATCAAACGAAATGGAGTAGTACCGATAGGTGCCTTAAACGCGGTACGGAAAGCCCAAAGTGCGTCATCTAACTTGTCGGACCAATCTGACCTGTTGTGACCGACAGTTTTCTCCAGAATGCGCTTGATACCCCTATTCGAGACCTCCACTTGCCCACTCGTCTGTGGATGATAGGCAGTCGAAAGTCGGTGTGTGACACCATAGCGCTTCAACACCTTCTCCATCTGGGCATTACAAAAGTGGGTGCCTCTATCACTGATCAAGGCTTTGGGGGTACCAAAGCGTGCAAACAACTTCTTAAAAAATCTCACAACAACTCTCGCGTCATTAGTGGGCAAGGCCTGTGCCTCCACCCACTTAGAAACATAATCAACCGCGACAAGAATATACTTGTTCCCTCGTGAAGACGGGAACGGCCCCATAAAATCAATCCCCCATATATCAAAAATCTCAACAACCTGAATGGGGTTCTGGGGCATCTCATCCCTCGATGAGACATTGCCAACCCTCTGGCACACATCACAACTCTTAACATACTCATGAGCATCCCTAAACACCGTCGGCCAATAAAAGCCCGAATCAAACACCTTCTTCGCGGTGTAGGTCGCTCCATGGTGGCCACCAGCTGGTCCCTCGTGGCAATGCTTGAGGATCTCCCTCGCCTCATCACCATACACACATCTCCTAACAACCTGGTCTGCACCGATGCGAAACAAATACGGATCCTCCCACAAGTAATGCTTGACATCCGCAAAGAATTTCTTCTTTTGCTGAAATGTCATGCCCTTCACAAGGACATCACTCGATAAATAGTTCGCAAAATCGGCGAACCATGGGAATCCCTCGTCCTGAGCGCTCACAAACAACAGACACTCGTGAGGGAAGCTGTCACCAATAGCCTCCTCTCTCATCTCCTCACGAGTAGGGTCCTCAAGTCGGGACAAGTGATCTGCTGCGACGTTCTCCGCACCCTTCTTATCTTTAATCTCAATATCAAACTCTGTAAGCAACAAGATCCATCGAATTAAACGTGGCTTAGCATCTTTCTTGGCAAACAAGTGCCTCAATGCTGCATGATCCGTATAAACGATGGTCTTTGAGAGAACAAGATATGATCTAAACTTATCAAACGCAAAAACTACCGCTAGAAGCTCTTTCTCAGTAGTGGTATAATTCTCTTGAGCATCATTAAGAGTCTTACTAGCGTAGTATATGGGGGTGAAAATGCTTCTCTCTCCTCTGCCCCAAAACTGCCCCCACTGCGAAATCACTCGCATCACACATGAGCTCAAATGGTAAGCTCCAATCCGGGGCAATAAGTTTTTCTTCATGGCTCAGGTCTAAGTCATCCCTTTCTTCCAGATTTTTCCAGATCAGATCTTCTCTGGCCTTCTTTTGGGCTGCAACTAAACTCTTCTCTAGTAATTCAGCTGATTGAGAGATTGGAGAAGGGTTTAGCACAGTCATTGTTGTAACTGTTGTAGTAGGCCTGATAGGAGCAGATGTTGGTTGAGTAGGAGCAGTTGTTCTGGAAGGATCAGCAGTTTGAGTCTTGGAAGTGTTAACTTTTGATGGCTTGACAACTTCTGAAGGTTTGTCAACTACTGAAGGATTGTCTTCAGTACTTTCTGATTCTTCATCAGAACTTTGGCCATCAGAGGTTTCTTCATTATGCCCTTGGGTTTCATCAGCCTTTTCAGCATCTTCTATTTCTTGAATAGAGACACCAAACTGTTGTGCCAGTTTCTCTTTTCACTACAAGAAAATGAAGCTATTGCAGCACCACTAAAATGTTGCATTAGGCCTTGAAAAGGTTACAATATGTCTAATGCAACCTTTTATTGGGGCTGCATTAGAAGCAGTTACCTTAGACCTAATGCAACCCTTTATAGGCTTAATGCAACCATTTTTTATAGTGTTACATTTGCTACTCTAATGCAACTTTTTAATATGCAACTTTTTTACATTCTAATGCAACTTTTATAATATTCAAATGCAACTTTTATAATACTCAAATGCAACTTTGGTTATAAAAGTGTAACTTTTTCTACACTTAAATGCAACCTTTATTATACTCAAATGCAACCTTTATTATATTTTAATTACAAATATGCAACATTTTTCTAGTCTTATTGCAACCTTTACTATTTTTATTATAGTAAAAGTGCAACCTTTTTTTTAATAAATGCAACTTTTTTATGAATCTTAATTAAAACAAATGCAACACTTTTACACCCAAATGCAACTTTGTAACATAAATCCAATTACAAATAATTTAAATATGCATTAAATCACAATTATGCAAAAACAATAAGAACACAAATATCATCATAATCAAATGATTTACTTAAAATTACTTGTCCAAACTTAAATAACAATAAAGTGTTAATTACAATACTGAAGAGAAATATAAACCGGCCTTCTAGTCATCTTGATCTTCAACTTGTAGTTGTTTCATAACCTCCTGCATTATAGCTTCAAAGTTTTTTCGTTGGTTGTCAATAATATCTTTTCAAATAACTTCAAGTTCGGCTTTTTTTCTTTCATGGTCCACTTCAAGCTCGGCTTTTTTCCTTTGATGATCCTCTTCGATCTCTTTGCGCAATTCTAGCAACTGGTTTTTCTCAACTTCAACTTTTGCTTTAAAAGATTCTATCATCCCCTCTGGAACCATGTATGACGTGCAAGCACCATCCACTTTTTTTATCAATGTATTTGTAACACCTCTACCATAAATTCGACGATACCCATAGTTTTTCTTTGCACATTACAACTAAATAAGGATTAACTGTAGCAATGTCATCCTCCTTTGGCTTGTAGTTCTTCATTTGTTCCTTAAATATTGTCAAGAAAAGTTAAGAAAATACTTTAGAAACAATTTTATAATTAAAATCATGCTATGGATAAATATTAAAAAACGGATGTCTATTTTCATGTGTCACTGGAGGTTTCATCAAAATTAAATTAATCCTATACGTAATAAGCAAACATGATAGATGAATATTTACATAAGGCGAACATAGAACATGGATATTTACATAAAGATAAAAGTAGAAAGAACTTACAATTTTCGTTTGCGTGTCATCATATGTATCAACATATACGCGCCCTTCCGTCCTTTTACGTGTACGCTCAAACAATTGTGTTAAAGTAGGTGATTGTTGGTTTGGGTCGGCATTTTCTGTATTCATAATAAAATAAATATAAGGAAACAAAAACATTAGTGTATTGCACAACAAAAATAATACAAATCATGGGCAAACTTGAAACATATTACCATCTCCTCACAAATCCTAGCAAAACTTTTTGGACCGGCTGTGTGCATATTTTTTTGAGACATGCGTGATTCCCTAGCTCGCAAACAGCGTTTCTGTAAAAACATTAATATATACACATCAACTAATATACAACTCTAAATAATAGCAACATGAATTAAAAAAGATTTTGATATTACTGATGAAATATATGGAAGTATATTTGCTAGATTAGTAAACAAAGAATCTATCATACCGAATCCAGTTGACCCGTTTGAGGTTAATTGGCTAAAATTAACTAAATCAACCCAATCGTAAGTTAATGGGTTGAAATTTATGCCTATAACCTTAAAAAACAAAATTTGCCACAAATAGAAATCAAGTATTTGACTGAATTTAGATTGTATACATGATTGCTTGGATAATAAAGATTTTGACACATATATGAACATAAAAAACGTATACCATTTTATCCATATCTGGAGGGTAGAAATTAGCACCAGATGGTTTCAAAATGGGAAATGCAGCTTTATATTCAACTTCAAGACCTTTCCAGTTAGCAATTGGTTTTGTTGCGTCCGGAAGCAATTTTAAAGCAGAGTCTGCACTCTGCAGTTGTCAAAAATGCTTCATTTTCATCCAGACAAGACCTGTGAAAAATATAAATATAATTTTTAATTTAATGAGCAAGTTTTATTTGTTAATTCTAACATCTTACAAAGATAATAGATTTATTATATGAAAAAGATCTACACCAGAGAAGCTATGGTGCTTTTAGGGGCGGTATCTTACCATGGACTCTTATTTATTGAATAATACTTCCATTTTCACATGTCCAGCTCAGATAATTGAGCATGTCCATTTAACCATTCCCTTAAAGATGGATTGTTGTACCAAACCTGATTTTAATAAAAAAAAAAAGAAGTAATTATGAGAACAAAATAAAGAAAATATTCCATATGTTTAGGTAAATATGTTGAAGAGCTCCTTGCTAGGTAAGTCAATATATATCCATAACGTTGTTGAAATTAATTAAATAAACCTGTTGGTAAAATATATCATCCATTATTCTTGCAGCTTGAATTAGTTAAACCAGAACTTCTTTGTCCTCCTCGGTCATACCTGTCAACTGTTATAGAAGAATTCCGTTAAATTCCTACTTAAAATTAACACCTACATGATTACATAAAGTTTATAATGTAGGGATATGCCTTTCGTAAGGGAAACACTATTTTCTTAAAGGAAAACAAGTGATAACAAATTATTAGATAGAGTCAGAGAGGTAAGAGATAGAAAAAACCTCAGCAGTGAGTGAGTTAGGAGAATAACGGTTAAGCTTCTTTTGCAGAAGTAGACTCCGTGCTTACGTGTTGTCTTGATATCTATCAAAAGTTTCAATTAAACCATAAGATGCATTTGGAAATTTAAGATGTGCTTTTATGCTCGAAATGCTTCACGGTTTACTAAAATGAGATTGTGATGGTAAAAAAATATACCTTTTGGTAATTATGTCGAATAGTTGACCGTATGGTCCATCCACATCGCAGGGTACATGATGAGGATCTGACTAGTAGGTGGTCAATCATCTTTAAATGTGGTAAGAGTCATCACAGCCCCTGTTTCGTAAGCATGATACGACATAGGTTAGTCACTTAGTCCTGTTATATTTTGAGTCAGGCCCGATTCTATCATAAACGTGACGTTATCCAGTAACATCAGTCATTATTAACTAACCAATCGAGACACTTAGGAAAACAAGGGAATTTGGGTGAGCTTGGAGAAGGGACCATGGCTACCCAGGCTGTGTCATATGAAGAAACAGAAAGTTCCACATTGTCGAACAGTTTTCTGATTCATTCTTTGGTTGTATCAATAGTCTGCATAAAATTTGCAAATAAATCCAGCTTTTCTTTATTATTATTATCATTATAACTATATTAATAACATAAATAAGTGACTGCAATAAGTCATACCTGATTAGCAAGATTAGTTTGTCCAGCATGAGAAGAAGCTGCTCAAACACAAAACTTGAATCAATCCAACAAATAAAGATGAGCAACAAGTCAACGTAGTGCAAGAAGATGCAGATTTGTACCTATATGCATGGTTTAAAAAAACGGGTGAGGCGTACGCCTCGAGGCGAAACTCTAAGAAAACGAGTCCGAGGCGCGCCTCACAGGGTTCAAATTGTACATACGCCTCTAAGGGCTGAGGCGCTAAGAAAATGTACGCCTCGGGTGTGCCTCAGGTGGTTTAGGGTGTTTTTGATGTGCTTTTTTTTGGTGTTTTAGACTTTTGGGGTCAATTATTTTATTTTTGATGTGTGTTTTTTATGTTTTAGACTTTTCCATGTCAAGTATTTTATTTTTTATGGACACATAATTTTTATATTTATCTTTTGACTGCGCCTAGAGCTTACGCCTCGGTTCGCCTCGAGGCTTACGCCTCATGAGGCGAAGGGAAAACGCCCCGAGGCTCGTTTCCGTTCTTTTAAACTTTGCCTATATGAATAGCTGACAGAGCCCATGGTTTGGTTGACAAAGGGTCAGTCATGCTCTGTGCAAGATTCATTGATGTTTCTTTTAGCAAAGTCTTTTGTTTTGTTTTTTTTTACTGATTCAATTGGCTGCAAGTAATAAATGTAAGCAATAACATCAAGTATAAATAGTTCAGAAGAAGTCAAATATCTAAAGACAAATATAAACAAGAAATTAGCAGTTGACTAAATATTCAATAATAATAATAATAATAATAATAATAATAATAATAATAATAATAATAATAATAATAATAATCAAATCAGCCACAAGCAAATTAAAACCACCCATATTTATATTGAATCAAGTGAAGAAAATAATAAAATTCTTAAAACAGTCAGTTACCTCTGTTTGATGATAACCCGCTGACGAAGATGCCGCCTCCGCCGTGTAGTCGTTGTTGACCTGTTACTGCCCATCTCTCTCTTCTTCTTTCTCTCTCTCTCTCCTAGGTTCTCTCTCTCTCTCGGACTCTAAACTTATCGATAAGTATGTGTGTGGTTGAGAGAGAGAAAGTGAGTAAATCTAATCTAATTTTGGGGAATGAATTTTGGATGGGAGGGAACTTAGAAAATTTTGGAGAAACTATTTTAGTTAGGAGGGAAATGAAAATCTACTTGAAATATAGGTCGGAAGGAAAATAATATTAGCCATACAATTTTGTTCACACAAATTATAAGAACTCCATTTTTTTTCCAGGAACAATACCACTTGGATACGGTACGGTTCGGCATTTCAGGTAGATTTACCTTCCACCCAGATTGAGCCTGGTTCTACGAGGGTTATCATTCAAGATCCGCCATTGATCGAAAGGGATAGGAGTAGTACTTTTTAGATTTCAGTTCAATTAATAATTTTTTAGTATAAAGAAATGATTTCTAAATTAGTTATTTGATATTAGTAATGGCATTACAAAAACTGATCTTACTGATACAAAATTAAATGCCACCAAAATGCGTATTAGGGGTGTAAATGACACGTAGTGGCTCGGGATCGGCTCGGTAAAAAGCTCGAACGAGCCGAGCCTTAACGAGCCCGAGCCCGAGCCCGAGCCTGAAATATGGCTCGTTTAGTTATCGAGCCCGAGCTCGAGCCCTAGATACAAAGCTCGATTAGGCTCGCGAGCCTAATCGAGCCTTAACGAGCTAGAGCCCGAACCCGAGCCCGAGCCTAAGTTACAGCCGAGCCTAAGTTATAGCCTTAACGATTGGGCTCGCGAGCCTAAGTTATAGCCGAGCTTTTGCGAGCTCGAGCCGAGCTTTTGAGCTCGTTTGAGACTCTCAAATCACCTCGAGCCGAGCTCGAGCTTTGGATTTTGCTAGCGAGCCGAGCTCGAGCTCAAGATTGTAGGCTCGAACCGAGCCGAGCTCGAGCTCGAGCTTCACAAAACCTTAACGAGCCCGAGCCGAGCCCAGTCAGGCTCGGGCTCGGCTCGGATCGTTTACACCCCTAATGCGTATCAAACATTTATGACATAACTAAAGTGTCACTAAAAATCAAATTTAGTGGCGTAACTATTAAATCCCACTAAAAGTACGTGTTAAACAACTATGGCATACAAAAAGTGTCACTAAAAACCTCAATTAGTGTCACAAACACTAAATGCCATTAAAAGTTTGTGCCACCAAATGACATTTTTTTTGTAGTGTAGTTTGCCGGAAAACACTTTCAATTCTTGTAAAATACATACCTTTTTTCTTTGTATGTAGATCATGTGGAGTAGGCTTCTTATAGGGGTGCAAGCGAGTCGAGCCGATTCGAGTTTTGCTTCTAAGGCTCGAGCTCGGCTCGAAAGTGGTTTTTCTAGGCTCGGGTTCGGCTCATATTTTATTTATTAATTAATTCTAATTATTATTTTATATATAACTGGGTTATTTTTTAATAATTTAATAAATAGTAATTAATATTACTTGAATATATATATATATATATATATATTTAATATATTAATTAAAAGTTGCATTTAACTTTTCATAATGCAACCTTTTAGAAAAAAGGTTGCAGAAAAAAGGTTGCAACATTTAGTAAAATTTGCAACCTTTAAATAAAAAAGTTGCAAATTTAGTACTAGTTTGCAACCTTTTATGAAAAAAGTTGCATTAGATCTTTTAATGCAACCTTTTATGAAAAAAGGCTTGATCTTGTTGATCTCTAGCTAGGATAGCCACTCTTACCTTTCTTCTGGCTTCAAGTGTATCCATAGGTACCTTGATTTTCTCCCCCTTTTTGGCTTTATCACCTTTGGAAGTTGAAGCTTGGGAGAAATGACCTTGAAGATGAGCAATCTGTTTGCTGTTGTGATCAATCTTGTTGGACAGATCATTCATCTTCGTCTGTATCACTCCAAATTGGTTCTTCATGGACAGCTCCAAGTCAGCTGTGTATGTTTGGATGTGATTTTTGATGAGGGTGTTCATCATGTGATACAAGGGACCATCTGGGCTGCATAGTTGGTTCAGGTCTATGCTAGGTTGCCCAGGGAATTGGGTAGGCATTTGTAGTGAGGGGTGTGTTTTTGGTTGATCTCCTTGTTGTACAGGAGATGCCACTCTAGGGGAATCATGGATTGAGTGGGCTTTAACCTGAGATGGTGTGACTAGCTTCTTGAGCTTAGAGACACCAGGTGCAGGACCTTCACTTACAGCCGTCAATTCAGTAGTTTTTAGTGTTGAAACATCATCCAAATTAATGGAATCATCTGAATCCCTGATTACATCCTCAATGAGGACTGTATCAGTTACATCATGAGCTGAGCCCAACTCAGTTGTCTCATGTACCTCTTGTTCTTGGTACAGAGGATTTCCTACCTCAGGCATTAAGCCTTCATCAGTAGTTGCCACAGTTGAGGTCTTAGCTGTTTTACTTCTGTCCTCAGGTCCACCACTAGTTGGTAAATGAGTAGTAGCAGCCTCAAAAGTACCAAAGGTTTCTAAGTTTGGGCTTAGAGACCCTGGTTCATCTTCATCTCTTTGGTTGGGGCTATGAGTGTCCACATCCATGTCACTGTCTGAGTCTATGTCCCCTGTTTGATGTGGTTGATGGGGACTGACATGTGTTGATGGGACTTTCTCTTTTAGCCCGGAGAGAAGTTTGGCTATTTCTATGTCTGGTTCAGAAATTTGGGGTGCTGGTTCAGTAGTTTGGGCAGTGGGTTCAGCAGTTTCAAAAGAAGAATCTATTGGAATAGTTTTTCTAAGTCTTTTTCTTTTGAAAAGGATTGTTATTGGTGCTCTTGGTGGGGTTTGAGATGGATGAGACTGAGAGGATGTTTCAGTCACATCTTTTAGAAGTGCAGATTGCACAGTAGTTTGTTCAGGCATCTCAACCTCCTGAACAGCTTTTCTTTTGGGTTTGGTGGGTTTTTGTTTTGTTATCTTGGGTTTCTTGGCCTTTGGTGGTGTAGGTTTGGAAGATGAGGGTTCCATGGGGACTGGTGCTTGTTCCCCTTGGTCATCTTCTGGCCAGGCAGCCTGTTTGTTGTGCCTTGAGTATGCTTGTGAGGTTAAGGGTTTTAAAATTTCAATTTTACCCACAAGCACCTCATTACCCAGTTCAGATATTATGCACTGCATAATGAACCTTGGATATAACAAAAACTTTTTCTTAGTGTTATTGTGATGTAACACCAACTCATTAAAGAAAAGTTTTGATGCCCTGAAATTTATTTCATTCACAATGGAATGAAATATTGGTTGAAAGGTTGAGGGCATCTGGTCATAAGACCCAGTTTTAGGACTCAAGCACATAATAATATAATGAAACAAAAGTTTATATTTTGGTTCAAAATACTTTTTAAAGATTGTAGCTTGTGAGAGAGTACCTTGATAACCACACTCAGTCATGGTTAGGTGGATAGCAGAGTTGTCAAACTTCTCAGGGGCATTCACATCATTCAACCCCAGTCTGTTTGAGAGTATGGCCTCTGTTATGGCCATTTGTCTTCCTCTAATTGTTGAGTTGAGGGAGATAACTTCATCATCCACCATCACTGTCTCAGCATTAGCCCAGAACTCATTTAGAGTTTCAGGATGAATTGGTGGGTCTATGGTGAGAGCGGTGAAATATTGGGATTTGACGACGAGATCAATGATCTCATCGTATTGGGACCAGCCTTCTTGTTTTTCTAAGTAGGCTCTGAGATTGTGTCCCTGTTTGAGAACTAAAGCCATGTGGTTTATGTGTGTTGATGAATCGAACAGTGATTTTGTGTTGCAGGTTCAGGGGTTTGAAAGCTTTCTTGAGAGAGAAGGAGGGAATTTTTGTGTTTGAAAGGATAAGTGTTGAAAAAAGATATTTATCACTTTTGGCAAGGTTAAAAATCTCTTTATCAGAAGTTTTAAACCGACTAGGTCAAACTTCTGATGATGGGAAAAGTCAGATTTGCCCTTTTTGACTAAACTGCTGATGAAGGATTAATTTCATCAGTAGTTCCCATTTCCTCTTCAGTAGTTTTAACAGCTGATGAGAAATACTTTATAAATACTTTTATTCATAACTTCTGAAGGTTATTTTATCAGAAGTTAATCACTTTTCAGAAATTATCCCCATACTGATGTTTTGTTCATCAGTAGTTTCTCTCTTTTCAGAAGTTTTTCAAGTGTTTGAAAATAGATGTAAGTGAAAAACAAAAAATGTGCAGAAAAATAAATAGAAACACTTACAAATTTAGCATCCCTAGCATGGATACTAACTTCTGAAATGTTGATGTGTCAAGGGTTTTAGTGAAAATGTCAGCTATTTGATTAGCTGTTGCTACATGTTTCACTTCAATCTTGCCTTTTTCATAGCAATCTCTTATGAAATGATACCTGATCTCAATGTGTTTAGTTTTTGAAAACTGAACAGGATTTTGAATGATGCTAATGGCAGATTTGCTGTCTACAAGCAATGGTGTCTTGGTCTCTTTGATTCCATAATCAAGAAGTTGATATTGGAGCCATTGTATCTGTGATGTACAACTTGCAACTGCAATGTATTCAGCTTCAGCAGTTGAAGTTGCAATAGATGTTTGCTTCTTTGATTGCCAGGACACTAGACAGTTTCCCAAGAATTGACAACCACCAGATGTTGATTTTCTTGACATTTTACACCCTGCATAGTCACTATCTGAAAAAGCTGATAACTTGGTATTGCTTGAAGCAGGATACCAAATTCCAAGTGTGGGAGTTCCTTTCAGATATCTGAAAATTCTTTTGACTGCAATAAGGTGTGATTCCCTAGGAGCTGATTGATATCTAGCACAGACACATGTTGAAAACATAATATCTGGTCTAGAAGCAGTTAGATATAAAAGGGAACCTATCATACATCTGTACATGGTCTGATCAACCTGTTTTCCTTGATCATCTGGTTCAACTTGTGTGGTTGGTGTCATGGGGGTGGAACATGATTTACAGTCTTGTAAAGAAAATTTATTCAATAATTCTTTAACATATTTTGATTGATGTATAAAAGTTCCATTTGTTTGTTGTTTAATCTGCAGTCCCAAAAAGTACTGCAGTTCCCCCATTGTACTCATCTCAAATTTTGATTGCATGAGTTTCTTAAATTCATCACACAATTTTGTGTTTGTTGAACCAAAAATGATATCATCAACATATATTTGAACAAGTAAGATATGATTTCCAACATGTTTTATGAAAAGTGTTTTATCAATGGCACCTCTTGTGAAGTTATTTTTGAGTAAAAAGGTTGAAAGTGTATCATACCAGGCTCTAGGAGCCTGTTTGAGCCCATAAAGAGCTTTGTCTAGTTTGTACACCCACTCAGGATGAGAAGGATCCTCAAACCCAGGTGGCTGACAAACATACACTTCCTCTTTTATCTTTCCATACAAAAATGCACTCTTGACATCCATTTGATAAACTTTTATTTTGTTGGAAATGGCATAGGCCAGAAATAACCTGATGGCTTCAAGCCTTGCAACTGGAGCAAAGGTTTCATCATAGTCAATGCCTTCTTCTTGAGAGTAACCTTGTACTACCAGTTTTGCCTTGTTCTTTATTATCATACCAGCTTCATCTTGTTTGTTCCTGAAAACCCATCTTGTCCCAATTGGTTGCTTGTTTGGTGGTAAGGGACAGATTTCCCATACCTGTTGTTTGTTGAATTGAAGCAATTCATCTTGCATTGCCTGCACCCAATTGTTGTCTTTGAGGGCTTCCTGGTACTTCTTTGGTTCCAACTGTGAAATAAATGCTGAGAATAGACAAAAGTTGGAAAGCTGGTTTCTTGTAAGAACACCTGATGCAATATCACCCATGATTTGATCAAGTGGATGATCTTTGTGTTCCATCAGTTGTTGTAAACCACTGACAGGTGTTGGTGGCTCATGTTCATCAAACAAACTACTGAGGTCTATTATATCTGGTTCAGCAGTTTCAGTATCTTCAGTAGTTGCAGGTGCTGAAGCAGATGTTTGAGTTTGGCCTTCAGTATTTGTTGAATCAGAAGTTTGTGAAACTTCTGATGGTTTTAAAGTTGACTTAATGACTGTTTGAGGAGTCCATGGTGCTGGATCCTCATCATCAAACCTTTGATCACCATAATAAGTAGGTTTGGATGAAGTGACAGTCTTTTCAGGTTCAAAATGAAAGTTGTCAAGGTCAAAGAGTTCAGCAGGATGTGCTGGAATGAGAGTGTGTTTTGACTCATTGAACTTGACATTCAGTGTTTCTTCTACTATCCTAGTCTTTGAGTTAAAAACCTTGTAGGCTTTTCTAGTTGATGAATAACCAAGAAAGTAACCTGAGTCAACTTTGGCAGCAAACTTTGAAATAGATTCCTTGATGTTCAAGATGAAACATTGACATCCAAAAGCCCTGAAAAAGGAGATAAGGGGCTTCATGCCATGAAGAACTTCATAGGCAGTCTTTGAATGTCTCTTGACAACAAGAACTCTATTTTGAACATAACATGATGTGTTAACTGCTTCTGCCCAGAAGTATAAAGGTAGGCCAGAATCAGCTAACATTGTTCTTGCTCCTTCTATTAAAGTTCTGTTCTTCCTTTCTACCACACCATTTTGTTCAGGAGTTCTGGCAACACTGAATTGTCTAATAATCCCTTTAGACAAACAGAAGTCATTCAGAGTTTTGTTCCTGAACTCTGTCCCATTATCACTTCTAATGGTTTTGACAGGTAGAGAGTATTGCTTTTCTACTTGTAGAATGAAGAACTTGATGATTTCAGCAGCCTCATCCTTGGAAAATAAGAAGAATACCCATGTAAATCTTGAGTAGTCATCAATGATGACTAAGCAGTACTTCTTTTTACCAAGGCTCATGATCTTTACAGGCCCAAATAAGTCCATATGGAGTAGTTGAAGACATGCAGTTGTTTTTGATTCTTCAATAGACTTATAGGAGGACTTATGCTGTTTACCCTTTAAACAGGATACACAGTGTTCTTGACACTGGTATACTTTTAAGGGTAGACCTCTGACCAAGCCCATTTTTGTGACTTTATTTATGGTTTTAAAGTTCACATGGCCAAGTCTCCTATGCCAGAGATCAGTTTCTGAAGTTGATGCCCTTGAGAAGAAACAGGCAGTGTTGTTCAGTACTTTGTCTTTTTCAATGTCCACTGCATAGACATTGCCACATCATTTGGCAATTAACAAAGTATGATCTTCAATGATCTTCTCTATCAACTTCTGGCCTTCTGGTGATATGATCTTGCATGCTGTCTTTGTGAAAAAGGAAGAATATCCTTTATCACACATTTGTGACACACTAAGCAAGTTGTACTCAAGGTTTTCAACCAGATTGACCTTGTCAAACTGTATTTTGCCAGAGGAGACATTGCCATGTCCTAGCACATATCCCTTAGCATTGTTCCTAAAGGACACAGATCCATCTCTTTGACTGATAAATATGTTTATCAGGTATCTGCATCCTGTCATGTGCATTGAGCCTCCACTGTCTACATACCAAATGCTATTCAAGCCTCTGGAAACTCTCTGCACAATATAGCAAATTAGTTAGATTTAGGAACCCAAGCCAGTTTGGCTTTGGGTTTGCTCTTGAGAACATTTACAGTTTGTTCTTGACCAAGTTTAGAAATCCATGTCTTTTTGGCAATGGATTTTGCATTAAGCACAATGGTGGTATCCTTTTGAGGACCACCATCAACTTTGGTCATCAGTAGTTGTACCATGTTCATAAGATCTTTAATCTCAGCAGTTTGTGAAACTGCTGATGATTTAGGTCTAACTACTGAAAGAGAATTTTGAGAAAAAGACTTTTGTTGAGATTTTGTCTTTTTCTGAGAAAGGGTTTTTGCTGGTTGTTGTTTCTTGGGAGAAAAGGTTTTTACATAATCATTTTTGATTTGTTCTCCCACAACCAGTTGTTGATTTTTCTTATTGAACTGAATACCCTTTCTATATCTGCAAAATTCTGTTTTGTGGTTGAACAGACCACAAATTTCACATTCTTTTGTCTTTTCTTTCAAAGACAAATTTCTGACAGTTTTGATTGGTTTTAGGTCATCAGTAGTTTTCAGGTTCTCAACTCCTGATGTAGTTGAAACTGCTGATGACTTAAAGTCAGATTTAATCAATACTTCTGAAGAACTTTCTTTGTGTGATTTTAGAAAGTTTTCATGGAAAGATGTGCATTCTTCCTCTTCAGAAGTTTCACCTGAAATAATTTTTCTCCCATCTTCAGTAGTTTTGGGAGAGAAATCAGTTGGTGTTTCAGTGTGATTGTACCCTATGCCAAACCTAACATTTGAAGCACTTTGTTTGTTTAGCAATAGTTGGTACCCCTTACAAGATTCCACCCATTTTTCACATGTGACCTTGGTGTCAGCAAGCTCTTGTCTGACATTTCCTAGGTCATTAATCATTTTTTTGATTTGTGCTTGGGTTTCAATAGCGGAGTTAGTTAATTTAGAAACTTCTTTTGTTTTTGCAGAAAGTTTTCTTTCTAAATCACATTTTATCTGAGTGAGTTTTCTCTCAGAGTCATTGGCTTTTCCTTGTAATTGCACATTTGTCTCTCTTATGAGAGCAAAAGATTCTTTGCATGAATTTGAACATAGTTTTGTCAAAGATTCTTTTGATACCTGAGACAAGGCAGATTTTGAGGAGCATCCCTCAAATGCCATCAAGGCAAAGTTCTTTCTGCCATTGTCAGGCTCTCCCCAGTTGATGTCAAACATTTTGTTGTCTGCATCAGGATTGCACTCTGTGGTGTCAAAAGGAAGACTGCTCCAGTCAACATACCCTGAGGTAAATAAACTTTGTTGAGAGGGTTGTTGTTGCCGTGGAGGTTGTTGAGCAGCTGGAAAGGGAGGGATTGATTGTTGGCTCTGCATCTGTTGAGCAGGCATCTGTACATATTGTACTTGTGGCACATATTGGTGTTGTGGAGCTTGTGCCTGTACAAAATGTGTACTCCCTTGTGTTCCATTATTCCTGTTATAATTGGGGTTAAAATTGTTTCCACACTGAGATTGGTTAAAGCCAGAGCTTCTACATTCTCTAGCAAAGTGTCCCAACTTTTGACACTTATGACATCTAAGTTTAGATTTGTCAAAACCAATTTTTGTAGAACTGTTAAGTCCTGGAAACTTCCTTCCTGACCTTTTGTAAAATTTATTTGTTTTTAAACTTAACATGGCCAGTTGGTGCAAAATATCCATTTCTTCAAGGTCATCACTGCTGAAACTATTTAAGTCATCCATGATAAAACACATGTTATCAGCAGTTTGACCAAAGTCATTATTGTCATAACCTGGGAATGATCTTTCAGATGAGATCCCAGCAGTTATGTCAATGTGGTCAAAAGATCCAAAACTATTTGAACAAGTTGGTGAGTCTTGTCCCAATAGTGCTGTACTACCAGGTAGATAGTCATCAGCAGTTTTACCAGAATTTTGTAACTTTTTCTTTTGATCAATTTCTCTCTCAAAAGTAAGTAATATCCCATGAAGTTTTGTAAGAGTGAGGGAGCTAAAATCTGGTGAAGATCTTAAGACTATTGAGTATGTTTCCCATTTATCAGGTAAAGACCTTAAAAATCTATGAAGCATAGATACAGTTGTATAGGTCTGACCATTTAGTTTTAGCTCAGATATTAATGAGGAAAATCTTTCAAATTGCTGAGTTAAAGTTTCCCCATTAATGTGAGCAAAAGTTTCATACTGTTGAGCCAAGATTTCTCTGGTGTTGGCAATCACCTCTTCAGTTCCTCCAAACTGTTCTTTCAGGCAGTCCCAAAGCTCTTTGGCACTATCACAATGTAATAGGCCAGAATAGATTTCATTTGGGAGTGCCATTGCCAACATAGAAAAAGCTTTTGCATCAAGCTCAAGTTTTAGGAAATCATTATCAGTATAGTCTTTTGGTTCTTTTGGAATCTCTTCCTTAGTTTCAAGATTTATGTTTACTGGTTTATGAGGACCATATATCACAGATCTCCAACAACCTGTGTTGGTTTGTGACAAGGTATGTGCCATTCTCTTTTGCCATATGTTATATTCATTTCTTACAAGCATGGCAGGTTTAGTGGCAGAACCAGTATTATGAGGATCCATTTTAAAGAGTATTGATTTGTCAAATATCTCTTAAAGTGATGGATGTTGATAAAAGTGAGCTTATTATCCTTTATTGAATATCAATAAGAGCCTGTATCTGATTCTCAATTTGTTAGATTGATATGTGATCAGATAAACTAGTGCTCTGATACCAATTGTTGGATCAGTGTTAAGCTGCTCTTTTAATTTGAACTTGCTCGTAGACACTTAAGTGTTTAGCAAGTTCTTTGGTGAGTGATAGCACAGCGGAATGTTTATAAGTTTTATAGCTACACTTATCAACAGGAGTTATTACTCCCCCTGGAATCAAGAACAATAAATGAGAAGTGTTTATTGAGAATCTAAGTATTGAATGAGAATGAAATACTTTGACAGATTCTCAGTAAACACGAAATGGAAATAACAATAATAAGTGTTGAAGGATTTCTTGTATTAAAATCAATGTCTAAAACAGAAGGATGAATCCTTCTATTTATAGACTTTACAAATACATGAACCTTGCCAAAAAGCAAGTTCAGAAACAAGTTGCAGTCTTGGAACTTGTACATAAAGTAAAAAGAAATACTAAAGTATTAAACTACTGATATACAAAGGCGGTGGAAAAGATCTTCTTTAAGTACTGATGAATGACAAACTACTGATGAGTAGTTTGTCTTCAGCAGTTCTTCAGTTGAAGTGTCTGGTTTGAACTTCAGAACTTCTGATGACTTCTTCTTCAGTACTTCTGAATCTCTTCTTCAGCAGTTTGATTCCTTGTCTTCAGCAGTTCCATACTTAGAGTATTTTGACAGAAAGTGAATTAGACTAAGGTTTGCAAAAGTGGTTTCACCAATCCTTTTTGTCCTAACAAAAACAAACAAAGAAGTTTGGTATAACATTTTGTGTAATGTATATTTGGGTTAACATTTTGTTATATTGGTGAACGTGAAGGTGTAAGATAATTAGAAGTTTGTATGTAGGTAGTTGACATAGGTTGTTTGTAATATGGATATTTTTTTTTTTGTTATCGTTTGTTATATTGAGTTAATACGTTTGGTAGAGAGTACATGTAGTTGTATGATACAAACAAATTGGTATAAAAACTTTGTTATTTGAAGGATGATGCATGCACATATGTATGCCCGAAAGTTAAAGCACTAAAAAAATCTAACAATATTAGTGAAATGCACATGTGCATGCAGTACACGTTTCTTATTTTATAGGTCTTATATAGAGATGTTTCAAGTTTATGCATGTTTGTTGTCATACACATGTTTTATTTTCAATTTATGTTATAATATACATGACTAAACACTTGACGAGTTCGAGTGTATTTTATATCTCACTTTGCGTTCATTTAATGACCATTGAATAGAATTTGTGACCCCTTATATATCTGTATCGCGTCCATTTTATAATCATTTAAGTATGGTAATTGACAATTCATTCAAAAGTGTGATTTAATAGTGAAATGCACATGTGCATACGGTGTATTTCTGTATATATAACAGCGAAATGCACATGTGCATCAGGGATGACGTCACATGTGCACAACAACCTTTTTTTCGAATTAATAATGAAAAAAATCATTTTGGTGTTTTTAATTTTTTTATTTTTTTTATTTATTTAGGTTATATAATTTTTTTTTTATTTTTTGATGGAGGGGTTTTTGTAGACACCCTTCATATTTACAAAAATGCTACCTGTTCACACTGGTTCTTTGGTTCTCTCCCTAAATGGTGGTTCTCAAATGATCCAAATCCTATATATATATATATATATATATATATATATATATATAAAAGTTTGAAAAGAAATTACTAAATAAAAAAATGAAAATTTATAATTTTATATATTTTTTATTTTAATGTTAAATAATATAATTTATCAATTGAGAATTAATTTGAGAGGTAATTTATAGGATGAAATATTTTGGAAGGGAGTTTTAGGAGGGGATTTAAAATTTTGTAATTTTAAGTGGGAAGTTGTTGTATGTATAGCCACATGAAATTTTGTAATTTCAAGTGTGCCTATTGTTTAACATTTGGCTAAGCATATTTCTCATGACAATTGCTATTATTCTGTCCCCAAAAAAAAAAAAAAAAAAGAAAAACTAAGTGACAATGGTGTGCATAATAGTTATATGAAGCCACAAGAAATTTTATAATTTTAACTATGGCTATTGTATAACCTTCAGTCACACATATTTCTCTCATGACATTTGCAATCATTTCGTCAAACAAAAATAAACAATGATAATAGTGTGGCTAATAATTACATAAAGCCACATGAATTTTTTGTAACTTTAAGTGTGGCTATTGTTTAACATTTGGTCACACATATTGTTTCCATGACATTTACAATCTTTTCGTTAAACAAAAATAAAACAAAGTGAAGATGGTGTGGCTATTGTCTAAACTTTGGTCACACAACAATAAATGTGGCCATACGTATTCGCTTATAGCCACACCATCTAACAAATAATGTGATTGTATATCACATTTGGCCACATTGTTCTTGTGTAGTTGCTAAGCGTCATAAATTTTTCTTAAAGTGTGGCTAAATGTTTCCGGCTGATGAGTTTTTAGTCACATGAAACAAATATGGTAGCGGTAGATCACAAATGGCCACACTTTTTCTAATGTGGCTACTTAATGTCACAGTTTTATTCTTAAAATGTAGTTAAAGGTTTTGAACTATTTCACAATGGTCATATAAATGCATAAGATGTGTGGCTAAATGCAGGTTAGAAGATTTTGGAATATGATAAATGATCTTTAGCCACACATTTAATCAAAAGTGTGGCAGGGTGATTTGATGAAATGTGTAGCCTTAGCCCTTTTTTCACGTAGTGTCGATTCTAGTGAGTTTTCATTTTTATAATTGACCTATATATATATATATATATATATATATATATATATATATATATATATATATATATATATATACTATATTATAAAGCACGAGGGAAGGATTCCAACAAAATTTTAGTAATTACAACATATAATGCATATGGTATAATGCCCTAATGAAGTTAGTAAGAGGGCAAAATAGTATTTTTATATGAATATTAAATTGTCCATGAAATATATGTAAATGAATAATACATGTATTAAATTAAAGGGAAGTCCATAAGTTTTCTACCAAATATAATTTAATTGTTATAATATATATATATATATATATATATATATAATTACCAATCACTACCGATTATGCTACTGTTGTATGACGCGAACCACAACGAAAAAATCAGACGATCTAAGCGTTGCATAACAACAAAGTCGGTTGGGGTAAAGTGAGGTTTATAATGATAATAAACACTCAATAGTAATGACGATAAACACTCAACAGTTTCTAAACTGATATAACATTAATCTTGAAGTTCTTCTCATAAATTTGTATGTATAAAAAAATATGAATTAAAATAAAATACTAGTTTTATACTTGGAGTAATATTATGTCAAGAAATTATATATATTTCAGTGAAAATCTATAAATGTAATCCTAAATAATTTAAAAAGACTAGGAAGTAAATATCAAAATGAAATTAAACGTATATGAGTTATAGACTTAATAATTATGTGGTTAAAACTTCTTGACTTCATAAAACCAAAAGCCCAAATAAATAAATAATACAACATTTCATGTACATGTAGATAATTAGCCTTAAATGGTCAGTTTTTTCAATCCTATAAATTGTGCTGTCAAACAATGGGAGGAAAAACCAATTATAGATTGTTGTTTGATTCCCTCCCAGTTTCATCATCCATTGTCCCATGGTATTTCCACAACCACCTCACATGGATTATCAAATCCTAAAAACATTAGTAGCTACCTATGGAAAAACCAAAGTTGTACTAGACTTCCAAACCATCAAATCTCGTTGTGTGCCACCACAAAGACTCGTCGACAACGGAGATTGTTTTCTAGGTGCAAAAAACTAGAGTTGCGTCTGATTTCATTTGAGTCTAAAAGAAGTAATTTTGTTTGATGTTAAAGCGAGGTATAATTTTTAACTTTTGTATTCACTTGTAAATGTCATAGTACAATGGAGTGCAGATAATTTTCAACTACTTGATTTGCTAAGATCAAGCCTTAGGACTTGGTCGTCTAATGTCTATTATAGAGAGAAAATTTAAGTAGCAACTATAACATGTTTATAATTAACATGTAAATCTTAGTTCTTTTTATCATATGAACATAAGTTGTAGAAATCTTAGATATTTTGTAAAAATAAAGCTTTTGAAAAATTTAGAAATATCAAGAATTTGAAGATATCTTTTATTTGGTTATGATAACAAAATCCCCATATTGCCTATCCACATTAGATTTAAATAAATATTATCATGAAATTTGATTATGATAACAATATCCTTATACATCAATAATAGCTTTGAATAAACGTTCTTTACGAGGTTGTGTACATAAATATAAATGACATGTAGGTTGTATAACACCTCTCATGGCATCCTCACTTCATTGACCACTTGATTCTCTTAATTTTTGTTTTTCAATTACGTATTGTTAACTCCGCTGGAACGCACAGGCTCCACACTAGTATGTATGTATGTATGTATGTATATATATATATATATATATATATATATATAGGGAAGGGATCCATAGAAAACCCTTCTTATCCTGAAAACCTTGGAAACCCAATCTCAACCATCCATTCCATTACATCAATGGCCATGATTCAATCTTGTGACTTTTTGGTGAGAGAAATTGTTTTTTATTATAAAAGTATACATAAGGGGTATTAGTGGAAAGAAACAATTACCACCACCTCTCTCTTCATTCTTGTCATAAATCAATTCCCAACACCATCATCTCTCTCCTCTCTCATACTTTTTCTTAAATCAATACAATCATCTCTCTCCTCTCTCATCTTTCTTCATCTTCTTGGTTTTTTCTTCAAAAGAACATTCAACCACCATCTTCACTAATGCAAACAAACAAGCATACGCCTCCAGAAGAAAATAATACGATGGTGCTATAATTTCCGACGACATGAAAGGTAACGACGGTGGTGAATAGTAGTAGTGGTGGTGGTGCAAGGTGGTTCCAATATCAACCACATCTTTCATCGACGTCGACACAACCACATATTTCTCCGGCGAACGGTGGCTAAGGGATTTAGAGAAGATGAAAAACACATACCAGATCTCTAATCTCTCTTGTTTTACATTTGTATCAAGGGATTTAGAGAAGATCATCTATCTCCTCTTTCTTCATCTTCTTGGTTTTAATCTTATAAGAATCCTTCAACCACCATCTTTAAGGATGCAAACAAACAAACAAGCATACACCTCCGTCAATATGAGAGTTAACGACGGTGATGAATAGTAGCGGTGGTGGTGGTGGTGCACGGTGGTTCCAGGAGCAACCGGTGTTAACAGAGAAGAAGGGGTTGCAAAAGGTTGTCATGTGCAGATATGGCTGGACCATCTAGCAAGAAAGGTATCATTGATTGACCACTACTTAGCTTTAACATGTGTTATCATTTTCTTAAGATTGACCATTTTGATAGACTCTTTGTTTAACTACAATAACATGTGTTATAGGCAAAAGGTTAGAATGTGCAGATATGGCTGGACCATCTGACACAAATGGATGTTGATGGGAATGCAACACAAATAGGTTTGTTTGTTTTTTTTTTTTGTTTTATCCAAGCAATTTAAAGAAAACAAATGTTAATTTTGACATTAAAAAATTGAATCTTCTCTGAAATACTATAACAAGTGTTAACGAACATTGTACTAGTTCAGAAGGTGTTGGTAAAGATACAACTGGGACAAGACAAGGTATGTAAAGCATATAGTTTGGTAATGTTGCTAACCTGTGATAGTAAATATATAACAAGTGTTAATATATGTTTAACAAGTGTTAATCACAACTGTTTTTTTTTTCAGAAAGATATGTTGGTGAAATATATGGGTGACGTAAAGCATCCAAACGCTGAGTTAATCAATGCGCTAAGGATACATAAGGAGAAGATTGATTGGGTGACACGTAGCAACGTTGACGATTGTGGGGTCTTTTTGATGCGCCATATGGAAAAGTTCATGGCAAGGGCGAACGTTTCAATCCCGGGTTTAGTACAAATGGCTTGAAGAAATTAGGGGAGGTGAGGAGGCTACGGAAGAAGTTCGCAGCACATATCCTACAGTTTACGGCGAACCTTTTGAAGGGAAAGGTTAAAGCAGCGGCCTTAGGGAGGGTGGCAAGACAGTCTTGCTAGTTGAATGTTTTTTTTGAGCGACATGTTGCATGGTCGCTAGTAAAAAACTTGTTTATTCAGGAAGTATTAGGTTGTCAAATACTAAACTCGTATTCTTTTGGTGGCATGTTAACCACATATGATGGTAGTTAATAGTATGTATGTAAAGTTTATGTGTTAGCCGTATATTATTAAGGAACCACTTTAGTGTTTGCCGTGTATTATTAACCTCGTTTAAGTGCCGTGCTATTATTAGTTATGTGTGTGTATAACTAACATGTTGTACTTCATTAGCTTGTGGTATTTGAAACATGGTTTGATGCATAAAAAGCGGATAATAATTAACATTTGTTACCACATCCTACATGTCCGTTTTGACACAGTAGCCTATTAGGTTAAATAATGTTTAAATTGTTTTGGTCATCGTACAAATACCAACCACTTATTATATGAAATGGTTTTAGACACCCAAAAATGCATCACCTAACATGTGTTAGTTTTCTGGCATAAGTAACACGTGCTAATCAATTATATTGGTTATGCGGATTGCATGTAGATTCAAGTTGATGTGCACACCAAAATCAACAAATTACATAATAACAAATTGCATTCATTTTCAAAATGGACACCCATGACGCTGATCATTTATATAGCCAACACATAGAGCAAACTAACATGGGTTAGGTCCTGACATAAGTAACACGTGTTAATCATATATCTGGATTATGCCTAATGATTGTCCCTTCAAGTGGTTGTGCACACCAACATCAACAACTTAGACACAGTAGCCTAATAGGTTAAATAATGATTAAATTGTTTTGGTCATCGTACAATACCAGCCGCTTATTATATGAAATGGTTTTAGACAACCATCTAAATGCATCACCTAACATGTGTTAGTTTCTGGCATAAGTAACACGCGTTAATCAATTATCTGGGTTATGCGTATTGCATGTAGATTCAAGTTGATGTGCACACCAAAATTAACAACTTACATAATAACAAATTGCATTCATTTTCAAAATGGACACCCATGACGCTGATGGTTTAGAAAGCATGACGCTGATGGTTTAGATAGCCAACACATAGAGCAAACTAACATGGGTTATGTCCTGACATAAGTAACACGTGTTAATCATATATCTAGATTATGCCTAATGCTTGTCCCTTCAAGTTGTTGTGCACACCAACATCAACAACTTAGACACGGTAGCCTAATAGGTTAAATATTGTTTAAATTGTTTTGGTCATCGTACAATACCAGCCGCTTATTATATGAAATGGTTTTAGACAACCAAAAATTGCATCACCTAACATTTGTTAGTTTTTGGCATAAGTAACACGTGTTAATCAATTATCTGGGTTGTGCGTATTGCATGTAGATTCAAGTTGATGTGCACACCAAAATCAACAACTTACATAATAACAAATTGCATTCATTTTCAAAATGGACACCCATGACGCTGATGGTTTAGACAGCCAACACATACAACAAACTAACATAGGTTCGGTTTTGACATATGTAACACGTGTTAATCATATATCTGGATTATGCCAACATCAACTACTTACATCATAACACTTAGCATTCATATTCAAAAGGGACACCATCAGGGCACATAGTTTAAGTTTTACATACCAAAGTTTTTAAACATCAAAAGCACTGAATAACCGACAAAACATAGTTAGGCAGTGTTATGTACGTAACAAAGTAGGAATAGAAACTGTTACGTGTACATAACACGGCCCCAAAAACGTGGTCCAACGGCTTCATTGGACCACTTTAACAAAAATAAATCTAGTAATTCTATACATTAAGTACAAAAAAGAAAACATTATTCAAAAGTTTTTCTACATATTTTTTTCAGCTTCATTGGACTTCATATGTTAATTTAACCGGTGGGGGGTCTTCGTTATCAACTGCAAAACAATAGATGAGAATTTAACCGGTGTGACCAACTCATCATCTAACATACTAATAGAGGTAACACATGTTAACCCAGTCAAGCATTTCATCAAACACATGGAGTGCATATATCCAAAACACAAAAGACATTATAATTACCTTCCATACATTCACCATAAAATTTAAATGGACATTCATATATCCAAAACACAAAAGCCTTGTAACTACTTTCCATAAATTCACCATTAACTTTAAATGGACATCCATATATCCAAAACACAAAAGACATTATAATTAAAAGACACAAAAATGTTTAAACTTCAAGATACAAAATAGATGCATATAAAAAATCAAAAATAGAGAAATTGTTACGCACTTGATGGATCTTCATCAACTGAGAAATTGTTATGAAGAACACTTCGAGGAGGAGATAAGGTCTTCGACGCTTGTTCATAAGATATATTGAAATCCACTTTAAGGTGAGAAAGGAGATGAAATTTTTAAGATCTTTAGATGAAAATAGGGATCTACAAGGGATCTTTGGATTCGGGTTTCTTCTTTTTCTTCGAATATGGATCCTACATTGGCATTGCTTGAAGCTTCAAGACGTGTTGCAGGATCAGAGTTCTTTGAATGAATAAGAAACCAAACCTATTACAGTAACATCGGTTGAGAAGTTGTTCAAAATAACACCATGGGGAGGAGATGAATTGAATGGTAACATGTTTGAAGGTGGAGATGATATGTTAAAACTTAAAATCCATGGAGAAATGAGAAAGATGAAAGGAATGAGAGATTTTAGATTTACATGGGGGAATGGATAGGTTGGTAAAAAGAAGATTCAAACTTGTCAAATCAACATAGGGGAAAGTGTGTGGGTTGGCACATATGGTACTTGAGAGTGTGAGACAATTGATTTGATGGGTGGGGTAAATTACTTTACTACCCCCATAGTAATATAAAAATCAATTTTGATTGGGATAATGTGGTTTAATTCTAACCACAAGATGAGTTTCTAGGGTTTTCACTATAAGGAGGGTTTTCTCTAGATACTTATATATATATATATATGTATATATATATATATATATAGAGAGAGAGAGAAAGAAAGAGCTTGTACAAATGGGTTTTATTTATCTGACTAATAGCCCTTAAGGTGAGAAATGGATGAGAGAATTATTTTTTTTTTTTGAATTTTTCTTTCAATCTTGTAAAACATGTATTTTAGTACTGAAATCTAAAAAAATAAATTAGTGTAATTACTCTTGTAGAAAAATTATGTAATTACTCTAGTTTAATACTATAATTACTCTAATAACGTAGTTACACTAAAAAAAAAATTATATTGTTCATCTAGAAAACATGTTTAAGCTGTTGGGGAAAGAAATTCAAAAACAAAACTTCCCTCTTAGGTGTGCCACGTGACATCCTCCTCCATATTTTCATCCAAAAGTCTTTTTTTGTAAGGCCCATAAATTGTGTAGGTATATGCTTGTCTTTATCAAGCAAGTTTATTATCATTAGGCTTAGTTTAGTTAATGGGCTTGGGTTAGGCCATGTGGGCCAAGGCTTTATTGGACCCTATATAATGATTTTTTCTAGTTCATTTTAGGGTTAGACATTCTGAGACATTAGAAATCCTCAAATTTGTAACACTAGAGCCAACACCGTGTACCAGACAATCCTAGAGGTTGTGTGCAAGGTGAAGCAGCAATACAATTGTTTTCATCGATTTAATCTTTTGTTCTTCACCATTCAATCGATATTCCGCATCCATTGAGTGGTTTGATTGATACCCGGAGAAGATTCTGGACTTACAATTGGTATCAGAGCCTAAGAAGTCTTTCGAAGGCTCGGTTCGGTATCATTCGAAGATCAAAAGAGGACGTTTTGCTGCTGCGTTTATTCGGTTTTACAGCTCACCATTGGAATACAACATCTCTAATCGGAAATCCATCGGCTCACTCAAGAACAAGTTCACACTCGGAAACTGCTCCTCTCAAGAACTCAGATCTAAATCCAGTAACCCGAGAACTCAGTTGTCATCCGAATATTCGTCCTTCACCACTCGAACATAGCAGAGAACTCGAACACAGCTTTCACCTCAAACACAGGCCTGACATCGAACACTCGAGCTCGAACACTGCACCTCGAACACAGGCCTGACATCGAACACTCTAGCTCGAACACTGCACCTCGAACACAGGCCTGACATCGAACACTCAAACTCCATCTTGTGCTCGAACACTTGAACCCGGACACCTACCAAGCTGGTCGAACACTTGAACCCAGACTCCTACCAAGCTGCTCGAACACAGCAGAGTACTCGAACACAGATCTCACCTCGAACACCCATCACCACCTCGAACACCCACCACCTACTCGAACACCTACCACCTACTCGAACACACCACCTCGAACACCCACCATCACCCGACACCCTTCACCATCATCATCACAATCATAAACCACACTTCGCCGGCTGTCTTTATCCGACGAAGAAGGTTGCATCGGTGAGAGATAAGTTTGAGCTTGAACCCGGTATTGACGTTGACTGATTCGGAAGTTGTTTAACCGGTTCACTCCATTGATTAGATCTTGAAGAAATTATTGTGAGAGAGTGTTGATTTGTCTGCTTGCCTTTTTAAAAGTGAAAAGTGGAATAAGTGGTGAACTTTTGAAAAGAGAGTAGTTGGTTGTTGAGAGGGAGTAAAGAGTGAAAAGAAATTTAGAGGTGAGAGTTTTAAAAGAAAGAAGTTGGTTGTTTGAGGTTTGATCTGGATATTGAAGAGAGATAGAACTAGAAATTTGAAGGTGTTTGTTTTCTTTGTGTGGTCACTGAAACAAGTGACGAGTATTTGTGATAAAGTGGAGACAGAGAGATAAACGAAGTGTTCTTTATTGAGGAGAGAGAGAACTGAATTTGTATAGAGAAATAGACAAAGCCACGTGAAGGCTATTAGAATATTATTCTTCTCTAGTGCAAGGATTGGGAGCCGTGAAAAGTTAATAATAATAATAATAATAATAATAATAATAATAATAATAATAATAATAGTTGTGGTAGTATCATTTGAGGTGTGCCAGCTCAATTTAGGGGGATCGACGTTACTAATACGTTTTGACAGTTTGACTTGTTTGGACGTCCTGTGCTTGGTCTGGAATTTTAGAGAACGTCTAGATTATTAGAGATCACAGTTCGAAATTAAAATGTCTTCTCAAAGTGATGTGTTCGAGCAGAGACTTGAGGGTTTCAGTTACATTGTTGGTGAAACTGTGGATGCACTAATTGACCGATTTATAGAACTGCTGTCAGAAATGAAGAATGCAGAGATCGTGATGGCAAATCGTTGGGTCAACAAAATTCTTTTGGACGCATTGAAAAGAATTCCAAATCAGCCAACATGCAGCTGGTTTATGAACATCAATCGGATCATTTCGGAAATAAACTGGTCCAAAATGACGCCGGATGAGTTAATATCCCTTATCAAAGCATTGGATAACATCACCTCTGCTACAACATGCTCATCCAATTTTGCTGCTCCATCTTCAAATTCAGACTCTGACTGCTCACCTGTTATTACTGCTCCTGCCATTTCTGCTACTCCTACCACTCAAGCTTTCATGGCACAACTGAATGACCATATGCCATCCGCATCTGAGGTACACGCTGGAATTGTAGCTGAATCATGTTGTACTGAACGATGCAGGTTAAAAATTAAGGGATTTAGAGAAGAAACTCTCTCTGAATACAAGCAGCTTGAATACGAGAAAATGGCCACTTGGGATATGAAAAAGAAATTTCATTCCTATAAAGAAATGGTTGAAAAACAAAAACTCAATATCAAGCGCTTGCATCAGGAGGTAAGTGATCACAAATGTCGATACTTACACTTCAAACGACTGTTTGACTCGTTAACTACGGAATTGATCGATTTAAAATCTAAATTTGAAAATGCTGATTTTCATTTTAAAAAATTCGATTGTTCTAGTAACAAAGTCAAAAAAATAATCAATACTCAGTTAAAGTTAAGACCTAAGGAAGTAAGGAATAAAGGTCTGGGGTTTGTGGAAATTCCACCACCTTTTAATGAAAATTATTCCTCAATTCCTATGTCGGATGAGGAGTTACTGGCTCTACCTATTAAAGGATATAGTCCACCAGTAGAAGAGCCAAGTATTCGACCATCGAGGGATCAAATTGAAATTTCCAAACCTGAATCGGTCCCTGTAAAAATCTCTAAACCCAAGAACAAACAACATAAGCACGAGCAGGCCCCATCAAAAACTTTTGTCAAGTCTCAAGATGCTTCAAAGCAGACCGAAACGTTAAATTTTGAGAAAAATAAAGAAATTGACAGAATTTTTGATGTGAAAAGAGATGAAGTCCGAGTTCCCAATGACACAACTGAATCAAATAAAATGTTGAGGGAAACTGTTTTAAAACCTGAATCGACCGGCCAATCAAACTCAAATGTGCCCTTTGAGTTTGATTTCAGGAAAACATTCAAGAAGATTTATGAAGAGTGTACAGGGCACCACAGACCGTTGAACAAACTGCCCCACCAACTTCTGAAAGTGACTCCAAATGTGAATCACCCAAAACAACCGAATCTGAGAAATCGGTATCAGTTGAATCGAGTGAATCCAGCTGTGAGTCCTCTAGAGCAGCTGAGTCAACGGGGGATTCAGCAGAGCCACAACATGTTTCTGAATTAAGTGGCTCGGCTGAATCAAATGTCACACCTTCGACTGAGCCAGAATCTGAAGAATCTGTGTGCTCAAGGCCAGTCGAGACTAAACAAGAATGTGAGGATTCCTCATCCAAAACTATTGGCACAGGTGTGGTAAAGCCAATAGTCCCTGAATTTAAATGTGTGAACGTTACTGATGCTTCTACTTCATGCGCAGATTTAGTAAAAGTAGAGGTTAAGGTTGAGTGGGATGATGTTGTTTGCACTCAAACTGCTGATGTTTGTTCTAAAACATCAAAATTATCTACTAATGTTGTACCATACGTAGAAAAGGCTGTCTCTAAGCTATCTGTAAATGGCACGACTGATAAATATATGCCACCACATAGAAAAACTACTTGTGCTAACTCTCATGTACAGGTTCCTAAAGTTAAACAGAAAGCTCAAGGACAGTCATCATCACAAGCACAATCTTGTTCACACGGGTGTTCAAGATGTTCTAAGCAGAGCATGAAGACTGGGAAGCCTGCAAACAAATCATCCAACGAATCCCATCACTCACGTTCATCAGTGGATCAAACAGATCGAGATCTGCTCCTTTTGCAAAGAAGCAAACATGTTACATCTGCGGCAGACCCGGTCACATAGCAAGAAATTGTGCACATCGTCCTTATGTGCCCTATTACAGATAAAATCAGAGGGTGTTACCTAGGGATAACTACAACTCCAATCCAATGAAGGTTGATAAACCTAAGGCAAGGAAAAATATGAATCCCAAAGTTAAACCTTCTGATGGAGACTGGAATGCTGCCAAGAGAAAACGGAAGGTTGTTAAACCACAGAAATCAAAACAACTTGAGAAACCGAAAGCTACTATACCAAAAGTAGCAAAACCGCTTGTTAAGTCTAAACATGTCTGGAAAGCAAAGGCGGCAGCAACACCAGTCCTAAATGAGAAGAAGGACATGTGCTTGAGAGAAGTGTCTTTCATAGATGCTTCAGGAGTGCCCAGGACCGCGATGGCCTGGGTACCAATGTTTAACTAATCTCCTTTCTTAGTGCAGGGACATCCAAGGAGGATTGTCGACGACCAATGGTGTGTTGACAACGGTTGTTCCAAGCACGTGACAGGTAACATCTCTCTGTTATACATTTATTTAAAATTTTCAAACAGTGAGTATGTTTCCTTTGAAGGAGATAATGGAGGTAAAAATCAGCAAGAGGTACACTCAAAACCTGATGCATTGAATTTTGAATGTAATTGGTCTTTAATTCGAGAATGGTTTTAGAAAAACACAAAAGGATTCTTCTTAGTTTTAGGTTATAAATTTGTTCTTTAAATTTTCATTTTTAAGCACAAATTTAGGGGGATATATATCAAAAGTAGCAAAACCGCTTGTTAAGTCTAAACATGTCTGGAAAGCAAAGGCGGCAGCAACACCAGTCCTAAATGAGAAGAAGGACATGTGCTTGAGAGAAGTGTCTTTCATAGATGCTTCAGGAGTGCCCAGGACCGCGATGGCCTGGGTACCAATGTTTAACTAATCTCCTTTCTTAGTGCAGGGACATCCAAGGAGGATTGTCGACGACCAATGGTGTATTGACAACGGTTGTTCCAAGCACGTGACAGGTAACATCTCTCTGTTATACATTTATTTAAAATTTTCAAACAGTGAGTATGTTTCCTTTGAAGGAGATAATGGAGGTAAAAATCAGCAAGAGGTACACTCAAAACCTGATGCATTGAATTTTGAATGTAATTGGTCTTTAATTCGAGAATGGTTTTAGAAAAACACAAAAGGATTCTTCTTAGTTTTAGGTTATAAATTTGTTCTTTAAATTTTCATTTTTAAGCACAAATTTAGGGGGATATATATCCTCAGAAAAATACAAAAACAATAGAAAATTCAGAAAATGAGATTTCGTGGTGCAAAAAAGAAGAAATGATAGTACATCAGCTGTTGAATTGTCACACTTTAAAATCGAAAAGAAAATTAAATCGAGTGTGATTGCAGCTCCATTATATGATGTACCGGTAGGCAAACTGCACAACGAACTCAGTCCAAAATTGCATACTAAAGATAAAGGACTGTGTAGCTTGTGGGTAACACATCATTGGCGTATGATTTTATGGTCTTAAATCTTGCGTTGATAGATTGCCAAAATCTGAGATTTCAGGTCTTTAAATTGTTTATACATCTGGGGATGTCCTGACTGTTCTTCTGCTGCATCCAGATATATGCTGACCTGGGCACAGTCAGGACGTCTTAAAAGAACAATAAGGAAATGCCAAAACCCAAAATTCTCAAAGAGAATTCAAGCTAAAGGCACAAATCGAAAGCCTAAAGCAATGATCATACCGAAACATTTGGTATTTGCCCTAACCCTGGTCGAGAATCCATTGGTCTCTCTGTTGCATCCAAATATATGCAGACCTGATCACTGATGATCTTGACCTTGTAAATCATACAGATGTCAGCAATTTACTCACCTGCTATGAAGAAGCTTTGTGCATACCTTGATCACGGGGGTATGTCATTATGTGGGACACACAGTTATTTCGGTCTAACACATGTTAAGAAAATAAGAAAATATCAGACTTGAAGACGTGTGCGTATGTTTGTTTAAGTGGATAAACGATGCTGGCAATCGTCTTGGACTGCTTTCTGGCACTTTAATAAGTTTATCAGAACATATATACTAACGGTGTGTTGCATTTTGACAAAGCTGATATGATCTTCTTGCACATGATTCTCACCAAAAAGATGCATTGTAATTAGTTTGAATTTTTATTTTAATTTGTTTATTTGTTATGAAAAATTGACCATTCTTGAAGTTTTGACCGATTCTCGAAGGAAATTCAGGTTTTGAAAATATTAAAATTGAAATACACTGATGAACTTGGTGTTCATGTATATACTGGACCCTCTGTTGCATAAATTATTTGCTCACAAAATTCTAAGAATTTGCAGAATTTATTCAAATCATGAAATAGGGGTTGATGAAGAATGAAAGAGTTCCAGTTGCTGACAAGCATGAATTACCTCAATGAGAAGATGTACCTGAGTCAGAAGAACCTGAAATGAATCATCTTTTGACAATGAAAGTACAAGTGAAGAAGTACCTGAAAAGTTGTTTGAAAGAGAAAATTGACAAAGAAAAGAGTTATGAGAATCCTCCTCTCACATTCTCTTTTAACAAGATGTTCAAGCTGAAGTTGGTGATGATCAAGATGTAAAGCTACCTCCAAGAGAAGATGAAAGAACCCAAGATGGAAAGATCAAGAACTGAAGATTCTTCCTACTAAGCCATGATAAAGACAACATAAACCTAGGGGGATATTGTAAGGCCCATAAATTGTGTAGGTTTACACTTGTCTTTATCAAGCAAGTTTATTATCATTAGGCTTAGTTTAGTTAATGGGCTTGGGTTAGGCCATGTGGGCCAAGGCTTTAGTGGACCCTATATAATGTTTTGTTCTAGTTCATTTTAGGGTTAGACATTCCGAGACATTAGAAATACTCAAATTTGTAACACTAGAGCCAACACCTTGTACCAGACAATCCTAGAGGTTGTGTGCAAGGTGAAGCAGCAATACAATTGTTCATCGATTTAATCTTTTGTTCTTCACCATTCAATCGATATTCCGCATCCATTGAGTGGTTTGATTGATACCCGGAGAAGATTCTGGACTTACATTTTTTCTCTCATGTTTCCCGCATAATTTTAAAACGTTAATAACTTTAACATTTTTATATGATATTTTTTAAGAAAAATTACACCAAATTAACGAACATTTTATTATCTTTCCAACGAGTACCATAACAAAAAAAAACGTAAAAAAAAAGATTTTTTATGGGTTTTTGTTCATACAGGAAAAAAAAACAATGTGTTCAACTAATTCATTAATCATGTCTAGGCAAGTCACAAATCATGTTCAAACTAGGAATTCTATTTTCATCAAGAGCAAAAAGGTTAAAACTACTCATTTAAAAAAAAAAAAAAGTCACACCTACAAGACCACCGCCTTGATCACGCCTTGCAATGGTTGTTTCTAGCTCTGCTCCTCATCCAAACATACATCTTTTTAATATACATTTTCATTCTTATTCACATGATTAAAATTGTTGTTTTCTCATATTATAGTACATTAATTTTTATGTTACATCATAACACATATTTTATCACTTTAGTTAGATCTTTCTCAAGTGCAGATTGCACGTTAACATCCTTAGGCATCTCAACCTCCTGAGGTGTCTTTGTGGGTTTGGAGGTTTTGAAAATTTTTCTTTTAGGCTTTTTGGTCTTTGGAGAAATGGGTTTGGAAGATGTGGGCTCCATGTGGACTGGTTCCTGTTCCCCTTGGTCATCTTCTAGCCTACTGGCCGGTTTGTTGTGCTTAGAGAATACTTGTGAGGTTAAGGGTTTAAGATTTGATGCATCATCCACAAGTACCTCTTCACCAAGTTTCTTGATTATACAGTGCATATGGAACCTTGGGTAAAGCAAAAAATTTCTTTTTATCATTTTGATGATGCAAAACCAATTCATTGTAAAAAATATGATGATGCCCTGAAAGGAGTTTCAATCACAATGGAATGAAATATTTGTTGTAAAGCAAAGGGCATCTGATCAAAAGAGCCAGTTTTTGGACTCAACCACATGATAATATAATCAAAAAATAACTTGTATGGTGCATCAAAAAAACCTTTTGTAAATTGTAGCATGTGACAAAGTACCTTGGTAACCCCATTCAGTCCTGGTTAATTGAACAATACTAGTTGGGATGTGTTCTGGGGCTTGTGAATCCCTCAGACCTAATCTTATTCCTAAAGTGTCCAGTGTAACTGCCATGGTCTTCCCTTTGATCGTCGTCTTTAGGGAGATAACCTTGCCATCAACGGTAACAGCAACAACGTTTGCCCAAAACTCATTCAGAGTTTGTATGTGGATTGGTGGGTCTATGGTGAATGTTGTGTAGTAATTTGATCTCATGACCAAATCAATGATTTCGTTGTACTGGGACCAAGCTTTGTCTTTTGTGTAGCAGCCACGTTGATTGTGTCCCTGTTTTAGTTCGAGAGTCATTGTTTTTTTATAGAACAGTTACAGGTTTCAGAGGGTTTGTAGAGAGAGGGAATTTTGCTTTTAAAACGTAATAAATGAGAAAGAGGGGTTATTAGAATTTTTATAACCGCCCTAGGCCAAAATTCTAAATGGGAAAAGACTGATTTACCCTTTTGACCAAAACTTCTGATGAAACAGATTTGTTCATTATTAGTTTCCCATTTCTCTTCAGTAGTTGTTCACAACTGATGAGAATTCAATTTTAAAAACACCCAAAATAACTTTTGATGATTTGTTCATCGGTAGTTATTCTGTTTAGAAAATATTCCCTTCTGATGTTTTGTACATCAGTAGTTTATCTCTTTCTGGTCATTAGAGGTTTAGTAATAGTTGAGTAACAAATAAGTGAAAATGAAATATGTACAGAAAAATGAAAACACTTACAAAATTACTCTAAATTTAGCATTCCAAGCATGGATACTAACCTCTGAAATGTTGATGACTCAAGGGGTTTTGTGAACACATCAGCTATTTGATTAGCTATTCACGCATATTTCACCTCAATTTTGCTCTTTTGAGAGCAATCCATTATGAAATGATACCTGGATTCAATATGTTTTGTATTTGAAAATTGGACAGGATTTTGAATGATGCTAATGGCTTAGGTACTGTCTATGAGCAGTGGAGTCTTGGTTTCTTTTATTCCATAATCAAGAAGTTGATTTTGAAGCCATTGTATCTGTGATATACAGTTTGCAGCTACAATATATTCTGTCTCAGCAGTTGATGTTGCTACAGAAGTTTGCTTCTTTGATTGCCAAGACACTTGCAGTTTTCCATGAATTGACATCCACCAGATGTTGATTTTCTTGACATTTTACACCCTGCATAGTCACTATCTGAAAAAACTATTAATTTGGTATGAGTGTTAGCAGGATACCAAATCCCTAATGTAGGAGTTCCTTTTAGATATCTGAAAATTCTTTTGATTGCAATGAGGTGTGATTCCCTTGGAGCTGATTGATATCTAGCACAAACACATGTTGAAAACTTAATATCTAGTCTAAAAGCAGTTAAGTAAAGTAGGGAACCAATCGTTCATGTGTACATGGTTTGATCAACCTGTTTTCCTTGATCATCAGATTCAACTTGTGTGGTTGGACACATGGTAGTGGAACATGATTTACAGTCTTGTAAAGAAAAGTTGTTCAATAATTCTTTAACATATTTTGATTGATATATAAATGTTCCATTTGTTTGTTGCTTAATCTGCAGTCCTAGAAAGTACTGTAGTTCTCCCATTATAATCATCTCAAATTTTGATTGCATGTGTTTCTTAAATTCATCACACAATTGTGTGTTTGTTGAACAAAAAATGATATCATCAACATAAATTTGAACAAGTAGGATGTGATTTCTAACATGCTTTATGAAAAGAGTTTTGTCAATGGACCCTCTTGTAACGTGATTTTTCAATAAAAATGTGGAAAGTGTGTCATACCAAGCTCTTGGAGCCTGTTTTAGCCCATATAGAGCCTTGTCTAGTTTGTATACCCAATCTAGATGAGAATGATCCTCAAACCCAGGTCGTTGACAAACATACACTTCCTCTTTTGTTTTTCCATATAAAAATGCATTTTAACATCCATTTGAAAAACTTAGATTTTGTTGGAAATTGCATAAGCCAAAAATAACCTGATGACTTCAAGCCTTGCTACTGATGCAAAGGTTTCATCATAATCAATTCCCTCTTCTTAGGAAAAACCTTGAACCACCAGTCTTGATTTGTTCTTAATGATTAAACCAGCTTCATCTTGTTTGATTCTGAATACCCATCTTGTGCCAATTGGTAGCTTGCTAGTAGGTAAGGGACAAATTTCCCAAACCTGTTGATTCTTGAATTGTAGCAACTTATCCTGCATAGCTTCCACCCAATTTTTATCTTTAAGGGCTTCTTGGTATATCTTTGGTTCCAACTGTGAAATGAAGGCAGTGTAAAAGCAGAAGTTGGAAAGCTCGTTTCTTGTCAGCACCCCTGAAGCTATATCACCCAGAATTTGATCCAATGGATGATCTTTATGTTCAATCAGTTGTTCTTGGGGTTGAACAATGGGCTCTTGTGTTAATTCAAGCAAAACACTAAGGTTAATAATATATGATTTAGTGAGGTTAATAATATATGATTCAGCTATTTAGACTGTATCAGAAGTTTTAGGAGCTGCATCAGAAGTTTGGGCTCCAGAATTAGTAGTGGTTTGGATTGTTGGTTTTGGAGCTAATTTATAGACTGTATTAGGAGTCCATGAAGGAGGACCATAATCAAACCCTTAATAACCTAATAAGTGGGTTTAGATGAGTTGTTTACAGCCTTTTCAGGTCCAAAGTTAAAACTGTCAAGGTCAAACAGGTCAGCAGGATGTGCTAGAATAAGTGCATGTTTTGACTCATTGAACTTGACATTCAGTGTCTTTTCTACAATCTTGGTTCTTGAATTGAAGACTTTATAAGATTTCCTTGTGGAAGAATAACCAAGAAAATAACCTGAATCAACTTTAGCAGCAAACTTTGAAATGGAATCCTTAACGTTTAGAATAAAACATTGACATCCAAAAGCCATAAAGAAGGAAATAAGGGGCTTAATGCTATGAAGAACTTCATAAGCAGTCTTGGAATGTCTTTTGTTGATAAGGACCCTATTCTGAACATAACAAGCTGTGTTAACTGCTTCTGCCCAAAAAATAAAGTGGTAGGTCTGAATCAGCTAACATGGTTCTTGCTGCTTCAATTAATGTCCTATTCTTCCTTTCTACAACACCATTATGTTCAGGAGTTCTAGGAATGCTAAACTGTCTAACAATCCCTTTAGACAAGCTGAAATCATCTAGTTTTTTGTTTCTGAACTCTGTCCCATTGTCACTTCTAATGACTTTGACAGAGAGAGAATATTTCTTCTCTACTTGTAGAATGAAGATTTTGATTATTTCAGCTGCCTCATCCTTTGAAAATAAGAAGAAAACACATGTAAATCTTGAGTAGTCATCAATGATGACCAAGCAGTACTTCTTCTTACCAAGGCTCATGATCTTACCTGGTCTAAATAAGTCCATATGGAGTAGTTGAAGACATGCAGTAGTTTTGGATTCTTCAATAGACTTATAGGAGGACTTATGATGCTTCCCTTTAAGATAGGAAACACAGTGTTCCATACACTGATATTCCTTCAAGGGTAGACCCCTGACCAACAAAATTTTTATGACTAATATATGGTTTTAAAGTTCACATGGCTAAGTCTGTTATGCCAAAGGTCTGTTATAAAAGTTGATGCTTTAGAGAAGAAACAAACAGTGTTGTTTAATACTTTGTCTTTTTCATTGTCTTCCGCATAGACATTGCCACATCTTTGGGAAATTATCAAAGTATGATCATTGATAATCTTCTCAATCAACTGTTGGCATTCTGATGAAATGATCTTGCAAGAAGTTTTGGTGGAAAAGGAAGAATATCCCTTATCACACATTTGAGATACACTCAGCATGTTGTACTCCAGGTTTTTAACCAGATTGACCTTGGCAAACTGTACTTTGCTAGAGGATACATCACCATATCCAAGTACATATCCCTTGGCACTATTCCCAAAGGACACAGATCCTTCTCTTTGACTCATGAAATTATTGATCAGGTACCTGCATCCTGTCATGTGCATTGAGCCTCCACTATCAACATACCTAGTGCTATTTAGACCTCGGGAGACCCTCTGCAGAAAGAGTAGATTAGTTAGTTTTAGTAACCCAAGTCACTTTGGCTTTTGGTTTACTCTTGAGAACAGGAAGAGTAACAATTTGGTTTGGGGCATTTTTAGAAATCCATGTCGTTTTGGTCATGGATTTGATTTTTGGTGCAATGTTGGAAACCTTTAGAGGTTCACCATCAACTTTGGTCATCAGAAGTTTGACCATTTGGATCAAATCATTAACCTCAGTAGTTTGTGAATCTACTGAAGGTTTGGGTCTAACTTCTGAAGAAGAATTTTGCTTTTGTGAAAAAAATTTGATGTTGAGTTTTAGTCCTTTTCTCAGGAAAGGTTTTGTTGGACCGCTGTTTGTTAGGATAAAAAGTCTTTTCAAAATCATTTTTAATCTTTTTTCCCACAGCCAGTTGTTAGATTTTATTATTAAATAAACTTCCTTTCCTGAATCTGCAAAATTCTGATGTATGGTTTTGACTTTCCTTTAATTTTATCAGTGTCAGTAGTTTTGGAAGGCATATCTATGTCATTTTCAGCATATTCAATTTTATCTTCAGTAGTTTTCAGGGACTCAACTCCTGATGTAGAAACAACTCCTAAAGATTTAATGTTAGAGGTTTGAACTTCTAATGATGATTTTTCATCAGCAATGGTGAGAAAACTCCGATGAAAAGATGTGCTATCCTTGAATTCAGAGGTTTCTTTTTGAATCATTTCACTCCCATCATCAGTAGTTTTAGGAGTGAAATCAGTTGGTGATTCAATGTGATTGTATCCAATGCCTAACTTAACATTTGATGCACTTTTTTTTTTGTTAAGAAGCATTTGATAACCTCTACATGACTCAACCCATGTTTCACAATTAACCTTGGTTTCAACAAGTTCTTGTCTAACAGTTCCTAGGTTTTCTACCATGATTTTTATTTGTGCTTGAGTTTCAATGGCTTTATCAGTTAATTTAGAAATTTCTTTATTTTTAGAAGCATTTTTTTCGTTCTAAATCATATTTTAACTGGGTGTATTTTCTTTCTGAGTCATTGGCCTTGCCTTGTAGATAGACATTTATTTCCATGATTAAAGCAAATGCTTCTTTGCATGATTTTGAGCATAGCTTTAAAAGGGATTCCTGTGATACTTGTGATAATGCAGAACTAGGGAAAGATCACTCAAAAGCCATTAAGGCAAAGTTCTTTATTCCATTTTCTGGTTCTCCACACTTGATATCAAAGACCTTGTTGTCATCATCTGGACTACATTCAGATGTGTCATATGGAAGGCTGCTCCAATCAACATACCCAGAGGTAAAAAGACTTTGTTGACTGGGTTGTTGAGGTTGTGGAGGTTGAGCAACACTAGTCGAAGGCATTTGCTATTGGTGTTGGCCCTGTTGCTGAATGGGCATCTGGACATGCTGAATTTGAGGCACATATTGGATTTGTGGAGATGGTGCCTAGGATTGTATGTAGTTTGGTGAGAATGCAAAGTGAGCACTTCCTTGTGATCCTTGATTTTTATTGTAACTGGAGCTTGGTTGGTTTCAAGTTTGTTGTTGGTTGTAGCTAGAGCTTCTACACTCTCTAACAAAGTGTCCCAACTTCTGACACTTGTGACATCTAAGTTTAGATTTGTCAAAACCAACTTTTGTTTGATTATTTAATCCTGGAAATTTTCTACTTGACCTTTTATAAAATTTGTTAGTTTTAAGACCATGTGTAGTGGGGGGGCTTTATATTTAAGGCCCCCCTCTGTGATTGGTCCACGTGGTAGCTGAGTCAGCATGGGGCTTTAATTCAAAATGGGGTGTAATGGAGGGGCGTTACATTTAAGGCCCCACTATCTGTTTGTGGTGTTGTGTTTGACTGTTTGTATAGATATATATATATTGAAGTTGGGGAAGAGAGAGGTTGCGGATGATGAGGTGTCAAAGGATAATTGGTTGTTTGATCTTGATGCATGGCGTTAACATTTTAACGCCACGAGCACCATTTTGTGTTTAACGCCAATATGTATCAGTGTTTGAGGGCGCCAAATGAAAATTAGCGCTGATTAGCGCTTCCACTACGGAAGCTCTAATACTTAGCATGGCCAGTTGGTGCAGAATATCCATTTCCTCTAAATCATCACTACTGAATTTTTTTTTAAGTCATCAAGTATAAAACACATGTTATCAGTAGTTTAATTTTCATCATTGTCATAAGCTGAATATGATCTTTCTGATGAGATCCCAGCTGTGATGTCAATGTGATCAAAAGAACCAAAATCATTTAAACAAGATGATGAATCTTGTCCCAACAAAGTTGTACTACTAGGAACATAGTAATAAGCAGTTTTACCAGAATTTTGTAACTTTTTTTTTATTAATTTCTCTTTTAAAAGTTAATAATCTCCCATGTATTTTTGTGAGTGTTAGGGAGTCAAAATCTGAACTTGACCTGAGAACTATGGAGTAAGTTTCCCATGTTTCTGGCAAAGACCTTAAAAATCTATGTAACATAGATGTATTTGTGTAGGTCTGCCCATTTAATTTTAACTCGGAAATAAGTGAAGAAAATCTTTCAAATTGTTGTGTTAAAGTTTCTCCATTTACATGAGTAAAAGTTTCATATTGTTGAGCTAAGATTTCTCTGGTGTTGGCAATCACCTCATCAGTTCCTCCAAACTGTTCTTTGAGGCTATCCCACAGATCTTTGGCACTCTCACAATGTAAGAGCCTAGCATATATTTTATTTGGGAGACCCATTGCCAACATAGAAAAAGCTTTAGCATCAAGCTCAAGTATTAAGAAATCTTCTTCTGTGTAGTCTTTTGGTTCTCTGACTTTTTCTATTTTAGTATCTGGATCAATAATCACTGGTTTATGGGGTCCATACATGACAAACTTCCAATAACCAGTGTTATGCTGTGATAAAGTATGTGCCATCATTCTTTGCCAGATATTGTATTCATTTCTTACTAGCATTGGAGGCTTATTAGCTGATCCAGTATTATGAGGATCCATTTTTAAGAAGATTGATTGATTAGCAATTTCTTAAAGTGATTGATTCGAAAAGTGAAATGAACTATTGACTTTGATTGAATATAAATAAGAGCCTATGTCTTATCTCAATTTGTTAGATTGATATTTATCAGATAAACCAGATGCTTTGATACCAATTGTTGGATCTATATGTGTTCAGCAGATTCTTAAAGAACAATTTAAGACTTGAAGTAAATGCAGCGGAATAGTAATTGTTCTAAGTTAATAGTTCACTTTTAATATCAGTAAATGCTCCCCCTCAATGTATAAACCAAAATAGAACAAATGTATCTGTGAAGCAGAAAGTAAATGATAAAACAATTATGTTTTATTGAATGATTCACATATATTAGAAAAATGGAAATCTGTCTAAGTGTCTATTCTGTATATAATAGATGGTCGGAACCCATCTATTTATAGACAGAAGTAAACATACATAAGAAGTATAAATCTAATACTAAAAAAACTACAAAAGGTTGTAATGTTGGAACTTGTACAAAATATCTTAAAAGTAATAAAAAAAACTAATATAATACTAAACTGCTGAAGTTCAAGAGCGGTAGGAAGCTTCTATCAGAAATGCTGAAGACCTTGATCGGATGTCGCGGTCCGGTCAAAAATAGTATTTATATGTCCCATATTACCTCAACTAATGTAGTAGTGGCAACAAAGGGTGTCGAACCACGAAGAGTTTATGGTTGGTGAAATATGTTTAGTTGATTAAAAAGATGTCACTTTATGAAGTTTAGGCAATTATGAAACTTGCATATTTTTGTTCATTTAAGAAATTTGATTGCAGAAGGTTTTAATTATTATATAAACTTGAAAATAGAATATAATGAAAATAATAATTGAAATTGGTTAGTAAACAATTGATAATAAAAGATCACACCCGGGTTCAACAAATTAATGAAGCTTAGGATTTCATAAATTGGTTAAACAACTCAAATGCAATTAGTATTAACTGATTGATTGTTCAATAGGTTTAGGTATGAATAATCATCAACATCTATGATGGACAAAAATATACTTTATAGCAATAGAACATACAATCTTAAGTTTGTGTTAAAGCAAGGAATCATGTTCATGACACTATAAATTGGCACAAGATCAATTAGCTAAAGTGAATTCAACATAAGATTAATCATAATTCAACACAACTATTCAAATACACAATCAACACAACTAGGAGTTTTAAGAAATACCCAAATGTTATAAACCCTAAACTTCAATTGTCTACACCCAAGTGTGATGCAGCCTGATTCTTCAATGTTGACTCTTTATTCTTGAATCTTTAAAGATAGAATGATTTTGAATCCTAGGAATTGATTAGGATGGTTGGTGTGAATGGTGAAGGAGATGCTCAATCATGAGCCTTCAAGGTGTTTTAAGGCTACCAAAATCGAAACCCTCGAGTTTGATCTTCATAAAAATCATTAATTGAGCCTTTTGACTGACGGTAGTGTAGGCGACGCTAGAAGTGGTGTTGCCTACGCGGATGGAATCGGCGACGCCAGAAGTGGCATCGCCGAAGCGGGGCCTGTTTCGCCAACGGCATTTGCTGCTGTCCTCCAATCGCTGGTATCTCTTCTCCTATGCCAGTAGCGTTGGCCACGCCATAATTGGCGTCGGCGATGCCAGTTTGCCCTAGACTGTCCATTTCAGCCTTTCTTGCTCGGTTGATCTTTCCTGGTACCTCCGAGATGTTTCCAAAGCTCCAAAATTGCACTCTTTTCATGTCACAACCTATAATTCAATAAACATATCAAAGTTGTGCCATTCCATAATATTTTCCATATTAGTTAAACATTTTACCTGTGTTAACTCTCATGTTTTCACCAACCCATCAAACCAAACAACTTTTGATGAGTAAATTATCAATGTTGTTCTTCAAATCTTTGTCTGGTTCATCCTTAAGTCTTTACTTTTCAGCACTTGCAGTTTCCTCTTCAGCACTTTCCTTTACTTCTAAGCACTTGTCTAAACAAAAGTTGCAGAGGGGATATTAGACTAAGGTTGATAGGCTTGTCAATCTACTTTGACCCAACAGTGACATTTTTGGTATTATTCTAATAGTTTATAGTATTTTGCAGGTCAACCTGGGTATGTATTTTTTTTTATAATCAGGTTATTGGAGCAGATAAAAGTCTAGAGGAACCTTTAATGGTTGATCATCCAAAAATTGATTTAAAGTTCATGTTTTCTACGTCAACCGTTAACACCTTTGACCATCATCGATGATTGTTATCGCGGACTTGAGAGCTCTGAAGCAGAATTAAAACGATCAAGATTATGATAAGTCGACTTTTTCGTATTTAATTTGATACAAATGTACAGAAGTTGCTAAACGTTTCAAAGAAAATATTCATGAATTAGTAGTACAATGCATGCCAATTTTTTTGTAGAGTTGTGCCATTTCAAAATGATTACATATGAGAATCGATCAATTATGGTACTTCAATTAATGTAGGTTCAATAATGAAATATTTGGGCCCTTGGGGAATAATTTAGCTGTCATGATAATTATTACATGAAGCTACATATTGATGCATATATTGGATCCATGAGAACCATGTGTAATCTTCCTGTTTGTAGTGATTATCAATACCTTGAATTTAACATTGTAGGTGATATAACTATGGTTGATTTCTATAAAGGATTGTTATTGTTGCTTAGTTTAGTTTATTTTTGTTAATGAAATCATCTTTGCATTGTTCGATGTGTTTTTTTTTTTTTTTGTGACACGTGTAGTTGGAATTCACCTCAAATCTAAAAGAATCTATAGTAAGATTTGAATTTGCTGGTGTGAATCTGGTATATTTTCTTTCAGTAGGAAGAGAAACTGAGGATTGGTTAAATATATAACATATATCCTATACCTTTTTCATTTGTTTACTTTTATTGCAATCTCGATCAGTAAGATGATTTTATAAAACAAGAAATTGCCTAGCGAAATCCAACTAAGATCCAAGTTCACATGTTTGCACACCCCTCACAATGGATCACTCCTCTTGGTTTCAAAGTCATAAATAGTTGCTCAATGACTGAGATACATGCTTGTTTTAATATGTTTTACAGACAATCATGCTTAACACAAAAGTAGGCACACATCTAAAGGACTTATGGGTTTTGGGCTTAGGTAAAGGTGGGGAATTTTTTTTTTTTTGCTAACAAATGGCTAAAACACAAACATAGACAAACCAATTGGTTATTTCAACATACTAATAAACAACACAATTGTGGGTCTTTCGTGCCTTTCTTCATGTTTTTGATAATTCTTAGATATTGGCACATTCCTGATTTGAGACCCATGTATTCTTCTAGCACTTGTATTGTGGCTAGCCTTTTTTTTTGTATTTTTTATTATATAGATTTCACAATTGACAATTCGTTTGCTTACACATACACTATGGGTTTCATAAACGAAAACAAAATTAGGCTCATCATGGGTGACTAAGGAATAACTATGGTTGGACGAAAAAACACAATGATAGAGAAACATACAATGAAATCCTAAATACCTTTATCATCCATGCACCTATTACTCTCGTGGTGTTAGCACACATCAAATCTGTCAAATTCTCAAACAAGCAATGTATAGGTCTACTCTCAATCAAATGATCATTTCAATATTTAATTTCTTTTAGGGAGTAAGGCTCAAGATCTCACTAACAAATTAAAGGGGAATGGGTTACCGATATGCAAAAAAAAAATGTTATACCCTTCACTTGTCTTTCTGTTGGATCAGTAATGCTCTTGATGTATTGCTTGCTAGTGAACACTTATGTGTTTAGCAAGTTCAATCAGATTTGCACAGCGGAATGATAAGTAAAGTTACACTATCAACAGGAGTTATTACTCCCCCTGGATGTTTGAAAACTACAGACAAGTTTAATGAGAATCTAAGTAATGAATGTGAATGATAATAAATACTCAAACAGATTCTCAATAAATGAAATGGAAAGAACAATAATAAGCTTTGAAGGATTTCTGTATTAATCAAAATCAATGTCTAAAACAGAGGGGATGAACCCATCTATTTATAGACTTTACATATACATGAACCTTGCTAAAAGTAAGTCAGAAACAAGTTGCAACAAGTTGCATTCTTGGAACTTGTACAAAAGATAAAGTAATACTAAACTAATAAACTACTGAAACATAAGTCGGTTAGAAAGATTCTTGAACAAGAGCTGATGAGTAGTTTGTCTTCAGTAGTTCTTCAGTGAACTGTCTGGTTAGACTTCAGAACTTCTGATACTTCTTCTTCAGTACTTGTTGAATCCTTCTTCAGTACTTTAGTCTTCTTTCTTCAGTAGTTCTATACTTAGGATATTTTGCAGAAGTGAATTAGACTAAGGTTTACAAAAGTGGTTTCACCAATCCTTTTTGTCCTAACAATCTCCCCCTGGATTGATGAAACCAAAACCTTTTCTAATTCTTTATTGTCTTCTTCTGTCATTCACAATCTTCCATATCTCCTTGAACATGGAATTCTTTAATTGATTTAGCTGTTCATTAGTGAGAGATCCCCCTTGAGGTTCCAGATGTTGAATTGTAAGCAAGTCCTGAGTTGATAGTTTCTTCAGTTCATTCATTGACTTGTAGGCCTTGCTTGTAAGATCTCTTCTTGTCACCAATACTGAGTTGTCATCAGTAAAGGACCATCTGATGATCAGCACTTTAGACTTGTCAAAGTCTGAAGTATAGGGAACCATGCTGGATCCCTGGGATGTTCCTGAGTGTTGGATATTCTCTATTTCAGTGACTCTCAGGTGGGATTCACTTCTATCTTCCTTTTGCATCACATCAGATAGTTTGAAAGTGGGTAAATGATGTTCAGTAACTACCTTAGTGTGCAATTTGTATGTGATAGTCTTCTGGATTTGGTAAGCAAAAGTTGAAGGATCCCTAAATTGAGTTATCAGAGGCTTCTCTTCAATATCAAAGTCTCCTTGAACAACTGTGTTGCCTTCCAGCAACACCATCTTGAAGTCAGTCTTTGTATTGTCCTCTGGTTTCTTCTTGGTAGCTGGTCTTTTAACACCAGAAGTTCTAACTACTGAAGTTGATACTTCAGAAGTTTTGAACTTCTCTGGATTAGCAGCCTTGGCAGCCTTGTACTTCTTGTATGTGTCCAACAGTCTTTCTTCTTTCCATCTTGACACAGAGGCTTTTGAACCATAGTTATTTGCTACCAGTTCTTCAATCATCTCAGCTCTCTTGGCTTTTCCATCTTTATTTGTTGCAAGTTTGTCAGCAACAAGTTGAGCTCTTTTAGTCAGCTCATCCATTGAGAGCCCTTTGAGTGAATAGGCTTTTGTTTTGCTGTTCTTTGTTATAAAAGACATCAGTTGTTGTCTTTTGTCTTCTTCAGCAACTCTCTCTGTTTCAGCTTGCCTATTTAACTCTGCTTCATAAGCTTGAAGCTTTTCATTTAAGCTCAAATCATCCCTTGCTTCCAAGTTATTCCAGATCTCTTCTTCCTTAGCCTTTCTTTGGGCTGCAATCAAACTCTTCTCAAGTAGTTCTTTGGACATTGATAGTGGAGAAGGGTTCAGCACAGTCATTGTTGTAGTTGTTGTAGGCCTTGGAATAGGAGTTCGTTGTTGTTCAGTTGTCTTGGAAGGCTCTTCAGCTATTTGTATGTTGGAAGTGTTAACTTCTGATGTGTTGACAGGAGTGTCAACTACTGAAGGATTGTCATCAGTATTTTCTGAATCATCAGAAATTTCATCAGAAGTTTCTTCAATATGGCCTTGGGAAGTTTCAGCTTCAACTTCAGTTCCAAAGATAAGCCTTTGTTGATCTTTTCTGGCTTTCTCTTGGAGTTCTCTTTCTTGTAGAGCCACTCTTGCCTTTATTCTGGCTTCCGGTGACTCCCTTGGTTCCTTAATCTTCTCCCCTTTTTTGGCTTCATCCACTTCTGGAAGCTTAGAAGGTTGAGAAGTTGTACCAGTGAGCTTGGCAATCTGTCTTGAGTTGTGGTCAATTTTGTTGGAAAGATCATTCATCTTGGTTTTGATCACCTCAAGTTGGTTTTTGGTTGATAGCTCCAAAGCAGCTGTGAAAGTCTTGAGGTGATTGGCAATAAGGTTGTTCATCATCTGGTATAGGGGACCATCTGGGCTGCATAGTTGGTTCAGATCTATGCTTGTTGACCCAGGGAATTGTGTAGGCATATTTAGTGAGGGGTGTGTTTTGGGGTAATCTTCATGTTGTACAGAAGATGCCACTTTAGGGGAATTAGGGATCAAGTGGTCTTTAACCTGATCTGGTGTGACCAGCTCTTTGAGCTTAGAGACACCAGGTGCAGGACCTTCACTAGCAGCCGTCAATTCAATTTTAGTGGAATGTCAATCATCATCCAAGTCAATGGAATCATCTGAATCCCTGCTTACTTCCTCAATGAGGACAGTACAGTTACTTCATGAGCTGAGCCCAACTCAGTTTTCTCATGTACCTCTTTTTCTTGGTTCAGAGGATTTCCTACCTCAGGCATTAAGCCTTCATCAGTAGTTGCCACAAGTGAGGTCTTAGCTATGTTACTTCTTTCCTCAAATCCACCACTAGGTGGTATATGAGTAGTAGCAGCCTCAAATGTACCTAGAGTTTCTAAGTTTGGGCTTAGAGACCCTGGTTCATCCTCATCTCTTGGGTTAGGGCTAGGGATATCCACATCCATGTCAAGTGCTGAAGGTATGTCCCCTGTTTGATGTGGTTGTTGGGGACTGACATGTTTTGATGGGATGGTCTCTTTGGCAATTTCAAGGGCTTCAAGTTCAGAAATTTGTGATGTTGGTTCAGTAGTTTGGTCTATGGGTTCAGCAGTTTCAAAAGAAGAGTCTATGGGGATTGTTTTCTTAAATTTCTTTCTTTTGAATAAAATGGTTATTGGTGCTCTTGTGGGGGTTTGAGATGGATGAGACTGAGAGGATGTTTCAGTCACATCTTTATCAAGTGCAGATTGCACATTAGCAAGTTTAGGCATCTCAGCCTCCTGAACTGCCTTTCTTTTCAGGCTGGTGGGTTTTTGTTTTTGCTGTTTTGGTTTCTTGGCCTTTTTGGGTGAAGGTTTGGAAGATGAGGGTTCCTTGGGGACTGTTGTGTGTTCCCCTTGGTTATCTTCTGGCCAGGTGGCCGGTTTATTGTGCCTAGAGTATGCTTGTGAGGTTAAAGGGTTTAAAACAGTTGTTTGACCCACAAGCACCTCTTCTCCAAGTTCCTTTATTATGCATTGCATAATAAATCTTGGATACAACAAAAACTTCTTTTTAGAATTGAGATGATGTAACACCAACTCATTAAAGAAAAGTGCTATTGCCCTAAATTTTGTTTCATTCACAATGGAATGAAAAATTGGTTGAAAAGTAGAGGGCATCTGATCATAAAATCCAGTTTTTGGACTCAAACACATAATTATATAGTGAAACAAAAGTTTGTATTTAGGTTCAAAATATTTCTAAAAAATAGTAGCATGTGAGAGAGTACCTTGGTAACCACACTATGTCATGGTTAAATGAATTTCAGAGTTTGGAAATTGATCTAGGGCACCCACATCATCCAGACCCAGTCTATTCCCCAAAGTTTCTGGTGTGATTGCCATTCTCCTCCCTTGGATGGTTGAATTGAGGGAGATCACCTTATCATTTACTGTCACCGTCTCCGCATTTGCCCAGAACTCATTAAGAGTCTCAGTATGGATTGGAGGATCAATGGCGAGGGCATTAAAGTATTGGGATTTAACGACTAAATCAATGATTTCGTCGCATTGGGACCAGGCTTCCTGTTTTTCGAAGTAGCCTCTTTGATTGTGTCCCTGTTTCAGAGTTAGAGCCATGTGGTTTGTGTGTGTGTGGATCGAACAGTGTTTTTGCAGGTTCAGGGTTTGAGAGCTTTTTGAGAGAGAAGTAGGGAATTTTTGCTTTTTGAATGGATAAGTGTTGGAAAAGGTGTTTATCAGAAGTTTGTAACCGCCTTAGGTCAAACTTCTGAAGTGGGAAATGTCCGATTTACCCTTAATGACAAAACTGCTGATGAAGAACAATTGTCATTAGTAGTTCCCATTTTCTCTTCAGTAGTTTGTTAACAACTGATGAGAATGTTTATATACTCTTTATTCATAACTTCTGAAGATTATCTTATCAGAAGTTTCATTTTTCAGAAAATATTCCCATACTGATGTTTTTGTTCATCAGTAGTTTCTCTCCTTTTGTTTTTCAGAAGTTTTTGTTTCAAAAATAGATGTAAGTGAAAAATAAAATATGTGTAGGAAAAGTAAAAGAACACTTACAAATTTAGCATCCCAAGCATGGATACTAACTTCTGAACTGTTGATGTGTCAAGGGGTTTTGTGAATATGTCAGCTATCTGATTAGCTGTTGTGACATGCTTCACTTCAATCTTGCCTTTTTCATGGCAATCCCTGATGAAATGATACCTGATTTCAATATGTTTAGTTTTTGAGAACTGAACAGGATTTTGAATGATGCTAATGGCAAATTTGTTGTCTACAAGCAATGGTGTCTTGGTTTCTTTGATTCCATAATCAAGAAGTTGGTATTGGAGCCATTGTATCTGTGATGTACAACTTGCAGCTGCAATGTATTCAGCTTCAGTAGTTGAAGTTGCAACAGATGTTTGCTTCTTTGATTGCCAGGACACTAGACAGTTTCCCAAGAATTGATAACCACCAGATGTTGATTTTCTTGACATTTTGCACCCTGCATAGTCACTATCTGAAAAAAAGCTGATAACTTGGTATTGCTTGAAGCAGGATACCAAATTCCATGTGTAGGAGTTCCTTTCAGATATCTGAAGATTCTTTTGACTACAATGAGGTGTGATTCCCTAGGAGCTGATTGATATCTAGCACAGACACATGTTGAAAACATAATATCTGGTCTAGAAGCAGTTAGATACAAAAGGGAACCTATCATACATCTATACATGGTTTGATCAACCTGTTTTCCTTGATCATCTGGTTCAACTTGTGTGGTGGGTGTCATGGGAGTGGAACATGATTTACAGTCTTGTAAAGAAAATTTGTTCAATAATTCTTTAACATATTTTGATTGATGTATAAAAGTTCCATTGGTTTGTTGTTTAATCTGCAGTCCTAAAAAGTACTGCAGTTCTCCCATTGTACTTGTGACACCCCGCATTTTCAGGTTCCTACCTTAACTAAACTCTAGTAAAATTGCATGTGCATACGTGACTAAACACTTGACTAGGGTTAGTTAGGAAGGTCTTCCTATATGTTATAGGGTAATAACATATGTTATGTGAAAATAACATATGTTACATTATTATAAGTAAGGTTATCATCACAAGGCACACACGAGTCCTGTATCCGGAACGTTGGTGATTTGTCTAGCATACATGATAATGTGTACAATTGAAATATGATGAACGTGAAGTAACATGTTTATGTGAATTACGTGTTTATGCGAATTACTACTTAACTGATAGTTAGTACGTAAACCATGCAAATTACGTGCACTCTATGATTAATATGTTATGAGATGATAAAAACAATGATTTTTAAGTACGTTAGGGTGGTTAATATTATCGGGCCCGGTATTGGGCTAAAACATGATTAACGGGTCCGGTTAGTAGACTAAAAGGCCCTAATACCCAATTACTTGGGCAACAAGCCAAATCCCCTTATAATTATTGATGAAAAAAAAACCTAACCCTAACCCACCCTTGCGCCGTGAATACCCACACACACACACTCTCAATTTTCAATAAACATCAATCTTATTCATCTCTTCAAGCTAATTTGGGTGAAATCTCTAGGCTTGGAGGACTCTTGCGTGGAAAGGTATAATTTTCACATGTTTTTATAGTGATTTATAATGCTTGAAAAGTTTAAAAATCATAGAGTATACATATATATAAAAATCGCATATAGGGTTATGTGGGTGTTCTTGAATGTTCATTGTGATTTGATGATGATGATTGTTGTTAGTGATCATAATTAGGGTTTTTGTATGATATTATAGGTGTTTAATCAGAATAATATGAGTTATGCATGTATTAGAGATTTTTATGCATGATTAGGGTTTGTGAACAACTTGGGGAGCAAGTTTCAGTTTCTGGCAGATTCGTTATGATGTTTTGTAGGGTCTGTATTGTGATGTTAAATTGATTTTTTGATCGATTCTTTGAATGAATGGATTGTACATGGTCTTAGATTTTTAGAATGGGCAAAATCATCTGATTTGGATGTCGTTTGATATGTTTTTGGAATTTTATTTGATTAAAGGTCATATCAGATTTTCGGAATTATAAATTGGGTCAACTTTAAACGGGTATAACTCGAGTTTTACAAAGAATTAAGTTGTGAAATTTGGACAGCAGGTCAATATTGGAAAAACTTGGCTTTTTCAACTAGATTCACCTCGTTTGGGTGAATACACAAGTTTTGGGAATTTTTCTACTAAACTGACCTGCTGTGAAAATTTTCTGGACATAGCTGTGTTGTACGAATTTTAATAATTTTTGTGTTTGGTTTTGAGACAAAATAAAAATATGGGTTATCAAATGAATCCCAATAAATATTCAGTAAAAATTTGGGAGTTTAATTCATTCGTTAAGTATTTTAAATAATCCGTTTTTCACAGCGTACAATCTGCCCTGAAAACGCAGATTGTGTAAGGGATGTTTACGTGACTATTTGGAGTCTTATATGGTATGTATTTGACATGAGCTTGAATGAATACTTATACGAGATGTGTATGAGGTATAAAACTTTTAATAATCAATATGATCACCAACGGGATACGTAGGAGTTACTTGTGCATGTAGAGTCACTAGGTGTCACTACACGATTTGAACTTTAGAAGTTTTGGACAAACGAGTTACATGATGCGTTGGTTATGCACGTATACTCACCTAGTGACACTTGTAATAGGGAGTCGGTAGCTCGTTACTGTTTGAGGGATTTGGATCATTCACGTGCAACCTAAGGTTAGTTTCACTACTCTTTTCTCAAAAGCATGCGTCTCGGGTTGAGACAACGTACTTAACTATTTTCTAGTCCGGGTTGGGACTACTATTTTCTAGTCCAGTTTGGGACTACTCAAGGTTTTGACTCCTTGTGTGGGTCGGGTTTACGATTCCTTGTGTGGATCGGGTTTTTGATCAGTTTAAAACTTATTGGTCCTTTGTGAACTAAACACTCTATCATTTGGAAAGTCCTTGCATATTATTGGGTTAATCGCTGGAGGCGAACGGGGTATTAGTTGATAGCGCTATTAGGTTGTGCAGCAACCTCATGCCTGAGGTGCTTGAGGCACGGGCATGAACTTCTGACCACATTTGAGAACTGGTGTTGATAGACACCAGTTATTGAGGCAAATTATTATGTTACTGAAGGTGTCCCAATAATTCTGTTTAGTTGCAATGAGTGGGTTAGCTACCCCTGACACGCTTAAACTGATAACTCTTGAACGTTTTGGTCTGGAGGACCTACGCTTTTATTTGGTTACGTGGTTTTGGAAACCAGCGCTTTTGCTTACTCACCTTCCTACTTAGTGAACTCACCACCATTGTTTGTTGACCCACGATTTACATGCTTTTGCAGGTAGTTAGCTTCCGGTGCCAGGATTAGAAAGCACTGCATACTTCACTGCATTTGGGGACTTGGGCATACACCTAAATTACATATTATGCTTTTACATTTTCTTTCATATGGTTTTAATTTGGGCGCGTTGTTTTGCGCATGGATTTAAAAGGTTTAAATTTGGTTTACGCTTCCGCAACTTAACTAAACTTGATTTTTGAAAACGAACTAAATGGTTTGGGCATTTAGAGTTCGTTCATATGACTTATGGCTATGGGATCCTGGTTTGTCATGCGCCTCGCGGTATAAACCCCGCAGTGGAAATTTGAGGGTGTGACAGATTGGTATCAGAGCCATTGGTTATAGTGAACTAGGACTGCATGTTGAGTCTAGTCTATAATCATCATAGCATAAGTACACTTACAACTTAAGTGCACAACTAGCTTTTAGCTACAAATATCTACAACATATGATTTCGGGAGATATGTTATCTTCTAGTTCTAGACCTAATTCTGAACACGTCAATGGTGGGAACCCAGGGTTACACCAGGTGGCGCATTACTGGGATTAGTATCTTAACAAACCTCATGGATAAGGAAACAACAATAGTACAAGGGAGGGAGCCCTTGCGAGCGTTGTGGCGCATGTACACAGAAAGCTGCACGATGCGCATGACGTGATACCATTAAATCGAATCAACTGTGAAGAAACTCAAATACTGAGACTTATCCTCTTTCACTGAGCAAGGAGACAATTAGTTTCTGTTCCTTGTTACTTGATCTTTCTTACTCCCATTCGAAACTCAGACGGGACTGGGTTACGCATATAGAACTTATTTCTTACCTTAGTACCTTACGCCTAGTATGAGCAGGCGGACGTATGACTGCATATCCCTGTTACTCATAAGTATATGGTAGATTCATGGGAACACATTAGAGTTAGGGCTTGTTACACACACTCTTGGGGAGCTACATAAGGCATGCGATGCAGTACGACATCTCAAGGGAAGACGAAACCTACCAGTGACTGACAGTCACGATTGTAGGAACGAATGGTGATGTTGACCATCGAGCTGACTTACATAGGACCGGAGAAGAAGACTGTACGTGACGAGAACCATATAACACTGACAACGCAAAAGAGGGAGGATAAGGAACGGAAGGGGAACCTGAGCAGGACGAGCATATGGAAAGTGAGGATGAAGGCTCTACTATCTAGACAGAGCATGGCGACGATTGGCTCTTACCTTTTCTTACCTATCTTTTCTTTCATTTCCCTTTGCTAACTTAGATAAGACTGAGTTCTTATGATCAACGATAGGGTGGTTGAGGCCCTCGCATCTTTCCAAGCTAGTAAAAATTTATTTTTCTAAATCATCCTTTTCCCCTGACTTCCACATTTGAACTTTCTTATACCTTGAACGCACATCGTATTTTCAAGCCTCTTATTGGTTGTAAACCTCGATAACTCCAACGAAACTGAAGGAGACCATCTGATTGCTTCGATAGTATAAGTCTTTGCCATGTGCATTTTACCTAGGCAGGATGGGGTAATGTATGCTACATGCACACTCAATGAGTTACAGATACTTGGATGGAGAACGTTAACACTCTGTGATGAAACTTAGAAATTTGTTATATAAAGACGGATGGGTCTGAGATCGATGCCTACACTACCAAGCTACAGGAGTTAGATACTTTGTGCTCGAATCTAATTAAACAACTTTACCAGCGGATCGAATTTCATACCAAAAAAGTGGGTCCCTCATATTCATGGCTTGGCCACTGCAGCTCACCTACCCAGAATATAACAAATCTTTCACCTGGCTCGCAAACTCATTGATGAAGCTGTTGAGCATGGTACTTTTCCGAAGCATGGAGCTTCATATTCTACTTTTGGTGATAGCAAGAGAACGTGTGATAGTGTGAGGTATAAGTCCTTCAACAACAACAACCACAACGGTAACAACAACAATGGGGCTCATGGAAGAGCATTTGTGATTGGCTCTGGGGAAGCTAGGGCTGATAACAATCTCGTGACGGGTGCGTGCTCCTTGAACGACACTCTTGCTTCTATTTTATATGATACTGGTGCGGACTATAGTTTTGTGTCACCGAAATTTAACAAACCACTAGGGATAGTTCTTACTCTTCTTGATACCCCGTACTCTATAGAGTTAGCTGACGGGAAGCCTGTTGAGGTAACCCATATTCATTGTGAATGTAAGCTCGAGCTAGATGGGCAATTGTTTGCCATCGACCTTCTACCTATCACCCTAGGAAGTTTTGATCTCGTGGTTGGCATGGACTGGTTGTCCAAGCAACACGCAGAGATTCTCAATCAGGAGAAGATTGTTCGTGTCCCCCTCCCAAGTGGAGAACTTTTATCTATATAGGGTTATTGTGGTGGTGCCATGGTGGGCATCATTTCCTTTTTGAAAGCCCAGAAGTGTATTCGTAAGGGCTGTCCAGCCATTTTGGCTAACATATCTAACACTCAAGCTGAAACTGAAACCGAGATTGAGGACATCCTAGTAGTCCGAGATTTCCCAGATGTCTTCCTAGAGGAACTACCTAGACTTCCGCCTGTTTGTCAAGTGGAGTTTCAAATTGATCTTGTACCTGGGGCAGCTCCAATTGCACGCGCACCATATCGCCTAGCACCAGGCGAACTTCAAGAACTGTCTACCCAACTCCAAGAGCTATTGGATAGGGGCTTTATTAGACCTAGTTCTTCACCATGGGGAGCTCCAGTTCTGTTTGTTAAGAAGAAAGATGGGTGTTTCCGCATGTGTATTGATTATCGGGAGTTGAACAAAGTGACGGTTAAGAACCGCTACCCTTTGACTTGTATTGCTGACTTGTTTGACCAGCTACAAGGGTCGAGTTTCTATTCTAAGATTGACTTGAGGTCAGGGTATCATCAACTGAGAGTCCGAGAGGAGGACGTGGCAAATGCAGCCTTTCGAACTCGGTATGGACATTATGAGTTTTTGGTGATGCCATTTGGGCTAAACAATGCATCGGCTGTGTTCATGGATCTGATGAACCGTGTGTATAAGCCCTATTTGGACAAATTCGTCATAGTGTTCATAGACGACATACTGATTTATTCTAAGAGCATGGAAGAGCACGAGCAACACCTGCAGCTGATCTTGGAACTTTTGAGAAATGAGCAGTTGTATGCAAAATTCTCTAAATGAGACTTTTGGATTCGAGAAGTCCAATTTCTTGGACATGTGGTTAACGAGGCAGGAATACATGTTGATCCCGCCAAGATTGATGTTATTAAAAAGTGGGAGGCTCCTAAGACTCCTACTGAGGTGCGACGGTTTCTTGGTCTTGCGGGATATTATCGCAGATTCATTGAGGGATTCTCTAACACAGAAGGGTATTACTTACAAGTGGGGAGATGCCCAGAGTCTGCTTTTCAATTTTTAAAGGCAAAGCTTTGCAGTGCACCCATACTATCATCACCTGAGGTATAGAGGACTTTGTGGTGTACTGTGATGCGTCTATCCAAGGGCTAGGGTGTGTGCTGATGCAGCATGATAAGGTGATCGCGTATGCCTCATGTCAATTAAAGGTTCATGAGAAGAATTACACCACCCATGACTTGGAACTGGGAGCAATGGTTTTTGCTCTAAAGATCTGGAGGCATTATCTCTATGGGGCGAAGTGTATGATATTCACTGACCACAAGAGCCTCCAACTCATATTCGATCAAAAGGAGCTGAACATGCGACAGCGTCGATGGGTCAAGCTTCTGAATGATTATGACTGTGCCATCAAGTATCATCCAGGGAAAGTTAACGTAATAGTTGACGCCCTCAGTCGTAAGGAAACGAAACCCCAACGAGTGCGAGCTTTACAACTTACCGTACATTATAATCTTCCTGAAAAGATACGTGAAGCCCAGGTCGAGGCTTTGAAAGAAGAAAACGTCGAGCTTGAAACGTTACATGGCGCTGATAAGCACTTGAAACTGAAGATGGATGGTCTTCAATACTTCATGAATCGAGTCTGGATACCACGTTTTGGGATCTCAGACAACTGGTGTTCGATGAAGCTCACACCTCTCGATATTTGGTACATCCTAGTTCGGACAAGATGTACCAAGATCTCAAAACTCTTTACTGGTGGCCAAACATGAAAGCCGAAATAGCCACTTATGTTAGTAAGTGCTTGACTTGTGCGAAGGTTAAGATTGAATATCAGAAACCTTCAGGCCTACTCCAGCAACTAGAAATCCCTATGTGGAAATGGGACGGAATTTCTATGGATTTTATCACAAAGCTTCCTAGAACGCCAACAGGCCATAACATGATTTGGGTTATCGTGGATCGTTTAACCAAATCGGCACACTTTCTGGAAATAAAGGAAACGGACTCGCTGGAGAAACTAGCAAATCTCTACGTCAAGGAGGTAGTCTCTAGGCATGGGGTGCCTACTTCTATTATATCTGATCGCGATGCGCGATTCACTTCTCATTTTTGGACTACTCTCCAAAACGCTTTGGGAACTCGCTTAGATATGAGCACGGCCTATCACCCACAGATGGATGGACAGAGTGAACGAACCATCCAGACATTAGAAGATCTGCTACGAGCGTGCGTGGCGAATTTTGGCAACAGTTGGGATAAGCACTTGCCTTTGATTGAATTATCGTATAACAACAGTTACCACACTTCGATACAGTGTGCGCCTTTAGAGGCACTTTATGGACGCAAGTTTAGGTCTCCCATCTGCTGGACTGAATTTGGGGATAGCCAGCTAATAGGTCCAGGACTTGTGCACGAAACTTCTGAGGAGATAGTGCAAATCAGAAATCGGATGGCTGCTACTCGTGAATCGACAGAAAAGTTACGCTGATAAGCGTAGGAAACCTTGGAGTTCTAGGTTAGGGACAAGGTTCTGTTGAAGGTGTCACCTTGGAAGGGGGTGATACGCTTTGGAAAATGGGGAATGTTGAACCCGCGATACATTGGACCATTCGAGATTGTTGGATCAGTTTGCTCTTTATTTAAGTAAGAACTTGCTATCTTTGACACTTAAGTGTTTAGCAAGTTCTTGTATATCAGATTATAAGCATAGCGGAATGTATAAGTTAAAGCAACACTTTTTATACTCAAGAGGAGTTATTACTCCCCCTTGATGATTGAAACTAATAATGACAAGTATTTATTATGAATCTAAGCAGTAAATGAGAATTAGATACTTAGACAGATTCACAATAAGTACTGAAATGGAATAGAACAGTGAAAGTGTTTGAAGGATTTTTCTATTAAAATCAATATCTAAAATAGAAGGTTGAAGCCTCCTATTTATAGACGTTTACATACATGTATCTTGCCCAAAAAGCAAGTACAAAAACATCAGAAACAAGTTGCACAAGTTGCAACATTGAAACTAACAAATACAGCTAAAAGTAATAGTAAACAATAAACTACTGATACAAAAGGCGGTGGAAAATATCTGATGCTAAGTGCTGATGAATGACAAACTACTGATGAGTAGTTTGTCTTCAATACTTCTGAAGTGAACTTGTCTGGTTTGGACTTCAGAACTTCTGATGAAGTTTCTTCTTCAGCACTTCTCATAACTTCTCTTCAGCAGTTTCTTGTCTTCTCTTCAGTACTTCTATACTTAGCCAAAATGACAGAAGTGAATTAGACTAAGGTTTCCAAAAGTGGTTTCACCAATCCTCTTTGTCCTAACAATCTCCCCCTGGATTGATGAAGCCAAAACCTTACTAATTCCTTATGTTTTTCTTCTGTCTTGAACAATCTTCCATATCTCTTTGTACATGGTGTTCTTGAGCTGGTTTAACTGTCCATCAGACAGAGATCCTCTTTGTGGTTCCAGATGTTGAATTGTGAGCAGGTCTTGTGTTGACAGTTTCTTTAGATCACTGATCTTCTTGTAAGCCCTGCTTGAAAGGTCTCTTCTTGTCAACAATACTGAGTTGTTATCAGTAAGTGACCATCTGATGATAGGTACCTTTGACTTGTTAAAGTCAGAGGAATAGGGAACCAGACTTGTCCCTTGGGTTGATGATCCTGAGTGTTGGATGCTTTCTGTTTAAGTTAACCTCAGGTGGGAGTCTCTTCCTTGTTGTTGTTGTTGCATATCAGGCATCTGAATAGTTGGGAGATGGTGTTCAGTCACTACCTTGGTATGCATCTTTTCTTTGATGGTCTTTTGGATTTGGTAGGCAAAAGTGGAAGGATCCCTGAATTGTGTTAACAGAGGTTTCTCCTCAATGTCAAAATCTGAATGGACTATTGAACTTCCTTCAAGTAGTACCATTTTGAAATCAGTTTTGACATTGTCCTCTGCTTTCTTTCTTTGAGTAGCAGGTCTTCTTGTTGATATACCAGAAGTTCTAACTACTGATCTTGAAGGATCAGCAGTTTGAAACTTCTCTGGATTTGCAGCCTTGGCAGCCTTGTATTTTCTGTAAGTATCCATCAGTCTTTCTTCTTTCCATCTGGATACTGAGGCTTTTGAACCATAGCCCTCTGCTACTAATTCATCTATCATCTAGGCTCTCTTGGCCTTTCCTTCTTTGCTTGTGGCCAGTTTGTCTGCAATGATTTGTGCTCTTCTTGTTAGCTCTTGCATAGAGAGTCCCTTGAGTGTGTAGGCTTTAGTCTTGCTGTTCTTTGTGATGTAAGACATCAGTTGTTGTCTTTTGTCTTGTTCAGCAATCTCATCAAGGCTAGCCTGCCTTTGTAGTTCAGCTTCATAGGCCTGAAGTTTTTCTTCATGGCTTAAGTCTAGATCATCCCTTTCTTCCAGAGTTTTCCAGATCAGATCTTCTCTGGCCTTCTTGTTGGCTGCAACTAAACTTTTCTCTAGTAATTCAGTTGATTGAGAGATAGGAGAAGGGTTTAGTACAGTCATTGTTGTAACTGTTGTAGTAGGCCTGATAGGATCAGATGTTGGTTGAATGGGAGCAGTTGTTCTGGAAGGGTCAGCAGTTTGAGGTTTGGAAGTGTTAACCTCTGATGGGTTGACAACTGCTGATGGTTTGTCAACTACTGAAGGATTGTCTTCAGTACTTTCTGATTCTTCATCAGAACTTTTGCCATCAGAAGTTTCTTCATTATGCCTTAGGGATTCTTCAGAGGTTTGGGTCTCATCTTCTTTTTCTGTGGCTTCAATTTCTTCTACTGAGACACCAAACTGTTTGGCCAGTTTTTCTTTTCTGGCTTGATCCTTCTGATCTCTTTCAAGGATGGCCACTCTTGCCCTTATCCTGGCTTGGAATGACTCCTTAGGTTCCCTAATTTTCTCCCCCTTTTTGGATTCATCAAGTTTAAGTTTAGAGGTTGAGGGTTGGGAGAATTGACCTTGAAGATGAGCAATCTGTTTGCTGTTGAATTCTATCTTGTTGGACAGATCATTCATCTTTGTCTTGATCACTCCAAATTGATTTTTGATAGACAGCTCCAAGTTAGCTGTGTATGTTTGGAAGTGATTCTTGATGAGAGTGTTCATCATGTGGTACAGGGGACCCTCTGGGCTGCATAGCTGGTTCAAGTCTATGCTTGTTTGCCCAGGGAATTGGGTAGGCATTTGTTGTGAAGGGTGTGTTTTTGGGAGATCCTCATGTTGTACAGAGGATGCCACTCTAGGGGTTTTAGGGATTGAGTGGACTTTAACCTGTGCAGGGGTGACTAGCTTCTTGAGCTTGGATACCCCTGAAACAGGACCTTCATAAAGTGCCGTCAATTCAGTAGTTTTGGTTTTTGAAACATCATCCAAATTAATGGAATCATCTGAATCCCTGATGTTGTCCTCATTGAGGACTGTCTCAGTTAAATCATGAGCTGAGCCCAACTCAGTTCTCTCATGAACCTCTTGTTCTTGGTTCTGAGGATTTCCTACTTCAGGCATTAAGCCTTCATCAGTAGTTGCCACATCTGAGGTCTTAGCTGTTTTACTTCTATCCTCAGATCCACCACTGGGTGGTAACTGAGTAGTAGCAGCCTCAGATGCCCCAAGAGTCTCTAAAATTGGGCTTAAAGACTCTGGTCCACCCTCATCTCTTGGGTTAGGGCTAGTGATGTCCACATCCATGTCTGATGTTGTGGTTATGTCCCCTGTTTGTTGTGGTTGTAGGGGACTGACATAATCAGATGGGACTTTCTCTTTTAGCCCAGAGAGAAGTTTGGCAATTTCTATTGCCTCTGGTTCAGAAATTTGAGGGGTTGGTTCAGTAGTTTGGGCAATAGGTGAAATAGGTTGGTCAGCAGTTTCAAAAGAAGAGTGAGTTGCAATAGTTTTTCTAAGTCTTTTTCTTTTGAATAAGATAGTTATGGGTGCTCTTGGTGGGGTTTGAGATGGATGAGACTGAGAGGGTGTTTCAGTCTCACTTATTTGAAGAGCAGATTGCTCATGAGCATGTTCAGGCATCTCAACCTCCCGAACAGCTTTTCTTTTGGGTTGGTGGGTTTTTGTCTTTGTTGGCTTGGGCTTTTTGGCTTTTGGTGGTGTGAGTTTGGAAGATGTGGGCTTCAGGGGGACTTGTTGTTGTTCTCCCTGATCATCTTCTGGCCAGGTAGCCGGTTTGTTATGCCTAGAGTATGCTTGTGAGGTTAATGGATTTAAAGTTGAAACTTTTCCCACAAGCACCTCATTACCCAGTTCCCCTATTATGCATTGCATAATGAAGCTTGGGTACAAAAAAACTTTTTCTTGGTATTATTATGATGTAACACCAACTCATTGAAAAATAATTTTGATGCCCTGAATTTGGTTTCATTCACTATGGAATGAAATATTGGTTGAAAAGTAGAGGGCATCTGGTCATAAGACCCTGTTTTTGGACTCAAACACATAATAATATAATGAAACAAAAGTTTGTATTTTGGTTCAAAATATTTTTTGAAGATTGTAGCATGGGAGAGAGTACCTTGATAACCACACTCTGTCATGGTTAGGTGAATATCAGTGTTAGCAACATGATCAGGGGCAGTTACATCATCCAGGCCCAGTCTTGTTGCTAGTGTGGCCGGTGTGATGGTCAGTGGTTTCCCTTTTATTCTTGAGTTGAGGGAAATGACTTCATCATCAGCCGTCACCGTCTCAGCATTTGCCCAGAACTCATTTAGAGTTTCAGTATGAATTGGTGGGTTTATTGTGAGAGCAGCAAAATATTGGGATTTTACGACAAGATCAATGATCTCATCGTATTGGGACCAGCCTTCTTGTTTTTCAAAAAAGGCTCTTTGATTGTGTCCCTATTTTAGAACGAGAGCCATGTGGTTTGGGTTTTGATCGAACAGTTGATTTGCAGGTTTAGGTTATTGAGAGAGTTTTTTGAGAGAGAAAGAGGGATATTTTGAGTTTGAAAGGATAAGTGTTGAGAAAAGGTATTTATCAGAAGTTTTTAACCGCTTGAATCTTCTTATTTAGAAGTTTTTAAACCGCCTTGGTTAAAAATCTCTTTATCAGAAGTTTTAACCGACTAGGTCAAAACCTCTGATGATGGGAAAAGTCAGATTTGCCCTTTTTGACTAAACTGCTGATGAAGGATTATCTTCATCAGTAGTTCCCATTTTCTCTTCAGTAGTTTTAACAGCTGATGAGAAATGTTTTTATAAATACTTTTATTCATAACTTCTGAAGGTTATTTTATCAGAAGTTACACACTTTTCAGAAATTATCCCCATACTGATGTTTTGTTCATCAGTAGTTTCTCTCTTTTCAGAAGTTTTGTTTCAGACTTTTTGTCTGTTTTGTAAGTGAAAAATGAAAAATTGCTGAATAATAAAATAAACACTTACAAATTTAGCATCCCAAGCATGGATACTAACTTCTGAAATGTTGATGTGTCAAGGGGTTTTGTGAAGATGTCAGCTATTTGATTAGCTGTTGCTAAATGCTTCACCTCAATCTTGCCTTTTTCATAGCAATCTCTTATAAAATGGTACCTGATCTCAATATGTTTGGTTTTTGAGAATTGTACCGGATTTTGAATGATGCTAATGGCAGATTTGCTGTCTACAAACAAAGGTGTCTTGGTTTCTTTGATTCCATAATCAAGAGTTGATATTGGAGCCATTGTATCTGTGATGTACAACTTGCAGCTGCAATGTATTCAGCTTCAGCAGTTGAAGTTGCAACAGATGTTTGCTTCTTTGATTGCCATGACACTAGACAGTTACCCAGGAATTGACAACCACCAGATGTTGACTTTCTTGTCATCTTACACCCTGCATAGTCACTATCTGAAAAAGCTGATAACTTGGTATTGCTTGAAGCAGGATACCAAATTCCAAGTGTTGGAGTTCCTTTCAGATATCTGAAAATTCTTTTGACTGCTATAAGGTGTGATTCCCTTGGTGCTGATTGATATCTAGCACAGACACATGTTGAAAACATAATATCTGGTCTAGAAGCAGTTAGATATAAAAGGGAACCTATCATGCATCTGTACATGGTTTGATCAACCTGTTTTCCTTGATCATCAGGTTCAACTTGTGTGATTGGTGTCATGGGAGTGGAACATGATTTACAGTCTTTTAAAGAAAATTTGTTTAATAATTCTTTAACATATTTTGATTGATGTATAAAAGTTCCATTTGTTTGTTGCTTGATCTGCAGTCCCAGAAAGTACTGCAGTTCTCCCATGGTACTCATCTCAAATTTTGATTGCATGAGTTTCTTAAAATCATCACACAGTTTTGTGTTTGTTGAACCAAAAATGATATCATCAACATAAATTTTAACAAGTAGGACATGATTTCCAACATGTTTAATGAAAAGAGTTTTATCAATGGCACCTCTTGTAAAGTTATTTTTGAGTAAAAAGGTGGAGAGTGTATCATACCAGGCCCTTGGAGCCTGTTTGAGCCCATAGAGAGCTTTGTCCAGTCTGTACACCCACTCAGGATGAGAAGGATCCTCAAACCCAGGTGGCTGACAGACATACACCTCCTCTTTTATCTTTCCATACAAAAATGCACTTTTCACATCCATTTGATAAACTTTAATTTTGTTGAAAATGGCATAGGCCAGAAATAACCTGATGGCCTCAAGCCTTGCAACTGGAGCAAAGGTTTCATCATAGTCAATTCCCTCTTCTTGAGAGTACCCTTGAACTACCAGTCTTGCCTTGTTCTTGATTATCATACCAGCTTCATCTTGTTTGTTCCTGAAAACCCATCTTGTGCTAATTGGTTGCTTGTTTGGAGGTAAGGGACATACCAGCTTCATATTTCCCAGACCTGTTGCTTGTTGAACTGAAGTAGTTCATCTTGCATAGCTTGCACCCAATTATTGTCTTTGAGGGCTTCCTGGTACTTCTTTGGTTCCAACTGTGAGATAAAGGCTGAAAATAGGCAAAAGTTGGAGAGCTGGTTTCTGGTAAGAACACCTGAAGCTATATCACCCATGATTTGATCAAGTGGATGATCTCTGTGTTCAATCAGTTGTTGTAAACCACTGACAGGTGTAGGTGGCTCATGTTCTTCAAACAAACTACTGAGGTCTATAATATCTGGTTCAGCAGTTTTAGTGTTTTCAGTAGTTGCAGGTGCTGAAGCAGATGTTTGAGTTTGGCCTTCAGTATTTGTTGAATCAGAAGTTTGTGAAACTTCTGATGGTCTTGAAGTTGACTTAATGACTGTTTGAGGAGTCCATGGTGTAGGATCCTCATCATCAAACCTTTGATCACCATAATAAGTAGGTTTGGAAGAAGTGACAGTCTTTTCAGGTCCAAAGTGGAAGTTGTCAAGGTCAAAAAGTTCAGCAGGATGTGCTGGAATAAGAGTGTGTTTTGACTCATTGAACTTGACATTCAATGTTTCTTCTACTATCGTGGTGTGAGAATTAAAAACCTTGTAGGCTTTTCTAGTTGAAGAGTAACCAAGAAAGTAACCTGAGTCAACTTTGGCAGCAAACTTTGAAATAGATTCCTTGATGTTCAAGATGAAACATTGACACCCAAAAGCCCTGAAAAAGGAGATAAGGGGCTTCATGCCATGAAGAACTTCATAGGCAGTCTTGGAATGTCTCTTGACCACAAGAACTCTATTCTGAACATAACATGATGTGTTAACTGCTTCTGCCCAAAAGTACAAGGGCAGTCCAGAATCAGCTAACATTGTTCTTGCTCCCTCAATTAATGTTCTGTTCTTCCTTTCTACTACACCATTTTGTTCAGGAGTTCTGGGAACACTGTATTGTCTAATAATCCCTTTAGACAAACAGAATTCATCCAGAGTTTTGTTCCTGAACTCTGTCCCATTATCACTTCTAATGGTTTTGACAGGTAGAGAATATTGTTTCTCCACTTGTAGAATGAAGAACTTGATAATTTCAGCAGCCTCATCCTTGGAAAATAAGAAGAATACCCATGTGAATCTTGAGTAGTCATCAATGATGACTAAGCAGTACTTCTTCTTACCAAGGCTCATAATCTTGACAGGTCCAAATAAGTCCATATGGAGTAGTTGAAGACATGCAGTTGTTTTTGATTCTTCAATAGACTTATAGGAGGACTTATGCTGTTTTCTCTTTAAACAGGATACACAGTGTTCTTGACACTGGTATACTTTCAAAGGTAGACCTCTGACCAAGCCCATTTTTGTGACTTTATTTATGGTTTTAAAGTTCACATGGCCAAGTCTCCTGTGCCAGAGATCTGTTTCTGAAGTTGATGCCCTTGAGAAGAAACAGGCAGTGTTGTTCAATACTTTGTCTTTCTCAATGTCCACTGCATAGACATTGCCACATCTTTTGGCAATCAGTAAAGTATGATCTTCAATGATCTTCTCTATCAACTTCTGGCCTTCTGGTGAGATGATCTTGCATGCTGTCTTTGTGAAAAAGGAAGAATATCCTTTATCACACATTTGTGACACACTCAGCAAGTTGTATTCAAGGTTTTCCACCAGATTGACCTTGTCAAACTGTATTTTGCCAGAGGAGACATTGCCATGTCCTAGCACATATCCCTTAGCATTGTTCCCAAAGGATACAGATCCTTCTCTTTGGCTGATAAAGTTGTTTATCAGGTATCTGCATCCAGTCATGTGCATAGAGCCTCCACTATCAACATACCATATGCTGTTTAAGCCCCTGGAAACTCTCTGCACATAAAAGCAAATTAGTTAGATTTAGGAACCCAAGCCTGTTTGGCTTTGGGTTTGCTCTTGAGAACAGTTACAGTTTGTTCTTGACCAGGTTGAGAAATCCATGTCTTTTTGGCAATAGATTTTTCATTAAGAACCATGGTGGTATCCTTTTCAGGACCACCATCAACCTTGGTCATCAGTAGTTGTACCATGTTCATTAGATTTTGTATCTCAGCAGTTTGTGAAACTGCTGATGATTCAGGTCTAACTACTGACAAAGAATTTTGAGAAAAAGATTTTAGTTGAGATTTTATCTTTTTCTGAGAAAAGGTGTTTTCAGGTTGTTGTTTCTTGGGTTTAAAGATTCTTTCATAATCATTTCTGATTTGATTTCCCACAACCTGTTGTTTAATTTTTTGATTGAACTGAATTCCTTTTCTGTATCTACAAAATTCAGTTTTGTGGTTGAACAGACCACAAATTTCACACTCTTTTGCCTTTTGTTTTTGATCTAAAGGCAAATTTCTGACATTAGTGTAAAGATTTTGCTCATCAGTAGTTTTCAGGATCTCAACTCCTGATGTAGATGAAACTACTGATGGCTTGTTGTCAGATTTTGTTAATACTTCTGAAGTACTTTCTTTGAAAATACCAGGATTTCTGTTTAGAAAGTTTTCATGGAAAGATGTGCAGTCTTTCCCTTTAGAAGTTTCATTTGAAACAATTTTTCTCCCATCTTCAGTAGTTTTGGGAGAGAAATCTGTTGGTGTTTCAACATGATGGTACCCTATGCCAAACTTAACATTTGAAGCACTTTGTTTGTTTAGCAATAATTGATACCCCTTACAAGATTCCACCCATTTTTCACATGTGATCCTGGTGTCAGCAAGCTCTTGTCTGACATCTCCCAGGTCATTTAGCATGATTTTAATTTGTGCTTGGGTTTCAATAGCCGAGTCAGTTAATTTAGAAACTTCTTTTGTTTTAGCACACAGTTTTCTTTCTAAATCACATTTCATCTGTGTGTATTTTCTTTCTAAATCATTGGCTTTTCCTTGTAAGTGCACATTTGTCTCTCTTATGAGAGCAAAAGTTTCTTTGCAAGAATTTGAGCAAAGTTTTGTCAAAGATTCTTTTGATACCTGTGACAATGCAGATTTTGAAGTACAGCCTTCAAATGCCATTAAGGCAAAGTTCTTTCTGCCATTGTCTGGTTCTCCCTAGTTGATGTCAAACACCTTGTTGTCTGCATCAGGATTGCACTCTGTGGTGTCAAAAGGGAGACTGCTCCAGTCAACATACCCTGAGGTGAAAAGACTTTGTTGAGAGGGTTGTTGAGGCTGTGGAGGATGTTGAGCAGCTGGAAAGGGAGGGATTGATTGTTGGCTCTGCATCTGTTGAGCAGGCATTTGAACATATTGTACTTGTGGCATGTATTGCTGTTGAGGAGCTTGTGCCTGTACAAAATGAGCACTCCCTTGAGTTCCATTATTCCTATTATAGTTGGGGTTAAAGTTATTTCCAGATTATGATTGGTTAAAGCTAGAGTTTCTACACTCTCTAGCAAAGTGTCCCAACTTCTGACACTTGTGACATCTCAGTTTAGATTTGTCAAAACCAATTTTTGTATTACTGGTCAATCCTGGAAATTTCCTTCCTGACCTTTTATAAAACTTGTTAGTTTTAATGCTTAGCATGGCCAGTTGGTGTAAAATGTCCATTTCTTTTAAGTCATCACTGCTAAAGTTTTTCAAATCATCCATGATAAAACATAGATTATCAGCAGTTTGACTTTGGTCATCATTGTCATAACCTGGGAAAGATCTTTCTGATGAGATCCCAGTTGTTATGTCAATGTTGTCATAAGATCCATAGGAACAAGTTGGTGAGTCTTGTCCCAAAAGTGTTGTACTACCTGGAAGGTAGTCATCAGCAGTTTTACCAGATGATTGCAATTTCTTCTTTTGATCAATTTCTCTCTCAAAAGTAAGTAATCTCCCATGGATTTTTGTAAGAGTGAGGGAGCTAAAATCTGGTGAGGATCTTAAAACAATGGAGTATGTTTCCCATTTGTCTGGTAAAGACCATAAAAATCTATGTAGCATAGACACTGTTGTATAGGTCTGACCATTTAACTTTAGCTCAGATATTAATGAGGAGAATCTTTCAAATTGTTGAGTTAAAGTTTCCCCATTAATATGTGCAAATGTCTCATATTGTTGAGCTAAAATCTCTCTGGTGTTGGCAATCACCTCTTCAGTTCCTCCAAACTGTTCTTCAAGACAATCCCAGAGTTCTTTGGCACTTTCACAATGTAAAAGGCCAGAGTATATCTCATTTGGGAGAGCCATTGCCAACATAGAGAATGCTTTTGCATCTAGCTCAAGTTTTAGGAAATCATCATCGTATATTCTTTTGGGTCCTTAGGGACCTCAACATTAGTTTCAAGATTGACATTTACTGGTTTGTGAGGACCATATATCACAGATCTCCAACAACCTGTGTTGGTCTGTGACAAGGTATGTGCCATTCTCTTTTGCCATATGTTGTATTCGTTTCTTACAAGCATGGCAGGTTTAGTAGCAGAACCAATATTATGTGGATCCATTTTAAAGAGTATTGATTTGTCAGATGACTCTTTTAAGTGATGGATGTTGATAAAAAGTGAACTTTTGATCTTTTTATTGAGTATCAATAAGAGCTTTGTGTCTGATTCTCAATTTGTTAGATTGATATGTGATCAGATAAACCAATGCTCTGATACCAATTGTTGGATCAGTTTGCTCTTTGTTTAAGTAAGAACTTGCTATCTTTGACACTTAAGTGTTTAGCAAGTTCTTGTATATCAGATTATAAGCACAGCGGAATGTATAAGTTAAAGCAACACTTTTTATACTCAAGAGGAGTTATTACTCCCCCTTGATGATTGAAACTAATAATGACAAGTATTTATTATGAATCTAAGCAGCAAATGAGAATTAGATACTTAGACAGATTCACAATAAATACTGAAATGGAATAGAACAGTGAAAGTGTTTGAAGGATTTTTCTATTAAAATCAATATCTAAAATAGAAGGTTGAAGCCTCCTATTTATAGACGTTTACATACATGTATCTTGCCCAAAAAGCAAGTACAAAAACATCAGAAACAAGTTGCACAAGTTGCAACATTGAAACTAACAAATACAGCTAAAAGTAATAGTAAACAATAAACTACTGATACAAAAGGCGGTGGAAAATATCTGATGCTAAGTGCAGATGAATGACAAACTACTGATGAGTAGTTTGTCTTCAGTACTTCTGAAGTGAACTTGTCTGGTTTGGACTTCAGAACTTCTGATGAAGTTTCTTCTTCAGCACTTCTCATATCTTCTCTTCAGCAGTTTTTTGTCTTCTCTTCAGTACTTCTATACTTAGCCAAAATGACAGAAGTGAATTAGACTAAGGTTTCCAAAAGTGGTTTCACCAATCCTCTTTGTCCTAACAGAGATTGTCGAAAGGATTGGTCCGGTAACTTACAAGTTAAACTCGCTTAATAAACTCAGTGGGGTACATGATGTATCCCACGTATCGCATTGAATCTAAAGAAATGCCTGTTGGATACAACACTGATGGTGCCACTGGAGGAGATCCAGGTGGACGATCGGCTACGGTTCATGGAAGAACCAGTGGAGATTCTTGAGCGGGGCGCCAAGAAACTCAAGCAAAACACTATACCTATTATTAACGTACAATGGAATTCCCGTCTAGGACCAGAATGCACGTGGGAACGCATGGATCAAATGCGGCTTAAATACCCACATCTATTTACTGAACCTGAAACTATGCATAAACCAAACACTAAACGTAAAGCAGCTCTCTTAAAGTGAATTTCGGGGCGAAATTCCTTTCAACTTGGGGTTGATGTGACATCCGGGAACCAAGCACGCATTTTTCTAGCTGGCTTTACTGTTTACTTGCCGAATTTCGGGACGAAATTCTTTTCAACTTGGGGATGATGTGACACCCCGCATTTTCAGGTTCCTACCTTAACTAAACTCTAGTTAAATTGCATGTGCATACGTGACTAAACACTTGACTAGGGTTAGTTAGAAGGTCTTCCTATATGTTATAGGGTAATAACATATGTTATGTGAAAATAACATATGTTACATTATTATAAGTAAGGTTATCATCACAAGGCACACACGAGTCCTGTATCCCGAACGTTGGTGATTTGTCTAGCATACATGATAATGTGTACAATTGAAATATGATGAACGTGAAGTAACATGTTTATGTGAATTACGTGTTTATGCGAATTACTACTTAACTGATAGTTAGTACGTAAACCATGCAAATTACGTGCACTCTATGATTAATATGTTATGAGATGATAAAAACAATGATTTTTAAGTACGTTAGGGTGGTTAATATTATCGGGCCCGGTATTGGGCTAAAACATGATTAACGGGTCCGGTTAGTAGACTAAAAGGCCCTAATACCCAATTACTTGGGCAACAAGCCAAATCCCCTTATAATTATTGATGAAAAAAAAAACCTAACCCTAACCCACCCTTGTGCCGTGAATACCCACACACACACACACTCTCAATTTTCAATAAACATCAATCTTATTCATCTCTTCAAGCTAATTTGGGTGAAATCTCTGGGCTTGGAGGACTCTTGCGTGGAAAGGTATAATTTTCACATGTTTTATAATGATTTATAATGCTTGAAAAGTTTAAGACAAAATTACACGGATGGTGCCTGTGGTTTTCATGTAATAACGCATTAAGGTACTAAGCAACTTTTTTAACTTCTTTAGGGCCCATGGTTTAGTTTTTGTAACGAAAATGAGTATTAAGGTTTGTTTTTTTAACAATGTTGGGTAATAATACTAACTATCGTTAAATTTTCTGTTAACTTTAGTTAAAGTGATTAAAATGCCTTTTTATAAACTAGAGGGGCCATTATGTATTAAACTTCATTTACAAAACCTTTAGTACCCAAACATGAAACTTTAGATAAACCACAGGGACTAACCATGTAATTAACTCATTATTTTATTAAATGTATTTATTTTTAAGATTTATAATTAAATAAGGAATATTTAATTAAAACATTGTTTTATTAAATATATGTATCCCATTATTTATAAAAATAAATCTAAGTTATTAGATTAATAGTTGCAACCATAAAAAAAACATTTAACTAAATGTTGGATGGACTTGTGTTATGGTTACAACTATTTTTTTTTTTTTTTTTTGAACAGCCAACAAAACACCATTTCATTAAATCACCAAAAATGGCTAGCCAGAGGCTAGCGAAACAGTCACCAAATAAATATACGACCATACAACAAATAAAACACACCTATCTACATATCAACTAGACTTCACTTTGTAATACACCAAAAGATATTTATGACCCAAATCACTAAGCCATAATCTGTAAATGCCCTTCACACCCAAATGACCACAGAGACAAACTTGGACTAGCTGCATACCTGCAGCCCCAAATTAGGCATAAAAAAGGCCACCACTACAAGCACCATTACCAACCAAGCCTGTGTAGATGAAATCCACTCCAAATTTCCCAATCCAAACCCAAATGTCTTGATCTTGCTTTAACCCATAGAAAGGACATAGTCTTTATCTCACCCACTGTGTGCTGCACCGAGCAAGCTTTTCCTTTGAAAACAACTTCGTTTCTTGTCCTCCAAATAGCCCATAAGGTCGTGATGCATACCGCGTGAAAATGTTTTCTTTATGTGATTGAATTAAGTGTTATTTTTGGCCAAAAAGATGCAAACCCAATTCAAGAAAATTAAAAAAAGATAGAATCAAACAGAAGTTGAATTTTTTATAAATAAAAAAAAAAGAAAGATTTTTTATTCTTCTTCAAGAACTGGTGGGTTTGGTAGGTTTGGACCTACAAGGTAAAAATCATTTTTGAATTTCATTAAAATCCACAAGTAAATTAATAACATTTAGAACGTTTTATCTATCTTAGAAGTGTATTTATTTTTATAAATAATGGGATAAACATATTTAATAAAACAATATGTTTTAATTAAATATTCCTTATTTAATTATAAATCTTAAAAATAAATACATATTGTTTTATTAAATATATTTATCCCATTATTTATAAAAATAAATACACTTCTAAGATAGATAAAACGTTCTAAATGTTATTAATTTACTTATGGATTTTAATGAAATTCAAAAATGATTTTTACCTTGTAGGTCCAAACCTACCAAGCCCACCGGTTCTTGAAGAAGAAAAAAAATCTTTCTTTTTTTTATTTATAAAAATTTAACTTCTGTTTGTTTCTATCTTTTTTAATTTTCTTGAATTGGGTTTGCATCTTTTTGGCCAAAAATAACACCTAATTCAATCACATAAAGAAAACATTTTTATAAGTTAAATCCAAATTATTAGATTAATAGTTGTAACCATAACACAAGTCCATCCAACATTAAGTTAAATGTTTTCTTTATGGTTACAACTATTAATCTAATAACTTGGATTTATTTTTATAAATAATATGATAAATATATTTAATAAAACAATGTTTTAATTAAATATTCCTTATTTAATTATAAATCTTAAAAATAAATACATTTAATAAAATAAGGAGTTAATTACATGGTTAGTCCCTGTGGTTTATCTAAAGTTTCATGTTTGGGTACTAAAGGTTTGTAAATGAAGTTTAATACATAATGGTCCCTCTAGTTTATAAAAAGGCATTTTAATCACTTTAACTAAAGTTAACAGAAAATTTAACGATAGTTAGTATTAGTACCCAACATTGTTACAAAAACAAACCTTAATACCCATTTTCGTTACAAAAACTAAACCATGGGCCCTAAAGAAGTTAAAAAAGTTGCTTAGTACCTTAATGCGTTATTACATGAAAACCACAGGCACCATCCGTGTAATTTTGTCAAAGTTTAAAAATCATAGAGTATACATATATATAAAAATCGCATATAGGGTTATGTGGGTGTTCTTGAATGTTCATTGTGATTTGATGATGATGATTGTTGTTAGTGATCATAATTAGGGTTTTTGTATGATAATATAGGTGTTTAATCAGAATAATATGAGTTATGCATGTATTAGAGATTTTTATGCATGATTAGGGTTTGTGAATAACTTGGGGAGCAAGTTTCAGTTTCTGGCAGATTCGTTATGATGTTTTGTAGGGTCTGTATTGTGATGTTAAATTGATTGTTTGGATCGATTCTTTGCATGAATGGATTGTACATGGTCTTAGCTTTTTAGAATGGGCAAAATCATCAGATTTGGATGTCGTTTGATATGTTTTTTGGAAATTTATTTGATTAAAGGTCATATCAGATTTTCGGAATTATAAATTGGGTCAACTTTAAAGGGGTATAACTCGAGTTTTACAAAGAATTAAGTTGTGAAATTTGGACAGCTGGTCAATATTAGAAAAACTTGGCGTTTCCAACTAGATTCACCTCTTTTGGGGGAATACACAAGTTTTGGGAATTTTTCTACTAAACTGACCTACTGTGAAAAGTTTCTGGACATAGCTGTGTTGTACGAATTTTAATAATTTTTGTGTTTGGTTTTGAGACAAAATAAAAATATGGTTTATCCAATGAATCCCAATAAATATTCAGTAAAAATTTGGGAGTTTAATTCGTTCGTTAAGTATTTTAAATAATCCGTTTTTCACAGCGTACAATCTGCCTTGAAAACGCAGATTGTGTAAGGGATGTTTACGTGACTATTTGGAGTCTTATATGGTATGTATTTGACATGAGCTTGCATGAATATTTATACGAGATGTGTATGAGGTATAAAACTGATAATAATCAATATGATCACCAACGGGATACGTAGGACTTACTTGTGCATGTAGAGTCACTAGGTGTCACTACACGATTTGAACTTTAGAAGTTTTGGACAAACGAGTTACATGATGCGTTGGTTATGCACGTATACTCACCTAGTGACACTTGTAATAGGGAGTCGGTAGCTCCTTACTGTTTGAGGGATTTGGATCATTCACGTGCAACCTAAGGTGAGTTTCACTACTCTTTTCTCAAAAGCATGCGTCTCGGGTTGAGACAACGTACTTAAATATTTTCTAGTCCGGGTTGGGACTACTATTTTCTAGTCCAGTTTGGGACTACTCAAGGTTTTGACTCCTTGTGTGGGTCGGGTTTTGACTCCTTGTGTGGGTCGGGTTTACGATTCCTTGTGTGGATCGGGTTTTCGTTCATATGACTTATGGCTATGGGATCCTGGTTTGTCATGCGCCTCGCGGTATAAACCCCGCAGTGGAAATTTGAGGGTGTGACAGTACTCATCTCAAATTTTGATTGCATGAGTTTCTTAAATTCATCACACAATTTTGTGTTTGTTGAACCAAATATGATATCATCAACATAAATTTGAACAAGTAAGACATGATTTCCAACATTTTTAATGAAAAGAGTTTTATCAATGGAGCCTCTTGTAAAGTTATTTTTGAGTAAAAAATTGGAAAGTGTTTCATACCAGGCCCTTGGAGCCTGTTTGAGCCCATAAAGAGCTTTGTCAAGTTTGTACACCCACTCAGGATGAGAAGGATCCTCAAACCCAGGTGGCTGACAAACATACACTTCCTCTTTAATCTTTCCATACAAAAATGCACTCTTGACATCCATTTGAAAAACTTTTATTTTGTTGGAAATGGCATAGGCCAGAAATAACCTGATGGCCTCAAGCCTTGCAACTGGAGCAAAGGTCTCATCATAATCAATTCCCTCTTCTTGAGAGTAACCTTGTACCACCAGTCTTGCCTTGTTCTTAATGATCATACCAGCTTCATCTTGTTTGTTCCTAAAAACCCATCTTGTGCCAATTGGTTGCTTGTTTGGTGGTAAGGGACAGATTTCCCAAACCTGTTGCTTCTTGAACTGAAGCAACTCATCTTGCATAGCTTCCACCCAATTGTTGTCTTTGAGGGCTTCTTGGTACTTCTTAGGTTCCAACTGAGAAGTGAATACTGAGAAGAAGCAAAAGTTGGAGAGCTGGTTTCTTGTGAGAACACCTGATGCAATATCACCCATGATTTGTTCAAGTGGATGATCTTTGTGTTCAATCAGTTGTTGTAAACCACTGACAGGTGTAGGTGGCTCTTGTACTTCATCAAACAAACCACTGAGGTTAATAATATCTGGTTCAGTTGTTTGAACATCTTCAGTAGTTGTAGGAGCTGAAGCAGATGTTTGAGTTTGTACATCAGCAGTTGTTGAATCAGAAGTTTGTGAAACTTCTGATGGTTTGAAAGTTGACTTAATGACTGTTTTAGGAGTCCATGGTGCTGGATCCTCATCATCAAACCTTTGATCACCAAAATAAGTAGGTTTAGATGAAGTAACAGTCTTTTCAGGTCCAAAGTGGAAACTGTCAAGGTTAAAGAGTTCAGCAGGATGTGCTGGAATAAGAGTGTGTTTTGACTCATTGAACTTGACATTCAGTGTTTCTTCTACTATCTTGGTTTTTGAATTAAAAACCTTGTAGCCTTTTTTAGTGGAAGAATAACCAAGAAAGTAACCTGAATCAACTTTAGCAGCAAACTTTGAAATAGAGTCTTTAATGTTTAAAATGAAACATTGACATCCAAAAGCCCTAAAAAAGGAGATAAGAGGCTTTATGCCATGAAGAACTTCATAGGCAGTCTTGGAGTGTCTCTTGTTAACAAGGACTCTATTTTGAACAAAACATGCAGTGTTAACTGCTTCAGCCCATAAATACAATGGTAGGCCTGAATCAGCTAACATGGTTCTTGCTGCTTCAATCAGTGTTCTGTTCTTCCTTTCTACCACACCATTTTGTTTAGGAGTTCTGGGAACACTGAATTGTCTAATAATCCCTTTAGACAAATAGAATTCATCCAGAGTTTTGTTCCTGAACTCTATCCCATTATCACTTCTAATGGCTTTGACAGATAGAGAATATTGTTTCTCTACTTGTAGAATGAAGAACTTGATGATTTCAGCTACCTCATCCTTGGAGAATAAGAAGAATACCCATGTGAATCTTGAATAGTCATCAATGATGACCAAGCAATACTTCTTCTTACCAAGGCTCATGATTTTTACAGGCCCAAATAAGTCCATATGGAATAGTTGAAGACATGCAGTTGTTTTAGATTCTTCAATAGACTTATAGGAGGACTTATGTTGTTTTCCCTTCAAACAGGATACACAGTGTTCTTGACACTGGTATACTTTCAAAGGTAGACCTCTGACCAAGCCCATTTTTGTGACTTTATTTATGGTTTTAAAGTTCACATGGCCAAGTCTCCTGTGCCAGAGATCAGTCTCTGAAGTTGATGCCTTTGAGAAGAAACATGTAGTGTTGTTCAGTACTTTGTCCTTTTCAATGCCCACTGCATAGACATTGCCACATCTTTTGGCTATCAACAAAGTATGATCTTCAATGATCTTCTCTATCAACTTCTGGCCTTCTGGTGATATGATCTTGCATGCTGTCTTTGTGAAAAAGGAAGAATATCCTTTATTACACATTTGAGACACACTTAGCAAGTTGTACTCAAGGTTTTCAACCAGATTGACCTTGTCAAACTGTATTTTGCCAGAGGAGACATTGCCATGTCCTAGCATATATCCCTTAGCATTGTTCCCAAAGGATACAGATCCTTCTCTTTGACTGATAAAATTGTTTATCAAGTATCTGCATCCTGTCATTTGCATTGAGCCTCCACTGTCCACATACCAAATGCTATTTAAGCCTCTGGAGACCCTCTACACAAAGTAGCAAATTAGTTAGATTTAGGAACCCAAGCCAGTTTGGCTTTGGCTTTGGGTTTGCTCTTGAGAACATTAACAGTTTGTTCTTGACCAGGTTGAGGAATCCATGTCTTTTTGGCAATGGATTTTTCATTAAGAGCAATGGTGGTATCCTTTTGAGGACCACCAGCAACCCTGGTCATCAGTAGTTGTACCATGTTTATGAGATCTTTTATCTCAGCAGTTTGTGAAATTGCTGATGATGTAGGTCTAACTACTGAAAGAGAATTTTGAGAAAAAGACTTTTGTTGAGATTTTATCTTTTTCTGAGAAAAGGTGTTTACTGGTTGTTGTTTCCTGGGAGAAAAAGTTTCTTTAAAATCATTTTTGATTTGTTTTCCCACAACCAGTTGTGAAATTTTCTTGTTGTACTGAATCCCTTTTCTATATCTACAAAATTCTGTCTTGTGGTTGAACAGACCACAGATTTCACATTCATTTGCCTTTTCTTTTTCATTTAAAGGAAAGTTTCCGACTGTCTTGATTGGTTTTAGGTCATCAGTAGTTTTCAGGTTCTCAACTCCTGATGTAGATGAAACTACTGATGGCTTAAAGTCAGATTTTATCAGTACTTCTGAAGAACTTTCTTTGTGAGTTTTTAGAAAGTTTTCATGAAAAGATGTGCATTCTTTCTCTTCAGAAGTTTCACCTGAAACAATTTTTCTCCATCTTCAGTAGTTTTGGGGGAAAATCTGTTGGTGTTTCAGTGTGATTGTACCCTATGCCAAACCTAACATTTGAAGCACTTTGTTTGTTTAGCAGCAGTTGGTACCCATTACAAGATTCTACCCATTTTTCACAAGTGACCTTGGTGTCAGCAAGCTCTTTTCTGACATTTCCTAGGTCATCTATCATTATTTTAAGTTGTGTTTGGGTTTCAATAGCATTGTTAGTTAATTTAGAATTTTCTTTTGCCTTTGCAGCAAGTTTTCTTTCTAAATCACATTTCATCTTAGTGAATTTTCTCTCAGAGTCATTTGTTTTGCCTTGTAAGTGCACATTGGTCTCTCTTATTAGAGCAAAAGATTCTTTACATGAAGTTGAACAAAGTTCTGTTAAAGATTCTTTTGATACCTGAGACAGGGCAGATTTTGAGGTGCAGCCCTCAAATGCCATTAAGGCAAAATTCTTTCTGCCATTGTCAGGTTCTCCCCAGTTGATGTCAAACATTTTGTTGTCTGCATCAGGATTACACTCTGTGGTGTCAAAAGGAAGACTGCTCCAGTCAACATACCCTGAGGTGAACAAGCTTTGTTGTGAGGGTTGCTGAGTCTGTGGAGGTTGTTGAGCAGCTGGAATGGGAGGGATTCATTGTTGGCTCTGCATCTGTTGAGCAGGCATCTGTACATATTGTACTTGTGGCACATATTGGATTTGTGGAGCTTATGCCTGTACAAAATGTGCACTCCCCTGTGTTCCATTATTCCTATTATAACTAGGGTTATACAGATTTCCAAACTAAGATTGGTTGTAGCTAGAGCTTCTACACTCTCTAGCAAAGTGTCCCAACTTCTGACACTTGTGACATCTAAGTTTAGATTTGTCAAAACCAATTTTTGTAGAACTGTTAAGTCCTGGAAATTTCCTTCCTGACCTTTTGTAAAATTTGTTTGTTTTGATACTTAACATGGTCAGTTGGTGTAAAATATCCATTTCTTCTAAGTCATCATTGCTGAAATTCTTTAAATCATCCATGATAAAACACATGTTATCAACATTTTGACTATATTCCTCATTGTCATAACCTGGGAATGATCTTTCTGATGAGATCCCAGCAGTTATGTCAATGTGGTCAAAAGATCTAAAACTATTTGAACAAGTAGGTGAATCTTGTCCCAATAGTGTTGTACTACCAGGTAGATAGTCATCAGTAGTTTTACCAGAACTTTGTAATTTCTTCTTTTGATCGATTTCTCTTTCAAAAGTTAATAATCTCCCATGTAATTTTGTAAGAGTGAGGGAGCTAAAGTCTGGTGAAGATCTTAAGACTATAGAATATGTTTCCCATTTTTCTAGTAAAGACCTTAAAAATCTATGAAGCATAGATACAGTTGTATAGGTCTGACCATTTATTTTTAGCTCAGATATTAATGAGGAGAATCTTTCAAATTGTTGAGTTAAAGTTTCCCCATTTATGTGAGCAAAAGTTTGATATTGTTGAGCCAGGATTTCTCTGGTGTTGGCAATCACCTATGCAGTTCCTCCAAACTGTTCTTTGAGGCAGTCCAAAAGCTCTTTGGCACTATCACAATGTAATAGGCCAGAGTAGATTTCATTTGGGAGTGCCATTGCCAACATAGAGAAAGCTTTAGCATCAAGCTCAAGTTTTAGGAAATCATCATCTGTATAGTCTTTTGGGTCTTTTGTTATTTGTTCTTTAGTTTCAAGATTGATATTTACTGGTTTGTGAGGACCATATATCACAGATTTCCAGCAACCAGTGTTGGTCCGTGATAATGTATGTGCCATTCTCCTTTGCCAGATATTGTATTCATTTCTTACTAGCATAGCAGGTTTATTGGCAGAACCGGTATTATGAGGATCCATTTTATAGAGTATTGATTTGTCAAATATCTCTTAAAGTGATGTTTGTTGATAAAAGTGAACTTTTAATCCTTTATTGAATATTAATAAGAGCCTGTGTCTGATTCTCAATGTGTTAGATTGATATGTGATTAGATAAACCAGTGCTCTGATACCAATTGTTGGATCAGTAATGCTCTTGATGTATTGCTTGCTAGTGAACACTTATGTGTTTAGCAAGTTCAATCAGATTTGCACAGCGGAATGATAAGTAAAGTTACACTATCAACAGGAGTTATTACTCCCCCTGGATGTTTGAAAACTATAGACAAGTTTAATGAGAATCTAAGTAATGAATGTGAATGTTAATAAATAATCAAACAAATTCTTAATAAATGAAATGGAAAGACCAATAATAAGCTTTGAAGGATTTCTGTATTAATCAAAATCAATGTCTAAAACAGAGGGGATGAACCCATCTATTTATAGACTTTACATATACATGAACCTTGCTAAAAGTAAGTCAAAAACAAGTTGCAACAAGTTGCATTCTTGGAACTTGTACAAAAGATAAAGTAATACTAAACTAATAAACTACTGAAACATAAGTCGGTTAGAAAGATTCTTTAACAAGAGCTGATGAATGACAAACTACTGATGAGTAGTTTGTCTTCAGTAGTTCTTCAGTGAACTGTCTGGTTAGACTTCAGAACTTTTGATACTTCTTCTTCAGTACTTGTTGAATCCTTCTTCAGTACTTTAGTCTTCTTTCTTCAGTAGTTCTATACTTAGGATATTTTGCAGAAGTGAATTAGACTAAGATTTACAAAAGTGGTTTCACCATCGTTTTTGTCCTAACACTTTCCTAACTAGGCAATTCATACTTTTCTCAAATATAACCATTAGAAAAACACATCAAGGAACTTAAAGAGTTTATGACCATGACTAGGGATCAACACTCATGATTCAACAATCAAATGGAAACTAAAGTTTTTTTTTTTGGTTTCACAACGCTCAAATAACACCTATGGACATGCATTTTTCAGAATTGTATATTTTTCTCCCCTCCCCACACTTAGAACAAACATTGTCCTCAATGTATCAAAATTGATATTGAGACCACAGTTACCAGAACAAAGACCTTTGATAGCTTATTGTGTAGTTTGTAAGTTAAAGGGTTGTTTATGTAATTATGGCATAGTTTATGTAAAACACTAGAGCTGCGTACTTATTACACGGGCCCTGCGCACTTAGCTTAAGTGCGCAGGCCCATCGGACCTCCTATATATAGAAAGCTTGTGTGCAGTTCTAGGGTTAGGGTTTTGGATTATCTTTGTAGCACATTTTGAATAGGTGCGTACTTGTTGTCATTCCATGGTTCTTCTGTAACAAATCAGCAATGGAATCATCTTATTATTCATCTTGTGTGTCGGTTTTTATAATATTCATCTAGTTTCTTTGATTGTAGAAGATTAATCACTTAAAACACCTAATCCATAGGTGTTTCTAAGTGATAACAATCTCTTGCACTTAACAAGATCTAGTATTTGGAACTTACAATTTGGTATCAGAGCCTTTGTGCTCTAGATTGTATCTATTTAAAGATACCAAAACCCTCATCTTGTTAGTTTTTATTATTTAGATTTTTATAAACTTTTGTGTTTATCCAAAAAAAAAAAATTGGGTGTTCTTCTTATCTATTTGCTTCAAAATTTAGTGGGAATTGTGTTTCTGAGAGTTAAAAGTTGTTCATTTTTAAGCAGAAATTTCATTCAAGCATTTCAGAATGGAATGAAAAGGTTTTGGATAGGATTCAGCTGAGTTTTTGTGCTTTTCAACAGACTGTTTTGCGCACTTGTTTCTTGAGTTGCAAACTTATTTCATACGTTGAGTACTTATTTCTTGTTTTGAGCACTTAGCTCATAAACTGCATACTTGTGCTTCTCTGAGCACTTAAATCTTTGTTGTGTTAGTACGCAACTAGGGTTTCTGCGTACTTATTGTTTTCACTGTCTACGAGCACATAACTAGGGTTTCTGCACACTAAAACAGAGATCTCTGGTTGTGTTGCGTACTTACTAAAGAGGTGCAGTTTTGAGTACTTGGCTAGGGTTTCTGCGCACTAAAATCTTAAACGAGAGTTTAAGTGTCTGCGTACTTTGTTTAGTACGTAGACTGATCAGTCAAGACTGAGCACTTACCATGCCCAAGTGCTGACTGACCTGCGCACTTATCAAGAAACAACAGCTACTCGTGTATCTTGCAAAACTGCGCACTTATCAGAAGACAAACATCTTGACAAGGTTGTTTATATTGTTACAGGCTGCTGCGAACTTTGATCTTGCTTGCTGCGTACTTAATTGCGTACTTAAGGACTTGGACATTATTTGGACTGTAACCTATAAAATCTGAAAACAAATCTCATAAAATTAACTTAAATCATGGCCGGTAACGATAACAACTCAACTATAAATCCTATAACCCAGCAAGAACTTGAAACCGGAACAACGACTAGAGTTCCTAAGTTAAAGGGTGTAGAATATTATGGAACCTGAAAAAACTGAATGAGGTCGTTCTTCTATGTCACAGACTTCACTCAATGGACTTCTATCCAGCTAGTTCCACACATTCCGATGAGAACCACTGCCACAGGGAAAGAGTTCAACCCTGATCTGTCTACCTACACTGATGTCGACAAACAGCTACTTCAGAGAGACCATAAGGCTTATGGTGCCCTTACCATGGCCCTATCAAACGATATTTATAACATGTTTGAGGAATACGGCACTGCACATGACCTGTGGTTTGCATTAAACGAGTACTATGAAGGGAATGAAGAAATGCGCCAATATAAGCAAGATATGGTGCAGAAAGAATATGATATGTTCGGTAGCATTCGTGGTGAGAGCTTGAGCTCACATATCAAAAGATTCATGAGTATGTTAACTAAGATGAAGAAGACAGGAATTCCCGTCAACAACCGAAACTCAATCAAGAAACTGCTTGACTCCCTGCCCAAAGAATGGAGCATACAATGCATGTTGATTAGAAAAGAGTATCTAGATGCTCAATCTACTTTGGCTGATCTCATCAACACTCTGAAGTCATTCGAAATGGATATCACCAAAAGAGAAATGAACCAGACTGCTCCGAAAGTCGTTCCCAACACTGCTATGAAGAATCTGGCACTAATGACTCCAGTAGGTAACATGGGTTCAAGCTCGTCACATGCATATGTGGATGCAATGGGTGGTGGTAGTTCAAGTTCGGGAAAGACAGTCTCATACTCTGACACAGCTGCAAAGACTCTCAACCCACAACTCACAAAGCTCGCTAAAGAACATGTTGAACTCTTCAACACATTCATGACTAGCTTTGAGGCTTTGAAGACTGGTGACCTTAAGAGTGAGATGATGAATCCTGAAGACATGTATCAAGTTATTGACCCGGATGATATGGAAGAAATGGATCTGAAATGGCAGATGGCTATGATCACTCTGAGGGTGAAGAGATTTCAAGATAGAACTGGTCGAAGATTTGGAATGGGAAAAGTTGGTTTTGATAAGTCAAAGATTAGATGCTACAACTGCAAGATCTTGGGCACTTCAAGTATGAGTGCTCCACTCTAAATCAAGCAGAGATCAAGCCAACAAAAAGAATATTGGCGATAACTGATGGAAGGGAAGCAAATCAACAGAAGGCGTTGGTGGTTGAGGACTTTGATTGGGGAGAGGAGGCTGCTGCGGTTGAAGCGGATGTGAACAAGGCATTGATGGCCAAAATCTGTACCAAATCAACACATGGTGTGAATTCTCTGGAAGGGTCGTCGGCTGAAATGCCAAAGGGTGGAATGCTAGAGAATGTTGGTCTGAAAGGAGTGCTGGTGGCTGATAAGGGAAAAAAAGCCGCTTCTGAGGAAGCACTCGTAGCTGAGAAGACTCCCACCAGCAAAGCAGATGAGAAGCCGCAGAACGTGCCCAAGACAGTTGAGGAAAGAGATCTGGTAAGTATTCCTCTTGAAATAAAATCAAAGGTGTGTTACAGCTGTTGCTTACTGTTTGTCTCACAATAGGAGAATTTTAAGAGAGATGGATGACATCCGAAAAATCAACACTGAAATGAAAGAAAATGAGTTGGCATATCAGCGAAAGTTAAATGCAACTATAGCTGAAATGCAAACTCTAAAAGAATTTGTCCTAAGAAAAGATTTTTTAATAAATGATTTAACAGAAAAGTTAGAAAAATCTAGAAATGAAACAAATCATCTCCAAATTGTTGTGGACAAATGGAATGTAAGCAAACATGCTCATACAGATATCTTAGATTGCTCAAGGCAATCATTCGTCAAAGATGGAATTGGGTATAAGGATAAAAAGGGAATTGAAAAATCTCTGTTTTTACCTTTGAGCAAAAGTGAATATATACCAATTCCAAAACCTCATCCAAAAAATGATCTTTTTGAAAAGGAATGTGTAAAATCTGAGTCAAACTCTAATATAAGTAAAAGCAGTGCAGATGTGACCCAACAGGTTCAGGTGGACGATGATGAGAATTGTGGTGGACAAACAATGGGGTTAGGTCACCCGAGTGCCAATTACTCTACAGTGAATTGGTTCATCTGGAGTAATGATAAGTCTAAAACTATTTTGAATTCGGATGAATGTAATAATTTAACTAAGCTGGATGATTGTAATAGTTTGTCTAGGATGGATAACTGTAATAGTTTATTTAGGCCGGATGACTGTACTACATTAACTTCTAAACTTGACTTAAAGGGCATTGTGGTCCCTGATGATAGGAAGAATCCTGTCAAACGCTCAAATGTTTGTGTTGACAATGTTATGCCAGTTTGTGTTGATCTTAATGCTGCATTCTCTGATAATGAAAATGTATATAGACCATCTGTGTTTGTACCGAACTAAAACGAAACAGGTTTGGGAAATTTCTCACTGAAGAAATTCCAGAGTTTACTCCATCGTCCACAGATATTTCATGTTCTGAAGAATCACAAAGTGAAACAGATAACTCAATTTCTGAAGAATCACAGAGTGATACAGAAAGCGACATCAGCGAGCCTGACTGCAACACAAACGAAGAATCAAGCAACAACAACATTGATGAATCATGTTCAAGTGAAAGCTCACGCTCAAGCAAGATCAAGAAAAGAGCATCACAACCATCATCATCCAGACCCTCTCCAAAGATCAAGCCAAAGAACTCAAAATGCTTTAGATGTGGAAATGAGTGTCATATGGTTAAAAAATGTCATTTGAAATCTAATGACGTCAAAACACTAAACTGTTTTTCTGATCAGATTAAAAACCTTCAAGAAACAGTAAAAAGTTTTGTTAAAACCACAAAAATTTTGAAAAGACAAAACTCAATTTTGGGTGAAAATCACAACAGATCAAAACTAAAACAGACCTGGATTCCCAAAGTTAATTAAGTAAAGGTTTGAGTCGTGTTGTACATAGAGTCTCTTGTATTTATATGTGTATTTCTTGTGTTTTCATTTGTATTTCAGAATAAACTACAGAAATGGTTGATCACACTCATGAGATATCTATGGCATGTTGATAGCGGGGCTTCAAGACACATGATTGATCTGAAGGAACTCCTCAAGAACTATAGGTTTATTGATGGAGAGTTCGTTGCCTTCGCCGGGAATGAAAAGGGCGGGAAGATAGTTGGAATAGGAGATGTGGTCTCCGATGCACTAACTTTAGAAGATGTGAATTATGTTCTAGAATTGTGCTACAATCTTTTGAGCGTATCACAAGTCTATGACAAAGGAATCTCAGTGTTATTCAATGACATGGAGTGCATCTTTCTGAAGCCTAGATTCATACCACCCACCAATATGATTATGCTAAAAGCTCCTAGGTAGAATAACACATATGTGATAAATATGAGAGATACTAAGTCTGAATGTCAAATGACATGTTTACTTTCAAAGGCATCGGAGTCAGAGTCACTGTTATGGCATAGGCGATTGGGACATGTAAACTTTAAAAACATTAACAAACTTTCTAAACTAAATCTTGTCAGAGGTCTTCCTTCCAAGGAATTCCCTTTTTCTGAAAAAAGTTTAGCGTGTGCAAAAGGAAAACAACACAAGAAATCGCACAAGTCCAAAACAGTGAACTCTATTGACTCACCTCTTCAATTATTGCATATGGATCTTTTCGGTCTAATTAGTGTTAAAAGCTTAGCTAAAAAATCTTATTGTTTGGTGATAACAGATGACTTTTCTCGTTTTACATGGGTGTATTTCTTAGAATACAAAAGTGAAGCTGCCGAGATATTGATGCTGTTTGTTCCTCTTATTGAAAACATAGTGAAGTCAAAAGTTAGATCAATCAGAAGCGATCACGGAACTGAATTCAAAAATCAAAGCTTCATGAATTTCTGCAACAACAAAGGAATTCATCTTCAGTACAGTGCTACGAGAACTCCTCAACATAATGGAGTTGCTGAAAGGAAGAATCGTACACTTATTGAAGCTGCTAGAACTATGCTAATCGACTCCAAGTTGCCGATCATCTTCTGGGCAGAAGCTGTGAATACCGCCTATTATGTTCTTAACAGAGTCTTAATTGTTAAGGCGCGCGGGAAAACAGGTTATGAATTGCTTTTCAAAAGAAAACCTCTGATTGACTACTTCAGGCCGTTCGGATGCTCATGTACTCTTCTAAACAACTATGAGAACATAATGAAGTTCGATGCAGTTGGAGATGAGTGCTTCTTCGTTGGATACTCTTCAAGTCAAAAGGCTTATAGAGTATACAACAAACGCACCAAGATGGTTCTCGAATCTTTCTATGTTGATTGGCAGGAATCAAACTCTACTAACACAGGAGCCGGTCCTGACTGGTTCTTTGACGTGGACGTTGTTTTCAACAATTTCAGTATCATTGAAGAACAAACATCTGACAATCAAGCAGCCGCTCCTTCTCCTCTCGAAGATACTCTTTACTCTTCTGAAGACGATGTTGCACCCATCACCACCCGATTCTCTCCATTAGTAGTTGATCCAATTGTTCCTCTTCAATCCACAAATGGTGATGCAACTGTTGAAACTACACAATCTCCTGAAAGTACTCCAATTTCAGAAGAAACATCTTCAGCACAACAGTCTGTAAATGATCCATCCAGCTCATCAATCCCTGTAGATCACCTTTCAAATCTGCCTTCCCAAGTTCAAGAAGAGCCGAACATGGGATTTAAATCATCTAAGAATCATCCTGTTGAGATCATCATCGGACCAATCTCTGAGGGTGTTCTCACTAGAAATCAGGCAGATAAGCTCAATATCGCACTCTCAGCATTCTTATCTCAGACAGTACCTTTCAGCATTGAGGATGCAGTCAAAGATGCAAGCTGGGTTGAAGCCAT